>JAVJAP010000025.1:0-619669 GCA_034770075.1 Aralia elata | reverse complement strand
GGCGCTCAATTCAATCAATGGCTACTGCAAGTCTGTGCTATTAGCGCCCTGTTCCCAGCACAATTCCAAGCGACAAGCGGCGCGTACCCCAAGCCACGACCTTACTGTAACGTTAGCGCCAAAAGGCCGCCAACGTAGCATTACTACATAACGCCAAAGGCGCCAAACCCCTAGCATACACATAGCCGCCTGCCAGCAGCGCTAACCCCCCCCCCCCCCCACAACCCCCCGACCCACCCCCCCACCCCACCCCCCCCCCCACCCCCCCTCGGCTTTACGAGCCTTACTGTAACGTAGCGCCAGAGGCGGCCCACTCCAGTACAATCCATAGCGCTAGAAGCGCTCGACAGGGGAAACTTAAAAAATAAAAACAATATTTTAAAAACCCTAAGTCGGGCTTATTGAAGGTTTCCCTCATCAACAAAAGTTCAGTGTTTTGTTTCTTCTTCTACCTAATTCAAGTTGCCTCTCAAAACCGACGCTTTCACCATTGTTTTGCTGCTGCTAGAAGCTTATTTTCCCCCCAATCAAAACATTAACATAAACCCCGCCACCCACATTCAACAAACTAGAGCGTCGGCATTCAACAATTGCAACCAAAGAACATCCATAGCCAAGAGTGATTTAAAGGTTCCTCACATGGGTAATATCCAAATTCAAGTGGAAAGCTTTACATTATTGATCAATTAAGAACTTGAAATTGATGGCTAATAGGTTGAATTGTTAGTATTTAGAGTAAATTTCTTGGTATTAATAGTGCTTAACACCAATTGAGATTTGTGTTGTGCTCAATTGGAAATTTGGTGTATAAGTTTTTCAATTGGGTCTATCTATATGCTTTGCAATTTGTGGGGGGAATTCATTGTGCAAAATTGGAGTTATTCATAAGTTTAAAAGTGGAATAACATTGGTCTAAGTGTTTTTAAAGTGTGCCTAACCAAGTGTTTCGAACAGATTGTGTCCCAACGAAATTTTTGAGTTATTTTGGGTCTTGATTTGTGGCTTAAGTGGTTATTTAATGGCTTATACAAACGACATTCGAGGGGAGAGCTTCAGTTTCGTACGGCTATTTTGAAGTAATGGATGAGAAGAAATTTATTAGCCCAGAAGCAAGTGATAGGTTTAAAAATTGGTACACCTTCCGCGGAATGCTGCTAATTCCTGGAGCTGTGGCTTGCAACCTATTGAGTCATGTAGAATGGGGAAGTTTGCTCACATGATAACGCATCTCAAAAGTGGATGGTAATACTTCTACTGAGCAAAACCCGAGCCATGCTTCCGTTTAATATTGTAGAAGGAGTGTTTATGCCAAATGCTAAAGAAGCAAATGTGGAATCTGGGTTATGGTTCGGGGTCATGGAAATAAATGTGGGGGCGTTAAAGCTATTAATGCGTATTATGGGTATGGCAGAAGATTCAACATGGGATGGCTAATAAACGGAAATACTCGGAACAAGATTTGGATTTATTCTGAGATTATAGCAGCACACACTGTGATCCAGGGATTAGAATGGAAGCTGACAGCCCGGAAAACCAACAAGAAAGTTGTGCAACTTCCCCTCAGCCAAAATAAGCTGAAGATATGGGGAAAAGCAAGGCCTGCTATTATATTGTGCCAATGTTGAGTGTCGTACCGCCCAATGGAGCGATGTAATTTAATCAGCGGGCCGGCGGTTATTGTTTTTGACATTGCCAAAGGGAAGACAGTGGATATAGGGCGAAGGTAATTCATGGTGAAATCTATCCTACACGCACCTTGAGGGGTAGTACCTACTGAAGTGGACTGCTTCTCAACCCTCATTGATCACAGAATTTGTGCCGACGTGCTGGAGTCAAGTGGGATAAATGAGGAACATATGGCAAGGCTCCATTGTGCCTCCAATTAAATCATGCAAGCGATGTTATCGATACAGAGAGTATGGGGTGGATGTGAATCCCACCCGAGGGGCTTAGGTTTCATTGCTGCCCACAGGAGCAGCCACCACACACCGGTTGAGGATCCCGTACAAACCCCTACTATAGTTTGAGACTATTGCGTCAGGACCCACAGGCACCATACTAAGAAAACGGATAGACATAGTGGCATGATCGAATCAGAGTGGTTTTGATCGAATGACACGGCATGCATGAGATCGACTTGCTCCAGCGCCAGGCAGAACTTTAAGCGTATTAATGTTAACTGTTCTTCAGACCAATGGCGAATATGTTTGGAACGGTTGAATCCTTTCAGACAGGACCATTCCAGTTTCCAACAGCTCCTCCTCTATCTATTTACCCCACCACCTGACTCACCTCCATGATGCGAATGATGATGAGAAAGAATGACGATGCCGATGGCATTGATGATGAGTAAGTGCTTCAACAGGGAAGTCCTCTGTTCTTAATCTTTTTCTTATTTTTCAATGAGGACATTTGTCTAGTTCAGTTTGGGGGGGTAGTTTTTTTTGTTTTCATATAGATTGTTTATGTTTCATTGTGTTTAGACTTGTTGCATGGTATTTACATTTGCATTTTAGGTTGTGTTATGCATCTAGTTTCACATGAGTTAAGCATAAATTACTATAGTGGTCAAATGTGGGCCAGTGATAAGACTGGTTACATGGTTTTTAAACTTTGAGAAGAATTGAAAACTGGTGCTTAAGATGACATAGATTAGGAAGTGAAGTTTGAACTTGTCTGAAACTCTTGTTAGCAAGAAATAGAAAGCACATAATCAATTGTTTTGGTCCAATATAATTTCAAATTGTTGCATAATTTTTCTTCTGGTGGAAGATTTGGGTTAAAACTTTGAATAATATCGGTGAAACGCCCCATAAAAACAAAAACAGGCAAGAATCTCAGTTTGGGGGAAATCGTGGGGTGTAAAAAAAATAAATAGAATTTTAAAATTATGAACCTATTCCGATTACAGAATTGGATCATGTGGTGGGCTTTGAGATGGAGCCCGTAAAACGCACTCACTCATAAACAACATAGGAAACGAGAATGGAGCGTAAAACGCACGTCGTTCAAAAGAAAGAGAGATGAAAGCATAAAATGCACTCATTAAAGAACAACAATTAGTATTGACGTTTCCTTGGGAAGGGATTTAAAAAGGATTTAAATGTGTTAAATAACCCTCGTGGGTACCCCTTAATGCTTAGTGATTGCTTGAATCAGTTGACTTGGTTGTGTTCACTAGGTTTGAATTGAGTTAAAATTGAAAGTTTTCCTCTAATAAGTTAATTATGTGATTGATTGAAATTTTGATTGATTAAAATGGTTGATATTCACACCTAAGCTCGCACAACATTGGTGATGAACAGGTGTAACTTAACTAATTGATTAAAGTTAGAAACTTTTGCATTAGTTAGATGTTATCTGCTTAAAGTACTGTATGATTTCAATGAGGCCTGGTGTAGGATACTATGTTGGTTTGATTTGTTTAATTCGTAGGCATGATAGTTATTTTGCATTTGGCATCATTTGCATTGCTTGAGGTCAAGCAATTGGTTAATGTTTGGGGGTATTTGATAGAGTGAGTTTCATACCTACGAATTAGGTATTGGTTGTGAGCTTAATTAAATAGTTATCTTTAAGTGTTTTTAGTAATATTTTATTTGTTTTTGTTTATTATTTATTGTAGGTTAGTAGTTGGAGGGGCAAAAAGGGTAAATTTGGCAGCTTAAAAAACACTTTGTGGCATTTTTGTAATTCCTGGACATGGTCTAGCGCCATAAGCTCAATGGATTAGTACTATAATCTAGCGCCAGAGGCGCTAGTTCACGAATTGTGATGCCAAATTCATCAAGCTGGAAAGGAAAGAAGAAGCCAATTCAGAAGAGAGATTCTAGTTAATTTTGATTCAGATAAGTGAGAAGGACACCCTAAGAATGAACTGGGAGATTTTTTTTATTTTATTTGTTATTATTCTACTTTTCTATAGATAGTTGTGTGGAGTTTTATACTGTGGATTAATTATTGTCAAGTGTCTGGATATTGATGTTGGTTAAACTTTTTACTTTTGGATTTTATTTCTTCAATATGGGTTTGAATCAATCTAGTTCTACTTACTTTCAATTGATTGTTTATTTTTCCCCATGTTAAGTTTTGATCCCATAATGGCCTTTCTGTTCAGACATGAACTAATCTCCATTATGGGATTCTAACGTATTTTTAAAATGTAATCTAATTATAAGCTTGATTGTTAGATTGTTTTGCATTATCATAAGGAATTTTCTATCATGAATTTGTTTTTTTTACATGTATGAATGGCTTGATCACCATTATTCGATTTCAGTGCTTTGTAATAGAATTGAAAAATAATATATAAGTATGGATTGTAATCATTGATAGCTTGCGAATATGAGGCTTAATTGGATAGCTTTAATATTTTTGTGTACATCAGATAGAAATATACTGCTATCGCCGTAAGAGTCAAAATAAGGGTTTGTGCTTAAAAATCATTATAATTGTCGATTTCACCATAGAAATATAGTGATTTTAGTTATAGAAGTGGTTGATTTTACATGATGTCCTATTGAAGTATGGATATTGTGTAAGTCGCATTCATAATACATTGACAGATGGTTATGTCTATATTTAGTACATTTGGCTATTTTTACTTGATATGTGAACTTTCTTCTAGCATGAGGGTAGGAAATTAGTGATGAATTATATAAATGAACAGTTAAGGATCCCATTAATTCCCAAGTTTAAATATATTTCGTTAGAATTTGGCGTCTTTATGTTTATTAATTGGATTTAGAAATAATTTTGTCCAACCACAATCAAGATCAATAGTTTAGGCAAATAAGTATAGTGATAAGGACTGATGCCATACTAGTGATGTAAATTTGACACTTTCCTCTATGGGGACGATACTCTACTTCCTCTGTATTACTTGTTGACTCACGTATACTTGCCATGAGTATTATGGGGCTCTTTTGATTTAAAGACCTAAAAAAGGAATTTTTGGGGATAACAATGATTTAGTTTAAGCATTTCAGTAATATTATACACGGGGTATATATAGTTTGTGCACTATGAAATAATAATAAAAAAGGATTTAGGCCCATTGTGACGCTGAATATTGGTATATAAAAAACATAACTAGTAATTAGAATTTAGGCCAACAATTTTTCAAAGACCAAGATTCCATATATGCACATTGTCCCATATCCTAATCTAACAAATTTCTAATTTAGTATTATCATTGTTAAAGGTCCTTAATTATTGAAAATAATTAGTACAAAGCACGCCTTAGCCTTGCAGGTGATAAACAAGTTGCTGAATTTAGTAAAACATGAACTCCGCAAATCAGTTACTTTGATGAATGCAATGACATAAATTGCAATACAAGATACATATGTGTCCTTGTCTAATACAAAGATTTGCTAGATACTTGGGTCAACCATCAATATTAACGAGCAATCTACATAAATTTTTACATTAAAATAACATAGTAATTCCAAATATTATAAAATATAGTCACGAAAAATTATCATAAAAAGGTCTGCGTGGTAGGCTGGCAGCATTTGTCATAGAATCTCAAGGTTCAGATGTTTCTTCCCTTTCTTACTAGAAATTGACATAATGAAAGTAATTACTATAGAGTTAGAGTTATACTTCTCAGAAGTAGAAATCCTGATCCAACAACAACTCCACTTGTAACCAATAGGTGTGAAGCAGCTAGAAGCATTCCCTCTGCAATTACATGTTTACAATGGCAAAACTAAGGTGATGGAAAAATATTTAAACTAAAAGAATATAATGTAGTGGCATCTTAAATAATAGTTCAAGTAGAAGAGACCTTTAATCTTTCCAAATACAATATCCTCATAAGAATTGTAGATAGACTTGATTTAGTATTCATATGATTTACATTGAAATATCTTAACTAAAGTTAAAGAAGCAACATTTGAATGATTTGTATTTGTTGTTAATTTCATAATATGAAATGAAATCACTTGAGACTGAATGCATCTCTGAGATGGAAGCAAAATCTGGAAATGTTGACAGTAATGACAAAAGGGAGATTATGACTTGAGTGTTGGGAAAGAAGGCAGGGAGATTGCTTGGTTTTGGATTTGGTCCTTGAGCAGAGAAGTCTTCATCTAGCGAGAAAGAAAAAGCATTGACAGAAGTGTTGGAAGCGTCTCGTTCTAAAAATGAAGAGCTTCAATCAACAATTCGGGCACAAGATAAACGGATCGACAATCTTGAGAATATAATGAACAAGTTAGCTGATAATCCAAAATTCTTACGCTTGATTAAGGGCAACACCAGCTCAGGGACAGAAAGAGCTGAAAACAACTCCTGATCATTATTTATGGACATTCAAAATGGTTGAACTTTTGTTGTGGACACTACAAAAACTTGGATATTTTGTTAAACATGTTAGACTTGGTAAATCATTAATGTAAACTACAATGGATGATATTTGGATTCTGATTTTTCTATTTTGGTTAAATATGATAGAAAGTTAAAATTTAGTTAATTTATTGTTGCAGTTGGTGTTTTGCTATTGTTACAGTGCTTAACTTATTTCAGGCCAAATATTAGTTAGGCAAGCAACTCTTTTAATATAATGTTTGAAAATGAATCAGGTATGTTGGATAAATTCAAGAAGCTCATTCAGCTTTATTTTAAGTAGTAATATAGTTTTCTTAGTTCAAAAAGTTTTCGTGTAATATAAAACAACAACTATTACATTGACCACTTATTCATTGGTTTCATTTTGAGAATCGTTAACTTATCTTGTTATAGCTTTTATATTTTATAAGTCTTTGATCAAAACTAATTCAATTCATACTTTATTAAGTTAACAAGTGCATAGCTAGATGGGACACCATTTGAGTCACCTATACAACATAAGTAACTCATCCACACATGTCCCTAGGTTTGGTTTAACAAACAAAACTTCTTGGCAATTCTGCAGCACGGCGCAGCTGCGCTGCATTTGGCCCTGGGAGTGGCGCAGCTGCGCTACTCCCTGTCCAGCCCAGAACTGAGTTATTTCAACTCTGTTCAATCTCTAACATGCTAAGGTCCTTTGTCAATCTTTATAGCATACAAACATATGTCTTGGAGGTCTTAAACCAATTTTGGGACCTCATTCAAGTTTATTTTTCAAAATACTTTAGTCTTTATTTGAAAACTCATACTAAGCATACTAAGCTTGGCCAATTCATGCATAGCTATAATAGACACATCACTCATATTAAGACTTTGAAAGTTTTAAACCAAACTAGTCCCGTAAGTTTTCTTTTCAAAACTTTCTTTTAGTTTTCATTTGAAAACTCTTTATCAAAACCTGCTAAACTAAGTCAATTCTTTTATAGCTAGTTTGGATATTATGAAATGCACCTAATAGAGTCTTAAAGACTCTATTACACATGCCCAGAAGCTCAGATTATAAGAAAAATATTTTTGGCATGAGTGGAGCTAGTTTTGGCTTGGGAAGTAGCGCAACTACGTCACTTCAAGAACAGACCAAGACAATGCCCTGCTTCAGCAGAACCCCAAAATTTAACTCACCAATCCTTTTATTAGATTTCTTAGCTATCATATAACAAGTCTATATGACCTGGGATAGGCTTCCATTACCAAACCATACAACAAAACATTCTTTCATCAACTATCTTTTCTTAATTCTCATGTTTTAGAAAAATAACTTCTCTTAGGCATTTTAACAAACATTCTATATGCAATACATAAAACTCAGAATTTCATAGCTTTTGAATATACCCTCATAATAGATTTCATAGAAATCTTCCTCATATCATTTATAACAATTCAATTGTGATCAAGCCCAAATTCTTTATGAAAATCTTTTCCAAGCAATCACAAACAACAATCCCATTGTTTTAATACTTCTATATACTAATCTAATTCATTACTAAAACATATAAATGTTACCTTTAGAAATTGATTTCTTTTTTCTTGTAAGCTACAATCGTTTCTTCTATAACAATACTCCTTTAGTTCTTTTCTAATTTCAAATTGCTAACATAGCTTCTTTGAATTAGAAAGTACATAAGCTTTGGATAATTGTGAGGAGATGGAATGAATCAATTTGAGAATTTATTTTCTCAGCAACAAAAAATTGAAAAGAGACTTGGGTTTGGTTTTATAGACTTCAGCATACTTGTTGAGCACACAAAATTCTTGTCCTTCAAGTTTATTAGCTTAGTTGATTTATCAACCTATTTCTTGCCTAGCTTGCCAGCTCCTGCTTTGCTATCCCACAGATTAAATCCTTTGCTTGGAGGTTATATATATATATTATATAATATACATACATACTTCCTACGTATACATATAACATACATAATAATATATTACACATATTATACACCTTCCGTAAATTTTGCATAACATATATTATATCAAAAATCTTTTCCATAAAAATAGAAGCTATACATTAAATCAAAATAATTTATTTAAGGCAATAATTTCTCCATATTAAAATAATTTATTTAATGTACAAAATAATTTATTTCCATATGCTTTTTATCGCATACACAATTTTGTAAATTATATCCTCTGTATTATAAATTGTGTTTCACAATTTATCTGCTTATAATAATAAATAATAATATAATGATATTATTATACAATTCATCACATTGCACAGTACAATTTCATTTATGAAATCAAATATCACATAATAAGAATTTTATTATTTAAATTCTTATTAAAATATTCTTCGAAAATTCGAAACGTCACATACTCCATCTTATTCATTTTTCTTTTCTTACTCCTCGTCTCATGTTCTAAATCACCTACACGTCCTATGGAATCATCTTATTGTTCTTCTATCTAGACACGACATGCTATTTCTTCCTCCAGTTGGGCTCACAAAGCCTCTTTTTCTACCTGCAGGCTCTCCACCCGCTGCTCTGACTGTTCCAATTTGCCAACTAGCTCTACATTCCTCGCCAAGAGGTGATGTATAATGGCTCCTAACTGAACAGAGGCTTCCTTTACTGAATCTCCTATTCCAACTCCTGGATCTGATCCCCTTATTCAAGGATACGGTCTGCATACTCTTCGAACAGATCTTCTTCATAAGTGGTATCAACTCCGGTTTTAGGGGTTCACTGTCAATGGGGTCCTGCTCCGGCTCCTTCTCCGGATCCTCTTCCGGATCAGACTCTATATCAAGCTCCTCCACAGCTGGAACAACAACCAAAATAAGCTCAACTATCAGGGTGTCTCGAATACGACATGGATATCACGTGGTTCCTCCTCCATGATCCTACTTGGTTCGCCTACTTCTTCCATTCCTATAACCACAAAATAAACACTCTATTAGTATCCTCGTAGCAAAATATAAGTTTATTGTATGAAATGAAAGTATATTTCACATCTCTACTAGCTCCTATGATAAGCCTACCTAACTTCAAGTTAATCCTATAAATTCTATATGAGTTTATTTCCTTCTACTTCTCTATCTCTTAAGGTTATATCCTAAGGAGTTCTCTTTCCTAAGGTTATAACCTATAACTCTGATACTAACATGTGACGCCCCCAAATTCAGGTACCTATATCTTAAATTTGGCACTTCACGATCTAATCTCAAACATCACACAACTAACAACTTATAACGGAAAATAGTAAGAATATTTATATTGATATAACGTAAATATTCTTGTACCAAATCTCGCAACCTAAATCATACTTAAGTCAATTACAAGCATAACTGTAACGGGACGAATTAATTGAGTCGTGATTCTGGGGACAGAATCCTTTTAAAAGGGGAAAGATGTAACGAACGAGAATTTTATATTTGATCTTTAAATATTTATTGGATAAAATAAGTATTTGTGTGATTTATTTATTGATTTAAATAAATATTTGATGAAATTGTTTGTAGATTAATTTAATTGAATGTGTTATATTGATTATATTAATGCGAAGTAATTTTATAGTGCAAAGTATGAATTTAATTAAGATAATTAAATTAAATGAGTTGTTTAATAATTGTGATGTTGTTCTAATTAATTTAATAATTAATTAGAGATTTATTGACTTATCATAATTAATTATATGAGAATTTTAATTATATAATGATTTTTAATTATGTGATTATTTAATTTAATAAATAGTAGTGGCCGTTATTTAATTATAATTAAATAATAGGGTTTGATTTATTAAAGTCTGATAATAAACTTTATAATAAGTAACTTAATTAAAATAAACCAAAAGGGGAACTTCTAGGAACAAACCAAACATGGCCTTAAGAACATGAGAATAGTTAAGCCATGATGCGCTTAACTGACACCCATGTTGTGCCAGTTTTATTTAATATGTATTATATTTTTTATCAGCTTTGTTCATATACTGCATTCCTAAGAGCTAAGTAAGAGAAACACAAAGAGGGTTTTGAGAGAATTTTGAGAATTGAGAGAAGAATTTCCTTCATCTAGTAATCTAAATCACTAATATCGAAGGTAAATTCTTGAATTCAAGTTTTAAATTATGTTTTAAGTTTCCCTATGAACGTATATTGTAGGTTCTCCGTTAATTGAAAATCATGATTTAATTGTTGAAAAGTTGTTTGTATTCATTATTATGCATGTATGAATCATTATATGATGTTTACAACTTGTTTTAGAGTAATTAATCCATGAAATTATATTTTAATTGGAGTTTGAAGTTTACAGAGGACTAGTATTTGAATATGGCTTAAATGTACGAAAATTTATGTCTAATTTGTATATTAATCGGTAGGTTGATGATTGATTGTGTTTATACGTTCAAATACGAAAAGAATGCAAGTTATATGAACTGATTTAGTTGAGTAACGAATCCGTGGTGAATGGATTCGCTAAATATGTTTAAAAATGGAGTTTTTACAAAAAATATTAGATTTATGGGTTGAAATTTGGTCGTTTAGGTTGTTTAAGTTGTTAAAGTCATGCTATGATCGTTATAATATGTTCTGTAAGGTCTAAAGCTTATGGGTAGAATTAAATTGATGTATGAGCAAAGAAATTGGCTTTGGAATCGTGCTACTATCGAACTGCAGTATCTGGGTCTGCGCACCAGTGCGGCCGCACTGGTGCCAAGAACAAAAGTGGCGTGGCTGCGCCACATGCAGACCAGATCCAGTTCAGGCACAGCGCGGCCGCACTGGTTAGCAGGCTGACCCAGAAAATTTTATTTAAGTGTTCAAGCCCAGAGAATGTAATTGTAACCTAATCTAATGAACCTGAAAATGTAATAACCATGTAATGAGATGTTAAGACATATTAACAACATGTCAATGATGTTTTACAAGATTAATGAGTATGTCGATTTCGTACTTAAATTCGTCATTTGTAAAGTTTAATAATGTGTTTAAGAGTTAACGTTGTGAATGTGATTAATATAATTAGACTTAGAGATAAGTTAAGATAAAAGAGAATATACTCATGATGCTAGTTATGTTATAATTAATTGGTATCGTGACTTGAAATGGTATGTAGGATTAGTTGAGGAACGTGAATATTAAACGTATAATCTACAGACGAGGCAAGTTTTCTATCCTTAATCTTTTTATTTCGTTGAAAGCAAGTTTCTTAACTCTACTTTATATTGTGCAAGTTCTTTACCCTAATTCATTCATGTTCATGAATTCAATTGAGATATTCTAATTCCTTCTAAGTACCACTTCGGTTATACAGAGTTTATTCAATTGTATATTGTTATACAGAGTTTATTCTAAGTTGAAGGATACAGGTTTGGAGGCAAAGTCAAAGGAACTCAAGTCAGATAGTGTAGTGCCTCCCGTACCATTCCCTCAAAGATTGCAGAACGCTAAGTTAGATAAGCAATTCTCCAAATTCTTAGATGTTTTCAAGAAACTGCACATTAACATACCATTTGCAGAAGCCCTGGAACAGATGCCCAATTATGTAAAATTCATGAAGGACGTTTTGTCAAAGAAGAGAAAATTGGGTGATTTCGAGATGGTGGCATTAACCGAGGAATGCAGTGCAATTTTGCAGAACAAATTGCCACCCAAATTAAAGGATCCAGGAAGCTTCAATATTCCATGTGTAATTGGTAACCAGTTCTCTGGAAGGGCATTGTGTGACTTAGGAGCTAACATCAATTTAATGTCGTTATCAGTTTACACTCAGCTTGGGCTAAAGGCACCAAAACCGACAAACATCAGCTTGCAGTTGGCAGACAAGTCAGTAACATATTCGAGGGGTATTGTGGAAGATATCTTGGTTAAGGTTGATAAATTCATCTTCCCGGCTGACGTCGTCATTTTGGACTACGAAGAGGATAAAGAAATCCCCATCATATTAGGTCGTCCATTCTTAGCAACAGGGAGAACGTTGATAGATGTACAAAAAGGTAAATTGACAATGAAAGTTCAAGATCAGGAAGTCACCTTCAATGTGTTTAAATCGATGAAATTCCGTAAGGAAGGCGAGGAATGCTTACGGATAGACCTGCTGGATGAAATCGTGCATGAGCGAACTAGTGCAAGTTATTGTGAAGATCCATTAGAAGCTGCCCTAGTTGGGATAGACACTTTTGATGATTGTGATGAGTGGGATTATGCCAAGGTTTTAGACTCATTACCTATTCCTTGAAAATTTAGCAGGCAATTTGATGTACTTGACCGGCCAAACGAAGGAGAAAAGAGGTCCAAACCGTCAGTGGAAGAGCCACCTGTGCTTGAGCTTAAACCCCTTCCATCACATTTACGGTATGCTTATTTGGGAGACTCGGATACACTACCAGTAATAGTTTCTGCACATTTGAATGAATCTCAAGAAGAAAAACTATTAAGGGTTTTGCGTGAGTATAAAACAGCAATTGGGTGGACAATAGCTGATGAGTATGTTTTATACACACAATTTGGGTACTTTTGGCCTTGATAATTTGCAAGTCTTTAGGTATTTTATGTGGTTTTTATATATTTTTATCTTATTTCTACATAAATTAGTTTTTAGTTATTTTTACATGTTTTATGTTGCTTTGATGCATTTTCATTATGTTTGTAGGAATTGAAAGAAATACCGCTCGGATCGTTGTTTGTATTGACTCAATGTCCGTGCCTGAACGTCTGTGCCCGAATGGTAGTATGATGGAAATTTGTGCTTGGCGACGCTCGGTGCTTAATTTGATAACATTTGGTAGTTGGGCGTGCACGGCGTCGGGAAGCGTGCACGACGTCGGCATCGGCGAAGCCACGAGGGCATGCCCATGCCTTAATATCCGTGCCCGAATGATAATACAGTGAAAAGTTGTGTTTAGCGATGCTCGACATTGATTTTGATGACATGTGGAAGTTGGGCGTGAACGGCGTTGGATTGCGTGCACGGCGTCGGGCGGCGTGTCGTACGGCGTTGGCACTGGGCGCTGACAATCGGCAGGCGCTGGCGTGCGGGCGCGCGCGGGCGGACTCGGCGTTGGCACTCGGCAGGCGCTGGCTTGCGGGCGCGCAGCGTTGGCGTGCGGGCGCGCGCGGGCGAACTCGGCGCTGGGCGTGCGGCAAGCTGGGCGCGGGGCCTCGGCAGTTGGGCGGCATGCAGGCGCGGGCGTGCGGGCGCACGCCTGGGCATGCGGGCGCGCGCGCGGGCGGACTCGGTGCTGGGCGTGCGGCAAGCTGGGCACGGGGCCTCGGCAGCTGGGCGGCATGCAGGCGCGAGTGTGCGGGCGCACGCCTGGGCGTGCAGGCGCGCGCGCGGGTGAGGCAGCAGACTCGGTAGCCAGCGTGCGGCATGCAGGGCCCTGGGCGCGCGCGCACCAGGCGCCGTGCGGGCACACGCCGCCGTGCTGAGTGCGATCTGACACAGCCATAGTGCGATCTGAGCTCCATTTTGTCCGATTTTTGCTAGGGTTTCTTGATGTAGGCTATATATAATCTCTTTTAAGCTACATATCAGACATCTAGAGAAAGGGAGGCTACGAAATACATCAACCAACAGAGCTCAAGGCTGTAAATCAAGCTGAATCAAGCCAAAAGCCAAGGAACTCAGTCAAGAAGAATTGCAAGGCCAAGATGGAGAGCTAGAAACCATCAGCAACCAAAGGAACACCAGCTGAATAGCTTCAAAAGTGGTTTCATTTCTAGATTTCCATCTCCTTTGTAATTCGAATTTGACAATGTATCAATTGAAAATGATGTTTATTGTAGCTATCATGAACTAACCTTCTATTCTAAGATTGCAATGGAACCCAACACTTAATTTGAATTGAATTCTCTCTCTATTGATTTTAGTTATACATTTGTGAATTGATTGTCATAACCTTTGCTTCTAGATTAATTGCTTCGCCCGTAATTACCGTGGGAACCTATATGAACTTGACGAACGGATTATAGGTTAAGACCTAGTTATGATAACATGCGAAAGTATAGATCATTGTTGTGGGTTATTAATTGGATTAAGTGACATGTGTCTTATTAATTATCTGCAATAATAGGTATCTTGATAGTAGTTGGGATAGATATATACCTAATTACCGCATGCAACCTATTGAGAATCTAGTCTTAATGACTTCCGAGGTGAAAGTTGGTAATGGAAGGGATGATTAATTAGATTTGGTGACACGTGTCTATAAATCATTCCTGAAATTAGTCTCTTGATAGGGTATAGGATAGACATATACCTACGCACCGCTTAGGAAGATTCGTGATTGACCATCGACAGAGGCTCTTATGTAGTTTTGATTTCTCGGTTGTCAATTCGTATGCTATAATTGACTAAAAAGAGAGAGTTAGGAGATTCAAATGACGTGTTGGGGGAAATTATAATCTTAGACCCTTCTATCTTGATATTTTACCGCATCTCATTATTTGACTTGTGAACTCAACCAATCAACAAATTATCAAATCTTCATTGTTTAAATTAGATTAATTTGATAGACGATTGGTACTTGGTTATTATTTGTCATAATTCCCTGTGGGTTCGACTCATATCTTATCATATATTACTTGTGGGCCGTGTATACTTGCACGTGTGTGTTATCGATTGCGAAATTGACCAACAATAGCAGACATCAAGGGAATCAGTCCGTCGTTTTGCATGCATAAAATTCTACTTGAAGAAGGAGCAAAACCGGTGATTGAGCAACAGAGAATATTGAATCCGGTCATGAAGGACGTAGTGAAGAAGGAAATCATCAAGTGGTTAGACGTCGGTATTATCTATCCGATTTCAGACAGTTCGTGGGTAAGTCCTGTACAGTGTGTGCCCAAAAAGGGGGGAATGACAGTGATTGAGAATGAGAATAATGAACTCATTCCTACAAGGACAGTTACAGGGTGGCGAGTGTGTATGGATTATCGCAAGTTGAACAAGGCTACTCGCAAGGATCACTTTCCACTGCCATTTATTGACCAGATGTTGGATAGGTTGTCCGGTCATCAGTTCTATTGCCTTCTTGACGGTTATTCAAGATATAACCAGATAGTCATAGCTCCGGAGGACCAGGAGAAAATGACTTTCACATGCCCTTATGGAACGTTCGCATTCCAGAGAATGTCTTTCGGGTTATGTAATGCACCAGCTACATTCCAGCGATGCATGATGGCTATCTTCTCGGATATAGTTGAGCAGAATTTGGAGGTATTTATGGATGACTTTTCGGTATTCGGTGACAGTTTTGATTTGTGCATTAGCAATCTCATCTTAGTGCTGAAGCGTTGTGTGGAGACAAATCTAGTTCTTAACTGGGAAAAATGCCACTTTATGGTGCAAGAAGGTATTATTCTGGGGCATAAAGTGTCCGAAGCAGGTTTAGAGGTGGATAGAGCGAAGATCGAAACTATTGAAAAGTTACCTCCACCGACATCTGTGAAAGGTGTTAGAAGTTTTCTCAGACATACAGGATTAAACCGACATTTCATCAAGGATTTTTCAAAAATTTCAAAACCATTGTGTTCGCTCCTTGAGAAAGATGTTCCCTTTAAGATGAATCAAGCTTGCATCGAAGCCTTTGAAGTGCTAAAAAGAAGTTAATCACAGCCCCGATCATAGTTGCTCCTGATTGGACTTTACCTTTTGAGTTGATGTGTGACACAAGTGATTCTGCAGTGGGAGCTGTGTTAGGTCAGCGAAGGGACAAGATTTTTCACAAAATCTACTACTCAAGTAAGACACTTACCGAGGCTCAATTGAATTACACTACTACAGAGAAAGAGTTGCTTGCAGTAGTATTTGCCTTTGACAAGTTTCAAGCATATTTGATTGGAACCAAGGTGATTGTCTACATTAATCATGTAGCTATCAAATACTTGATTGCAAAGAAGGATGCCAAACCTAGGTCGATTCGATGGGTTCTCTTGTTGCAAGAATTTGACTTGGAGATTCGAGATAGGAAAGGTACGGAGAATCAAGTGGCTGATCATCTTTCAAGGTTAGAGAATGCCGACATGCAGAAAAAGAATGATGTGGTAATCAATGAGTCGTTTCCAGATGAACAATTGTTTGGTATCAACACCAAAGTCCCTTGGTATGCTGATTATGTGAATTTCCTAGTCAGTAATGTTCTTCCGCAAGATTTCACTTTTCAGCAAAGAAAGAAATTTCTCCATGATGTCAAACAGTACTTCTGGGATGAGCCATTCCTCTTCAAAACTTGCACGGATCAAATGATTCGATGTTGTGTGCCACAGGAAGAAATGGAGAGTATTCTGACTTATTGTCATTCGTCAGATTATGGAGGCTATTATGGAGGAGAAAGAACTACAGTAAAGTTGCTACAGTCGGGATTTTTCTGGCCTTCGTTGTTCAAGGACGCCCATCTTTTTGTGCTTAAGTGCGATAGATGTCAAAGGGTTGGAAATATTTCGAAGCGGCACGAAATACCCCTCAACATTATTCTTGAAGTTGAACTATTTGATGTATAGGGTATTAACTTTATGGGGCCGTTTTTGTCATCATTCAATAATCAGTACATACTCTTAGCGGTAGATTACGTGTCAAAATGGGTCGAAGCACTGGCATTACCCACTAATGATGCCAAGGTGGTTCTACGGTTCCTGCACAAGAATATTTTTACTAGATTCGGTACACCCAGAGCCATAATTAGTGACGAAGGTACTCATTTTTCTAACAAGAAATTCACTAAATTGTTAGCTAAGTACGGAGTCAAACACCGGATTGCTACGGCTTATCACCCCCAAACGAATGGTCAAGCAGAGGTGTCAAATCGCGAAATTAAGCAAATTCTGGAGAAAGTGGTAAACCCGACTCGTAAGGACTGGGCGTTGAAATTAGACGATGCTTTATGGGCATATCGCACTGCTTATAAGAATCCAATTGGAATGTCGCCGTATCGCATGGTCTATGGAAAAGCCTGTCATTTACCGGTCGAACTTGAGCACAAGGCCTATTGGGCAATTCAGAAATTGAACTTTGATCTCCAAGCAGCTGGGGAGAAGCAGTTACTTCAATTAAACGAGATGGAGGAGTTTCGTCATCATGCCTATGAGAATGCTAAGCTGTACAATGAGAAAGTCAAAAGGTGGCATGACAAACGGATAGTGGATCGAAAGTTCGAGCCGGGACAAGCTGTGCTATTATTCAACTCCAGACTGCGTTTATTTCCTGGAAAGATGAAGTCTAGATGGTCAGGCCCTTTCATTATCACTACTGTAGGTTCTCACGGGCCAATTGAAGTTGAAGAACTAGATTCAAAGCGCACATTCAAAGTCAACGGTCAGTGACTAAAACATTATTAGGAAGGCAATGTGGATCGACAAGTATCAGTGATTCACCTCTCTGCTCCCGACTAAGCTGAAGCCTAATACCGCTGAGAAAGTCAGGCTGACGACTATAAGCCAAGCGCTTGATGGGAGGCAACCCAATCATGATATTTTATTGCTTTTATAGATTTAGTATAGTTATTAGTTTATTTTTGTTGATAGGAGTAGTTTAAGTTATTTTTGTTTGAATTATTCTTCAATCTTCCGTGATTGGGTCTCATTTATGCTGTTATTCACTAGAACAGGGATGAAGTCTATGGGAATGCTTTAGAAGGAGGAAACATGTTCATTGGGATGGTACAAGAGAAGACAAGAGGATTCAGTAGGAAAAGCGAAAAAAAATTTAAGTCTAAGGATTCTCGCCCCAGCGAAAAATTGTACTGAGGTTTCTCGCCCTGGCGAGAACCTCTCTATTAAACCGCACCCCAGCCTGGATTTTTCTCGCCCCAGCCCTAACTTCTCTGTTCATTCTCGCCTCGGCGAGGTTTACAAGCCTATCTTTCTCACCCCGGCGAGAATCGCGGTTTCAGTTTTTAAATTCCGATTTTAATTTGAGTTTTACAATTCCCACTCCCATGCAACTTCTCCAAAACACTATTTCTACCCCTCTAATACCGACCCAACCCAAATCTATCCAATTTCTCTTCTAATTTCCTTCCAATTTCTTTTCATATTTGGATTCCTACACAAACCCTAAATCATTCTACTTTAAAAACAAACCCCAGCCTCTTTCTAATCCATCTCTCATTCAATAGAAGGAATACTCTGTGGTTTTCAAGATTTCTATATGCTTTATCGTTGGATGCAAGTATTCTAGGGTTTGCTCCTCAGATCTATTCCATTGGACTGTGCTTCTATCATTTCGGAGTTAGAAAAGTTGGAGTTTGGGGGGAGTTGTTATTGCGTAGCAGATTGTAGTGTTTGGGTTGTTTGTCAAGAGATCAATCATGGCTCCAAAGAGGCATCGTGGTGAGGGATCATCGTCTACTCCATCCAGGCACTTTGATCGAAGAAAGTTTGTCAGTGCAGAGGCGGCTAATAGGTATGAATCGTATACATCGGGTAAAGCTCCCTAGCGCGGTCTCACGCCTGATGAGGTGGTTGATGGTGAGATGATGCATCAGATAGTAGAGAGGGGATGGGAGACATTCACTGCCCATCCAGAACCTACATGTATAGCCATTGTCAAAGAATTTTATGCTAATGCAGAGGACGCGGCTCCATGTGAGGTTACAATACGGGGCAAGACAGTGTTATTCAGTGCCCAAATGATCAATGAGTATTACAACTTGAGGCCTGATATACGTTGCCGATACACTCGATTCCTTGAGGAGGGGCCCGATTTGGAGAAGGTGGTTACTGACTTGTGTAAACCAGGGACGACTTGGATATCCAGAGGGCCACGTGCAGCAGTTTCATTCCATAGCAAGAACTTGAGTCGGTATGGGAAGGTTTGGTATGCGTTCCTCTTTGCTAAACTGATGCCATCACAGCATGTGAGTGATGTACCCAAGGAGAAAGCTTTATTGTTATATGTTATTGTGACGGGGATTGAGATCAATGTGGGTCAGCTGATTAAGGCATCGATTCGCCGCACTTTACGGACTTTGCATAGTCAGGGTGGTTTACCATACCCTTCGTTGATATGTGGATTGTGTCTTCGTGCGGGAGTTCGTTGGGGAGCTGAGGAAGCTTTGCAGCAGCCATTGCTGGTTTTGGACCACCGTATGATTGCACGCTATAAGGAATGGGAAGGCGGTGAGTCACATCCTCGTGGTATGGGTTACATAGTTCATTCTCCTCCTGCTGAAGAAGCACATGAGTCTGATGATGATGAGGGAGCGGGTCCTTCGGAGGGTCCTTCTACTTCTACCAGCACAGGAAAATCAAAATTCAGCCTTCAATTTCGAGAGTTGCAGCGTCTTATTGATTCTCATCATAAGACCATATTGAGGCAGAACCAGCGGTTGGCGGATCGACAGGAGCATATGTTTGCTTATCAGCAAAGTTGTACACAAGCCATATCAAACATGTATTCTAATATGCAACCGTTGATGGATTATGTTCACTTTCCCGAGGCCCAGCCATTGCCAGTTTTTCCACCACCAAGCCCAGATGATGGTGACGAGTTCGGGCCTACTGCTTGATTTGTCAGGGAAGTCCTCTGTTCTTTATTTTCTTTATTTTTCGTACAATGAGGACATTGTTTTGTTTGAGTTTGGGGGGTGTAATTGCATATTTGCATGTTTAGTTGCATAGCATCTTTAGTTTTAGTTGCATGAGTTTTAGTTTAGCCTAATTTTTACTCGTTGTCTAGTTATTCAAAAAAAAAATCCAAAAATTTAGTAGCATAGGATCATATGATATTGCATTTAGAGGTATTAAGCAATGCATTAATGGAAGTCATTTAGGGATGGCCAATGATGAAATTTGATTAGTTCTACTATAGTTTAATGGGATGGATACTTATTGCTAAATCTGGAGTTTAACTGTTTTAGTTGTGGTTATTTGAGACCCTTGGTTTTTACTTGTTCACGAATATGTATCGAAGTAATTGGGAGTTGATTCTTCTTTGGTGAATTACGTGCTCATATATAGATATAGACTGATATCACTTGTTGGATCTAAAAAAAAACCGAAAAAATGAAATTTTGTTTAATAAATACTGCTTCGATGTCTGTCTAAGTGCAAGAAAACGATGAATTAATGAATATAGACAGATAAGAGCAGGTCTTTACTAAGTTTGTCTTTGTGGCCGGTGTCATTTGAATGAGTATACTCTTAGGAGATGTCTTTACACTCAGCGCCTTAAAATCGTCTGGTTTGGGAGTCGTTGGTTAAAAGTTCGCTACACGGGTGGCACTGAATAGCCTAATAAAGATGAACATTGCACTAGTCGAGATATACGACGAGATGGAGCGTAAAACGCACTCGTTTAAAAAAAAGAGAAAAAGTGAGAAGACAAGTGAATAGTAAGTTGAGCTTAAAAGCAAAATCTGTGAAATTTATCTCTTTTTGAGCATTGTGATATTTAGAGTTGAATTCATATTCTAATTGGTTTGATACATGTTATATACTTGTGGAAGGGTTGATAGTGATTCATAGCTGCTAATGGTTGGCTCTTGGATGGTGTGAGGTTGAAATTTTGTTGAATTAGTAGTTACTGATTTCTGAGGCCGGATTTTTATGATGTCTATTGATTAATTGCTTGAGTATAGTGAGGCATGCATTTGCATTCATGTAGTAGCTAGTTTAGTTGTGGTTTTGCTTTGTTTTGTGTTTTGCCTGAGGACAAGCAAAGTTTTGAGTTTGGGGGTATTTGATGAGTAGGTTTTAACCTACGAGTTTGATATGTCTATGACTTAGTTCTTTACTTGTTTTTAAGTGTTTTTGGTATCTTTTATTTTCTTTCATGTTGCTTTTGTAGGTCATGGCTGGCTGTGGATTGAAAAGAAGAAAATTGGCTGGGTGCAGGGCATTCTCGTCGGGGCGAGAACTCGTGTGTTATATTTCTTGTCGGGGCGGAAGCTGGCCGGGGCAAGGATTTTGTGTAGTAACTTCTCGCCGGGGCGAGAAAGCAGCTGATGGAAATTTTAAGTTGCTGGCATTCAGTTATTTTGGAAAGGTTGAAGTGATCAAGGACTCTTGCTATTAATCTGATTGAGGTACTAAAGGAAGACATAAATAGGAGATCAAGGCTTGGATTAAAATATACACAGACTTATTCAGAGATTGAACTTTCAGAGCTGAGCAAGGAGATTGGAGAACAAGTCAAGCATCGTGAGGAATTCAGATTGGAGAACTAGAGATTATATTGAGTTTTCTTTTGATCTTTATTCTCTGATTTGTAATTAATTATGATGACTTATTTTGGTATTCTAGTTTTTGTTGCCAGTATGAACTAAATTCTTAGTTAAGGCTACGATTGAACCAGTTATATTTATGACCTAACTATTTATTGGATTCTAGTTATTCAATTGACGGGAGTTGTCTATTTTATTCTATGCTTATTGATTAATTGTTGGCCGACAATTAGCGGATTACTTTAGATGAATTCGGGAGATGCAATCTAGGGTTAGAACTGGATAAGATAGCGTGTATTCTTAATTATTTGCATGTGATGAATAATTAGATTGGTGAAGTGAATAGGGATATCTCTTTGCTGCATGTAACAATCGGAAATTGGAACTTAATGAATTTAATCCTTTAACTTTGCATAGGGATATCGTAGAGTAATTGGATTAGATAGATTTATTTGATCACTTGAAAAAGGGCCTATAAATACAATTGAATTTCTGTTAACAACTCCATTAAAGTGAATAATTGGTAGACATAGATAAATTGATTTATGATAAATAACTGGGGATATTGTAGTCTTAATCATAATAAATCTGAAATTCAACCTTTGTGATAGTTGTTGGTGTTAGTATTTAATTTAATTAGTTTCAATCAGTACTCAATTTGCGAATGTTTAATAGAATAGGCATAATTTCGATTGACAGTTGGAAATATTAAGCATAATAATCTCTGTGGGCTCGATATTCTTTCTTATCACTTTATTACTTGTTGATCGTGTATACTTGCACGTAATTGTTGATTGTGGAATCGGACAACACTTGCCCTTATCCTTTCCTGAGCTACTGCCACGTTCAGTCTTAACTGAAATATTAGGGAAGTAAGAGTGATCAACAAGTTTGCTCAGCAAGTATATAGTAATATAATGAACAATTTAGGTTCATAACTCAATTAAAGAATAGCTCAAGGATTTACATATGAGTGTGGCGAATAATTCAGATTCAATAATTCTCCCTTCGATTTTCCATCACAAATAAATGAGTCACTATGGACTTTAAGATGTTTGAGGAATCCAAAGTTTTCAAAATTTTCTGAAATGAAAGAAGTATTCAACACTGAGTAGCCACCATGGCTTTGAACTTCTACTAGAATTACTAGAAATCCATTTGATAACCCACTAAAATAAGTACAATAGGTGATTAGCCTAAAGTACCATGGCGTTATGCATAACCCTCATATGCTGTTTGTGCGCGTGTCACTTTCCCGACGTTAAATAATTTCACCTTCTGTGAGGGTTGTTTGTCTCAGGAGATTATAAAAGTTCATACCAAAGTAAACGACTTGGACAACTTTCTATCTCATTAATGTTAGTCTAGCCGATTCAAGTGGCAGAAACATCTTCTTTAACATTTGCAACAAGAAATTAATCAAACATATAACTATGATTCGCATTAACCTTCAGAATATAAATAACGATCGAGTAACATAAGAATTAATTTGTCAATCAATTTACTTGTGCAATCAACAGAAGTACAAGTTAGGTAATCATGCATGGATTAACAAATAGCTTGCTCAAAAGATGAATCTTGCACAACATTCAAGGTTGTGTAAATTAAGGATCTTACTAAATGATTATACAATAGTAATCAAGAACAACAAAATTTGCACAATATACACAATCCGTGTAAGAACTTGCACAATATATGAAGTACTGTAAGTTAGGAACTAGCATAATATACACAGTCTACGAAAGAAACTTGCACAATATTTAAAGTTGTCTAAGTTAGGAACTTGTACAATATACACAGTCTGTGAAAGAAACTTGCATAATATTTAAAGTTGTGTTAGTTAAGAACTTACCTGGGTTGCTGCTACAATTTATCTCTAATCTCTTTCTTTAAGTGACCTATAGTAGTAATAGGTCACCTTTGATTAATCATCGTTAAACATCAATAATGATCTTAATTATCCTAACTGTATGACTTACACAGCCTGCCCCAGTGTTATTAGTCCACTGTTATAACCCATAACTCATAACCTTCTGCTTATTGATGATATCAGGCGTACACTGACACTGAGTTGTTTCCTCACACCCGTATGGCTGAGTGGTCGTCTCAATAACCATCAGTTTAGGTTAGTGGCTAAGTCTACTCTTGAGGGTCATCCTTACGTTCAAACACATTCTGGACAGGTAAGCATTCACACCAATAAGGACTTGAGAATGATTTAACAGGTATGGGTCAAGAACTACAGTGTTCAGTCATTCTACAGAAGAGTTTTATGAATTACATACCCATTCTACGATCTATGGTGTCGTACTGTGAATAGTAGAGTCACTCTACGGTCAGTGGAGTAAATCTACGATCGATGGTGTCTTGTTGTGTCAAGGTGAAGTCACATTATGATTAGTTGACTTGACTAAGTGGAGTACTGTGGTGACTCTATGATCTGTGAAATCATTCCATAACTGGCTGACTTGGCATAACAAGGTTCTGCAATGACTCTACGATTGTCTTAGGGAAGCTCTACGATCGATTAGAGTTACTCTACGATCATAGAGTTCACTCTAAGGTTTGCTTCAGGACTGGCCAGGTCTGCTCTACGATCTGCGAGTGAGTTCTACGATCGGAGTGAAGTCACTCTACGATTGTGGGGTTCACTCTATAATCATTGCCTGACTCGGCTGACTTATTCTACGGTTAGTAAGTAAGCTTTCCGATCGGAGTGGAATTACTCTACGATCGTAAGGTTCACTCTACGATCGTTGAACTAAGGCATGCTTAGAGGTTCCAGTTCAGATAGCAATCTTTGGCTGATTGAGCCGAGGTCAAGCTCTTACATTTAAATAACTTAGAAACATGGACTAGGTCTGACTTGGTCTGCTAGTTAAGATACAAGGATCTGACAAGGGAAATCACAAACAGACCTTAGGATGAAAATCAACTCAGGTCTATCACATTACTACCGAACTCAAGGTTTAGAGTTTGGCTCAACATCAGTTACTGGTAACAGTCTTTTTGGCAGTTTGACAGATGTTTTGGTCTGGTTTGTTAGAGAGCTCATTAGTGCTGACACAATTTACACTCTTCATTGGTTTTACTCATGTTTTGGTTATAAGTCTAACTATTTCCCTTTAGTCTGCATCAACTGTAAACACAGAGCCTTGGGTTCTTTCAGCTGCACGACTGATTCTTGATATTATCTGGGTAAGGTGACTAAGGCCATTATTACAACTCTGATTCAAGTCCTTATCCAGTTAAGCACATGCAGTTTTCTGTGCAACTATCTTATGACCCCACAGTCTGACATTATTCTCATATTAAGCATTTATATGCATATAACGATACTTAACTCATACATCTTCTATACTCAATCCAAAAGGAAACTAATTGGATGAACAAGAACATGCTTAAGGTAAAAAGGGTTTTACCTTCTTGAAGCTCTGCCTGCTATTCCTCGCTCTCAGACTCTGTTTCTCCTTCCGAAAAGCAAGAGCTCCCCCTTAGAATTACCTCTTATCTCTCAAACTCACAATATCTCTCACTATATCAGAACTAATAATCTCAGTAAGTTCTGCAAGGCATATTAAGGGTCTCTATTTATAGAGGAACTTTTACCCGCATGTGGGTCTTTACCCCAATTGTAGGACCGTCACACAACAGCAGTACCCGCTAATTAAAAATGATTAGGTGAAAAAGCTTTACCAAACTGTTCTCTAGCCATACCCCACAGTAATCATCACTAGATCTATTGTTAAGAAACATGGGAGAATAGGCCATTGGCCTAGCTCGACTGATTGTACTAACAGGACTGAAAATCTGGGATTACGTATTAATATAATTTATCCCTCCATATCAGTAAGCTTATTAGGGCCAACCCACTTTTGGGTTTACTGATCTGCATTGGTGACTTAATGTCACTAGTATAGATCTAAAGCTTGCTAGGCTAAAGGATGGATATATCCGACCCACTTGATTGGATTGGCACAAACACCAATTGAATACTAACAGTCCAATCTATAATATAAAGAGACTGGGTCCATTTTGGACCTTCTACCGTGGCTGCCACTATGATCCCTTACTAGGCTTATTTTTAATACACCATTATTGCAATTACATTTAATATTAAACGTTCACTGTTTGAAATTAATCCCCTTCCATAGCTTTTAAATTAAACCTTCCAATAATTTATTATGAATCATTATGCCATGCAAGGCTCATTTTTTCCAAGCTTAGTTAATTCATAACTTAAGCTTGTCAAATACTGTAATTTCATTTATAATGTTCTTTTCATATATCATGTAGGTTGTAACTTCATTGCATATACTAACTTCATAATCACACAATACACATAATTGCACATAAGCACATACATAAAGAAAATATTCCTCATTTTTCATTAATAATAATTCTTTTAAAAGTCCTAGATATTACAGTCTATATCTTTGTCATGCTCATTTCATTGTATTGCATAAACATGACAAAGAGGGGCATTTGTAAACACCCAAAAATTTGCATATATTTATTAACCCTGGCAGAAGGAGAAAAGAGTCATTTTAGCTGGATGACAAGACATCAGAACATAGGATTTTGGGGCTTTGATCAAAGTATACAAAGCTACCACGACAATTACCGAGTAACAAACTACGCGAACCATGATGGTTGACCAGTCGGTATCCATAGGAAGATCTATTTCTGTATTTTGATTTATCTTCTTAGACCCAAAATTGGCCAAACAATATGTCATTGCGTAGCTCTTGGAAATAGCTTTCCAGAATGGTATGGCGCATCTCCTAACTCTTCCCGGATTGAAAGATAGGGTCATTTCAGCAAACCAGACAAAAAGTCAATTGCGCTACACGAAATGGAGGCAGGTGGGCCCCACTTGGGCCAGCTGTAGGTGCACTTGCGGCCAGTCGTAGGTACACTTATGGCCAGGCTCGGAGCCAATATAAGGTCATTTTTAGCATATTTTGGAAAAGGGGAGCAAGTTAGAGAGAAAGTGAAGGATTTCTAGAGAGAGAAGCTCAGAAATTGATCTAGATCTACTAGATTTTCTCAAACATGATATTAGATTAGCTAGATATATACAGTTTCAAGCTCAAGGAAGCATCAATTTCATACTCCAAGGTGAAAATTCAATCTTTTTGTGTTTCTATCTTAGATTTGGCTTTGATCTAATATATATTATACTGATCCAATGATTTAATTCCATTTTCATTATAAAGATTCAATCTTTTTGGCATTTTCTAGTCCCTTATAGCTAGATCTATGGATTAGGGTGGCTAAAGAGGGTTTCTCATGAATGTAATTTCCTCCTAGCCACCCAATGATATCCCTGAAAGTAGTATGCACACAAGCCAATCATATTTGATATGATGTAGCATATACTTGGTAATCTTATTCGGTTATTAAAGGCATTTTATATTATCTACATGGTGCTGTTATATTAAATGTGATAAACCCATAGTTTTGAGCAATGCTTTTAGAATCATGATGGGGATCATGCTAATGAGATCTAAATTCTTGATAGCTCACAAACTTAAATTGTTCCTAATCGATGGATTACTAAAAAGGGGATTAGTGAATCCGGATAGATTAGTACATACGTTGCTTGCTCTTATGAAGAGAATGATTGATCTCATAATCATTTGTGTAGAGACACTAAAGCAAGTATGTAGGTGCTTATTAGAGAATAAGTTCACTGAACGTGGCTCGCTAAGGAATACCTAATGGAGTTTTAATCGCCTGTCAATAGGAATTCCTCTAGTGATAGTAGTACAAGTGATCCTTGGACTTGAGATCATCATAGTATCTTGTGTATGATGAGTTATACTTTGACATGTCCCTTAAGACCTTTAGGGTATATCAAAGGGTATGATTGGGTATAACAAGTTGTACATGGAGATAGGTGAATGATCAACAAAGAATCTACCACTTCTAGTAAAAGGAGAGAATGTCCTGTGTGATTCGATAAATGACGACTCAGAAGTCTTTGGCCAAAGCAGAATGAAATTAGAAAAGAGTTTCTAATTTGCATTAATCAGAGTTGTGCATTTCAGAATCGAAATACATATAATTAAATAAAATAAGACTTGACAGTAATTCCATGTCTTATATTTAATTGGGACATTGTATGGTAGAAGGATTGAATTGTACGGTAACTATGCACTGAAAGGTTCTTTTATGATTAATGTTGAAATCTATATTATCTGGAAAGTCGTTGATCGCTAAGGGGGCTTACCCTTATTGTAGAATAAATATTATTTATTTAAATAAATTAAATAGTTTAATTTATTTATTTAAATAAGATTAGAATTGTTCTAATTGATTTATTCACAACCGGTTTAATATGGAGAACCTAAAGGGTCACACCGCAAAAGGAAAATATTTATTTAAGAAGTAAATGGCATAATTGTAATAATAAGTTCAGTGTATTTAATTTAGTCTATGAAGATAGAATAAATTAAATAGCTTAATATTTATTATTTAATATTTTAGAAATATTAAATATAAATTAATAAGAGGAGTCTTATTATTATTATTACTATTACTATTATTTAATTCCTAATAGGGATTGGGAATTAATTAATAGAAGTACTCTCACATGAATTCCTAATTGGATTAGGAGTTTAATTTAATTAAAGGAGTTTAATTAGAATAAAAACCCTAATCCTAAATAGTTTAGGGAAGGGTTTTCCTACATCTATAAATAAGAGAAGTCTTATCATAGATTAGGGTTACACACTCTTGCATAAGAATTGTAGAGAGTACTTACAATTTCTATAGAGATAGAAACTAGGGTTTTGCCAACACCCATCTTCTTGAACAAGTATTATTCCTTGGTGGATCACCTCTAGAGGCCAAACACTTGGGTGGCTAACGTTGATCAAAGGAAGGAATTTAATCGGTGGAATTCAAGGAGAACGCGAAGGAATTGGAGGTGAACTTGTACCTGAGGAAGCTAGAATTCTACAAGGGTATAATTCTTATTCTCCATCTCTTTCGTTTAATTAATAATTGTGCATAAAGAAAGATCATGGTGATGGTTTGTATAAAATTTTAAAATCTGATTTTATCGCGCTTCCGCTTTATTAATGTAATTTGATTGCATGTTCGCGTTATACAAACCTAACAATCCCTTTGTAATTTATTGCGCTTATTTTCGAGATTGACTCCTCATTTTCGATTCTTTTGTTGGGGGTTGATTATTTTGATTACGGCGTACCGCGTAAAACCCTAAATTCGTGTCTAGGGGTAAGGGTGTCCCTCTTACCCGCCATTAAGGGATTCTAATCAATTGAATCGCCTGATAGCTAGTTTGGGATATATGTATTCTCGATAAATTCTCGTCTATGTCATCAAGGGATTTATAGGAATCTAAGTCTATGGATCTCATATCCATAGATATTGGATCCTTTTGGTTAAATACCGACGATGCATAGTTGTCGTTCAATTTGTTGGTTTAAATCGTTAAAATAAAAGATTAGGGTCTACGGGAGTCCTTTTCTCGAGATTATCGCCGTCAACTATGTATATATATTATCTTGTCAGAATTTAAATTTGTGAGCCTAGGAATGGAGTCAAGACCCTAGATCTCGCATCTATTGTCTGTTGACGCAATTCCCACGATAGACGTTGTTACTCGAATGTAATATTGAAATACGATCTTGTTGTGTATGTAATTTTGGGTCTTAAAATGGTATCTAGGGTTTAATCCCGAGAAAACTAGATTTAAGGTCCCGTGATAGTGCAAATTGCGATTGCAGGTGTCGGGGTTATCGAGATGGCTTTCATGCCTGTGACGCCCCCAAATCTGTTAGGTTTGTATAACGCGAACATGCAATCAAATTACATAAATATAGCGGAAGCGCGATAAAATCATATTTTAAAAATTTTATACAAACCATCACCATGATCTTTCTTTATGCACAATTAATAATTAAACAAAATAGACAGAGATTAAGAAATTATACCTTCGTAGAACCGTGCTTCCTCGGGTACAAGTTCAACTCCAATTTCTTCCTATTTTCCTTTAATTCCAGCGATTAAATTCCTTTCTTTGATCAACGTTAGCCACCCAAGTGTTTGGCCTCTAGAGGTGATCTACCAAGGAATAATATCTATTCAAGAAGATGGGTGTTGGTAAAACTATAGTTTCTATCTCTACAGAAATTGTAAGTACTCTCGACAATTCTTATGTAAGAGTGTGTAACCCTAATCTATGATAAGACTCCTCTTATTTATAGATGTAGGAATAATCCTTCCCTAAACTATTTAGGATTAGAGTTTCTATTATAATTAAACTCCTTTAATTAATTATGTTCCTAATCCAATTAGGAATTCATGGGAGAGTACTTCTATTAATTAATTTCCAATCCCTATTAGGAATTAAATAATAGTAATAGTAATAATAATAATAAGACTCTTCTTATTAATTTATATTTAATATTTTCAAAATATTAAATAATAAATATTAAGCTATTTAATTTATTCTATCTCCATAGACTAAATTAAATACACTTAACTTATTATTACAATTATGCCATTTACTTATTAAATAAATATTTTCCTTTTTGCAGTGTGACCCTTTAGGTTCTCCATATTAAACCGGTTGTGAATAAATCAATTAGAACAATTCTAATCTTATTTAAATAAATAAATTAAACTATTTAATTCATTTAAATAAATAATATTTATTCTACAATAAGGGTAAACCCCCTTAGCGATCAACGACTTTCCAGATAATATAGATTTCAACGTTAATTACAAAAGAACCTTTCAGTGAATAGTTATCGTACAATTCAATCCTTCTACCATACAATGTCCCAATTAAATATAAGACATGAATTTACTGTCAAGTCTTATTTTATTTAATTATATGTATTTCGATTCCCAAATGCACAACTCTAAATAATGCAAATTAGAAAGTCCTTTCTAATTTCATTCTGTCTCGGCCAAGAACTACTGAGCTATCATTTATCGAATCACATAGGACATTCACATATTTTACTAGACGTGGAAGATTCTTTGTTGATCATTCACCTATCTCCATGCACAGCTTATTATACCCAATCATACCCTTTGATATACCCCAAAGGTCTTAAGGGACATGTCAAAGTATAACTCATCATACACAAGATACTATGATGATCTCAAGTCCAAGGATCACTTGTACTACTATCACTAGAGGAATTCCTATTGACAGGAGAGTAAAACTCCATTAGGTATTCTTTAGCGAGCCACATTCAGTGAACTTATTCTCCAATAAGCACTTACATGCTTGCTTTAGTGTCTCCACATAAATGATTATGAGATCAATCATCCTCTTCCTAAGAGCAAGCAACGTATGTACTAATCTATCCGGATTCACTAATCCCCTTTTTAGTAATCCAACGATTAGGAACGATTTTAGTTTATGAGCTATCTTTAATTTAGATCTCATTAGCATGATCACCATTATGATTCTAAAAGCATTGCTCAAAACTATGGGTTTATCATAGCACTGTGTAGATAATGTAATATGCCTTTTAAGAAAATCAATTCTCTTATTAATAAATGAATAAGATTACAAAGTATATGATACATTATATCAAATATGATTGGCTTGTGCGCATACTACTTTTAATCCGGGTCACCTGAGCCACAGACCTGGTTCGTCACTATCTAATACATGCATCATACTATCGATAACTTATAGCGGAATAAAGGAATATTTACATTGATATAATATAAATAATCCTGTCCCAAGTCTCAAAACCAAGACTGCTACAAAACATAACATAATACATAAGGGTAAACAAGTCTTAATACACAACATCAAATAATAAGTCTTGATATAAACGGTGATTCTAATACAATAAAACAAAACTAATCAGTAGCTTTGCCCTTTCCTTTATCTTTTTCTGAGCTTTCGCGACGTGCTGCACTAACTGAAAGGTTTTAAGGAAAGCAAGGGTGAACAACAAATTTGCCCCGCAAGTATAATGGTAGTGAACAATCGCATGAATAACTTTATAGATCATATGAGTTAAAAATTAGATAGCTCAAGGAAATAAACAACTTCTTTATCACCATTATACTGGTCGCTATGGACCGAAGGATTTCTGAAGTATCCCAGAATTTTTAAGTTTCCCAAAGAAAGGGACTATTCGATACTGAGTGAGAACCAAGGCATAGAACTCTATCTAGAATTATTAGAAATTCATCTGATAATCCACAAAACCAGTACAATAGGTGATCAGCCTAAAGTACCTGGCGTTATGCATAAGCCTCACTTACTATTTACGCGTGTGTCGGTTCCCCGACGTTTATATAATTGTCCCTACTATGCGGGTTGTTCTTCTCAGCTTTACATGGGAATCCGAACCAAAACAATTTGATCGGATAGTTTTACTTAACATCAATAATAGTTTGAGGACTTAACCTCATTTCAATAAACAAATCAATATGTGTCTAGCCGAAGCAATTAGCTTTAACATGGCTTTCAAACAGTTTATGGAATAAAGAACTTTAAGGCACAACAACCTGCATTATAACATAGGTAGATAACTTGAACGAATGTCAAATCATTTGAATAATCATAAGAGTACTCGCACAATGAAGTAAATTGTGGAACTTTAGAAAACTAGCTCAATGTCGCAATACTTGTAATCAATACATAACTTGAGTGAATTTAGAGAACTTGAATTAATATAGAATACTTGTTCAATATATCAAATTAAACAAGAATTTGAAACATGCCCAATAAATAAATTGAGTAAGGTTTAAGGAAACTTGCTCAATAGAATAAAATACTTATTCAAATATAACTTGAGTAGGGTAAGAAACTTGCTCAATAATAAAGGTTGAGTAAGGAACTTGCCTTGAACGTGCGTTAATATTTTGACATTAATTGTCTTTTAAAAATATCCTACATGGTTCATTAAAATCATTATAAAGATTAGTCACATAAGGACTAGGTTCAATACAGTCATCACATCATTAAAATACATTGATTGTCACTACGACAAGGTAGTCGGGGGTCTCTTGGAAGCTAAGCGAAAAATGTACTTCAGTTATTGATTTACACCTTATGACAACTCCACTTGGTTAACACTCGGTATATAAATAACTAAGTGTTTAAAGCTTAACAAGATATAAATAACTAACGTGTCTAATCATTTTGTACAAAAATATAAGTTTTGGACTTGCTGGAAAAATTCACTAGGTCCAACCTGACCCGACCCGACCCGGCATGGCCGACCTGACCCGGTCCGGCTGACCCGGCACCGACGTCATGCAGCAGTACCCAGTTATGCAATTTTCTGCAGAATCGCGATGCATACACCTCTTCCCACTCCGATCTCTATAATTCCTTCTATACACATTCAAATTGGTCTATTATAGACTCTATGGATTCCTAAGACATGGGGCTACAACATATCAAAAATGTACAGCTACCCATAAACACTAACACAACCAAATCTTAAGCCAAGACACAACGTTAATACTATGTTTTTGTGTTCTTCGTATGTTTTACAAAAATCTTCACCAAATCCCTGTTTTAACACCTTTTTACTCCATTCCAACTAGGTTAGCCTCGTAACCCATGGAAGTACAACCTTATATCAACAAACAAACTAACCAAACACGAAAATTAGCATTTACAGTCCTCTAAAGGTCCAAACAGTCCAAGATTCCATTTTTGTCCAAAGTTCTTCCTCCATTAAGCAAAGGTACGGACTGTTCTTCATTTTTGTTCCACTTGTTGTTATTAATGGCTTACAAAGTCTCTTAGCAGCATTATTAAACCATCACAACCATCAACAACAACAGAAAGTAATCACAAATCATCCACCAAGCATAAGAGCTTAAGAAAATGAGAAAGCTAGAAAAACTTAATGAAACCAAAAGAAAATCATTTAAGGTTGAAGGTTTACCTCTGTAAATTCTTCCTAGGTGTTATAGAAGCTTCGCAAGGCTAACTTGAGTCTCCTTCCTTCTTGGTTTCACCTGAGCTTCTTCCTCCTTCTTCTTCCTTCACCCGCTCCTTTTTCTTCTTTTTTTCTTCTTCACTATTCTTCTTCTTCCTTGTTCTTCTTGGCTGCAGATTCTCTCTCTTTCTCTGTAGTTCTCTTCTTGCTAGCAAATGGAAAGTGAGCTGAAGTTTGGAATGAACCAGAAAAAGTGGAATGGATGGAATATAGCTTGGGAGTTCTTCTTCTCTTTCCTTTTCCCTATAATTTCCTCTCAACTCTCTCTAAGCTTGCTAGTAGCTGAACTTGAAATGGAAGAGAAAGAATAGGAGTGCGTGGGATAATGGTTTCGAGAGGAGAAGGAATGAATTGGGAGAGTGAAAGTGGTGAACCCGAGCTCCTCTTGGAAATGGAATAGAGAAAAATGTTTGCAATATTTTGAAATCACATGCATTGTGTGACGCCCTGAAAATCCACCTACTAGCTTCTTTTAGCCAGGTCAGACTTCGTGCTCACGTGTACAACCTTTACATAATGCTATAGAAAGTTTGATTTCTAACAATCAGAGTATAATGCGGAAAAGTGATAATCTTTACAATATCATTCGTTCATTGTTATATCATTCGCAGGTTACTTGTTCTTATTACAAATAAGTCATAAAAGACTTAAAAATAAATCTCCATTTATCTATCGGAGACTTGTAGTATTAGCAACCAGGCAATTCCCAGGAAAAAGGGGGCTTTCAGTTAAAACGGCGCGTAATTAGATGACCTAACCCCTTTCCTCGACAGAACTTTCTAGACATTGCCAATAATGTTAATCTAGCATAGTTAAATGACTTATACATCTTCAACTTTCTTTGTACCGCCGGAATCGTCTGGTAATTCTCCCTTATCTGTAATTTGTTTAAGATAATTGCAAGAATGAGCATAAGAATGCCCAACAAGTCTAACAAATATATATATATATATGATAAGAGAATCACCTTTTCAAGATATATATACAGAATAAGCTGATACAAGATTACAATGATTATCAATATAGTGAATTGAGTGGTTCCCCACCCACGAACTAATGAACTTCGTTCCCCGTCTCATCAACACTGCTACAATTGTATCAACAGTGTTTACCGTTTCTACGGTACATCTACAATGCGACAAATGTTACCTCAGTGAGTTAGATCGGGTTCCTAACACATCTTAAACTCCTTCTCATACAAGAGAGTTGTTCAACTCATATACTAACATGGTTTTCAATTGAAATTCAACAATCCCTATCACGTTGCACATAACAGATAACAAGCATGTTAATGCATGGGGTGCAAAAGAAACAATACTTGCATAACAATAAACTTCATAAATAAGACATGTTATTGCACGGAGTGCATTTCAACAAATAAGTAGACTTACCTGAATATGGATAATATGTTAACGCTAATTTTTCATTCCTCGCTCAATCTCCTGAAGTGTAAGCTCTAGAACTTTGATCCTCCAAGATTTTCCTTTTCTTTGATTATGCTAGGCTAATTAAGTATTTTAACGATTAAATCTTTTAAGTTTTCTTTCGGGTATTATAACCTCTTATAAATAAGACTCCTTCTAATATACATGAAATAATTTCAGCATTATAACTGCTTATAAAATGAATATTTTTCAACTATATTTAAAATAAATTGAGCATTATAACTGTTTGCAAAATGAATTTTCGTTTACTATGTTTGAAATAAATCGGGCATTATAACTGCTTATAAAATGAATATTCGACTATTATATTTGAAATAATTTCAGCATTATAACTGCTTGTAAAATGAATATTTTTACTAAATAGTTGAAGAAAGTCGGACATAGTAACTGCTTATAAAAGTATATTTTCTAATATATAAGAGAAATAAATCGGACATTATAACTGCTTGTAAATAGGATTTTTATACTATATACTTAAAATAATTTGGGCATTATAACTGCTTAGAAAAGTATATTTTTACTAAATATATGAAGAAGAATGAAAATAATAACCATTAGAGTAATACCTCTTGTAGTTGCTAGCTTTACTTCCAATCGCGTAGTGCTTCGATACTTCGAAAGTAAGTTTTATCTTACAATATCTTTCAGAATATAAATATAGAGTACTTTTGCTCTTGAATTGCTCTTGAAAAATGGTAGGAAATAATGAATGGATGAAGGGGTATTTATAGACTAGGAAAGCTTAGGGTAAAAGGGTAATTGCGATGTGCTTGTGCCAGCGTGTGCCAAGCGTGTGCCAGCATGTGCCAATTGTGTGCCTAGCGTGTGCCAGCGTGTGCCTAGAGTGTGCCTAGTCTGTGCCAAGCGTAAGCGCGACAAAGCAGCTTGTCACCGTAAGCATGACAAAGCACTATATCAGTTTAAGCACGACAAAACAACTTGTCAAAACAATTATAACAAGTTTATTGGTGAAAAATTTATTTTTAAGCATGATGTGTCAAGCACGACGTTTTTCGTAGAATAATTTTATTTGACCTAATTCATCGTTTACATAACAAAATCACAAAACACCTGCTTCGAAATATCATTTTGATCTTTATTAAGCACATATGTTACAAAATTCAAATCTCATCTAGGTTTAAGGTTTTAAACTTCTCGATACCTAGTTTTAGGTTATATGTTCTAATTCTAAACGTATATGATCGTGTTTCTGAATCGTATTAGGTTTTCAAAGATTACCTGAACAGTCGTTCATTAGGTACTTCCAGAGTTTTCATTCTTAACCTAGTTAAGATAATATTTATAATTTTGATAATATTTCGGGGTATTACACATTGTGTACTGTGTTTTGTAATATTATGCCAGACACTACCTCCTCCCTTCTCCTGATTGGCTCTTGCAGAAACTTGGACAATTTTGATTAGTTGGAGGTTAAATGCCTCCCCAATTAAATCGCATATACCCAAAAATATACCCGAATACTCCCACTTTTGTGCCAAATTTGCTCAATATCTCTACCCATAATTAAAATGGGTAATACCATAAAATATTGGGATGGGTAAAAATAATAATTATGGGATTTGTCCATTTATTCGGAATACCCGTATAATACAATTCGGATACTGAATAAAACATGATTGGGCTCAAAATGAAAATCTGATACTTGGAAAAATTATCCCTTCGCTCACGCGTATTAATGAAATTTATTAAAATAGAAAATGTAACGATTGGGAATTTTGGATTTTCCTTGTAATTTGAATTTTTGGAATATTAATGAATATATTATATTTTATTAATATTATTTTGTGTTACGTGTTTAAAGGTTGTGTGACAACCTGAATTATGTGGATGTATGAAATTTTACGTGATATAGTTTTATTTAAGTGAATAATAGATTTCGCGTAGTGTCGCTAGATTACTATTCACGGGGCACGTTTCTCGAGATACTATTCACGCTATAATATTTTTGTGTCTTTTTCGATTTTAATAAATTTCATAAATACGTGTATGCGTACGAATAATTTTTCCAAACGTCAAAAATTTTGTTTGAGCTGATACGTGATTTTATCCGTATCCGAAATGTATTATATGGGTGTTCCGAATATTTGGATAAATCCCATAATAATTATTTTTATGCGTCCCAATAATTTATGGGAGTACCCATTTTAATTTTAGGTGGAGTTATTTACCAGTTTTGGCACAAAAGTGGGAGTTTTTGGATATATTTTGGTGTATTTGGGTATTTATTTTGACTTGTTACTCCAAGAGGGAACAAACCCCCCATTTAGACCAATCAATGAGAGAATAGAGGGGAGGGTCGGCCAAGCCTTGGACAATTTTCCTTGAGCAACCCATTCTCCCTAAATTACTCCCTCCACTTCTCCTAACCCATTCCTTCTCTCGACTATCATCAACTCAATTAGAGAGAGAGAGCTGTAGAGTTTAGAGAGAGAGTTGTAGAGTTTAGAGAGAGAGAGCTGCCGAGAGCTTAAAGGAAGAAGGAAGAGAAAAGAAAGGAACAAGGAGGAAGAAGGTGAAGAAGCTAACCAAGCCTCCTTCTTGCACACCCATTCAACCCATCAGCTCAATTAAAGAGAGAGAGAGGGGGGGAGAGAGCTGCAGAGGAAGAAGAAAGAAGGAGAAAGTCGTCAGAAAAGAAGGAGAAAGTCGCCAGAAAAGAAAGGAGGAAGAAGAAGAAGGCACGGGTGGAGGAAGAAGAAGAAGGCACGGGTGGAGGAAGAAGAAGAAGGCACGAGTGGAGGAAGAAGAAAATCCAAGCGAGAAGAAACCCCCTCAAAGCAAAGCCTAGCAATCTTCTTAACCTTTAGGAAGGATTTACAAAGGTAAAACACCAACCAAAATCCATTCCATTCGATTTCTTGTTAAGTTTTTCAAGTTTTCTTAGTTTTGACCTCCTAAGCTTGTGGGTCGGATTTGTGTCGATTCTTGTTGTTTTTTTTGTGTTGGATGTTTGTAAATATTGTTAAGAGGTTATATAAGTCATTAATAACATCAAAGTGGGACAAAAATGCAATAAATCCGTACCTATGCTTAAGGAGGATGAAGAACATGAAGAACAATGAACTTTGGACATGAACTTGGACATTTGGACGATTTAGAGGACCTTGTAGCTATGATTTCGTGTTTGTTTAATTCGTTTATTGTTATGATGTTGTACTTCCATGGGTTATGAGTTTAACCCCGTTGGAATGGAGTAAAAAGGGATTAAAACAAGAATTTGGTGATGATTTTTGTAAAGAACACCAAGAACACGAAAATATAGCATGAGTTGATACTTTGGCCTAAGATTTGGCCATGTTAATGTTAATGGATAGCTCTAAATTTTTGATATGTTGTATCTTATGTCCTAGGAGTCCATAGAGTCCGGAACGGACCAATTTGAACGTGTATTGAGGGAGTTATGGTGGTTGGAAGCAAGATAGGTCTAGAACACCAAAAACAAAGCATTTCGGGAAGAAAACGGGTTGGGAGACTCAGGCTGAGCACCTAGGCGCTTGGCTAGGCGCTGGCCACGAGCTTAGCTGCTATGAGAGAGCGCCTAGGGGCTGCTCAAAGGCCATTTTTGAGCGCCTAAGGCGCTGTACAAGAGATCGTGCTAACAGCTTCGACGTCCTTTAGTAAAATGGGCATAACGTTTTCATACGAACTCGGATTGAGATGATCCAAGATGATTCAGATAGAGAAAGAGTAGACCTGCAACTTCCTTTTAATAAGTTTTAACATTTGAGGTCGGGATCAATTCCTAAATTGACCATCTTTAGGACTGTTGTGCGATTGGAGACAATCGGAGGGCGTTGGACATGCACGTGTGCAATGTGCAATGTTTTCGACGCTAAGTTATGTTGTTCTAAGTTCTAAAACATGAATGTTATGAATTACAATGATACTTAGCATTAACCAATGAGTATTAGATAAATTTAATGGGCATGTTAGGCGTACGCAAATGCGTGTCGCTTGGGTATTCGAATAATCAAGTTTGGCATACAAACGTGCAAGCGTCGTAACGCCGCAACTAGTGTGTACAATCTTGTTTAATATTATGTTTCTAATAAGAATGAAACACTATAGAGTAGTATAAACCATTATTTGGTATCTGGTATGTGACTAATTGTTATATGAATATGTACTTAATTGTGTAGGATATTAAGGAACGTGTGTTGTAATATTGTAGCAGCGCTTCAGGCAAGTTTCTTACCTTACTCAAAATTATATTTGAGCAAGTATTATATATTGTTGCAAGTTTCGTATCCTAACTCAAGTTATTTATTGAGTAAGTTTCCCTAACCTTACTCGAACAATATTGTGCAAGTTTCCTAACTCGTACAACTTTTATTATTGTGCGAGTTTATTCTTATGAATTGCAAGTTTCTTAAACTTACTCGACCTTTATAATTGGGCAAGTTTCATTATGGAGCAGGTTCTATCTTACTCGATTTATTTATTGAGCAAGTATTCTATATTATTGCAAGTTTCCTAACTCAGACACGAGTTATTACTTTCAAATGATATTAGTGGATTAATTATTGTCAATTATTTCACATCAGAAATAATTATTGATATTCGCACTTTGTGCATTTGAATTCATGATTTGTTGTTGGGCTGTGAAACGTTTAAGTTCTTCATTCATGAACTGTTTAAGGAAATAGTCTACGCTATTTGTTTCGGCTAGACATGTACAGGTTATTATTTTAAAAGCTATCCAAACCGATTGTTGGTATGGATTCTTGGACTGAGAGAGTTATATAGGGGATTTTAATGTGTCGGTTATTCGATGTAGTCAGAGTTAAATGTTATGCATATACATAGGGTACTAGAGGTTGATCCCCTCAAGTACTACTGACGGGCCAACTCTTAAAAGAGTCAGTTGAATGATTGATTCATAGGGCCAAAATGTTCATGGTCTATTGGACCACTCAGCAGTAAATAATCAATTTTCATTGTTTCATTTGAACTTTGATTATATTGTCAATTATTTCTTCAATGTTCTTAAATTGTTAAACTATGCGATTATTATTCTTATTCATTCATGATATATCTTCTTTTCATTCATTTTAAACTTGTTGGGCAAAGTAGTTGCTCACTCTTGCTATATCATGAACCTATTGCAGTTAAGCCAGAGAGTTCCAAAGCGGACAAAGGCAAGGGAAAGCTTAAGGAATAGTTATATGTACTATCTCGTTATGTAATCGTGGAATTATTTTGTATTATTAATGTATTCTACGATGTACTTTATTTAAGGTTATAGACCTTGGGACCGTAGTAAACCTTTTGTAATGAACAACATATGTTTATTTTTCCGTATTAGTTGATTTATGTTGTTTAGAGGTGTATAGATGTACTTTATCGTGAGCACCAGATTCGAGGTATTGGTACCTGAATTTGGGGGTGTCATAGGTTGGTATTAGAGCTATAGGTTATAAACTTTAGGAATGCAAAACCTAGGTTATAACCTTAGAAGAAAACTCATATTGAGTTATTTTTGGGTAGAAACTTATTAAGATCTTAGAATTGAGGATTTGGATTATACATTGGTGTTATTGAGCTTGTGGATAATTTGAGGAATGTGTATTGATGAGATAATATGGGAAAGTGAAGACCATTAAGCATGGGCAACCCATTGTAAACTGGAGTTATAGATATTCGAGTTAATTAGATTAATCATTTGATGCTATTGATCAATTTTGTGGCTATTTATTAGATAAGATATTGGAGTGATGTTATATAGAGTTCTTTGTGATGAGAAAGAAGATATCTTAGAATCTGTTGGGTGAAGGTTTGCAAGAAGGAAATGATTGATTTGATAAATAATGAATATATCGATATTTTGAGGTGTTAGTAAAGTTATTAAGCTTTATTGTGGAATGCTAGGTGAGACAAAGGTAATGGACTCATAAAGAGTTGTTAAGCAAAAGTTGAGAGTATTGAGATGAATGATGTTATATGAAATTTTTTTTGAAGTGATGACTGAGGCAATTTAGATTGTTTTGATGATTAGAAAGGAGAGACAACGAAGAGATTACAAGCAATGAACCGAGGGTAGATCTAATGTCTGATCTAAAGAAAAAAAAGCATCTAGAGATGGAACTGAATGATGAGATAATGGAAATCCCTAAGAAGGATCAATTAGAGCCCAATATAAGGAATAGATGGAGGAAATGAAAGAAAGAAATGTTAAGTTTGAGGGTTATAAAACCTTTGTGAGTCGTAATGAATGAAGAATAGTAGTCAATTAATATGTATAGGTATATCTATACGCGTAAGAAATGTGAATCTCAGTTTTTGTACATCTAGTAGTATATCTGATGTAAGTCCCAACTTTGTATAAGTTGTGGAGTAGTTATGTGAATCCCATCTTATTGTTAGTAATAGAGGGATAAGTGGATAGCAGGAATGCTATATGATGTAAGTAGTACGAGGTACTAAGATGAGCTTATTAGTATTTATTAAAGGTGCCTTGAGGTGAATGTAGTTCTTATTAATCCCATCTTTTATCTTAATGGGATAGTTAACATTTATAGGAATATGCCGGAATTATAAGTGTTTGACAAACTAAGGGGTGTATGAATATAAATGTGGTATTATTATTACTACATGTTTGATTGTGATCGATTTTTGCTTTGACTCTTAAATGATAACATAAGTAGAATGGGGTAGGGTGTGTAAAACACAAAGGATTTATGTAAGGTTTTGTTTAGAACAAACAATGTCGTCAAGTGGACAACCCCGATGCACGAGGGTGGAAGAGTCGGTGAATAACGAGGATGGTCAGGCAGACTCTATAAGGACTTTTGTGAACTTATTAGTAGAAGCGATGCAGGGCAGACTAGCCGCATCGATTGATCAGCCAAGAAGTCATATGGCAAACTTTAAGGACTTCAAATTAGTAGGACCGCCGGAGTTTCGCGGGACTACAGATCTGATAGAAGCCTAGACATGGGTGGTAGAAATAGAGAAAGTTTTCGAGGTCGCACGAGTGGCCGAAGAATAGAAGACGTCGTTTGCCACTTTCATGATGAAGGGTGAGGCAAATTACTGGTGGAAGGCGAATAGAAACCGAGCTGGGAAGTAACCCGAATAAAAGGAAATGGAACGATAGCCAATCTTCTGGTGGCAACAAGTCTAGAGGAGAGGTTAAAAGAGTAATAAGTGCAATAATTGTGGAAAGAATCACTCGGGGGAATGTCTGAAGGGCAAAGGGATTTGCTACAACTGTGGGCAACAGGGACACCTTGCTCCTCAGTGCCCAAAGGGAAAGAAAGCAGGATGCTTCTCATGTGGAGCACCAGATCATCAAATCAAGGATTGCCCAAAAAGGAAGGAGGATGCAACAAGTGGCAATAAGAACAACAACAAAAATAACAACAACAGCAACATGCTAAACATTGGAGGGCCAGCTAGCCAAACCACCAGACCGACGACACGCACTTTCAACATGACAGTGCAGGATGCGTTGGAGTCAAAGGACATGGTGTCAGGTATTATTTTGATCAATAATATCAGTGCATATGTATTATTTGATTCGGGTGCTAGCTGTTTATTTGTGTCGGATGAATTTGCTAAATGGTTAAACTTACCTCGTGAGAAATTAGAGAATCCTATGAATGTTGAAGTAGCTAATAAAGAAGTTATCCTTGTGGAATTCATCCATAGAAATTGTTGTGCTAAGATAAATGGGTATAAACTGAGCGTAAATTTAATTCCGATACAATTAGGAGAATTTGATGTAATTCTTGGAATACACCTGAAGACTCCAGATAAGTCGAGGGTTGTATTTTACAGTAGTAAATCGCTGAGACAATCTTGTTGTCTGACGATGATGCAAGCGAAGAGATTGCTAAGAAAGGGTTGCATAGGTTATCTGGCTCACGTGGTTGATACTTGAAGAGTAGGGAGTGAAATGGGTCAGATACCTGTAGTAAGGGAATTCCTAGATGTTTTCCCAAAAGATCTACCGGGTTTACAGCCGGATAGGGAAGTGGAATTTGTAATCGATTTAGTATTAGGGACAACACCTATCTCAAAGGCACCATACAGGATGGCACTGGTGGAGATGAAAGAACTGATGGTTCAACTGCAGGAGCTTCTAGATAAAGGGCATATTCGTTCGAGTGTATCTCCGTGGGGAGCGCCAGTACTGTTCGTGAAGAAGAATGATGGATCGTTAAGGCTCTGTATTGACTACAGGGAATTGAATAAGGTTACGATTAAGAACAAGTACCCATTACCCAGGATTAATGATTTGTTCGATCAATTGAAGGGAGCGAAATACTTTTTGAAGATTGACTTGAGGATGGGATATCACCAACTGAAGGTGAGATAGGAGGACATATCGAAGACAGCATTCAGAACTCGATATGGACACTTTGAGTTTTTGGTGATGTCATTTGGGCTGACGAACGCGCCAGCAGTATTTATGGACATGATGAACAGAGTGTTCAAGCAGTATCTAGATAAATTTGTTGTCGTTTTCATAGATGACATTTTAGTCTACTCAAAGACGGAGGAGGAACACATTGAGCATTTGAGGATAGCCCTGGAAACACTGAGAAGGGAGAAGCTATATGCAAAGTTTTCCAAATGTGAATTTTGGCTACAAAGGATGTAGTTTTTGGGGCATGTAATTGACAAGGATGGTGTATCAGTGGATCCTGCCAAGGTAGAGGCAGTAATAAACTGGGAGCAGCCAAGGACACCGACAGAAGTCCGAAGTTTCTTGGGATTAGCGGGTTACTATCGGAGGTTTGTTCAGAATTTTTCAAAGATAGTGACATCGTTGACAAATTTGACAAGGAAAACTATTAAGTTTGTATGGACAGATAAGTGCGAAGAGAGTTTCTTGTAGTTGAAAAAGAAACTTAGTGAAGCAGCTGTGTTATCACTGCCAGATAATATAGGGGGATTTGTGGTGTATAGTGATGCGTCACACAAGGGCCTTGGGTGCGTATTGATGCAGCATGGGAAGGTCATTGCATACGCATCACGACAGCTGAAAGACTATGAGAAGGGATATCCAACTCATGACCTGGAACTAGCGGCAGTGGTGTTTACTCTAAAGATTTGGAGGCACTATTTGTATGAGGAGAAGTGTGAGATATACACGGACCACAAAAGTCTGAAGTATATTTTCACTCAAAAAGAACTAAACATGAGGCAGAAGCGATGGTTGGACTTGATCCAGGACTACGATTGTGAGATTCTATACCATCCCGGTAAGGCCAATGTAGTAGCCGGTGCTCTAAGTAGGAAGGGCAGAGATAAGTTGATGATGTTGACAGCTCAAGAGGAACTGATCAAGGATATGGAAAGACTGGAGTTGGAAGTCAAGTATCCGACGAATGCAGACGAGAAACTGTTGGCAGTATAGGCGAGTTTTACTTTATTAGATAGGATAAAGGAGGCTCAAGAAAAGGATGATGAGTGTGTTGCCATAAGGGAGCGAATCTCGGAAGGAAAGGAATTGAAGTACAAAATTGATAGCACGGGGCTGCTAAGGTTTGAAGGGAGAATCTGGATACCGATGGTTCTGGAGTTAAGGGAAGAGGTTCTGTAGGAAGCTCATTCTACAAGGTATTCGATACACCCTGGTAGTACCAAGATGTATCAGGATTTGTGCCAACACTTCTGGTGGCCGAACATAAAGAGGGAGGTCGCGGAATGTGTTGGACGATGTTTGACATGTCAGAGGGTAAAAGCAGAACATTTTAAACCGGGTGGACTGCTACAACCGCTGGAGATTCTGGAGTAGAAGTGGGAGCATATCACGATGGATTTTGTGACGGGGCTTCCACCAACTTATAAGGGTTACGACGCAATCTGGGTGATCGTGGATCATTGAACTAAATCTACACATTTTCTACCGATCAAGATAAAGTACAATCTGGAGCAGCTAGCAAAGTTATATGTGAAAGAGATTGTGTCACGACATGGAGTGCCGGTATCAATTGTATGTGACAGAGATCCGCGTTTCAGACTCTTGAAGACATGCTTAGAGCATGTGTAATGGATTTTAAAGGCAGCTGGGATAACCACCTACCATTAGTGGAGTTTTCCTATAACAACAGTTATCATGCGAGTATTGGCATGCCGCCATATGAAGCATTATACGGGCGGAAGTGTCGAACACCTCTGTGTTGGGACGAAGTCGGTGAATGGAGACTGTTGGGACCTGAATTGGTACAGCAGACTGTGGATGTCGTCAAGGTGATAAGAGCTCGATTGGTAGCGGCTCAGGACCGACAAAAGAAATACATCGATTTGTATCGTCAGAAGCGAGACTTTAAAGTCGGCAGTTTTGTGTTTTTAAAAGTATCTACTTGGAAATGAAAGATCAGATTTGGGAAGAAGGGAAAATTGAGTCCAAGGTTCGTAGGACCATTTGAAGTTTTGAAGAGGGTAGGTGAAATGGCGTACGAGGTAGCTTTACCTCCTGAACTTTAGCACATTCACAATGTGTTTCACGTTTCTGTGCTACGACCATATAAACCCGACTACAAGCATGTGATATCCTATGAACCATTTCAAGTTGAGAAAGACTTATCATATGAAGAGGTTCCTGTCCAAATATTAGATAGGAAGGAGCAAACATTAAGAAATAAGGTCATCTATTCAGTCAAAGTACTTTGGAGGAACCGCGCAGCTAAGGAAGCAACGTGGTAGCTAGAAGAGAAGATGAGGAAGAATTATCCGCATCTTTTTGAGTGAACCCATGTTAAGTTTTTCGTACCTAGACTGTAATTCTAGGGACATAATTCTTATAAGGGTGGAAAATGTAACGATCGGTAATTTTGGATTTGCCTTGTAATTTGATTTTTGGAATATTAATGAATATATTATATTTTATTAATATTATTTTGTGTTACGTGTTTAAAGGTTGTGTGACAACCTGAATTATGTGGATGCATGAAATTTTACGTGATATAGTTTTATTTAAGTGAATAATTGATTTCGCGTAGCGTCGCTAGATCACTATTCACGGGCACGTTTCCCGAGGCACTATTCACGCTATAATATTTTTGTGTCTTTTTTAATTTTAATAAATTTCATAAATACGTGTATGCGTACGGATAATTTTTCCAAGCGTCAAAAATTTTGTTTGAGCTGATACGTGATTTTATCCGTATCCAAAATATATTATATGGGTGTTCCGAATATTTAGACAAATCCCATAATAATTATTTTTATGCGTCCTAATAATTTATGGGAGTACCCATTTTAATTTTGGGTGGAGTTATTTACCAATTTTGGTACAAAAGTGGGAGTTTTCGGGATATATTTTTGGTGTATTTGAGTATTTATTTTGACTTGTTACTCCATGAGGGAACAAACCCCCCATTTTAGACCAATTAATGAGAGAATAGAGGGGAGGGTCGGCCAAGCCTTGGACAATTTTCCTTGAGCAACCCATTCTCCCTAAATTACTCCCTCCACTTCTCCTAACCCATTCCTTCTCTCCCATATCATCAACTCAATTAGAGAGAGAGAGAGAGCTGCTGTAATTTTCCGAACCCTAATAGGATCTGTATATGTAAATTATGTGTTTAATAAATGAAATTTCATGATCTGACTTTGTAATATGTGATTTTGTATTTTATTAAACAATTAGGTCAAATAAAAAAAATTCGCCAAGCAGCTGTGTAGTGCTTAATCGGACAAAATGATTTGTCGTGCTTCCGGCGAATTCACCGAGAAGCGTCTCGGCAAATTATTTTTGTAAGCTGTTGTGTCGTACTTGGAAATGACGAAGTGCTTTGTCGTGCTTCGGAGTTAATATAATATTATATTAACTGATAAAAATCTAAAATAAGTTAATTAGGGTTAGAACAATAAACTGAAACAGAAACCCTAATTTGAAAACCCTAATTGATAATATTTATCCGAATTGTCTAATTGAAACCCTAATTATTGTATAAGAATCTTAATTGATATAATTAGATTCTAAATAATGAATCATAATATTAATTATGAATTATTAAGATTAAACTAAACCCTAAATGAAAGATTAAAACCCTAATTGTAGGATTGAAAACCCTAAACCCTAATTTGAAACCCAAAAACCCTAATTTGGTTTAATAACACTAAATTATGAATTAATAAACCTTAATTATGATATATAAACCTAATTAAGGTATTACTAAACCTAAATTAACATCATAAATATGATTAGTAAAAATCTAGGTTTAATTAGTAAGTAAATAAATTAAAAATCAAAATTTTCAACCAATCAAAAGAAGATAGAATATCAAAATCAGATATTTATAAATATCTAGCTCAAGTAGGTGAACAAGATCAGGCTTGAGCAGCACAAGTAACTAGGTTAGATATTTTAAGGGCAAAAATGAAAAATAAAGCTTAGAAAACCCCTAATTCAAGTTGCTATAAATAGAATGAGAGGCTGACCATTAGACATACGAAATTTTGAAACCTAAACACGTATAATCAAAGCCTAAACAAGCCTCTGCAATCACAAGATCAGTAGCAAAGATCAGAGATCAAAAATTTGAAGAAAAAGGTGCATAAACCCTAATTTGTTGCTAGATCTTTAAGTTGGAATTTGATGTTATGTTTTAGTGTTTAGGAATACTTATTAACATGTAATTAAGTGATCTGGGCGGTTAAAACACGTTTACATAACATCTAGATATGAAAATCAAGCCAAAATAGCAAACTGTTCTTGGCAGTCAAGAACAGTCTGATAAGCTACTTTGTCAGAGCTTTTGATTGGCTTAAAATATTTGTTTGATGTGTTTTAAAGCATGAATCAGTAGTATGCCATGTGAGCTTTAAGATCCAATTGGTAGAAGTCCAAAATTATCTCACAGTAGGAAGATATGGTTGGTCAAAACCCATTAACCGACCATGATAGGCTGTTTCTGGGTAACCCAGAAACACGAAGAACACTCTGACAGTGTTTGACAAGACTTTTGATCAACCCAGATCATGCCTAGATGATATTTAATATGTTTTTTCTTATTTTAAACATGTTATTTGGTATGTAAACTACAATGTTGAATCATCAAAACACATTTAGCAAACACAGAATCAAAGTTATTAATGGTCAAACCACGTTGACCGTTATGACTGACTGAGTTTCTGGGTTACCCAGAAACTCAAGAACAGTTTGAACCAGGTGGTTTTGTAATGCCCGTGAATTTTGAACGTCATTATTAATTAAATATAATTTTAATTTTAATGAGTTAACGTTGTGTTCTATTTAAACCTTTGGGTGTATTGGTGGATTATATGACTATGTGATTTATTGATATAAATTTGTGTTAAAGGAATCACTAGTAATGTATTTAAACTAGTGAGCAAACCCTAAGACTTTATATCCATAAAGTTGGCAAGGTATTTACTAAATTAAATATTCAAGTAAATTGAATATAGTTAGTAATAATGTGTGCGAATTAATTATGATGGTAATTGTTGTCGAGGTATGGTCCAAATTGGATAATAATAATTAATAGTTAATTTAGTAATTTATTTATTAATCGACTAAGTTACTCAATCATTTATGTAATGTCCGAAAATTTTAAACATTGTATCAAATTTATTTTTATAAATAAATTCATTTTATATAATTTTACAAATTTAATTGGATCCATGTAGGTAGTATTATTCAAATTTATAAATGTATCCTAACATTTAATTACAAGAAAATTTGGAAAAATTAATTTATGTTACTAGTATCAGATCTAAATAATTCGCATGAAGAATTATTGTTGAAATAAATATTATAAATAATTAATTAATTTAAGTAATTAATTCAATTTAAATATTAGGGGAATAATGTTAATAATTTTAATAAACAAGTTGGGCTATTTTCTTTTATCTCAATTGACCCAAATTTTTTTATTGAGTAAAGCCCAATTTCCTTGTATTTCCTATTGGGCCACCTTTAATTAAGTCAGCCGGCCCAACCATTGGGTTAAGCCCAAGTGAATTTCCAGCCGGGTTAAACCCGTTTTGAGCAAACGGTAAAGCCAATTTAGGGGCAGAGCTGTGTTCAAATCGGCAAGGAGAGACGTTGATTTGGGGGAAAACAACCGAGCAAAGGAAATCAAGCCCTCAATCAGTCAATTGAGAGGAAGGAGTAGGCTTCACATAGCCGAACCCAGCTGGACCCAAACCACCCATCAATCGAGCGTACGAGAGACGGGGGAAAGAAAAAGAGCTGTCAATCGCCGGCGACAGCTTGCGCCGACCGGCGGATTGATTAAGGGTTCGAGGGGGCGTTCGAGTAAGCATCGCTTGGACCAAGGGTCCCAGAAATTCAGCGACGCGACCGGTGGAAGGTGCGACGCTCGAGGAAACTAACCGGCGAATTCACAGTCGGCGAGCTATACCATCAGTCACCCATCTCCTTCCTACCAACGGTCCATGGAAAATCGGTTGGGTAATACCCCATTTGACTTGGGTAATTTCTTTTTTTTTTTTCCTCTATAAATTGAACCCCTCAAATCCCTAAACCAAGCTGCCGAATCTCTGTTTGTGCGTCCCAAATTAGGGTTTGAAATTCAAAATTTAGGGTTTCCAAATTTGAGAGAGGAGAGAAGTCGCAGCAAGGAGGGGGAGCAGGGGAGGCCAATAGGGGATGTCCGACTTTGTTTCGTATTTTGGGAGAAGAAGGAGACAGGCAATTCGATCAGCCACAAGGTATAGCAACGGGATCATCAAACCACTGTGATGGTTCTTATTTAGTTTTGTATGAATTTTCCTTCTTCCATACTTGAGATTGTGTGCTGATTTCTGTTGTAGTGTATTGGAATAAAATCTTGTTCTCTGTAATGGGGTACATTGTTCTCTATATTGAGTTTAATTGTCTTGGTACTGCTTGGTTGTATTTCTCAAATTGAAAATCTGGTGTATAATAGAACCTAAAGGTTTGGGCAGTACAACTTGTGTAGCATGTATATGCCAGTGTTGGTTCTCATTAAACCCATATATATTGCTGTAATGCCTAAACAAAGCTTTGACCTTCATTTTTGGTATTAATTTGTTCTGACAGTAATATAGATATAAAATCAAACCTTGGTAGTCTTTTGGTGTGATAATGTTGGGCTAAATTACAGACTGTGAAACTAGTGTGGTATACATGTTTGTCAATCTCGGCTTGTGTTATGAATCCCAACTGTGAGTAGTAAACGTAATAGGGTGTGTGTTTTGCAAGTCTGGGAACAGGGGAGGATATACATTATAAGTCAGTAACTCTGTAATTTTTTGAATGACTTGGTGTGGCTGGGAATCGAACCCAGCTACTGGGTAATAAATGGTTGAGCAACTGTTAACGAATGAAGCTAATAAAACAATTATTTATTATTTATTAATAAATAATAAATAAAGATAATCAATTTTTAATTATTATTTACTTAATATTAAATAATTAGGTATGAGTAAAGTTAATAAATGAATTTAATTTATATTATTGATCAATAAATAATAAATAAAGATAATAATTACTTAATTATTATTTATATTAAATAATAATTAAGTATAACTAGAGTTAGTAATAAATTTTTAGCAATAAATATTAATAAAGATAACAAATATTTAATTTAATATTAGATAACAATTAAATATGAACAAAGTTAATAAGATTATTATTAATAAATATAATAAATATTGAATTATTATTTAACTTACATTAAATAATAATGAGTAAATTAATTTTAAATTAAGATAATAAATCTTTAATTATTATTTATGTAATATTAATAAAGATAATAAAAGTTTCATTATTATTTAAGTAATATTAAATAATAATAAAGTTAGTAAATAATTATTTATTATTTATCAATAAATAATAAATAAAGATAATAAATATTTATTTATTGTGTGATCGATGTTAAATAAGAATTGGATATGAATAAATGAATAAATTAATAAATAATAAATAAGGATAATAAATAATGGTAATAAAATAATTATTTATTATTTAATAATAATAAATAAAGATAATAAATATCTAATTATTGATTAATAATAATTAGGTATGAATATAACTAATAAGAATAACAACCACTTAATCATTAAGGAAATAATGATTAAGTATGAGGGAGATTAATAAGTTGACTATTTTTGGTCCTTAATAAATAATGAGGATAAACACTTAAGGATTATTTAATACTAATTAAGTGTGTAGAATTGGTACCTTAAGTTTAATGCGGAATGAGGAACAAGGTTAATAATTACTCAATTATCCCTAAGGTAAATAGTAATTAAGCGCAATAAAATTAAATAAGTGATCAACTATTATTTAGTTCCTATTAAACCACGATAAATTTATTATTTATTTTATAAATAATAAATAAGGATTATTAACTCATATTTAGAGGCAGATAAGGGTAATAAATCTAAATAATCAAAGAATAAGTAATCCTGATTAGCTACCATCATTTTAATAGCTAAAGATTATTAATTAATTTCTGTGTAGCTAATACTAAATAATAATTAAATGTAGATGATGAATTTTACCTGCTAAGTAAAAGATGTAGTGATAGGTGCCAATATACAACTATTAATTGATAAATCGACTTTACCCAATGATAGGTCACTCAAGATCAATTAATTTAAGCTAAGTTTATCGGTAGCTGAGCAAACAGGCAAGTTCCCTAACTTCATTCTTTCAGTATATTGAATGCAAGTTCTATCTTACTCAACTTTTACATTGAGCAATATTTCTAAACCTTACGCATTATTTTTAATCCGTGCAAAAAGGTATATATTATTGCAAGTTATTCTTTAAGCTTGAATCTTATCTCCAAGCATGCTTTAAGTGGTCTAATTATTTTTTTTAAAAATATTATTCCACATCTATGTATTCATTGGCATTCGCACTTGTGCATTTGAATTCGCATAATTATTTAAGTCCGAAATTCACGAGCTATTCATGATTAAGTCTGAACCCCCTTGTCTCGGTCAGGCACGTATGTAAGAATTTATAAAAGCTATCCGAACCAATCAATGGTAAGGATTCTTAGATTGAATGAACACCCCTTGTATTATAGGGGAGTACCCCAGGTACCGTATATAAGGTACAACTAGCAGAATTAAATGTTATGCATACACATAGCGTACGCGAGGCTGATCCCCTCAAGTACTCATTCTGTAGCCAGTAACCAGAGGGTCAACTAGCTATTGACTCCTTTGGAAGTTATTGTTCAAAGTCTATTTGACTATCAATTGTTCTAAAAGCATTTATTGTTATTGCTTCTGATAATTCTATTGTTTAAAATCTCTTCCTATATTCCCTTCATCATGATATATCCTTATTGTGGTATTTTAAACTTGCTGAGCAAACTCGTTGCTCATTCTTGCTATATCATGATTTTATTGCAGCTAAACCCGAGACGTCAGGGAAGAACAAAGGAAAAGAAAAGATGAAGTAATAGACTTCATGTAGCAGATTTTAGATTTACGTATAGTTAATTTCTGTTAATGTAATTTAAACCCTAACTTTTATTTAATGTATGGATTTGTGTAAGTGTTTAAGGTTTTTCGTATTCTGGGACTAGTAACACCTTTGTAATGAACAATGTATGTTTATTATATTCCGCATTTTAGTTACCATATGTTGTTAGAGGTGAATGTTTGTAGTGGATCGTGATGACCGGATCCGGGTATTTGGAGACCCGAATTTGGGGGCGTCACAATTTATATTAATCATGGGATTGGGTATTAATTGAGTTATCATGGAGTCATATTAAATGACCCAATATTATACTAAATAAGATTTGGATTTTATTAGTCTAATTATTTAAATTGGGAGCCCAATGGTATTTAATGTGTGGCCCAAAACCTAGCCACTTAATATATTAAAGGTGTAACATTAATTTATTAATTAAAGTAACTAGTTAGGACAACATTTTTGGGACAAAATCTCCCTTGCCGTGTGAAAGTAGTATGCACACAAGCCAATTATATTTGATATGATGTAGCATATACTGTGTAATCTTATTCGTTTGTTAAAGGCATTTTACTTTATCTACATGGTGCTGTTATATTAAATGTGATAAACCCATAGTTTTGAGCAATGCTTTTAGAATCATGATGGTGATCATGCTAATGAGATCTAAATTCTAGATAGCTCACAAACTTAAATTGTTCCTAATCGATGGATTACTAAAAATGGAATTAGTGAATCCGGATAGATTAGTACATATGTTGCTTGCTCTTATGAAGAGAATGATTGATCTCATAATCATTTGTGTGGATACACTAAAGCAAGTATGTAGGTGCTTATTAGAGAATAAGTTCATTGAACGTGGCTTGCTAAGGAATACCTAATGGAGTTTTACTCGCCTGTCAATAGGAATTCCTCTAGTGATAGTAGTACAAGTGATCCTTGGACTTGAGATCATCATAGTACCTTGTGTATGATAAATTATACTTTGACATGTCCCTTAAGACCTTTAGGGTATATCAAAGGGTATGATTGGGTATAATAAGTTATATATGGAGATAGGTGAATGATCAATAAAGAATCTACCACTTCTAGTAAAAGGAGAGAATATCCTATGTGATTCAATAAATGACGACTCAGAAGTCTTTGGCCAAAGCAGAATGAAATTATAAAGGAGTTTCTAATTTGCATTAATTAGAGTTGTGCATTTGAGAATCGAAATACATATAATTAAATAAAATAAGACTTGACAGTAATTCCATGTCTTATATTTAATTGGGACATTGTATGGTAGAAAGATTGAATTGTACGGTAACTATGCACTGAAAGGTTCTTTTATGATTAATGTTGAAATCTATATTATCTGGAAAGTCGTTGATCGCTAAGGGGGCTTACCCTTATTGTAGAATAAATATTATTTATTTAAATGAATTAAATAGTTTAATTTATTTATTTAAATAAGATTAGAATTGTTCTAATTGATTTATTCACAACCGCTTTAATATGGAGAACCTAAAGGGTCACACCGCAAAAGGAAAATATTTATTTAGGAAGTAAATGGCATAATTGTAATAATAAGTTAAGTGTATTTAATTTAGTCTATGGAGATAGAATAAATTAAATAGCTTAATATTTATTATTTAATATTTAGAAATATTAAATATAAATTAATAAGAGCAGTCTTATTATTATTATTACTATTACTATTATTTAATTCCTAATAGGGATTGGGAATTAATTAATAGAAGTACTCTCACATGAATTCCTAATTGGATTAGGAGTTTAATTTAATTAAAGGAGTTTAATTAGAATAGAAACCCTAATCCTAAATAGTTTAGGGAAGGGTTTTCCTACATCTATAAATAAGAGAAGTCTTATCATAGATTAGGGTTACACACTCTTGCATAAGAATTGTAGAGAGTACTTACAATTTCTATAGAGATAAAAACTAGGGTTTTGCCAACACCCATCTTCTTGAATAAGTATTATTCCTTGGTGGATCACCTCTAGAGGCCAAACACTTGGGTGGCTAACGTTAATCAAATGAAGGAATTTAATCGGTGGAATTCAAGGAGAACGCGATGGAATTGGAGGTGAACTTGTACCCGAGGAAGCTAGAATTCTACAAGGGTATAATTCTTATTCTCCATCTCTTTCGTTTAATTAATAATTGTGCATAAAGAAAGATCATGGTGATGGTTTGTATAAAATTTTAAAATCTGATTTTATCGCGCTTTCGCACTATTAATGTAATTTGATTGCATGTTCGCGTTATACAAACCTAACAGTGGTATCAAGAGCCAAACTTTATGCGAATTATTAATTGTTTTGATTTTGTATATACATTGATATGTGTTAAGAACAATTTAATTGGGCATAATTGTTTGTGTAAAATTATTTTATTTATTTTATTTATTTTTTTATTTATTTTGATTTTATTTATTTTCAATTAAGATAAAAGGTTTATTTTGAATTGGAATATAATTAAAATTAAAAGTTTTATTTGAACTTGGAATTGGATTCTACGTTAACTAGAATAAAGGAGTTTATTCATATATGGAATAGGATTCCATGTTTCCTAGAATAAAGGAGTTTATTCACATATGAAATAGGATTCCATGTTTCCTAGAATAAAGGAGTTTATTCACATATGGAATATGATTCTATGTTTCCTAGAATAAAGGAGTTTATTCACATATGGAATAGGATTCCATGTTTACTTAAAAAATAAAGATGTTTATTTTGATAAGGAATAGGATTCAACATATTTTATTTTCCAACAATTTTAAGTTAAAAACAAAGGTGTTTATTTTAAACTTGAAATTGGTTTCCATATTAATTAAAATAAAGGAGTTTATTTTGATTTGGAATTTGATTAAAAATAAAGGAGTTTATTTTTATTCAAAAAATTGGATAAATTAAAATAAAAGAGTTTATTTTGATTTGGAATATGATTAAAATAAAGAAGTTTGTTTTAATTGAAATTGGATTTCATGATAACTAATTAGAGTTGGAATTGGATTCCATGATAACTAATTGGAGTTGAAATTAAATTTTATACTAACTAATATTGCCCATTAAATGATATCAATGCATATATGAAATGATTTTATTATTCATGGGATGAATGTTATTTATTGATACATATAGAGATATGTATGATAATAAATAGGGATTGATTATGGACTATTGACCAATGTGTGATTGGATTTATTTTAGTGGATGCTTGAATGTATGGGTTTTTATAAATGGGGTCTGTGTACCTTGTCTTCTCTAATTTTTTCTTAATGTAAATTCTATCTCCCTCCTATGTACTTCCCCTTGACTGCTGATCAAGGTTTCTATTTATTGTAAATAGTTTTTGTAATAGGACTAGTTAGAATTAATTTTGAAGAATTGAAGACAAAGGAGCAAAGAGCGCTTGAAGACCCGTTTGTAATGGAGCCCGGGTTTAAATGTAATAGTTATATTTAAATTTAATTCTTGCACCCTATGTTTGACCTTTTGGTTCACTTGGTGGCTCTAGTGAACCAAACTAGAATAAAAGTCCATAATCAATCCGGGTAGAATATAGTATTCTATATGTGTATGCTTACTATGTATATATTATATATTATACAACATGATTCGCATGTTAAATAATATGACGCGTATTTTATATATATATGTGCATGCGCGCTAAACAAGATGAGACAAATAATAACAAACCCCTCAAAGTAATTATATTAAGTCCTAAGCGTTCAAAGATATTCGGAATATCGAACGTCGCCTTCTAGCATGGTAAAACAATAGAGTATTAAATATTTAATATGAGTTTGTTGTGCACACACAAGACGAGTATTAAATATTTAAGATGTTGTTTTATCACATTTGATGCTTACACATAGACTGAACGATGCTGTTTTGTTGTGCACACACAAGGACAGTGTTTTTTCTTTCGAATATATGGAAGTGCTAGGTTGGACTTAACTTAGATTATTTTAGTTCGGATGTGCACACACTTGACCATTATAATCTAAGAGGCAAAATACAAGGAGTTACATAGTGATGTAATTGACAATAGTTGTCTACCTATTTATTTATATATAGTTTGTTGTGCACACACAAGGCTATATACATTTGAAATGGGATCCTTATTCTCACTAGCAAATCTTTAATTAGATTTGCCGAACTGTATACTGAGGGTAATATAGTTTGATGAAAATAGTGGGAGATACCAATTTAAAATAAATACCTACTTTATTTTGGTAATTAATTAAAATGAATGTATGCTAAAATGTTATTAAAATTACAAATTCATTTATAGAATTTTACAATGTCTAATTCACTATCACTGCGGAGCATATTAGATGCTAATTAATCGGACTGAATTATACGGACTAGTTAAGGAATTTGAGAAAAGTTCTCAAGGTTGAAAAGCTATCTTATGTCCTTAATATGCCTATCCCTGCAATGGTTGCAGACAATGCCTCAGAGGAAGAGATTGCTACTTTTAGAAAGTGGCAAGATGATGCACAGTTGGCTCAATGCATCATGCTCGCATCCATGAGTAACGAGCTTCAGCGTCAGCATGAAACTATGGATGCTCCTACTATACTCCTGCACCTTCAAGGAGTTGAAGGGTGAGGAAAGTAGGACTATTAGATATAAGATATCTAAGGAGCTCTTCCGATCTAGAATAATCGATGGCACTACAGTATAGACAAATGTCCTCAAAATGATCAATCTGATTGAACAATTGGGACAACTGGGTTTTAATGGATGGAGAGTTGATCCAAGATTTGATCTTGCAATCACTTTCGGACTCTTTCTCACAAATTGTTGTGAATTTTCACATGAACAAGCTATATGTCAGCATGCCTGAGTTGCTTAAACATGTTGAAAACTGTAAAGAGTCATTTTCCAACCAAGAAAAACCAAGTCTTACTAGTAGATGATTCTTCCAGGAAGCGGAACAGGGCCAAAGGATCTTCTTAAAAGAAGAACAATTCAAAGAAGGTAAATAGAAAGGCAAAAACAAAGGACAATAAGAATAAGACTGATGCAGATAGCAAAAGAGTTTGCTTCCACTGCAATAAGCCGGGATACTAGCAAGGAAACTGTAAGGAGAATCTTACAGAGGCTAACCAGAAGAGGCTTAGTGAAGCTTCGGTTACAAACATAGGTTTGTTCATGATTAAAATAAATTTTTCTATAAGTCAAGGTTCTACTTGGGTATTGGATACCGGCTGTAGTTCTCACGTATGCAATCCAATGCAGAGACTAAGCAGAAGTAGAAAGCTAAACTAAGAGTAAGTAATCTTATGTGTAGGAATGGAGCAAAGGTTGCTGCATTAACCATAGGAACTTATAGTTTAGCATTGCCTACGGGCAAGTCTATTAAGTTGATAAGTTGTTATTATGTTCTAGTTCTCTTTAGAAACATTATTACTTCCGTTGTTGGACAAGGAAGGTTCTGGTATTATATTTAAGAATAATTGTTGTTCTATTTATAATGATAATGTTTTGTTTGAAGCTGGAAGATCACTTCATAGACTTTGTATACTTGGCTTACATGAAAAATAATTTTGCAAATTGAACAAACTAGTAAAAGAAAAAGGAGATGGTCATTCAAAGAGTTGAATGTGTGTATTTGATGAAATACAAGTCTGAATCATTTGAAATGTTCAAAGAATTCAGAAGTGAAACAAATTGACAAAGTATTAAGATTCTTTGATCAGATCGAAGAAAGAATACTTGAGCAATGAGTTTCTAGATCATCTCAAAATGGTATTTTCTCATAATGGAAACCTCCTGATACGCAATAATTGATTGGTGTATCTAAAAGGAGAAATTGTACCTTGTTGGACATGGTGCAGTCCATAATGATTTTTACCGACATTCTAGTATCCATCTGGGGTTATGCCCTAGAAATGGCTGCATATCTACAAAATAAGGTAACCTCAAAATCTGGCCCCAAGATTCCATAAAGGTTATGGATAGGGAGGATTCCTATTCTTAAGTAAGTTAAGATAAGGGGTTGTCCAACTTATGTGAAAAAGGTTTCAAAGATAAGTTTGGGACAAAATTTGACAAGTGCAGACTTGTGGGATATCCTAAAGTAAGTTTAGGGTATTATTACTATAATTCTACACGTTGCCTTCTTAGATAAAGGTGTTTATCATTGAAGGAGCTAGTGGGAGGATAATAGATCTTGAAGGAGTTCAAGAACCACAAAGCATTTTAAGTCGAACCGAGGAACTTGTAGATAGACCTATTGTACCACAACCGAATCATAAATCTGGAAGAGTACCGAAGATACCTGGGAGGTATGGATTCATCATAGAGGATGATGATGAGGTACGCATCATAGAGGATGATGATCCAGTTATATACGATGAGGCTAAGAGTAGAAGACACTCAGAGAAATGGCAGATGGCCATGAAATCCGAAATGGACTCCACGTATGAGAACCAAGTATAGACTCTGGTTACTCCACCGAAAGACATAGTGTCTAGAGGGTGTATATGGGTCTTTAAAGAAAAAGACTAGAGCAAATGGCAAGGTGGAGACCTATAAGACCAGACCTGTTTAAAAGGTTTCAAATAAAGTCAAGGAGTTGACTGTAATAAAACCTTATTATCGGGTAATGCTTAAGTCCATTTGGATTTTGCTTGTGATTGCAGCTTATTACGAAATCTGGTAAAATGGATGTGGAGACGTCCTTCCTCAATGAAGACTTGAGGAGAATGTATGTATGATACAGCCAGAGGAATTTGTTTCAAAGGTTGAAGCAGATCGTGTTTTAAGCTACAATGATCCATTGATGGATTGAAGCAAGCTTCTCAAAGATGGAACATTCGTTTTGATGAGACAATCAAAAGAGTTTGATTTTATCAAAAACGAGAATGAACCTAGTGTGTACAAAATGGTCAGTGGGAGCGCTGCGACATTCTTGGTATTATATGTTGATATACTACTGATAAGGAATAACACACCAATGCTACAATCAGTAAAGATAAAATTGTCTAAACATTCCTCTATGAATAACTTGGGAGGAGCATTCTATAAATTGGGGATATAAATCTATATAGATAGATTTAAAAGGATGTTCGGCTTGACCCAAGGAACGTATATTCATTTGATGCTAAAGGAGTTTAGCATGGCAAACTCCAAGAGAGGTCTCATGATGATGAGCCATGGAGTGTATCTCTCTAAAATTATCTCCAATTAAAAGAGAGATCGCATGAGTTACTATCATGAATGCAATGAATATACAAGGTCTGATGTTGATCAGTCAGATTCTGGAGAAGATCACTGTAAGACAGTGATGAACATCTTTAAGTACTTAATCCGTATTGAAGATGTGATCATGATTCGTGATAGGTCTGAATGAAAACTAGAGGGCTAAACAGACTCAAGTTTTTCAGACTGACCAAGACGATAACAAATCCACTTTAGGGTAAATTGTTACCTTAAATTTGGTGCAGTGAATTGGAAAGGTTCCAAACAGCAAAGAGTTGTTGGTTTAGTGACAAAGACAAAGTATATAGCTGTAAATGAAGCTGCAAGTTGATTGTTTGGATGAAAAGTTCATCACAGAACTAGGAATAGTTCCTAAGTCTCATCTTGGATTCAAACATGTGTTGCGGCACTTTCATTTGATTAGTGGAATCATTGAAAGAGAAGAAGTCACTATAGAGATAGTGGACTCTCAAGAACAATATTGCATATCTATTTACTGAAGCTTTATCCAAACAGCAGGATGATCGTCACTTATAGAAGAAGGGTATTAGATACCATGACGATTGACTTTAGTGCAAGTGGGAGATTGAAAGTAGTATGCACACAAGCCAATCATATTTGATATGATGTAGCATATACTTTGTAATCTTATTCGTTTGTTAAAGGCATTTTACTTTATCTACATGGTGCTGTTATATTAAATGTGATAAACCCATAGTTTTGAGCAATGCTTTTAGAATCATGATGGTGATCATGCTAATGAGATCTAAATTCTAGATAGCTTACAAACTTAAATTGTTCCTAATCGATGGATTACTAAAAAGGGGATTAGTGAATCCGGATAGATTAGTACATATGTTGCTTGCTCTTATAAAGAGAATGATTGATCTCATAATCATTTGTGTGGAGACACTAAAGCAAGTATGTAGGTGCTTATTAGAGAATAAGTTCACTGAACGTGGCTCGCTAAGGAATACCTAATGGAGTTTTACTCGCCTGTCAATAGGAATTCCTCTAGTGATAGTAGTACAAGTGATCCTTGGACTTGAGATCATCGTAGTATCTTGTGTATGATAAATTATACTTTGACATGTCCCTTAAGACCTTTAGGGTATATCAAAGGGTATGATTGGGTATAATAAGTTATATATGGAGATAGGTGAATGATCAATAAAGAATCTACCACTTCTAGTAAAAGGAGAGAATGTCCTATGTGATTCGATAAATGACGACTCAGAAGTCTTTGGCCAAAGCAGAATGAAATTAGAAAGGAGTTTCTAATTTGCATTAATTAGAGTTGTGCATTTGAGAATCGAAATACATATAATTAAATAAAATAAGACTTGACAGTAATTCCATGTCTTATATTTAATTGGGACATTGTATGGTAGAAGGATTGAATTGTACGGTAACTATGCACTGAAAGGTTCTTTTATGATTAATGTTGAAATCTATATTATCTGGAAAGTCGTTGATCGCTAAGGGGGCTTACCCTTATTGTAGAATAAATATTATTTATTTAAATGAATTAAATAGTTTAATTTATTTATTTAAATAAGATTAGAATTGTTCTAATTGATTTATTCACAACCGCTTTAATATGGAGAACCTAAAGGGTCACACCGCAAAAGGAAAATATTTATTTAGGAAGTAAATGGCATAATTGTAATAATAAGTTAAGTGTATTTAATTTAGTCTATGGAGATAGAATAAATTAAATAGCTTAATATTTATTATTTAATATTTAGAAATATTAAATATAAATTAATAAGAGCAGTCTTATTATTATTATTACTATTACTATTATTTAATTCCTAATAGGGATTGAGAATTAATTAATAGAAGTACTCTCACATGAATTCCTAATTGGATTAGGAGTTTAATTTAATTAAAGGAGTTTAATTAGAATAGAAACCCTAATCCTAAATAGTTTAGGGAAGGGTTTTCCTACATCTATAAATAAGAGAAGTCTTATCATAGATTAGGGTTACACACTCTTGCATAAGAATTGTAGAGAGTACTTACAATTTCTATAGAGATAAAAACTAGGGTTTTGCCAACACCCATCTTCTTGAACAAGTATTATTCCTTGGTGGATCACCTCTAGAGGCCAAACACTTGGGTGGCTAACGTTAATCAAATGAAGGAATTTAATCGGTGGAATTCAAGGAGAACGCGATGGAATTGGAGGTGAACTTGTACCTGAGGAAGCTAGAATTCTACAAGGGTATAATTCTTATTCTCCATCTCTTTCGTTTAATTAATAATTATGCATAAAGAAAGATCATGGTGATGGTTTGTATAAAATTTTAAAATCTGATTTTATCGCGCTTCCGCACTATTAATGTAATTTGATTGCATGTTCGCGTTATACAAACCTAACACCGTGTAACTAGGATGGAGAGGGGAAAATTACTTTTCAAGGTCCTAGTTAACTAAGTAGTTAGCTTGTGTTGGAAGATGAAAGGGTAGACTTGATGGGATAGCCCCTATGATGTCAATAGCCCCCTAATATGTCATAGCTTCCTAGGTTGTCATGGCCACCCTATATCACACTTTTCTCTAGCTTCATGATGGCAAATCCATGCTTTTATATAGCTAATTAACCAAAGGGTTAGCCATTTGCCTCTTCATTTTCTAAAAATCTTGAGAGAGTTTGAAGAAAAAGCAAGAGCAATTCTTGAGAGATTAAAGGGGAGGTGGTGAGAGGAAGAAGAAGATCTTGGTTGTTATACCATCCCCATTCACAACCTATTTTGGAAAGAGGAGGAGAATAGCCATTAAATCTAGGTATGGATCTCATTTCTTTCAAACCCTAGTTCTTGTTGTTATTATTATAGTATGATTATTACACATTTATTTTGTTAGAAACTTTTATGTGTTGGTGGGTGTTGGTGGTAGAGAGGGAGTATTCATGGATCTAGGTTTATATTTTGCTAGATCTATATTATTGCAAAACATGCTTAACAAATATGGTTTTAAAGCTATAAAAGAAAGGATCTTGATCTTGTATGCTTTATTGATACCATACATAAGTTAGAATTTTTGTAACATGTTTTGGTGGGTTTTGTATGCTAAAACATGGGAGTAATATTTTTTATTGGAGTACAAAATTTATTGATGAAAAATATTGAGTTAAGTCATAAATATTTTGTTTTAATATTAGAAATATTTTTCTTAGTCATGGGTATTTTTTTGGAATTTATATTGGAGGTTTACAACTTGCTTGATGGTATTATACTTGTTTGAGTGTACTAAAAAAGTCCCTGTATGCTGCTGCATCAAGAAAAGAGAGAGAGAGCCGCGCATGACGCGTTTGGTTTTAAAAAAAAAAAAAAATAGGGCTGGTCGCGCATGGCGCGCCAGCTTATCCTTCTGATCAGTGGCAGCCAAACGGCGCCGTTTCGGCCAGGCAGGGACACCTCACGCGCATTGCGCGGGCGGACGATCAGGCGCGAAATTACCATGCTGCCCCTCCGTTCGGATTTCAACTTATTTACCATATTGCCATCCAGATTTAATTTTAATTAATTTAAATACTTTAAACAATATTATTAAATTTTGTAAAATTTGTGAATGCACAAAAATTAAGTTTGCGCATTAAATCTGATATTTTCTGAATATATTATATTAATTAATTATTATTTAATTATTATTAAATAATGATTAAGGATAATTAAGAATTGTAAATTAATTATTTATTATTTGATTAACCTTAAATAATAAATAAATCTAAATAGTTATTATTTATTATTAAATAATAACTAAAGATAATTCATATTTACTAATTAATTATTTATTATTTGATTAACTTTAAATAATAAATAAATCTAATTAGTTATTATTTATTATTAAATAATAATTAAAGATAATTCACATTTACTAATTAATTATTTATTATTTGGTTAACTTTAAATAATAAATAAATCTAATTAGTTATTATTTAATCTTAAATAATAATTAAAGACAATTAAAATGAATAATCCGATTATTATTTAATTATTAATTAAATAATAAATGAATATAATTAGTTATTAATTTCTACTATTAATAATAACTGAAGATAATTAATTAGTTACTATTTCATAGTAATTTAATGAAGATAAAGTTAATAAAATAGAGAGAGTTTAAATAACTCATTAATTAAACAATTATAATTAATTGTTTAAGGGTTTAATAAATGAATATTACTTAAGAAATGGTAATGTTAATTAACTGAACAATTATTATTAATTGTTTAAGGGTTTAATAAATGAATATTACTTAAGAAATGGTAATGTTAATTAACTGAACAATTATTATTAATTATTTAAGGGTTTAATACGTGTTTATCACTTAAGGGAAACATTGTTAATTAATTAAACCATCGACCTAAAGATCAATTAAGTGTCTTATAGGATTCATGATAGTTTATTAACTTATGTGTGCTATGTGATTTGCCTAATTGTTAAATAAATAGCATAAGTAAGCGTATCGATATACAACTACACAGTACTAATTGATAGATCGACATTATCAATGTTAGGTTCTTCAAGGCCAATTAGTTAAAGCTAGAATTATTTGTAGCTGAGCAGACATGCAAGTTCCCTAACTCAAACTCGAGTTATGATTTTTGAAGCATGTTAGTGAATAATTATTGTTGATTATTCACATCTATACTGGTTATTAAGATTCGCAGCTTGTGCAATTGAATTCCTATTCTATTGTTATTGAATTGTGAATTAGATTAAAGTTATTTCAAGCATGAACTGTTTATAAGATAGATCTATGCTATTTGTATCAGCTAGATCAAGCATGTTTAAATTTGTGAAATCAAATGTATTTTAAAAGCTGTTCTTATTAATTTGCTATAGTAAGAACTCTTGGCTGAGAAAAGGATAAATTTGATTAAGGTATGATATCAATGCTGGTTTATTAAGTGTTTATGCATAAATCACGGGGTATGAAAGGCTGATCCCCTTGATTACCAAAACTTTTTAAGAGGTCCAGTTTAAATGCTGAGAACCTTGGCAAATGTCTATGGTTATTTCCAACCACTCAGTAATTGTCATTCAATTATTCGAATATTCAATTGTCGACTATTAATTCATGTTTCTTCACAATTTTATACTGTTGTTGAACATTAAAAGCGAAATTTCCTTCTATTCATGATATACCTCCCTTGTGTATAAACTTGCTAAGCAAACTAGTTGCTTACCCTTGCTATATCATGATCTTTATTTCAGCCAAGGCAGAAACGTCTAAGGGGGACAAAGGAAAAGGGAAGGTGCAAGAGTAGTGCCTGATATGGCTTATGTACTAGTTTATCTTAAATGTTATTTGGCTATGTGAACTCTTATTGTATTAAGGGTACGTTTTAAGTTAAGGTTAAAGAACCTTGGGACCATGATTGTAAGATTTTATTACTATTTCGATAAACAATGTATGTTTATTATTCCGCATTAGTTAGAAAGTATGTTTGTTGTTGAGTATCGTGAACACCGAATTCGAGGTTAGGAAACCCGAATTTGGGGGTGTCACAGGTTGGTATCAAAGTTGTAGGTTATAAACGTTGGGAATGAGAAACCTGATGAGTGGGTTTTATACCTACAAATCGGGTATTGATAGACCTAATTATTGTGGTCTTTAAGTGTTTTTAGTATTATTTTACTTGTTTTTGGTGTTTATTTATTGTAGGTTGGAGCTGGAGGGGCAAAAGGGTAAATTTGGAGCTTAAAATACACTTGGTGGCATTTTTATAAATTCCTGGACAAGGGCTAGCGCCAGAAGCGCTTGGGCTAGTGCCAGAGGCGCTAGTTCACGATTTTGGGTGCCAAAGTCAGCTGGAAAGGAAAAGAAGAAGCCAATTCGGAAGAGGATTCTAGGAAATATTGATCAGATAGTGAGAAGGAAACCCTAAGAAGGAACTTGGAGACTTTTAATATAGTTAATCTATTTTTACTTTAGAGAGAACGGAGAGAGATATTCTGTGGATTACTTTTGTTCAAGCACTGGATTTTGATGTGGGTTTAAGCTTACTTTGGAATTTATTCACAATTGGGTTTGATCAATCTACTTCTTCTTTAGTCAATTGATTGTTTATTTTTCATGTGTAGATTTGATCCCATAATGGTTTTTGGTTCAGACATGAACTATTCTCCATTATGGGATTCTAACGGATTTTAATATGTAGTCTAATTATAAGCTTGATTGTTAGATTGTTTTGCATATCATAAGGAACTTCTATCAAGATTGTTTTGCATGTATGAATGCTTGATCACCATTCGACTTAAGTACTTGTATGGAATTAAAAAACAACATATAAGTATGGATTGTAATCATGATAGCTTGCGAATATGAGGCTTAATTGGATAGCTTAATATTGTGTGAGTCAGATAGAAATATACTGTTTCACCGTAGGAGTCAAAATAAGGACTTGTGCTTAGAATCAATATAATTGCAATTTCACATAGAAATATAGTGATTTTGGTTATAGTGGTGATTACATGGTGTCTTCTCAAGTATGGATATTATGTAAGTAGGTCATAATGCATTGACAAATGGTTATGTTTATTTTAGTGTCCTTGGCTACTTTTCTGCGATATGTGAACTTACTAGCATGATGGTGGTAATTAGATGAATTATTAAATGAAGTTAGGATCCCATTAATTCCAAGCTTGATATATTTTGTTAGTATTTGCATAGTTAGTTATTAATTGATATAGAAATAATTTTGTCACCATAAGTGAGTCGATAGTTTAGGCAAATAAGTATAGTGATAGAACTGATGCATAGTGATTTAATTTAATCCTTTCTCTGTGGGACGATACTCTACTTCCTCTGTATTACTTGTTGACCGTGTACACTTGCACGAGTTATAGCTCTTTTATTTAAGACTTAAAAAGTGGCAACAAGTTTTTGGCGCCGTTGCCGGGGACAGGCGTTAGATTTTTATTATTATCATCAGTTTTAAGCTATATTGTTTGACTTAGACAAATCTAATCTTTTCTCATTTCTATTTTTATTTTTGTTTTGGTTTCAGGTAATTGTAGAATTTTTATGCACACACGATCATCCAACTCAGAATTAACACTAGCTCAGGATAATATTAACGGAAGAGGTTGGAAAGCAAGAGTGCGTAGGAATTTACAAGCACAGTTAGAAAGAACTATTCCGAAGATGGCGGAGGAACAGAGAATCGAGCAAAGAGAGGAACATAAAGCTTTAAGGGACTATTCCATGCCAAACATCACTGGATTGCAGTCTAGCATAGTCAGACCGGTAATAGCAGCAAATACCTTTGAAATTAAACCGGGAACCATTCAAATGGTGCAGAATTCGGTCCAGTTTGGGGTTGCTGCTACAGACGATCCTAATGAGCATCTTTTGAGTTTCATTGAAATTTGTGATACATTCAGATACAACGGGGTGACGGAGGATGCCATTCGACTAAGACTGTTTCCATTTTCATTAAGGGATAGAGCAAGAAGTTGGCTTCATTCTTTACCTGCAGGATCAATCACTACATGGGAGGACCTAGCACAAAAATTTCTAGCCAAGTTTTTCCCAATGGCTAAAACTGCAAAACTAAGGACAACAATTTCTCAATTCCAGCAACAACAGGGTGAGTCCTTATACGAAGCTTGGGATAGGTACAAGGAGATGCTAAGGAAGTGTCCGCACCATGGGATGCTAGATTGGATGGTGATCAATACATTTTATAATGGATTGAGATGGCAGTCTAGGCAGATGGTAGATGCAGCTGCGGGTGGAGATTTAGGGGCAAAGAGCTATGATGAGGCTTATACCCTTATTGAGACTATGGCAGCAAATGATTTCCAGAATCCTACAGCCAGAACGTCACAACCCAGAGCTGCAGGTTTGTTGGAAGTGGATGCTATTACCCAGTTGTCAGCACAGATGGCGGCTATGGCAAAGAAAATAGATTCGTTGTCGGAAAACAAAGCCAAGTCAGTTGCCTTCGTATGTGAGATTTGCGCGAGGTCGCACTCAACAGATCAATGTGCTATCAACTCGGAGTCGGTGCAGTATGTGAACACTTACAGGAAAGACCAAGGTCAGTTTCAGAACACATACCACCCCAACAACCGCAATCATCCAAACTTTAGTTGGTCAAATAATCAAGGAAATCAGCAACAATAGTTTCAGCAGAATCAACAGTTTCCATCTCAGTCAGCGCAACAACAGTTTACTCCACGACCACCTTTTCCACCGGGATATTCTCAACAACAACATCCTACTCCATATACACCTCAGCAAGAAAAAATCAGAAATGGAGGAGATGATGTTAAAGTACATGGCAAATACAGAGGTGATGATCAAGAGCCAGGCAGTGGCTATTAAAAATCTGGAAGCTCAGATGGGGCAAATGGCGACTATGCTTAACAACAGGCCCCAGGGTTCATTGCCAAGTAACACAGAGGCAAATCCACAGAGAGAAGGTAAAGAACAGTGTCAGGCCATTACACTCAGATCGGGAAAGCAATATTCAGGCAATGCACCAGAAACAGCAGCACCGAGTTTACAAGGGGATGACACTGGGGTAGAAACTGAGACAGAAATTGAAGCTAAACAGAAAGAGAAGAAGAATGAGTCCAAGTCGCAACAAGTAGAGAAGGAGAAAGCTAGTTCAGATAAGAAGCCCGTGAATACAGTACCACAAGTTCACCCTCAGGTACCGTATCCGCAGAGATTGAACAAGCAGAGGGAAGATAAACAGTTTAGAAAGTTTTTGGAGGTTTTTAAGAAACTGCAGATCAACATACCCTTCGCGGAGGCATTGGAACAAATGCCAAGTTATGAAAAGTTCATGAAGGGTATACTGTCGAGGAAGAGAAGGTTAGACGAGTTTGAGACAGTGGCCTTGACAGAGGAATGCAGTGCAGTGCTTCAATGTAAATTACCTCCAAAGCTGAAGGATCCGGGCAGTTTCACAATCCCATGCACGATCGGAAAGATGAGCTTCGATAAATGTTTGTGTGATCTTGGGGCAAGTATCAACCTGATGCCGTTGTCAGTATTCAGTCAGTTGGGATTGCCGGAACCAAGACCAACAAATATCTCTCTGCAGTTAGCTGATAGATCTATCACATATCCACGGGGGATAGTGGAGGACGTACTAGTGAAAGTGGACAAATTTATCTTTCCGGCGGACTTCATCATTCTGGATTATGAGGAAGACAAAAATATACCAATCATACTAGGGAGACCATTCCTAGCCACGGGGAGAACTTTGATAGACGTGCAGAAAGGGGAGCTTACAATGTGGGTACATGACCAGGAGGTGACGTTTAATGTTTTCAAAGTAATGAAGCTCCCAACCGATGAAGAAGAATGCTTCAGAGTAGACTTGGTGGATAGTATAGTGCATGATGAAGTTGAAAGTTTGTTGGGCTATGAACCACTGTAGAGAGTGATTGCTGAAAATTCCGATTTGGAGGATGAAGAATGTACCGAACTTGTACAATATTTGGATACCACCCCCAAATTCGGAAAATTCAGAACACCTATCGAGCCACTTACGAAAGCAGGAGAGACATCGGTAAAGTTGAAACCATCTCTGGAGACACCTCCCGAACTTGAACTTAAACCACTTCCAGAACATCTCAGGTACGCATTTTTAAATAAAGATTCAAAGCTACCTGTGATTATTTCTTCTGCACTAACATCTTCTCAGGAGGGAAAGCTGCTACGAGTGCTTAGAGAGTTTAAATCAACTATTGGATGGACCATAGCAGATATCAAGGGGATAAGCCCTTCTATTTGCATGCATAAGATCCTGCTGGAAGATGGTAGTAAGCCGACAGTTGAACAGCAAAGAAGGCTCAATCCTATAATGAAAAAAGTGGTTAAGAAGGAGATACTGAAATGGCTGGATGCGGGAATAATCTACCCTATTTCGGATAGTTCATGGGTGAGCCCTGTGCAGTGCGTACCAAAGAAGAGTGGAATGACCGTTGTCACCAATGAGAATAACGAGCTGATCCCAACGCGAACCGTAACAGGGTGGAGAATTTGCATGGACTACCGCAAGCTTAACAAAGCTACAAGGAAGGACCATTTTCCACTTCCGTTTATCGATCAGATGTTGGACTGACTGGCAGGTCATGAGTACTATTGCCTTCTGGATGGATATTCAGGCTACAATCAGATTACGATAGCTCCAGAAGACCAGGAAAAGACTACGTTTACATGTCCATACGACACTTTTGCCTTTAGAAGAATGTCTTTCGGGTTGTGCAATGCTCCAGCCACTTTTCAGCGATGTATGACAGTGATTTTCTCAGACATGGTCGAACAGAATGTTGAGGTATTTATGGACGACTTCTCGGTATTTGGTGATTCTTTCGATCTATGTCTTGAAAATTTGGTAATGGTTTTAAAGAGATGTGTTGAGACAAATTTAGTACTGAATTGGGAGAAGTGCCATTTTATGGTACAAGAAGGAGTCATACTGGGACACAAAGTGTCAAGAAAAGCATTGAGGTGGACAGGGCAAAGCTGGAAACGATTGAGAATTTACTTCCACCTACGTCAATAAGAGGTGTCCGCAGTTTTCTTGGTCATGCAGGCTTCTACTGCAGATTCATCAAAGACTTCTCCAAGATAACTAAACCATTATGCAGTTTATTGGAGAAGGATGCACAGTTTAATTTTGATGAGGCTTGCATGAGGGCATTTGAGCATTTAAAGAATAAGTTAATTTCAGCACCAGTTATCACAGCACCAGATTGGGCGTTGCCGTTTGAGCTAATGTGTGATGCCAGTGATTACGCAGTAGGGGCTGTGTTGGGGCAAAGGAAGAAGAAGATGTTTCGTGTGATATACTATGCCAACAAGACCCTTACAGATGCACAATTAAATTACACCACCGCAGAGAAAGAGTTATTAGCAGTGGCGTACGCCTTTGATAAATTTAGGTCATATCTGATAGGCACAAAGGTAATAGTGTATACGGATCACTCGGCAATTCAACACTTAGTGGCGAAGAAGGATGCCAAGCCCAGGTTGATCAGGTGGATATTGCTTTTGTAAGAATTTGATTTGGAGATCAAGGATGGGAAGGGTACCGAAAACAAAGTGGCAGACCACTTGTCTCGACTAGAGCAGCCGGAAAGGGAGATAGAAGGCAAAGTTGAAATTAATGAATCCTTTCCGGATGAGCAGTTGTTTGTGGTGCAAGGGGAAGTGCCATGGTTTGCGGACTACGCAAATTATTTGGTGAGTAAGATGATACCTTCTGACTTAGTGGGGCACCAAAATAAAAAGTTCCTGCATGATGTTAAATGGTATATCTGGGATGAGCCGTATTTGTTTAAACAGTGTGCGGATCAAATGATAAGAAGGTGTATCCCATATAGTGAGACCGAAAGGATTTTACAGGATTGCCATTCTTCTGTATATGGAGGACATTATGGAGGAGAGAGAACAACGACTAGAGTACTTCAAGCAGGTTTCTACTGGCCGACAATCTTTAAAGATGCTTACAGTTTTGTTCAGCGGTGTGATAGATGTCAGAGAGTTGGTAATATTTCAAAGAGGAATGTGATGAGTAGGTTTTATACCTACTAATCGGATACCAATGAATGTGAATTATTGCTTATTTTCATGGTTTTCAGTTACTTTTCATGTATTTTGTGTGTTTTTGTAGGTTGCACATGTTGGGATTGCATTGGGCGAGAATTGGACGTTCGAGTGGATGAAGTTGCTGATGTTGCTGAGGTTGCAGGAATTCAGAGCAGCGCGGCCGCGCCCAAAATGAACTGGGTAGCAGCGCGGCCGCGCGTGATGTTAGAGTTAGAAAAAAATGGCTGCCAGGGTAGCGCGGTCGCGCGCCTTGCAAGCTTAATTCAGGCGCGGCCGCACCGGTTCGAGTGAGGGCAAAATCGACTTTTCTGATGTTTTAAATGGTTTTGATTTGAACTTGGATTTGAAACTTTGTAATTAATTAGGGGTTTTATCAGATACTATAAATAGGTGTTTTCTAGTTGGTAATTGGTATCTATCTATTAGCAAACCCTAGTTTGGAGCAAGTGGAGAAGATTTGAAGCAAGTTGATAACAAGGAGAAGCAAGGAAGAGCAGGACGGAGATTGAAGGATTACTTACAGTGTTTCTTCTCTTTTCTCTCGATTCCAAACTTTTGATGTTATTAAACTTGTGGATGATGATTTCTAGTTTATTTATGAACTAAATTTCTTTTAAGGCTATAATGGATCTTAATGCGTAGTTTTGAATAGCATGCTTTTTTGAATATTATGATTAGTTATTTTTGGATTGTCTATTATGGTTTGTGCTGAATTGTTAATTATCTGGCCAATAATTATTGAGATAATCTATATGAATTTGAAAGATGAAGTGTAGATTTAGATCTGACCATAATAGCATGTGATTGTTTCTTCTACTGTTGATGGAATTCATAATTTGTGATTAGGATAGAGATAAACCTATCACCGCATGTAATCAAAATAGGGAACTTGGGCTTTAAATCCTTTTTAATTGTAATTCACATAGAAATATAGTGAGTTAGTTATCTAGGGTGATGAACTTGAGTCTATCAATTGTGGATTTAAGTTAGGTTGTTTATGGAACATTGAAAGATGATCATAAATAGTGATGTGTTACTGGTTAACAATCCAGAATAACTAGCATAATCCAATGAGGAGCATGTTAAGTGAAATAAAGCATTAAGTGAAGTTATAGTCTTAAGTCTTTAAAAAATTTGTTTTCAAACTAGTGTTAGTAATTTAATTTAGAATTAATTAGTTAAATTCAAAACCTCAGAATTCATAAATCACTTGTTTATTAAAAATTGATTTAATTTAAATTTGGAATTTGTCATTATAGAATCAATTCTTCTCTGTGGGACGATACTCTACTTTCACTTTATTACTTGTGGACTGCGTATACTTGTGTATTTTTGCTAGTATAGATTTTGGCAAACAGGTTTTTGGCGCCGTTGCCGGGGAACAATTGTGTCTATAATTTCAAGTTTTAGTTTTAATTAAATCAGTTTTAGTTAACATTGTTTTTCTTGTTACTTCCTGTTTCAGGTGATCTAGGTTTGTTTATGCAAACCCGATCAAAGCAGTCGGAACTTGTGCAGAGTGAAGACGATCTTGAAAACAAGTTACGTAAGTTGAGAAAGTTTTGCCGTGAAACCATCAAGAAAGAAAAAATGGCTAATGAAGAACAAAAATCATTGAGGGAATATGCCATGCCTAAGCTTTATGAAATCAGGTCAAGCATCACGAGGCCAGCCATCACGGCTAATTCCTTTGAGATCAAGTCGGGTACAATTCAGATGATTCAGAATGTGGTACAGTTTGGGGGATTAGCCAACGATGATCCTAACGAGCACTTGGTTAGCTTTCTTGAGATTTGTGATACATTCAAATATCCAAATGTATCTGATGATGCGGTGAGACTACGTTTGTTTCCGTTTTCACTAAGGGATAAAGCAAAGAGTTGGTTGCACTCACTTCCACCGGGGTCCATCACAACTTGGGATGACTTGGCCCAGAAATTCCTAGCAAAATTCTTTCCGCCGGCTAAGTCTGCTAAGTTGAGAAATGATATTTCCACTTTTGAGCAAAGTCACGGAGAGACACTGTATGAGGCTTGGGAAAGGTTCAAAGAGTTATTGAGAAGATGCCCACATCATGCATTACCCAAGTGGTTGCAAGTCCAGACATTCTACAATGGGCTGAGTAGTAATACTCGAACAATTATAGATGCAGCTGCTGAGGGAGCACTTATGGATAAGAATTTTGATGAAGCTTACACCTTGTTAGAAACTATGGCTGCAAATAACTATCAATGGCCGACGTCGAGGATGAATGGCAGCCACTGCAGTTTTGGAAGTAGATGCAGTCACTGCACTAACAGCTCAGATGGCAGCCATGTCTAAGAAAATTGAAGCTTTGGCGGAGTGGAAAATGCAGCTTATGTGTGTGAACTATGTGCAGGCGCACATCCAACGGAGTATTGTGCCATTAATCCGGAATCGGTACAGTATTTGAGGAGTTATAACAGACCACAACAGCCATACCAGAATGCATATAATCCGGGGTGGAAGAATCATCCGGGTTTCTCATGGAGCAATAACACTCAAGTTCAAAATCCCGCTCCAAGATCACAGAACCCCCCGGGTTTTCAGAACCAAGCTCCACAACAGGTAGAGAAAAAACCCAATTTAAAAGAATCTTTGGCAAGATTTATCACAGCATCGGAGAAAAGAATGAATGAGCAAGATAAGCTGTTAAATCAGGTAGACTTGAATGTGAAGAGCCAAGCGGTGTTAATTCGGAATCTGGAAAATCAGCTCGGACAGTTAGCTCAAGCCTTGAATAATCGACCACAAGGAGTACTTCCAAGTGATACAGAAGTCAACCCCAAAAGAGATGGTAAGGAACAATGTCAAGCTGTAACACTTCGAAGTGGGAAGCAACTCTAGCAGAGCAGCGCGGCCGCGCCTGAAATACAAGGGGAGGCAGCGCGGCCGCGCCCATCCCCAGTCCCAGATCCTGCAGAGAAATTGGTAAGAAAAGACAAGGAAACGGAGAATGAGGAGAAAGACAAGGAGAAAGCAAAGCAAGCAGAAGTATACCCTCCTGTGCCATATCCTCAGAGATTTCACAAGCAGAAATTAGATAAACAATTCTCCAAATTCCTTGAAGTCTTTAAGAAGCTGCAAATCAATATACCATTTTCCGAGGCCTTAGAGCAGATGCCGAGCTACGCCAAGTTTATGAAAGGAATTTTATCGAGGAAGAAAAAGCTGGAGCATTATGAAACAGTAGCATTGACTGAGGAGTGTAGTGCTATATTGCAGAAGAAGTTGCCACCAAAGTTAAAGGATCCGGGTAGTTTCACTATCCCTTGCACCATTGGCAGCTTATCAATCAGCAGATGTTTGTGTGATTTGGGTGCGAGCATCAACCTTATGCCATTATCGATATATGTCCAACTGGGTCTACCTGCACCGAAACCGACCAACATCTCTCTTCAGCTTGCTAATCAGTCAGTTACATATCCTAAAGGTATCGTGGAAGACATCTTGGTAAAAGTGGATAAATTCATATTCCCAGCCGATTTCATTATTTTGGACTATGAGGAGGACAAAGACATTCCTATCATACTTGGGAGACCTTTCTTGGCAACGGGAAGAACACTTATAGATGTGCAAAAAGGAGAATTGACTATAAGGGTGCAAGACCAGGAAGTGACATTCAATGTGTTCAAAGCCATGAAATTTCCTACGGATGAGGAAGAGTGTTTCCGGTTGGATGTGGTAGAAAAAGTGGTGGAAGACGAGTTTTTGAGGAAATTGACTGAGGATCCGTTAGAACCTGTTTTATTAGGGGAGGCTGACATGGATGACCTAGAGATGATGGAGTTTCTGCACATTTTAGATACAGTGCCGAGAGTACGCAAATTTCAGATCCCCTATGAACCTTTGGAGCTTACCGACAAATCCTTAGAACGCTTGAAGCCATCTCTTGAAATACCTCCTACTCTTGAACTTAAACCTTTACCGAGCCATCTGAGGTATGCTTATTTGGGTGAATCATCTACTTTGCCTGTTATTATTGCATCTGTACTTAACGAATTGCAGGAAAGTAAGTTGATTCGAGTTCTCCGGGAATACAAATCAGCCATTGGTTGGACTATCGCAGACATAAAAGGAATTAGCCCATCATTCTGTATGCACAAGATCCTTTTGGAAGACGATGCCAAACCAACGATAGAGCAACAAAGGAGGCTGAACTCGATCATGAAAGAGGTGGTGAAAAAGGAAATTTTGAAGTGGCTTGATGCAGGTATCATTTACCCCATCTCCGATAGCAGTTGGGTGAGTCCAATACAGTGTATGCCTAAAAAGGGTGGCATGACGGTTGTAGAAAACGAGAATAATGAGTTGATACCGACAAGGACAGTGACTGGATGGAGGGTTTATATGGACTACAGGAAATTAAACAAGGCAACCCGCAAGGATCACTTTCCTCTACCCTTCATTGATCAAATGTTAGATAGACTGGCTGGACACGAGTTTTATTGCTTATTGGATGGCTACTCAAGTTATAATCAGATAGTGATTGCTCCTGAAGATCAGGAAAAGACCACCCTCACGTGTCCTTATGGCACTTTCGCTTTTCGGAGGATGTCTTTTGGCTTATGCAATGCACCAGCAACGTTCCAAAGATGCATGATGGCTATTTTCTCAAATATGGTTGAACGTAACATAGAGGTATTCATGGACGATTTTTCAGTGTTTGGTGACACATTTGATAGTTGCTTGGAAAATCTAGTCCTGGTTTTGAAAAGATGCGTGGAGACCAATTTAGTGCTCAACTGGGAAAAATGCCACTTTATGGTGCAAGAGGGGATAATTCTTGGGCACAAGGTGTCATCAAACGGGTTAGAGGTAGATCGAGCCAAGCTGGAGATAATAGAAAATCTACCTCTACCAACTACAGTCAAGGGAATACGGAGTTTCTTGGGACATGCTGGATTTTATAGAAGATTCATAAAGGACTTTTCTAAGATCTCTAAGCCTTTATGTAGCTTATTGGAGAAGGATGTTCCCTTTAAATTTGATGATGAGTGTCTTGCAGCTTTTGAATTGTTGAAAAGGAAATTGACTACAGCGCCAGTAATTGTAGCACCGGATTGGTCAAGGCCGTTTAAATTGATGTGTGATGCTAGTGACTATGCTATTGGGGCTGTTTTGGGTCAACGAAAGGAAAAGATTTTTCACGCCATTTATTATGCTAGCAAAACACTATCCGATGCCCAACTCAACTATACGACTACCGAGGAGTTGCTTGCGGTTGTGTATGCCTTTGACAAATTTCGGTCGTACTTAATTGGAACCAAAGTAGTGGTGTTCACTGACCATTCTGTTATAAGATATCTGATTTCGAAGAAGGATACAAAGCTAAGGCTGATTCGATGGATACTTCTACTCCAAGAGTTCGACTTGGAAATCCGGGATAGGAAGGGAACGGAAAATCAAGTGGCAGATCATCTCTCGAGATTAGAAAACAATGACCACGTCAAGGGTGACAACACGGTGATGAGCAACGTATTTCCTCCTGATTTGACCAGTCAACAAAAGAAAAAGTTTCTGCATGATGTAAAAGTACATGTGGGATGAGACGTTCCTGTTCAAACATTATGCCGATCAGATGATTAGACGGTGTGTGCCACACAGTGAAGTAGAGAGTATTTTACATCATTGCCATGATTCACTATATGGAGGTCATTACGGAGGCGAGAAGACAGTGGCCAAGGTGTTACAAGCAGGTTTTTTCTGGCCAACGTTGTTTAAGGATGCCCACCACTTCGTGCAAAGATGTGACAGATGTCAAAGGGTGGGAAATATTTCCAAGCGTCATGAGATGCCCTTGAATGCCATATTAGAAGTTGAAGTCTTTGACGTTTGGGGAGTAGATTTTATGGGACCATTCCCATCTTCCTTTAACAACCTCTACATCCTTTTGGCGGTCGATTATATCTCTAAATGGGTGGAAGCAAGTGCGCTGCCGACTAATGATGCTAAAGTGGTTCTTAAATTTCTACAGAAAAACATTTTCACACGTTTTGGCACCCCAAGAGCAATTATCAGTGATGAAGGGAGTCACTTTTGCAACAGGTCATTCACGGCTCTCCTAGCTAAGTATGGGGTACACCACCGGGTTGCTACAGCGTACCATCCCCAAACCAGTGGCCAAGCCGAAGTGTCAAACAGAGAAGTGAAGAGAATTCTGGAGAAAATTGTCAATCCGAATAGAAAAGATTAGTCAGCAAAATTGGATGATGCGCTTTGGGCGTATCGGACAGCTTATAAGATGCCCATTGGCATGTCTCCGTACCAATTAGTCTATGGAAAGGCGTGTCACCTACCGGTTGAGCTTGAACATAGAGCATATTGGGCCATCAAAAGATTGAATTTTGATCTCGCGGCTGCTGGGGAAAAAAGGCTACTTCAGCTGAATAAGCTCGACGAATTCCGGTTGCAAGCATACGAGAATTCGAAGATATACAAGGAAAAAGTCAAGAAGTGGCATGATCGAAAAATCATCGATAGGACTTTTGAGCCGGGACAAGCAGTGCTTCTTTTCAATTCTAGGCTGAAGTTATTTCCAGGGAAGCTCAAGTCGAGGTGGTCAGGTCCTTTCATTGTTAAACAAGTATTCCCTCATGGCGCCGTTGAAGTTTTTGCAAGCAATCCGTAAGAGTCGTTTAAAGTCAATGGCAAAGATTGAAGCATTATTGGGGTGGTGGTGTTGATCGCCAGAAAACCTCAATCACTCTTGCCGATGAAAGATGAAACAAAAAGTAGTCAGGCTGAAAGACTTTAAATCAAGCGCTACTTGGGAGGCAACCCAATTTCTAATTGTTTTTAGTTATCATTTTGTGATTTTTTAGGACTTAGTTTTATTTTTATCTTGTAGTAATTAGATACTTTGTTTATGGGTTTTACTGTTTATAGGTCATATACCAAGGAGTATACATGAGGAAATCATCAAAAGGGCTTAATAGCTCAAATTCCAGATTTTAACCCAGCACGGCCGCGCCCCAAATGTGAAGAAAACTAGCGCGGCCGCGCCCAAATTGTGAAGGAAACCAGCGCGGCCGCGCCGCATCTCAGAAGTTGAAAAAAAATTTGCTGGCACACTAGCGCGGTCGTGCCCCATTCAGGTCAAATCCAAGCGCGGCCGCGCCGCGATCGGATCCCAGTTTTTGAAAACCAAGATCGACCCGACCCACGACTGCTTTTTATTCCCTTTTCCCGCTTGGACTCTATTTCTTCAAACCTATTCCATCTAAAAAACCGACTCTCTCTGTTTCCTTCTCTTCCAAATCGGATTCCTTACCAAAACCCAATCTCTACACAATCATTCTATAAATCAAACTCTACCAATATCAAACCCTAGTTCGTATTATCATTCATCTCTATTTTCTCTCTAATACATCCATACATAGCCGAAACTCTCCACTCACACCCCAAATCCGATCTCTTCAACAATCACAGAGTACATCAAGGAGATTGTCAGTATAACGCAGTGGGTTAGCAAGGAATTACAGTGGGTTTATTGAAGTAAGTATATTACAATTAGGGTTTTTCATTGTATTAAGCTTCTTGTCAGATTTTACACAGGTGATTGCATTATATTGGTTTTGTTGCTTGTAATTGAGTTGTGCATGCAAGTATTTTGGATTGTTATTGTTTGAGAAACCCTAGTGTAGTTTCTTTAAAGTTTGGGGGAGATTTTGCTTTAGTGTGAATTGGGGATTGAATTGATATGGCTTCCAAACGACCACGAGGGGAATCGTCCAGTTCACATACACACGCTGAGGATGTAGATTTTGATAGGAGTCGGTTTGTTTCGGCTGAGGCGGAGGACTTCTATCACCTGGTTTTGTTAGGCAAGACCTTTGTATTGGAGCGTGGGCTAAAGCCCGATCCTGGTTTGGATGGAGAGATGATGCGTATGATCAGGGCTAAAGGCTGGTTATTGTTTGTGGAGCCACCATTGTCAGCACCTATTTCTGTGGTTCAAGAATTTTACGCCAACGCCAAGATTACAAAGGATGGGACTGCGTTTGTGAGGGGCTGTCAGGTGCCTTATGATAGCCGAACTATTAATGATATCTACCATTTGCCTACCATTCCCATTTCTGACCCTGAGAGTTTCCATTTTACAAACTGGGAACCCAAGCTAGAAAGAATCAAAAATGCTTTGTGTAAGCCTGGTACCGAGTGGACTATGAAGCAGGGGACCGACCAGAAGCTTCACTTCCCGCACACAGCCTTGAGTCGCTACGGTAAAGCCTGGTACAGCTTCATTTGTGCCAATCTTATGCCCACCAGGCACCAGAACGACGTGACCAAGGACCGGGCAATTCTGCTATATGGGATAGTGATGGGAAAGTCTGTCAATGTTGGTTATGTGATTCACCAGTCTATTCGTTGTTACCTTCACGGAGGTACTTCAGGGGGTATCCCGCATGCTTCGGTGATTACCCGCTTATGTGCAGCTGCGAGAGTGGAGTGGGCCGACAGTGAGCTAGTGCAGCTCCCGATGAATACCATTGATCACGCGACGATAGCAAAGTATAAGGTGTGGGAAGGAGCCCCGTCGCATGCTCGTGGAGCAGGATTCTTGTTAGGGGACTATTCTGAGAGTGAGGAGGCGTCTGATCAGCCGGTGCCTGAGCCTGAACAACCGATTAATATCTCGTAGGCTCGATTGGATCGTATGGAGAGGAGGCTGACTCGGCGGATGGATGCCATACACTCGAGCATGACGGAGCTTCGTTCCTTCTCCACTCAGCTTTCAGATAGCTTCTCACAGGCATTTTCTCAGTTTTGCGTTCACGTCCAATTCCCAACTTTTGGTGCAACCTCAGTTTACCCACCTCCGGACACACCTTCCGATGGGGAGGAGGCAGATGATGCTACTTCGGATTAGGGGAGTTTTCTTTCCTTTTCCTTTTCTTTTATTGTTTTATCCAATAAGGGCATTGTCTGTTTTAAGTTTGGGGGAGCTCTTTTAGGTTTTTTGTTTAGCATGTTTATTGGTTTTGTGCATCATATCTGTTAGTATATTAGTATCTTGCATAGTTTAGTTTGGTTGTGCATTTAGTTTGTTGCATGAATCCAATTGAATAGTTGGTATGATTTTGGCTCGGCCAATGATGAGATGGGTATTATTGTGTTAGCTTGGACAGTTTGGAAGTCGTTAGGGATACAATAATTTTGATCTTGAGGATAATTATACTTGTCATAACTTGGGTTTTTGGATTGCACAACTAAATTGATTAATTTGACTGTTGGAGTACAAAGGGTTGCATAACTGATTTTTACATGAGAATTTGATAACACATTGTTCGGTAAATCAATAAAGAAGGCTGAATAGGGTAAAATCTGAGTTTGGGGTTTTTTTAGGGTTTCTTTATTAAGGCTGAAAAAGAAAAAAAATAAAAAAAAGAAAAAAAAGAAAAAAAAAATGGAACATAAATACAATAAATGCGTTGACTAGTTGGGTTATGTGGCCTCTATCACTCGGGTAATTAGATCTTTAGGGGTGTCTTAACACCTAGTGCCCTAAAGCCATCTGGTTTGGGAGTCACTGATTGAACGCTCGTTACATGGGTGATTTTGAAAAGCCTAAGGGAACTTGACATTGCACAGTCAAGCATAAATACGAGATAGAGCGTAAAACGCACTCGTAGTAGAATAAAGTAGGAATAAAATCTTGTTATAACCTTCATGCTTGGTATTTACTTGATTTTGGCCGGATTTGTTGTATTTGTTTTAATTGGAGTAAAATGGATTATGCTTGTTGTAGAGTTGGTTATGTGGCTTTATTGTGAACTTTGGTCAGTTAACTTGATTAATGAGCACACACGCACAACTTGGGTGATGATAGGTATATATATATTGCTTGATTGGTTGAGATTATTAGTTCCTTGTGACTGGATTTGCTGTTTCAAGCTGTTTATTGATATCTCTGAAGCATACAGTTAACATTCATACTGGTTATTGGTTGGATTCGTAGGCATGCTAGTTTTTAGTGCATTCATGGCATTGTGTTGCATCGTGTTAGTTATTGCATTGCATTGTGTTGTTTGGGGACAAGCAATAGTTTAAGTTTGGGGGAATTTGATGAGTATGTTTTATACCTACGAATCGGATACCAATGAATGTGAATTATTGCTTATTTTCATGGTTTTCAGTTACTTTTCATGTATTTTGTGTGTTTTTGTAGGTTGCACATGTTGGGATTGCATTGGGCGAGAATTGGACGTTCGAGTGGATGGAGTTGCTGATGTTGCTGAGGTTGCAGGAATTCAGAGCAGCGCGGCCGCGCCCAAAATGAACTGGGTAGCAGCGCGGCCGCGCGTGATGTCAGAGTTAGAAAAAAAATGGCTGCCAGGGTAGCGCGGCCGCGCACCTTGCAAGCTTAATTCAGGCGCGGCCGCGCCGGTTCGAGTGAGGGCAAAATCGACTTTTCTGATGTTTTAAATGGTTTTGATTTGAACTTGGATTTGAAACTTTGTAATTAATTAGGGGTTTTATCAGATACTATAAATAGGTGTTTTCTAGTTGGTAATTGGTATCTATCTATTAGCAAACCCTAGTTTGGAGCAAGTGGAGAAGATTTGAAGCAAGTTGATAACAAGGAGAAGCAAGGAAGAGCAGAACGGAGATTGAAAGATTACTTACAGTGTTTCTTCTCTTTTCTCTGGATTCCAAACTTTTGATGTTATTAAACTTGTGGATGATGATTTCTAGTTTATTTATGAACTAAATTTCTTTTAAGGCTATAATGGATCTTAATGCGTAGTTTTGAATAGCATGCTTCTTTGAATATTATGATTAGTTATTTTTAGATTGTCTATTATGGTTTGTGCTGAATTGTTAATTATCTGGCCAATAATTATTGAGATAATCTATATGAATTTGAAAGATGAAGTGTAGATTTAGATCTGACCATAATAGCATGTGATTGTTTCTTCTGTTGTTGATGGAATTCATAATTTGTGATTAGGATAGAGATAAACCTATCACCGCATGTAATCAAAATAGGGAACTTGGGCTTTAAATCCTTTTTAATTGTAATTCACATAGAAATATAGTGAGTTAGTTATCTAGGGTGATGAACTTGAGTCTATCAATTGTGGATTTAAGTTAGGTTGTTTATGGAACATTGAAAGATGATCATAAATAGTGATGTGTTCCTGGTTAACAATCCAGAATAACTAGCATAATCCAATGGGGAGCATGTTAAGTGAAATAAAGTATTAAGTGAAGTTATAGTCTTAAGTCTTTAAAAAATCTGTTTTCAATCACTTGTTTATTAAAAATTGATTTAATTTAAATTTGGAATTTGTCATTATAGAATCAATTCTTCTCCGTGGGACGATACTCTTTTCACTTTATTACTTGTGGACTGCGTATACTTGCGTATTTTTGCTAGTATAGATTTTGGCAAACAGAATGAAATGCCTTTGAATACAATCCTTGAAGTAGAAGTTTTCGACGTTTGGGGGATTGATTTCATGGGCCCTTTCGTGTCTTCGTGCGGTAATCTCTACATCTTATTAGCAGTTGACTATGTGTCTAAATGGGTAGAAGTGGCAGCACTCCCGACAAATGATGCCAAGGTAGTCCTAAAGTTTTTTCATCGCAACATTTTCACTAGATTTGGGAGTCCAAGGGCTATTATCAGTGATGAAGGTAGTCACTTCTGCAACCGGCAGTTCACAGCTTTGTTGGCGAAGTATGGGGTGAACCATCGTATTGCTACAGCTTATCACCCCCAGACGAACGGCCAAGCGGAAGTATGCAATCGAGAAGTTAAAAGTATCCTCGAAAAAATTGTAAATCCGACGAGGAAGGATTGGTCCTTAAAGCTAGATGACGTTGTGTGGGCATATAGGACTGCGTACAAAACTTCGTTGGGTATGTCACCATTTCAGTTGGTTTATGGAAAAGCTTGTCATCTTCCGATGGAGCTAGAACACAAGGCATATTGGGCAATTCGGAAGTTGAACTTTGATTCGACAGCTGCAGGGGAGAAGCGTTTACTCCAAATCAATGAGTTGGACGAATTTCGACTACGGGCTTATGAAAACTCGAAGTTGTATAAGGAGAAGGTGAAGAAATGGCATGATCGTAAGATCATTGAAAGAACATTTGAACCAGGACAAAGAGTTCTACTGTTCAACTCCAGACTTAAACTTTTTCCCGGGAAGCTGAAATCAAGATGGTCAGGACCATTCACAGTGAAGACAGTTTTTCCACATGGCGCGATTAAAGTATACGACAAATTTCCGGATCAATCGTTCAAGGTGAATGGACAGAGGTTGAAGCATTACTTTGGGGATGAGGTGGACAGATAGAAAGTCACCTTAATCCTTTCTGCGACATGAGAATCAGAGACAGTCAAGCTAATTGACTATAACTTAGCGCTATCTGGGAGGCAACCCAGCATTTTAGCTTTCTGTTTTGCTTTGGTTTAGTCATTTAATTTTTCTTTATTCAAAAAAAAAAAGAAAAGGGGGGGGGGGTTTGTTACTAACTTGAAGCTTTGAATTGATGTGTGTGCAGGTAGAGCTTGGAATGAACAAAAAATTGACTAAGTATGCATTTGGGCGCCTATAGCGCTTGACAATAAGCCAACCCAGCGCCTGAAGCGCTAGGCCCATGCCAAGACACTGTAACTCAGTGCCATTGGCGCCTCAATCAGTCACAATTCAGCGCCAGCAGCGCTACACCCAGCCACGACATACTGTAAGCCAGCGCTATTAGCGCCCAACATAGCATACACATAGCGCTAGAGGCGCTGAACCTCGCCACAAGCTACTGCAACATAACGCCAGAAGCGCCCAAACCAACACAACCCATAGCGCCAGCAGCGCTCCCCCAAACCACTAGACACTGCAAGGTAGCGCTGTCAGCGCCCAACGCTATACAAACACCAGCGCCAATAGCGCTCAACCCGAAATATTAAAAACAAAAACAAAAAAAAAACCCTAGGCTACCCACAATAACATTTCATCTCTTTCTTTTCCCCAAGTCGGCAGCCTCTCTCACTCATTCACCATTCAAAGCCGCCACCTCCCATCTCTTTTTTTTCCATAGTTGCCGACCAAAGCTAGTTTCTAGCAACAAAGCACCAACAAACCGACACCCACTCTCACACCCATTGTTGGTACATAACTTTTGCAATCAAGGAACTCTCTTCCATAGACAAAGTGGATTGAATAGTCTACATATGGGCATTAACAATTTCAAGTAAGTTTTATATTTTTGAGCAATTAAACTTGAAATTATTGGCTAGAGATTTGAATTGCTAGTATTTGGAGAAAGTTCTTGTTTTTGATTGTGCGCCCAATTGAGTTTGTGTTGGCTCAATTGGGATTGGGTTTAAGTTTCAATTGTCTATCTTTATGCTTGCAAGTTGTGGGAGATTTCATTGTGCTAAATTGGGTTATTCATAAGTTTGGGGGAAACATTGTCTAAGGGTTTTTAAAGTGCGCATACCAAGTGTTCGACAGATTGCCCCAACGAAATTTTGAGTCCTTTTGGGTCTTGATTTGTGTTTAATTGGTTATTAATGGCTCCCAAAAGACATAGAGGGGAAAGTTCAAGTTCGTCAGCTGTTGTGAAATATGATAAGAAGAAATTTGTTAGCCCCAAAGCAAGTGATAGGTTTAAAAATTGGTCTTCTGGGAAATCTCTAATTCCTGAGCGTGGCTTGCTACCTATTGAGCGGGTAGATGGGGAGTTAGCTCAAATGATACGCAGCCGAAATTGGATGGTATTTACTGCACAACCCGAACCAGTTGCCGTTAATATTGTGAAGGAGTTTTATACTAATGCTAAAGAAGCTAATGGGAATCTGGTTATGGTTCGGGGTCAGGAAATAAATGTGGGGCGTAAAGCTATTAATGCGTATTATGGGTTGCAGAAAATTTACAGGGATGGCTATACAAAATATTTGGAATAGGATTTGGATTATTCTGCGATAATAGAAGCCCTCTGTGAACCAGGGACAGAATGGAAGCTGACTGACCAACAAGAAGTTGTGCACTTTCCCTCAGCCAAATTGAGCAGATATGGAAAAGCATGGCATGCTTTTATATGTGCTAAGTTGATGCCGTGCCGCCATATGAGCGATGTCATTAATCAGCAGGCGGCGTTATTATTTTGCATTGCTCAAGGGAAGACAGTGGATATAGGAGAGGTAATTCATGAATCTATCATACACACGCTTGAGGGTAGTACCACAAGTGGACTGCCTCACCCTTCATTGATCACAGATTTGTGCCGTCGTGCTGGAGTCAAGTGGGATAAAGATGAACTTATGCAGGCCCCATTGCCTCCAATTGATCATGCTGTAATGGAACGGTACAGAGTATGAGGTGGAGGTGAGTCGCACCCGAGGGGCTTAGGTTTCATTCTACCACCGCAGCAGCCACATGAGCAGCCACAGGAACCGCCACCACCTGTTGAGGATCTGGTTCCAGCCTCTACTATAGTTGAGACTATCCGACAGGACCTTCGGCACCATACTCGACGGATAGACTTAGTGGCAGGATCGATTTAGAGGGGTTTTGATCGGATGACTCGACAGCAGAGTCGACTTGCTCAGCGCCAGGCGGAGATTTATGCCTATAATGTTAATTGTTCTACAGCCTTGGCGGATATGTTTGGGCGGTTGAATCCTTCCGCATGACCTTTCCAATTTCCACCAGCTCCTCCTCTTTCTCTTTACCCACCACCTGACTCGCCTCCTGATGCGGATGATGATGATGATGATGACGCTGCCGATGGTAGTGATGATGAGTAGTGTTCTTCATCAGGGGAGTCCTCTGTTCTTAATGTTTTATTCTTTTTCAATAAGGGCATTGTCTTGTTCAGTTTGGGGGGTAGTTTTTTTTGTTCTGTTTCATGCATTTAGTTTGTTTTGTTTCCTTGTGTTTATGCATGATGCATGGTAGTTGCATTGTATTTTAGGGTGTGTCAAGCATTTAGTTGCATGTTAATTGTTTAGGGTGTGTCAAGCATTTAATGCATTTAGTTTCATGAATTAAGCATAAATTGATATAGTATCTAATGTGGCCAATGATAAGACTGGTTTCATGGTTTTAACTTGAGAAGAATTGACAACTAGTGCTTAGTGATGACTTTGATTAGGAAGTGAAGTTTAACTTGTCTGAAACTTTTGTTAGCAAGGAAAGCACAGAATTAATTGTTTTGATCAATTTAATTCAAATTGTTGCATAATTTTCTTCTGGTGGAAGATTTGGGTTAAAACTTGATAATATCGGTGAAACGTCCATTAAATAAAAAAACAGGTAAGAATCTAAGTTTGGGGGAATCTTGGGGTGTGAAAAAAAAAGAAATTTGAAAATTTTGAACCTTTCCCAATTAAAGAATGAATCATTTGGTGGGTTGAGATGGAGCGTAAAACGCACTCACTCATAAACACGTGGAACGAGATGGAGCATAAAACGCACTCGTTCAAAAGAAAGTGAGATGGAGCATAAAATGCACTCACTAAAAAGAAAAAAAAATGTTTGAATTATTGGTGAAGGGTTTAGAAAGGATTTAAATATGTTAAATGACCTTAGTGATACCCCTATGCTTAGTGATTCCTTGAATCAGTTGAATTGGTTGTGTTCACGGGTTGAATTGAGTTGCAATTGAAAGTTTTCTTCTAAGAAGTCAATTATGTGATGGATTTGAATTGTAATTGATTGAAATGGTTGATATACACACACGCACGACATGGGTGATGACAGGTGTAACTTAACTAATTGGTTAGAGTTAGAAACTTTGCATTGGTTAGAGATTCTACTTAAGTATGTATGATATCTTTGAGGCCTGATGCTGGATACTGTGTTGGTTGATTGTTTGATTCATAGGCATGATAGTTTGTTTGCATTTCCATCATTGCATTGCTTGGGGACAAGCAACTGGTTAAGTTTGTGGGTATTTGATGAGTGGGTTTTATACCTACGAATCAGGTATTGATAGACTTAATTATTGTGGTCTTTAAGTGTTTTTAGTATTATTTTACTTGCTTTTGGTGTTTATTTATTGTAGGTTGGAGCTGGAGGGGCAAAAGGGTAAATTTGGAGCTTAAAATACACTTGGTGGCATTTTTGTAAATTCCTGGACAAGGGCTAGCGCCAGAAGCGCTTGGGCTAGCGCCAGAGGCGCTAGTTCACGATTTTGGGTGCCAAAGTCAGCTGGAAAGGAAAAGAAGAAGCCAATTCGGAAGAGGATTCTAGGAAATATTGATCAGATTGTGAGAAGGAAACCCTAAGAAGGAACTTGGAGACTTTTAATATAGTTAATCTATTTTTACTTTAGAGAGAACGGAGAGAGATATTTTGTGGATTACTTTTGTTCAAGCACTAGATTTTGATGTGGGTTTAAGCTTACTTTGGAATTTATTCACAATTGGGTTTGATCAATCTACTTCTTCTTTATTCAATTGATTGTTTATTTTTCATGTGTAGATTTGATCCCATAATGGTTTTTGGTTCAGACATGAACTAATCTCCATTATGGGATTCTAACGGATTTTAATATGTAGTCTAATTATAAGCTTGATTGTTAGATTGTTTTGCATATCATAAGGAACTTCTATCGAGATTGTTTTGCATGTATGAATGCTTGATCACCATTCGACTTCAGTACTTGTATGGAATTGAAAAACAACATATAAGTATGGATTGTAATCATGATAGCTTGCAAATATGAGGCTTAATTGGATAGCTTAATATTATGTGAGTCAGATAGAAATATACTGTTTCACCGTAGGAGGGGGAGCAGCCCCTTCGAGTCCAGTAATAAGCAATCGACAGGTTTGCCTCAAGAGGAGGTACACTCTCAACATACATTCACATTCATCGTCCTCACCGTATGCAAATGATTACTTTAAAGTAAAGCAATTCCATTCAACCATTCATTCATTGGTAAAACACATTCACACAACAACAGGTCAAAATATCGCACGCACACACACATTCATGAATTTTAAAGGATAGGACAACATCAAGACTTGAACGCGGCTTAAGCCCTCTAATATTCCCCACCGGAGTCGCCAGCTGTCGACGCCGGGAGGGATCGCCTCCGTGGTGATTATTACCCCTTCCAATATTAGCCTTTTTATTTAAATGATTTTTGGAAAAGGTCGGCACAAATGTCGACGGGGTTTTGAAAGATCGTTTTTTATGATGAGCCAATTTGACCAGAGTCACCAGTTGGTATATTTGAAATGGATGTACCAACTCATCCGAGTTTCGTTTTCGTAATCGCTGGCTCATATGTGACTCCGAATTAATTGGTCTGCAACCCGAGATTCATAGAGTTCGGGGGCTTGCTTAAGCGAGGGGAAGGTGTTAGGCACCCCCCGACTTCCGTGAAATACGGTTACCGTAATCTCGATGCTTTCCTATCCTTTAATTCATAAAATGTGTGTATGCGCGCGTGTGTGTGCCTATGTGAACGTTGTGGTGAGTTTTGCATGAAAAAGAAACATTTGGTGTTTTATGAAAAAGGCGTGTTTTGTTTTGAGAATGTTTTAGAATGTCCTTCGGCTTATACGAGAAAGCTTTATGAGAAAGGTTTGATTTTAATTGTCAAAACTATGAGATTTTCATTAGGTGTCGTTTTGGCAAAAACAAGAGTTTTCTAAACCTTCGTCAAAATAGGAATTGAGATCTATACATTGCTTTCGTAACTCAAATGATGGGCAACTTCTAGGATCTCTTTAACCCTATGCACAAAGAATAAGGACTTGTGCTTAGAATCAATATAATTACAATTTCACATAGAAATATAGTGATTTTGGTTATAGTGGTGATTACATGGTGTCTATCAAGTATGGATATTATGTAAGTAGGTCATAATGCATTGACAAATGGTTATGTTTATTTTAGTGTCCTTGGCTACTTTTCTGCGATATGTGAACTTACTAGCATGATGGTGGTAATTAGATGAATTATTAAATGAAGTTAGGATCCCATTAATTCCAAGCTTGATATATTTTGTTAGTATTTGCATAGTTAGTTATTAATTGATATAGAAATAATTTTGTCACCATAAGTGAGTCGATAGTTTAGGCAAATAAGTATAGTGATAGAACTGATGCATAATGATTTAATTTAATCCTTTCTCTGTGGGACGATACTCTACTTCCTCTATATTACTTGTTGACCGTGTACACTTGCACGAGTTAGAGCTCTTTTATTTAAGACTTAAAAAGAGGCAACAAAACCTAGGTTATAACCTTGGTAGAAAACTCATATAGAGTATGTAGGTGATGGGTTGAGGAGATTCATCGAGTTCTAGTTGTACCGAATAAAATATCATTTCATTTTATCAATGAATATATTTTATTGTGGTACTGATGTTGATTATTGTGTGGCGTTTGTAAGATGTCGGACGAGAGTCACGATAGCTATTCAGTGAACTAGGAGCCCATAGAGCCTGAGGTGATAGGCGATTTGCTGGCGAGGAACGCTGAGCTAGAGGTTAGGGCTGAACAAATGGAGGCGCAGAACCACATCCTCCAGATTGCTAAGCAGCAGTACAAGGACACTGTTTACCAGGCGCAGGCTGAGTTAGCCGAGTTGCGCAAAAGGCTGCAGCAGAGAGAGCTACAATTAGGACAGTTAAGGGATGAAGTGAAAGCGAAAGATGTGAGGATATATGATTTGGAGCGAGCCTTAGACATCGCCTTTATGCAGTTCGACGCCAAATGGATGGATCTGCCCTCCAGTAGCGAGAGCAAGCGTTGAGTTATATTCACCTTGTGTCCCTTAGAGGATAGTTGGAGGTGGGCAGTTATGCCTTTAGCAATGATGTTGGTACTACTTTTGATTTACTAAAATTTGTATCAACCTCAGCAGGTGTGAGGTAGTTCGTACGTAGGACGTACTTTCCCTTTATGTAGGTAGAAAAGAATGGTTTAAGTGAATCCCATCTTTTGTTATATTAAATGGGATGGTAGCATTTATAGTAATATACCTGTGATGAACGTGTAAGACGCTAAAGTTGGTATATGAATATAAATGCATTATTATGGTATGTGTTTGAGAATTCTACTTGGTAAACCGTCTATTCAATGATTATGTTAATTCAGTAAAACTGAATCGGTATTTTAGCAACTTAAATCACTAATCGGGGAAAGCAGAATTCCCGAGGTTGGGTAAGCTAGAGCTCCCACACGATGGTCACGCGATTGTTCAAGTACAATATTGTATTACATGCTAAATACTGATATGTTAATAAAACCCGAGTAACGTGTTAAGACTTTGTTTAAACAGATAATGCTGCCCAGACGAATCCTACGCAACCAAGGGATCGAAGAGTCGGTTAACAATGCAGAGGGAACTCAACCAAACCCAATACAAGACTTTATCAACATGATAGCCGAAGCTCTGCGGAATCAAATGACTACCGCAGGAAACCCGACGGGCAACCACTTAGCCAATTTTAAAGACTTCAAGGCAGTAGGACTGTCGGAGTTTAGGGGAACCGCGGACCCGATAGAGGCCCAGTCGTGGATGAAGGAGATTGAAAAGGCCTTTGTCATTGCTAAAGTCGCTGATGAGCAGAAGACAGTTTTTGCTACCTACTTGATGAAAGGTGAGGCTAACTTTTGGTGGGAAGCCAATCAGAACAAAGCTGGAACTGGATTCGTGGCGTGGGAAGCATTCAAGACGTTGTTTTTCGAGAATTACTTTCCTGAGAGTACGCAGGCGAAAATGGAGATCAAGTTTTTAGAACTGAAACAGGAAAATTTGTCAGTGTCAGAGTACGCTGCAAAATTCAATGAATTGGCTAGATTCGCCCCACATCAGGTGGACACTGAGGTGAGGAAGGCCAGAAGATTCGAGAATGGATTAAAGCCATGGATCTACAACAAGGTAGCGGTTTTGTTGGAGAAAGCTCGCATTGCTGAAGGTGGGAGTGAAGCGGTTTCAAAATATAATCGGGAGAAGAACAAGAAAAAAATAGAAGGTGGAAATGGGAATATTAGCAGTGGTGGCAGCAACAACAGGAAGCGTCAATGGAGCAGTGGGGGTAGCAATTCTGAAATGCAGTAAGGGAGCATACAGCAGAAGAGGCAGGTATGTGGAAATTACGGAAAGGGTCACTCGGGAGAGTGCATGAAAGGGAAGATGGTTTGTTATACCTGTGGACAAGAAGGGCATATCTCGCCCAATTGTCCTAAGGCGAAGAAAGGGGGTTGTTTCAATTGTGGAGAACTGGGACATCGAAGCAAGGACTGTCCAAGGAAGAAAAACATGGATGGCGGAAGCGGCAATAGGGGCAACAACTCGAGGGCAACCAGTGGAGGACCAGCCCAGCCAAATAAGCCAACAGCGAGGACCTTCAACATGACAGTGCAAGATGTCGTGGCATCCAGGGAGGTGGTGTCAGGTATTATCCCAATCAACGACATAAATGCCTATGTGCTATTTGATTCGGGAGCTTCATGTTCTTTTGTATCTGATGAATTTGCTCAAAGACTTAATTTACCTAGTGAACCATTAGAACACCCGATGAACGTAGAAGTAGCGAACAAAGAGATTATCCCCGTAAACTACATTTATAGGAATTGTTGTGCTGATATGAGGGGGTTTAAGCTTAACGTGGATTTGCTACCGATTCATCTTGGAGAATTTGATGTAATCCTTGGAATGGATTGGTTAGCGAGTCACGGGGCGGTCATTGACTGTAAGAAAAAGTGCGTACACCTGAAGACTCCAAGTAAGTCGAAGGCGGTGTTCTATGGTAATAAATCGCCGAGACAATCTTGTTGTCTGACGATGATGCAAGCAAAGAGATTGCTTCAGAAGGGTTGTATAGGTTATTTGGCTCACGTGGTGGACACTCGACGGGTCGAGGGTGAACTGAGTCAGATACCCGTCGTAAGGGAATTCGCGGATGTCTTTGATGAGTGGGTTTTATACCTACGAATTAGTTATCCTTTGAACTCAATTCTTTGCTATCCTTAGGTGTTTTTAGTATCTATTTACTCGTTTTATGCTTTTGTTGTGCAGGGAACAGTTGTGGACGATCGTGGTGGTTTTTGGCAAGACTAGGGGCAAAAGGGTAATTTCAGCAAGACATGTGACCTCGCCGCGGCGAGCTCCCCAGGCCAATTTCCTCGCCGGGGCGAACTCCCTAGGCTGTTTTTCTCGCCGGGGCGAGAGCGCGATTTCTGGTGCGGCTGGCTTTGTCTGTTCTGCTATTGAGGCGCACTAGAGAAGGAATTTCAGGAACGGGAAAATGAGGAGAGATGGAATTCAGATGAGAAATCATCCAGGGAGTTGGTATTGGATTATTCAAGCTTGGTTACACACTTGGAAAAAGCTAGGGTTTGGAGCTAAAAAGAGAAGAACAAAGGAGCTAAAAGAAAGCTTATCAGAATTTCATCAACCAAGGAGGCTAGGAGCACGAAATAGGAAGGAAGAGCAACTCAAGAAGAACTACATCACACTAATTCGGGAATATCATCACAAAAGGGGTGTATCTTCATTTGTTGTAGTTCTTTATTCTTATTTTGTTATTCCAAACCATGTACTGTAATCAGATTATGATGTTGTTGAAATTGAATATGAGCTAAACTCTTCATTCTAAGATTGCAATGGAACCCAACTTGTAGTTTAAATTCAATGCTCTCTCTTGAATGGTAATTAGGCATTTTATGAATTCGAGTTTATAACCTTTGATTAAGGATTAATTGCTTGGCCCGTAATTACTTTGGTAACTTATATGGAATTGAGAGAGGAAGTATAAGTTGAGACCTAGTTATGAATTCATGTGAAAATTGGATATTCTTTATGGACAATGTATGAGATTATGTGACGTGGGTCTTATGTATTATTCTTGAGAATTGATAATTTGATTGTATTTAGGATAGAAATATACCTAAAGACCACATGTATCCTATTGAGAATCCGTGTTTAATGATTTCTATTGTGAAAGTTGGTAATTGATAGAATGGTTAATGAGATTTTTACGTGACATGTGTCTTATTAATTTTTCTTGATATGAGATTCTTGCTAGTGTGTAGAATAGAAATATATCTATACACCACAATAGGAAATACGTATTTGACCATCGAAAGAGGCTTAGACATACTAGTGACTTCTCGGATAACAATTATTATGTTCTAATTTACTAATGAAGAGAGAGTATGATGTTTAAATGAAGAGTTGGGGGAAATTATAATCTTAGATCTTTTTATCTTGAATTCTATCCGTGTGTAGTTAAACTTTATTCTCTAAATTATCTTTATTTAGTTATTGATCAACAACAAACACAAACCATATTGTCATTGTTTAAATTGGATTGATTTTACATGCGATTGATATTTGGTAATTATTTAACATAATTCCTCGTGGGTTCGACACTTTACTTATCTTATATTACTTGTGGACCGCATATACTTGCGCGTGTTTTATTGATTGCGAAATCGAGCAACAAGTTTTTGGCGCCGTTGCCGGGGAATTATTTTACAATAATTTTACCAATATTGATTATAGTTGAATTGATCTTAATTTAGACTTGTTTTTAATTTTTGTTTACTTGATTGTGTAGGTACCCTTGATTTGTATGCGTCGATCATAAAGTCTTGAGTTATTTCCTTACGATCCCGAGATCGAGAGAAATACCCGAAGACTAAGAAGAGAAAGAATCAGGGATTCTAACAATCAATAAACTATGGCGGCAGAGGAACAAAAAGCATTGAGGGACTATGTAACGCCGCAGATAAGTGATTTACAGTCCAGTATCACAAGACCGGCAATAACTGCAAATGCCTTTGAAATCAAACCGGGAACAATACAAATGGTGCAAAATTCGTTACAGTTTGGGGGTTTGCCCAATGACAACCATAATGAGCATTTGTTGAGCTTTATTGAGATATGTGATACTTTTAAATTTGTTGGAGTGACGGATGATGCTTTGAGACTTAGACTTTTCCCGTTCACTTTGAGAGACAAAGCTAAGAGTTGGCTTCACGCTTTGCCACCGGGATCCATCACTACATGGTCAGACTTAGCACAGAAATTTTTGGCAAAATTCTTCCCTCCTGCAAAATCTGCTAGATTGAGAAATGAAATTGCTACCTTTGAACAACACCATGGAGAATCATTGTATGAAGCTTGGGAAAGATTTAAAGATTTGCTTCGGAGATGCCCACATCATGGATTCCTTCCATGGATGCAATTGAATACCTTCTACAATGGATTGGGATCTCACAATCGGTCTAGTTTAGATGCAGCTGCGGGAGGATCTTTTATGGCTAAAAATTATGGGGAAGCACTTGAATTGTTGGAGGTTATGGCTGCAAATAACTACCAATGGCCTACTGCTAGGATGAGTCAACCAAAGGTAGCCGGAGTATTAGAGGTGGATGCCATCACAGCCTTAGCAGCTCAATTGGCAGCAATGTCAAAGAAAATTGATTCTTTGACTGACTCAAAAGTGCAACAGGTGGCTGTTGTTTGTGAAGTTTGTGCAGGAACACATGCCAATGACCAATGCCCATTTGACCACGAGGCAGTTCAGTTTGTAAGTAGCTACCAGAGACCGCCAAATCAATACCAAAACACTTACAATGCTGGAAATAGGAACCATCCTAACTTTTCATGGAGCAACAATCAAAATTTTCAGCAAGCTCCTAAGCCACATCATCCACCAGGGTTCCAAAATCAGCCTCAACAACATCATACAGCTCAAACCTCACAACCACAACCAGAGAGAAAATCAGATTTTGAGGAGTTGATATTGAAACACATGGCTAACCAAGATATCTTGATTAAAAACCAAGCAGCAGCACTTAAAGCTTTGGAAAATCAAATTGGGCAGATGGCTAGTTCCATGTCAAATAAACCTCAGGGATCTCTTCCTAGTAACACAGAGACTAATCCAAGAAGAGATGGGAAAGAGGAATGTCAGGCAGTAACTCTCAGAAGTGGTAAACAAACCTTACAGGAGCCCGAATTGCAAAAGGGGGCAGCCCACTCAAGCTCTCCTCCGGACTTGGACAATGCTAATTTTTCTAAGGAAGTGGACAGCAGTGTACCGCCTGAGTCAGAGCAGAGAGATACCACAGATAAACCTAGTGTTGAGCCTACTCCAAAAGTGTATCCACCAGTACCTTTCCCTCAGAGATTGCAGAAGCAAAAGTTGGATAAACAGTTTGCCAAATTCCTGGAGGTCTTCAAGAAGCTACAAATTAACATTCCTTTTGCAGAGGCCTTAGAACAGATGCCTAGCTATGCCAAATTTATGAAAGGAATCCTATCTAGGAAGAAAAGGCTAAATGACTTTGAGACAGTGGCTTTGACAGAAGAATGTAGTGTCGTGCTGCAAAGAAAGCTACCTCCCAAGTTGAAAGATCCAGGCAGCTTCACTATACCGTGTACTATTGGTAGCCTTTCTTTCAACAAATGTTTGTGTGACTTGGGTGCTAGTATTAATCTCATGCCATTATCCGTGTATACTCAGTTGGGATTGCCTGCACCAAAGCCTACAAACATTTCTCTTCAGCTTGCCGATAGGTCGGTTACATACCCAAGGGGAATTGTTGAAGACATTCTTGTCAAGGTGGATAAATTCATCTTCCCGGCTGATTTTATCATCTTAGATTATGAGGAAGATAAAAACATTCCTATTATTCTGGGGAGACCATTTTTAGCCACTGGAAGAACTTTAATCGATGTGCAAAAGGGGAGAGCTCACTATGAGGGTTCAGGATCAAGAAGTGACCTTCAATGTATTTAAGGCCATGAAAATTCCCTTCGGATGGGGAAGAATGTTTTCATGTGGATGTTATCGAGCAAGTTGTGAATGACGAATTTTTGAATGTGTTAAACAATGATCCATTAGAAACTGCACTTCTGGGAGAGTTTGACATAGAAGATCCAGATTTGGTTGAATATCTACAGATTTTAGATACAGTGCCACGGGGGAGCAAGTTTCAAATTCCGTTTGAATCTCTTGAACATGCTGAGAATGCTACAGATCGGTTAAAACCATCACTTGAGACACCTCCATCACTTGAGCTAAAGCCCTTGCCTAACCATCTCAGGTATGCATATTTAGGTGATTCAGCTACTTTACCTGTTATTATTGCATCTGTGCTTAACGAGTTTCAGGAAAGAAAGCTGTTGCAGGTTCTTAGGGAGTACAAATCTGCTATTGGATGGACCATCGCCGACATTAAGGGAATAAGCCCATCTTACTGTATGCACAAAATCTTGATGGAAGATGATAGTAAGCCCACTGTGGAACATCAGAGGAGACTCAACCCAATCATGAAGGAGGTGGTAAAGAAAGAGATTTTGAAGTGGTTAGATGCTGGAATAATTTATCCTATCTCTGACAGTGCATGGGTGAGCCCAGTTCAGTGTGTACCCAAGAAAGGAGGCATGACAGTTGTAGCCAATGAGAATAATGAATTGATTCCAACAAGAACAGTAACTGGTTGGAGGGTGTGCATGGATTACAGGAGGCTTAACAAAGCAACTCGAAAGGATCATTTCCCATTACCCTTCATTGATCAAATGTTGGATAGACTAGCTGGACATGAGTACTATTGCTTGTTGGATGGATATTCGAGATATAATCAGATTGCTATTGCTCCAGAAGATCAAGAAAAGACTACCTTCACATGCCCATTTGGTACTTTTGCTTTTAGAAGGGTCTCATTCGGATTGTGTAATGCACCAGCCACTTTTCAAAGGTGCATGATGGCTATTTTCTCAGATTTGGTAGAACGCAATGTTGAAGTTTTCATGGATGACTTCTTAGTGTTTGGTGATTCATTTGATAACTGCTTGGAAAATCTAGTTCTAATACTGAAGAGATGTGTGGAAACTAATCTAGTGCTCAACTGGGAAAAATGCCACTTCATGGTACAAGAGGGGATAATACTTGGGCATAAAGTGTCGTCAAAGGGTCTTGAGGTAGATAGAGCAAAACTTGAAACAATTGAAAATTTACCTCCACCAACCTCAGTGAAGGGCATTCGTAGTTTTCTGGGACATGCGGGATTTTACCGAAGATTCATTAAGGACTTCTCTAAGATCACAAAGCCTTTATGTAGTCTATTAGAGAAAGATGTGCCATTCAAGTTTGATAAAGAGTGCTTGATCGCTTTTGAGCTTCTAAAGAAGAAATTAACCACTGCACCAGTGATCATTGCTCCGGATTGGTCAAAACCCTTCGAATTGATGTGTGATGCCAGTGATTATGCGGTTGGGGCTTTTTTGGGACAGCACAAGGAGAAGGTTTTTCATGCTATTTACTACGCCAGTAAAACCTTAACTGATGCACAGCTCAATTACACTACTACTGAGAAGGAGTTGCTTGCAGTAGTTTATGCATTTGACAAGTTTCGATCTTACTTGATTGGAACAAGGGTGGTGGTATTCACGGATCATTCAGCTATTCGGTATCTCATTGCAAAGAAAGATGCTAAACCGAGATTGATTCGATGGATTTTATTGCTGCAAGAGTTTAACTTGGAGATTCGGGACAGAAAGGGAACTGATAACCAAGTAGCAGACCATCTATCTAGATTGGAGAATCCGGGTCTTGATAAGGAAGACAAAGTTCTAATAAATGAATCTGTCCCGGATGAACAGCTGTTTGTGGTTCAAGGTGAAATACCTTGGTATGCTGATTTTGCTAACTACTTGGTTAGTAACACACTCCCACCGGACTTGTCGTGGCAGCAAAAGAAAAAGTTTCTTCATGACGTTAATAGGTATATGTGGGATGAGCCCTATTTGTTCAAGCATTGTGTGGACCAAATGATTCGAAGGTGTGTTCCACAGAGCGAGGTCGAGAGCATTCTCCATCACTGTCATGATTCGTTATATGGAGGACACTACGGAGGTGAGAAAACAGCCACTAAGGTGTTGCAAGCAGGGTTCTTTTGGCCAACTTTGTTCAAGGATGCTCATCAGTTTGTGCTAAAATGTGATAGATGTCAACGGATGGGGAACATTTCCAAAAGGCACGAAATGCCTTTAAACATGATCCTGGAGGTTGAAGTCTTTGATGTTTGGGGTATAGACTTTATGGGGCCATTCCCACCCTCTTTCAACAATCTTTACATTCTCTTGGCAGTAGATTATGTATCTAACTGGGTGGAGGCAGCCGCATTTCCCACTAATGATTCCAAGGTAGTGCTGAAATTCCTTCAAAAGAATATCTTCACAAGATTCGGTACTCCGAGGGCTATGATTAGTGATGAAGGGAGTCACTTCTGCAATAAACATTTTGCTGCCCTTTTGGGAAAATATGGGGTCACTCATAGAATTGCTACTGCTTATCACCCCCAGACCAATGGACAAGCGGAGGTTCCAACAGAGAAGTGAATAAAATCCTGGAAAAGATCGCCAACCCCACAAGAAAAGATTGGTCAACAAAGCTGGATGATGCACTATGGGCGTACAGAACGGCTTTTAAAACACCCATTAGTATGTCACCATACCAGCTTATTTATGGCAAGGCATGCCATCTTCCGGTTGAGCTTGAGCATAAGGCTTTTTGGGCCATTAGAAAGTTGAATTTTGACCTCACAGCTGCAGGTGAGAAAAGGCCTCTTCAGCTCAATGAACTTGATGAGTTCCGACTGCAAGCTTATGAAAATGCAAAATTGTACAAGGAAAAGGTAAAGAGGTGGCATGATACGAAGATTATTAACAGAAAATTCGAGCCTGGCCAAGCGGTATTGCTGTACAACTCTAGATTGAGGCTTTTTCCCGGAAAGCTCAAATCGCGTTGGTCGGGTCCTTTCACTGTCAAGCACGCATTCCCACACGGAGCTGTTGAAGTCTATGGTGATAATCCGAAAGTGACGTTCAAAGTCAACGGGCAACGCCTTAAGCATTATTGGGGTGGCGGCTTCGCTCGCCAAAAGACCTCGATCACTTTAGCCGATCAACCTTAAAATTGATGAAAAGTCGGGCCGAGGACTCAAAACCAAGTGCTCGGTGGGAGGCAACCCACCATCTTCCGTATCCTTTTATGATTCAGTTGTGTGTCTTAATTATTGCATTTTCCATGTTAGTTAGTTTTTAAATTTTTCATATTTAGTATATTGTGTGTTAGTTTTGGATTTTTAGCACCGAGTCACTTTTGAGGGTCATTTTTGGCCCATTGTTTCTAATGTATGTTTTGTAGGTTGCATGGATACAGGGAGTTGATATTAGGCATGGTCCCTGGATGAAAATTTCAAAAATCAAATTTTTGCTTCAGCAGGAGGGCTCGCCGCGGCGAGGTTTTTATACTTGAAATCTCTCGCCCCGGCGAGAGCTCGCCCCGGCGAGAAAAACATAAGGGAATCTCTCGCCCCGGCGAGAGACGCGGAATTGCAGAACTTAAAATCCCTTCCCGTTCGAACCTGCTCCTTTCTCCCTCATTCCCATTCTTCTGCAACCCAAAACCCTACCTCCAAATCGGTCCAAACCAGTCGAATTTCACCAATAGCACACAAGCCACTTTCAATTTCAGTTTAATTGAGGATTGAACAACCTGTTTCCATACAATCTACTTCCATTTAGGGTTTCTCTCACTTCTCACCATTACTGTCACCACCATTGATACCGCACGAAATTGTTCAATCATTTTGAGGAATTGGGGTTGGAATTCAGCCTCATTACATCTCTGTGAGGATTCAAGCTGCAAATTGGTGAATTCCATCACACCTTTCCAATTTCTCTGCAACCACCAACGATCAGAGGCCAGGTACAAATGGGTAAACTGATTTCCTACTGTTTTCGCGTAATTGGTTGTTAATTATTGTTGAGTTTGCATCTGGGTAATCAGTAGTTGGAATTGATTTCTGTGAATTCTAAGTTGGGATTGTCAGTGTTCATACCTTGAACTGTCAGTTTTCTGCATAGTTTGAATTAGTTGATTTTGGGTACCCAGTTGTGGTTGTATTGGTTTAACTGCTGGATTGGGGATATAGTGCTGTGTATTTTGAGAATTCTTGCAGGAAATTATGGGTTTGTGAAAAATTCAAGTTTGGGGGAAATTCTGTATTGCAGTGAATTGATATCAGTGGGGTTTGGGTTTGTTTTGAATAAGAATTTCTGCTTAGTTGCTACCATGCCTCCTAAGAGATCTCGTACTGAGGGATCCTCCTCCGCACCACCCAGGCAATATGACCACAGTAAATTTATTAGTGCCGAGGCAGCAGACAGATTTGATGACTTCATCACGGGTAAAGCTCTAACTCCCGAGCGAGGACTCAGGCCAGAGAGAGGGGTTGATGGAGAGATTTGGGAGCAGATTGATGAGAGGGTGTGGGACACTTTCACCCACCACCCCGACCCAGCAGTGGTTCCTGTGGTACAGGAGTTCTATGCCAACGCTCAGGACAGGCAGCCTTTTGAGGCCATAGTCAGGGGGATGAGGGTACCGTTCAGCGCACAGGCAATTAATCACTACTACAACTTGGTGCCTCTTGCATTATGCCAGTACACAGAGTTCATTCGCTCGCAGCCTGATTTTGACAAGATTGTAACTGAGTTGTGCAAACCAGGTACCACATGGATCACTAGGCGAGATAGAGGTGCTTCTCTCTTCCCCAGCAAGGACCTCAGCCTGTATGGAAAGATTTGGTACGCCTTCCTGAGTGCCAAGCTCATGCCTTCCCAGCACGTGAGCGATGTTTCGAAGGAGAAGGCAGCGTTACTATACGCTATTGTTATGGATTTCTCGATTGATGTAGGGAACATCATCGAGGGTAGTATCCGCCGGCTTCTGAGGGGTAATGTTCAGGGCGGACTACCTCACCCCTCCCTCATTTGTGGACTGTGCAGACAGGCGGGGGTGCAGTGGCGAGATGATGAGGTAACACAGCAGCCATCACAGCTTCTCGACCACAGGCTGATTGCGAGGTACAAGGTTTGGGATGGAGCCGAGTCGCATCCTCGTGGCCGGGGCTTTATTATTGAGGCTACTTCCAAGGAGGAGGCTAAAGAGGCAGAATCAGTGCATTGCAGAGAGGCAGGAGCACATGTGGAACTTCACCACTAGTTTCAGCGCGGTTCTAGCAGCATAGTACCCGAGTGCACCTCCACTTCCTTTCCCCGTGCCTACACCGCTGCCGCCTTTCCCACCATCAAATTCTGACGTCGACGAGACAGACGATCACCCCGCCGAGTGATATCATAGGGAAGTCCTCAGTTTTTCATGTCTTTATCTTTTCTGCAATGAGGACATTGTTATTTCCAAGTTTGGGGGTGTTTTAGAGTTTTTAGTTTGAAGTTATAGTATTTTAGTATGTTGCATTTAGTTGTAGTTTTGCATTCACGTAGTATGTTTCAAACTTATGTTATAATTAAGTATTTATAATATCATCAAAATGACTTTTCTTGCTTTTAATGATTATTTCTGTTCTTGTCATTTGTGTGATATTCATTGTACATATTCATCATCTGCTTTGTTTTTCTATAAAAAAAAATTGCATTTAGAAAGCTTTTGAGCAGCGCACTTAAGGAGAGCCGATGATGACATGGTGATAAATTATTTTTATGATATTCAACACTTTGGATTCGAATTGCTATATTAGAAATGTTAGCTCGTACCTAATTTTCTTAAATTTTTAACCCTTTGAGTTACTAATGCACATATCAGTGTTGTTGAGTACGTGAGATTGTATGTTCAAATCTTTGAAACTGTTATTGCTCATTAAAAGATAGGATAAAAAAAAAATTACTTCTATGCTTATTTAATGCTTCGATGTCTGTCTTGATGCTGGTGATAATTGAAAAATGAAATATAGACAGATATGAGCAAATCTAGACTGTTTTATCTTTGTGGCCGGTGTCATTCGAACAAGTAAGCCCTTTGGAGTGTTCTACGCTTGGTGCCCTAAGACCATCTGGTTTGGGAGTCATCGGTGGAAAGTTTGCTACATGGGTGACATTGAAGAGCCTAATAAAGATAGACATTGCACAGATCTAGATGTAAATAAAACTATCATCGAGATGGAGCGTAAAACGCACTCGGTGATTGTGATAGAATATAGTTAATAGAGTGTGAAATAAAAGCTAGTGAGTATGTGAGATATTAGTAGTGGCACTCGACTATTTTATCTTCTTTTGAGCACTATAGTTCTTAGATCGAATTGTGATCATTGCGTACTCTGTCTTTCTGACCACACACACACATAAGGGTTAATCATTTGGCGAAATTTGGTGCGTGTCTCATTTCTGATAGTCCTACAGTTGTGATGTTGTTGTTTATTTGTTTCTGATTGTTGAGGCTTGATTTCCTTATCTTGGCTGGTCTAGGCTTATAGTTCATGCATTTGCATTCATTTAATTAGTTGCATTGTGTATTTTTCATCTCCGTTGTTTTTGCTTGAGGACAAGCAAAGTCTTAAGTTTGGGGGTATTTGATGAGTGGGTTTTATACCTACGAATTAGTTATCCTTTGAACTCAATTCTTTGCTATCCTTAGGTGTTTTTAGTATCTATTTACTCGTTTTATGCTTTTGTTGTGCAGGGAACAATTGTGGACGATCGTGGTGGTTTTTGGCAAGACCAGGGGCAAAAGGGTAATTTCAGCAAGACATGTGACCTCGCCGCGGCGAGCTCCCCAGGCCAATTTCCTCGCCGGGGCGAGCTCTCGCCGGGGCGAGCCTCCAAGGCCAATTTCTTCGCCGGGGCGAGCCCTCGCCGGGGCGAGCTCCCCAGGCTGTTTTTCTCGCCGGGGCGAGAGCGCAATTTCTGGTGCGGCTGGCTTTGTCTGTTCTGCTATTGTGGCGCACTAGAGGAGGAATTTCAGGAACGGGAAAATGAGGAGAGAGGGAATTCAGATGAGAAATCATCCAGGGAGTTGGTATTGGATTATTCAAGCTTGGTTACACACTTGGAAAAAGCTAGGGTTTGGAGCTAAAAAGAGAAGAACAAAGGAGCTAAAAGAAAGCTTATCAGAATTTCATCAACCAAGGAGGCTAGGAGCACGAAATAGGAAGGAAGAGCAACTCAAGAAGAACTACATCACACTAATTCGGGAATATCATCACAAAAGGGGTGTATCTTCATTTGTTGTAGTTCTTTATTCTTATTTTGTTATTCCAAACCATGTACTGTAATTAGATTATGATGTTGTTGAAATTGAATATGAGCTAAACTCTTCATTCTAAGATTGCAATGGAACCCAACTTGTAGTTTAAATTGAATGCTCTCTCTTGAATGGTAATTAGGCATTTTGTGAATTGGAGTTTATAACCTTTGATTAAGGATTAATTGCTTGACCCGTAATTACTTTGGTAACTTATATGGAATTGAGAAAGGAAGTATAAGTTGAGACCTAGTTATGAATTCATGTGAAAATTGGATATTCTTTATGGACAATGTATGAGATTATGTGACGTGGGTCTTATGTATTATTCTTGAGAATTGATAATTTGATTGTATTTAGGATAGAAATATACCTAAAGACCACATGTATCCTATTGAGAATCCGTGTTTAATGATTTCTATTGTGAAAGTTGGTAATTGATAGAATGGTTAATGAGATTTTTACGTGACATGTGTCTTATTAATTTTTCTTGATATGAGATTCTTGCTAGTGTGTAGAATAGAAATATATCTATACACCACAATAGGAAATACGTATTTGACCATCGAAAGAGGCTTAGACATACTAGTGACTTCTCGGATAACAATTCTTATGTTCTAATTTACTAATGAAGAGAGAGTATGATGTTTAAATGAAGAGTTGGGGGAAATTGTAATCTTAGATCTTTTTATCTTGAATTCTATCCGTGTGTAGTTAAACTTTATTCTCTAAATTATCTTTATTTAGTTATTGATCAACAACAAACACAAACCATATTGTCATTGTTTAAATTGGATTGATTTTACATGCGATTGATATTTGGTAATTATTTAACATAATTCCTCGTGGGTTCGACACTTTACTTATCTTATATTACTTGTGGACCGCATATACTTGCGCGTGTTTTATTGATTGCGAAATCGAGCAACAGTCTTCCCAGATGAAATTCTGGGATTGCCGCCGGATAGAGAGATAGAATTTGTGATTGACTTGGTACCCGAGACGGCACCGATATCCAAGGCGCCTTACCGAATGGCACCAGTAGAGATGAAAGAGCTGATGGTTCAATTGCAGGAACTGTTAGATAAGGGTTATATCAGACCGAGCGTGTCACCATGGGGAGCGCCAGTTTTGTTCGTAAAGAAGAAGGATGGCTCGATGAGGTTTTGTATCGACTACCGTGAGTTGAACAAGGTTACGATTAAGAATAGGTATCCGCTCCCCAGGATAGACGATCTATTTGATCAACTCAAGGGAGCGAAGTACTTTTCGAAGATCGATTTAAGGACGGGCTATCATCAGCTAAGGGTGAGACAAGAGGATATCCCGAAGACGACATTCAGGACTCGTTATGGACATTTTGAGTTTCTGGTTATGTCATTTGGGCTGACAAATGCACCAGCGGCATTCATGGATATGATGAACAGAGTGCTCAAGCAGTACTTGGACAAGTTCGTGGTAGTATTCATCGATGACATCTTGGTGTATTCAGTGACAGAGGAAGAACATGCCGAACATCTAAGGATTGCTTTGGAGGCATTAAGAAGGGAGAAGCTGTACGCGAAGTTTTCAAAGTGTGAATTTTGGTTGCAAAGGGTGCAGTTTCTAGGACACGTTATTGACAGGAATGGTGTTTCAGTAGACCCAGCAAAGGTGGAAGCCATTATCAACTGGGAGCAGCCGAAGACGCCAACGGAGATCAGGAGTTTTCTAGGGTTAGCGGGATACTATCGGAGATTCATCCAGGATTTCTCGAAGATAGCATCACCGTTGACCAATCTAACCAGAAAGACGGTAAAGTTCGTTTGGACGGAGAAGTGCGAGGAGAGTCTCATGGAGCTGAAGAAAAGACTTAGGCAAGCACCAGTGTTAGCTTTATCGGACGACACTGGGGGTTTTGTGGTATACAGTGATGCGTCACACAAAGGCCTTGGGTGTGTACTAATGCAGCATGGCAAGGTCATTGCGTGCGCTTCACGTCAGCTGAAGGACTATGAGAAGGGATACCCGACTCATGATCTGGAGTTAGCAGCAGTAGTGTTCGCCTTGAAGATTTGGAGGCACTACTTATATGGAGAGAGGTGCGAGATATATACAGATCACAAAAGTCTGAAATATATCTTCACTCAGAAGGAGCTAAATATGAGGCAACGCCGATGGTTAGAATTGATCAAGGATTACGACTGTGAGATTCTGTACCATCCAGGCAAAGGAAATGTAGTGGAAGATGCCCTGAGTAGGAAAGGCAGAGAGAAATTAATGAGGCTCACGACTCAAGCAGAGTTGATAAAGGAGTTCGAACGTCTGGAATTGGAGGTTAAGTATCCGATTGAGGCGGACGGGAAATTGTTCACAGTGATAGCGAGCCCGACCCTATTGGATCAGATTAAGGAGGCTCAAGAAAAGGATGAGGATTGTGATTCAATAAAGAAGCGAAATGCCAAAGGCGAGGAGCTTAAGTATAAGATTGATAGCACTGGATTGCTAAGGTTTGAAGGGAGAGTCTGGGTACCGTTGGATCTGGAATTGAGGGAAGAAATCCTTCAGGAAGCTCATAGCACGAAGTACTCAGTACATCCAAGGAGGACAAAGATGTACCAGGATTTGCGACGAAATTTTTGGTGGCCGAATATGAAACGAGAAGTGGCATAGTGCGTCAGCCGATATCTGACATGCCAGCGGATTAAAGCAGAGCACCAACGACCGAGCGGATTACTTCAACCATTAGAGATTCCAGAGTGGAAGTGGGAGCACATCACAATGGACTTTGTGGTGGGACTGCCACCAACTCATAAGGGTTTAGACGCTATCTAGGTAATTGTGGATCGTCTAACCAAGTCTGCTCATTTTCTGCCAATCAAGATACGGTACAATCTGGAGCAATTAGCAAAGCTTTATGTGAAAGAGATAGTGTCACGACATGGAGTGCCGGTATCAATTGTATCTGACAGAGATCCGCGCTTCACGTCGAATTTTTGGAAAAGTCGGCAGGCAAGAATGGGAATGCAGTTGAGGTTGAGTACAGCGTATCATCCTCAAACCGACGGCCAGAGCGAACGAACGATTCAGACCTTGGAAGATATGCTTCGGGTAGTCGTGATAGATTTAAAGGGCAGCTGGGATGACCATTTGCCACTGGTGGAGTTTGCTTACAATAATAGTTATCACTCCAGTATCGGCATGCCACCGTACGAAGCGTTATATGGAAGGAAATGTTGAACCCCGATGTGTTGGGACGAGGTTGGGGAGCGAAGATTGCTGGGACCAAAAATGGTGCAGCAGACTACAGACATCGTGCGGCTGATCAGAAACCGTCTGGTAGCAGCTTAAGATCGCCAGAAGAAATATGCCGACTTACATCGTCAGAAGCGGGACTTTGAAGTTGGTAGCTTTGTATTTTTGAAGGTCTCTCCTTGGAAAGGAAAGATCCGCTTTGGGAAGAAGGGCAAATTGAGCCCTAGGTTTATAGGACCGTTCGAGATTTTGAGGCGAATCGGCGAGGTGGCGTACGAGGTAGCGTTACCTCCTGAACTTGAGCACATTCACAACGTGTTTCATGTGTCAGTGTTGCGGCCATATAAACCAGGCTATAAGCATGTTATCTCCTATGAACCAATCCAAGTCGAGAAGGACTTAACGTACGAGGAAGTTCCTGTCCAGATTCTCGATAGAAAGGAACAGAAGCTGAGAAAGAAGACTATCCATTCCGTCAAAGTTCTCTGGAGAAATCACGCAGTCGAAGAAGCTACGTGGGAACTCGAAGAGAAAATGAAAGCAAATTATCCGTTTCTATTTGAGTAACCCTATTTTTGCAATTCCGAGGATGAAATTTTTATAAGGGGGGAGGGATGTAATGCCCGTGAATTTTGAACGTCATTATTAATTAAATATAATTTTAATTTTAATGAGTCAACGTTATGTTCTATTTAAACCTTTGGGTGTATTGGTGGATTATATGACTATGTGATTTATTGATATAAATTTGTGTTAAAGGAATCACTAGTAATGTATTTAAACTAGTGAGCAAACCCTAAGACTTTATATCCATAAAGTTGGCAAGGTATTTACTAAATTAAATATTCAAGTAAATTGAATATAGTTAGTAATAATGTATGCGAATTAAATATGATGGTAATTGTTGTCGAGGTATGGTCCAAATTGGATAATAATAATTAATAGTTAATTTAGTAATTTATTTATTAATCGACTAAGTTACTCAATCATTTATATTAATCATGGGATTGGGTATTAATTGAGTTATCATGGAGTCATATTAAATGACCCAATATTATACTAAATAAGATTTGGATTTTATTAGTCTAATTATTTAAATTAGGAGCCCAATAGTATTTAATGTGTGGCCCAAAACCTAGCCACTTGATATATTAAAGGTGTAACATTAATTTATTAATTAAAGTAACTAGTTGGGACAATATTTTTGGGACAAAATCTCCCTTGTCGTGTAACTAGGATGGAGAGGGGAAAATTACTTTTCAAGGTCCTAGTTAACTAAGTAGTTAGCTTGTGTTGGAAGATGAAAGGGTAGACTTGATGGGATAGCCCCTATGATTTCAATAGCCCCCTAATATGTCATAGCTTCCTAGGTTGTCATGGCCACCCTACATCACACTTTTCTCTAGCTTCATGATGGCAAATCCTTGCTTTTATATAGCTAATTAACCAAAGGGTTAGCCATTTGCCTCTTCATTTTCTAAAAATCTTGAGAGAGTTTGAAGAAAAAGCAAGAGCAATTCTTGAGAGATTAAAGGGGAGGTGGTGAGAGGAAGAAGAAGATCTTGGTTGTTATACCATCCCCATTCACAACCCTATTTTGGAAAGAGGAGGAGAATAGCCATTAAATCTAGGTATGGATCTCATTTCTTTCAAACCCTAGTTCTTGTTGTTATTATTATAGTATGATTATTACACATTTATTTTGTTAGAAACTTTTATGTGTTGGTGGGTGTTGGTGGTAGAGAGGGAGTATTCATGGATCTAGGTTTATATTTTGCTAGATCTATATTATTGCAAAACATGCTTAACAAATATGGTTTTAAAGCTATAAAAGAAAGGATCTTGATCTTGTATGCTTTATTGATACCATACATAAGTTAGAATTTTTGTAACATGTTTTGGTGGGTTTTGTATGCTAAAACATGGGAGTAATATTTTTTATTGGAGTAAAAAATTTATTGATGAAAAATATTGAGTTAAGTCATAAATATTTTGTTTTAATATTAAAAATATTTTTCTTAATCATGGGCATTTTTTTTGGAATTTATATTGGAGGTTTACAACTTACTTGATGGTATTATACTTGTTTGAGTGTACTAAAGAAGTCCCTATATGTTGCTGCATCAAGGAGAGAGAGAGAGAGCCGCGCATGGCGCGTTTGGTTTTTTTTTAAAAAAAAAAAAAATAGGGCTGGCCGCGCATGGCGCGCCAGCTTATCTTTCTGATCAGCGGCAGCCAAACGGCGCCGTTTCGGCCAGGCAGGGACACCTCACGCACATTGCGCGGGCGGACGATCAGGCGCGAAATTACCATGCTGCCCCTCCGTCCGGATTTCAACTTATTTACCATATTGCCATCCAGATTTAATTTTAATTAATTTAAATACTTTAAACAATATTATTAAATTTTGTAAAATTTGTGAATGCACAAAAATTAAGTTTGCGCATTAAATATGATATTTTCTGAATATATTATATTAATTAATTATTATTTAATTATTATTAAATAATGATTAAGGATAATTAAGAATTATAAATTATTTATTTATTATTTGATTAACCTTAAATAATAAATAAATCTAATTAGTTATTATTTATTATTAAATAATAACTAAAGATAATTCATATTTACTAATTAATTATTTATTATTTGATTACCTTTAAATAATAAATAAATCTAATTAGTTATTATTTATTATTAAATAATAATTAAAGATAATTCACATTTACTAATTAATTATTTATTGTTTGATTAACTTTAAATAATAAATAAATCTAATTAGTTATTATTTAATCTTAAATAATAATTAAAGACAGTTAAAATTAATAATTCGATTATTATTTAATTAATAATTAAATAATAAATGAATATAATTAGTTATTAATTTCTACTGATAATAATAACTAAAGATAATTAATTAGTTACTATTTAATAGTAATTAAATGAAGATAAAGTTAATAAAATAGTGAGAGTTTAAATAACTCATTAATTAAACAATTATAATTAATTGTTTAAGGGTTTAATAAATGAATATTACTTAAGAAATGGTAATGTTAATTAACTGAACAATTATTATTAATTCTTTAAGGGTTTAATAAATGAATATTACTTAAGAAATGGTAATGTTAATTAACTGAACAATTATTATTAATTGTTTAAGGGTTTAATACGTGTTTATCACTTAAGGAAAACATTGTTAATTAATTAAACCATCGACCTAAAGATCAATTAAGTGTCTTATAGGATTCATGATAGTTTATTAACTTATGTGTGCTATGTGATTTGCCTAATTGTTAAATAAATAGCATAAGTAAGCGTATCGATATACAACTATGCAGTACTAATTGATAGATCGACATTATCAATGTTAGGTTCTTCAAGGCCAATTAGTTAAAGCTAGAATTATTTGTAGCTAAGCAGACAGGCAAGTTCCCTAACTCAAACTCGAGTTATGATTTTTGAAGCATGTTAGTGAATAATTATTGTTGATTATTCACATCTATACTGGTTATTGAGATTCGCACCTTGTGCAATTGAATTCCTATTCTATTGTTATTGAATTGTGAATTAGATTAAAGTTCTTTCAAGCATGAACTGTTTATGAGATAGATCTATGCTATTTGTATCAGCTAGATCAAGCATGTCTAAATTTGTGGAATCAAATGTATTTTAAAAGCTGTTCTTATTAATTTGCTATAGTAAGAACTCTTGGCTGAGAAAAGGATAAATTTGATTAAGGCATGATATCAATGCTGGTTTATTAAGTGTTTATGCATAAATCACGGGGTATGAAAGGCTGATCCCCTTGATTACCAAAACTTTTTAAGAGGTCCAGTTTAAACGCTGAGAACCTTGGCAAATGTCTATGGTTATTTCCAACCACTCAGTAATTGTCATTCAATTATTCGAATATTCAATTGTCGACTATTAATTCATGTTTCTTCACAATTTTATACTGTTGTTGAACATTAAAAGCGAAATTTCCTTCTATTCATGATATACCTCCCTTGTGTATAAACTTGCTAAGCAAACTGGTTGCTTACCCTTGCTATATCATGATCTTTATTTCAGCCAAGGCAGAAACGTCTAAGGGGGACAAAGGAAAAGGGAAGGTGCAAGAGTAGTGCCTGATATGGCTTATGTACTAGTTTATCTTAAATGTTATTTGGCTATGTGAACTCTTATTGTATTAAGGGTACGTTTTAAGTTAAGGTTAAATAACCTTGGGACCATGATTGTAAGATTTTATTACTATTTCGATAAACAATGTATGTTTATTATTCCGCATTAGTTAGAGAGTATGTTTGTTGTTGAGTATCGTGAACACCGAATTCGAGGTTAGGAAACCCGAATTTGGGGGTGTCACAGGTTTGACCATCAAATTTAAAGCATGATATGATATAATTTGAAGTGAAATTTGTTATGTCGCTATACTCTGCCATGCTAGGTTTAACAACAAACAAAAATCAAGCATAAACATCAAACCAGTTGGAATTAATTTGAGGTCAAAAGTCCCAACTGGACATTGACCAACTGTTCTTCATTGAAGAACACCTTTAGCGACGAAATGCATGTGAAAACCCAAAAAACTAAAACCGTATGCAGACTGTTGCTATAGGTCTTTTGCGACGGTTTTCAATAAAAATTAATAAAAATTAATTAAATAAATTATAAAATAATAAATAAATATTAAATAATTATAAATAATTAATAACTATATTCGAAAATTCATTTTTAATTATAAAAAATTTATTTTTAATATTTTTATATATTTCTGAATTATTATTTAATTTAATTAAATAATAATAATAATTATAATTAATCATTTAATAATAACATTAATTATTTAAAAATAATATTAAATCATTTAATAATTATATTAATGATTTAAAAATGATATGAAGGTAAATAAAATTATTATATATAATAATTAAATAAAATATTAAATATTTAAATATTATAAATTATAAATAAATCATTTAAATAATATATTAGGTATTTAAAAATTACTTTAAATGATAATTAAATCATTTAAATATTAAACTAAGTTTTGAAAATTATTATAAGTAATAATTAAATTATTATAATGATAAAATAAATTCTAAAAATATTATTAATGATAAAATAAATCATTTAAATAATATTCTATCTTTCTAAAAATATTATAAATGATAAATAAATTATTTGAATAATATTTTAGGCATCTAAAAATATTCTAAATGACAAATAAATTATTTAAATAACATATTAAATGTTTTAAAAATATTCTAAATGATAATTAAATCATTTAAAAATATTCCTAAGCTTGTAAAATTATTTAAAAATACTTCCAAGCTTCTGAAAATTATTTAAAAATAATACCAAGCTTCTAAAAATGTTATAAATAATAAATAAATAATTTATACTAATAATTAAGCTTCCAAATGAAGTTTTATCGAACAACCTTTGTGTTTAATTGATTAAGGACGCGACCGAGATACCGAATCGACGTCGAACCTTAATAAAACTTGCCTAGATTAGCATAATACATGTTTATATACGTGCTAATGCTTATTATTGGTATACGTAGACTACGTACGTTGACCAACTGTCTTAAATTTTTAACAAAACTACGCTAAGGCAAGTCTCCGAACCTTGTTACATTTAAGCAATTCTTTTATGTCTTGCTATCAATTGTTATGAAGTTATTGCGATTTGTTCAGCATAACTTAAGAAATGAATCATTTATTGACTGTTTGAGCTTAAAATTGTTGTGTCAAACTAAATTATTTTGGTACGACATCTATACTGAGTAAAAGGGACACCGTGGATGGAAGGTGGTCCGACAAACCTTCAAATAAGGTTTAATTTGGCAATTAAATGAATTGACCAAAATTGGCAATTAACTTAAATTGACAAAAAATGTGGTAGGATGATATGCATACTCCTAGGATATTGGTGAGGCTGATCACCTACCAGATATCCGAACTCAAAGAGGTTCTAAGTCATTGAAGACTGACAGAACAAATTGAAATATATGGTTCCGGTACAGAACCCTCAGTATCAATTATACATCACCTGCCATCTTTCAAATCAAACACACTGTGTTTACATTTTCAAATGAACTTGCTGAGCATTTGTAGCTCATTCTTGCGCGTATCTTCTTTTGCAGCTTTAAATGATATCCCTAGTACTTCTGGGACAGATAAAGGAAAAGGACATGCTTACTAGTTTTATTAACTGCTTTTGAATAATCTAAGTCTTTTAAAGACTTTTGTTGTAATAACTTAGTACTGAAAACAATGTAATTGAACCAAATATTATGTAATATATTATGATCCTTTATTTCATCGATTGCGGTATACTCTGATCTTTATTTTATTTAGCATAGTTGTACTAAGTTAGATACAGTATCTATACGAACTATACATCTGAATGAGGGTATTTAAATGATGTTGAAAGTCCTATAAGCTCTGGGGTTACACTTAATGAGCGCCGGTAAGGTGCCATCTTTACCGGAATGCGCCCCTTAGTTCTATGGACAATCTTATCATTAATACTGTGAATGTCAGATAGATAGGGAATATAAATATGAAAGAGGTATTCATTAGATATGAATCTATACATCCAAGTGAGGGTATCCAAACACAGACAACGTTCTGGCCGGAACTAGTACCTGTTATGGGATACTGTGAACCTTGGATAGATAGAAGTCATATTTTATTGAATATTTATAGTTGTATAGTTTCACGTGAGCACCAGATCTGCTACAGGGGAGTGTAGAGATTTGGGGGCGTCACAGGTTGGTATCAGAGCTATAAGCACAAATGGTGCAAAGAGCCCCGAGCCTCTTGCTGGTGACTCCCAAATGGGGATACACCGAAGCCAGACTCTCCGTAGGGGACGCCGAAGGTGTCGGTGGCAAACTGATAGGTACGCTTATGAGGTGCTATCCAGTTATGGATATGAGTCACAGGTTGGTATTAGAGCTGTAGATTATAGCTCTAAGGTAGTTAGGAAATACCTTAGGATATAGTCTTTGAGTCCGTAAAATACTTAATCATACATAAAATAATCTTAAAAGCTTTATCTTATGTGTAAATTTGTTACCCTATAAATACTAAACAAATTAAAATTCTTTTGTAGGATGGCAGGAGTAGATCAACACATGGTAGGATGGTTATCAGACAGTGAGCCCGATGGGGTGCCTGATTATGAGCCGGCGACCCCTGAGCTAGATTTAGAAGAGGAGGATCCAGAGGAGGAAGAACTCCTACATGACCAAGAAATATTAGAGGCTGAGGATGCTAATTACCCTATAGATGGACAACTAATAGATCTAGAACCCGATGAAGTCATTAGAGCAGGGCAGATGATGCGTGTCGACAGACACGAAGAGATAGTTATTGGATTAGTTCAGCAGTTAACGAAAGAGTTAGAGGCTGCTAACTCTCGGACAGGCATCGCTGCAGGTTTACTGAAAAGTGAGAGAGATACGACTCGTCGTCTGAGGACCCTTCTTCAGAACACCCAGAAGGAGAAGCAGGATGCACAAATACAGGTGTACAGAGCTGACAAGAAGTGTAGGACTGCATTTGAGGGCCTAGAACGAAGGGTGTTTAGGTATCATGTGGAAGAGGAGAAGGATGATTATATGATTGATAGAGCGGTAGTTGGTCATATAATACGGGATGCTTATAAGGGAGTACATGATTGATTAGATTAGTATAGTACTTAGTTTACGTTTCGTAGTTTGTAATATACAAATTTTGAGGTTGTAAAATAATGAGTTCTTTGTATTAACTAGTGGTAGTATAAACCACTAGTTGAATATGTATTCATTTTGCATGTTATATACAAATTGCGTTTGTACAATTAAAGTGTTAGTTCTATGTGTAACATATCCTTGTATTTATATATGTTTTTCTTTATTTTAGAGTCATGGCATCAGGAAGGAGAACCCAAACTAGAAATGAGCCTACCGAAACAAACCCCACACAATAATTGGTAGATATACTCTTAGGAGCTTTACAAAATCATCCACCACATCAACCTACCACAGTTAATCTACAAAGTACTATGTTCAAGGACTTTAAACTAGTAGGACCGCCTGAATTTAAGGGAACCGCAGAACCTATTGAGGCACAAACTTGGGTTACCGAAATAGAGAAGGTTTTTGTGGTAACTAATGTCGGCGAAGATTAAAAGACGGTATTTTCCACTTTTTTTCTCAAAGGTGAGGCGAACCATTGGTGGGAACATACTAAAATTCGTGCGGGTGAGGGTATAATTCCTTGGACTAGATTTAAGGAACTATTTTTCGAAAATTACTTTCCCCAATCGATACAAGATCGTATGGAGGTACGATTCCTAGAATTGAAACAAGGGGAGCTTACTATATCCTAGTATATGGCTAAGTTCAATGAATTAGCTAGGTTTGCCCCACATCAGGTCAATACGGAAGTAAGGAAGACCAGGAGATACGAAGAGGGATTGAAACCCCAAATTCGTAGTAAGTTGTCAGTGTTCCAAGTGAGAACTTTTCCTGAAATTCTCGAAAAAGTTATTATAGCTGAAAATGAGAATGAAGCTTTGATAAAATTTCATAAGGAGAAACGGGGTCAAAATGAAGGAGGAAAGTTTAAAGGAGAAGTTAGTACATGGGGTACTAATAATAACAAAAGAAAGTGGGATGCCAATGTTCCTACAAACTTTGTGAGGAGGGGTAACAATTACAACAATAACAACAACAGAAACCAGAACAATAATAATAAGGTGGTACGTTGTGTTATATGTGGAAAGAATCACACGGGAGTATGTCGCCACAGAGTGATTACTTGTTACCATTGTGGACAAGAGGGACATTATTCCTCTAACTGTTCCAAAAAGAGTAATGATAATATTCGTCAGGGTAACCCGAATGTTACCTGTTATACTTGTGGTGCAACTGGGCATGTATCTAGAAATTGCCCGAGGAATAGAAACCAACTTGGGGGAGGAAATCAAGTCCCAAACAATAACACCAAACCGACAGTAGCAGGAGCTAGAGGTCTAGGTCGTCCAACAGCTAGAACATTTAATATGATGATGAGGGATGTTGTTGCTGCACCGGACGTGGTAACAGGTATCATCCCTATCGACAATTTAAATGCATATGTGTTATTCGACTCTGGTGCTACTTGTTCTTTCGTGTCTAATAACTTTGCTAAAAACTTGAAAATGCAATGCGAAGATTTAGACATACCTTTTAATGTGGAAATCGGAAACAATGAAATAATTCCCGTCAAAACCATATATAAGAATTGTGCCGTAGAGATTAAGGGACACAAGTTTCTTGTGAACCTCATTCCTATACAACTAGGGGAATTTGATATAATCTTAGGAATGGATTGGCTGGTAAATTATAATGCAATAATTGACTGCCAGCGGAAGCGGGTAAATCTAATGACTGCTTCAGAGTCAAAAGTAGTGCTCAACGGTGGTTGTTCACCTAAACGATCTCACTGTCTGACAGTAATGCAAGCAGAGAGATTGCTTAGGAAGGGTTGTACAGGCTATTTGGCATACATAGTAGATACTCGAAAAGAAGGAGTAAAGCTAGAGCAAATACCTATAGTTAGAGAATTTCCGGATGTGTTTTCAGATGATTTACCAGGTCTACCTCCGGATAGAGAGATCGAAATTGTTATTGATCTAGCGCCGGGTACAGCGCCAGTTTCCAAAGCACCGTACATAATGGCACCTGTAGAGTTGAAAGAGTTACTTATGCAGCTACAAGAACTCTTAGACAAAAAGTACATACAACCCAGTGTTTCACCTTGGGGAGCACCAGTGTTGTTTGTAAAGAAGAAGGATGGAACGTTAAGGTTATGCATCGACTATAGAGAATTAAATAAGTTAACTATAAAGAACAAATATCCTTTACCACGAATTGATGATTTGTTTGACCAGTTGAAAGGGGCCGAACACTTTTCGAAGATCGACCTACGATCAGGCTACCATCAATTAAAGGTAAGAAAAGAAGATGTGTCGAAGACAGCGTTTAGGACACGCTACGGACATTATGAGTTTCTTGTGATGTCTTTTGGATTAACAAATGCGCCGGCAGCATTCATGGACTTAATGAACCGAGTGTTTAAACCATACTTGGACAAATATGTCGTAGTGTTCATCGACGATATTTTAGTATACTCGAGAACAAAAGAGGAGCATGTTGAACACTTAAGGAGCGTATTGGAGATATTACGCAAGGAACAACTTTATGCAAAGTTTTTCAAATGTGAATTCTGGTTGGAACGAGTCCAATTCTTGGGTCATGTGATTGACAAGAATGGAATAGCGGTAGATCCAGCAAAGATAGAAGTGGTTGTGAATTGGGAACAACCAACGACTCCAACAGAAGTAAGAAGTTTTCTCGGTTTAGCAGGGTACTATAGGCGATTTATACAAGATTTTTCAAAGATAGCAACCCCGCTAACCAATTTGACTCGAAAGACGGTAAAGTACGTCTGGACAGACAAATGTGAAGAAAGCTTCCAAGAGTTGAAGAAGCGGTTAAGCATGGCACCAGTGTTATCTTTACCAGATGATACAGGTGGCCTTGTAGTTTATAGTGATGCATCACACAAGGGATTAGGATGTGTGTTAATGCAACGTGGGAAAGTAATTACATATGCATTAAGACAACTCAAAGATTATGAGAAGAGGTATCCTACGCATGATCTTGAGTTAGCCGCGGTAGTATTTGCCTTGAAAATTTGGAGGCATTATTTGTACGGGGAGAAATGTGAAATATATACAGATCATAAGAGTTTGAAATATATTTTCACACAGAAGGAGTTAAACATGAGGCAGATGAGATGGCTAGAGTTGATAAAAGATTTCGACTGTGAAATTTTATATCATCCCGGAAAAGCCAACGTCGTTGGAGACGCATTAAGTCGGAAGAACCAAGAGAAGTTAAATGTCGTGACCAGTAACGAAAAATTGATAAAAGAGTTTGACAAACTTGAGATCAAAGTGGGAGTTTCAGTTAACTCTACCGAGAAGTTATTCGTCATGGAGGGTAGTTCGACTTTATTGGATAGAATAAAAGAACTACAGGAGACTGATGCAGAATGTCAGAAGTATAAGGCAGAAATGACTCATACAAAGAATGTTAAGTTTAGAGTGGATAAGGATGGAGTACTGAGATACAAAAATAGAATTTGGGTACCTTCAGTACAAGAACTAAAAGACGAAATACTGAATGAAGTCCACAGTTCTAAATTCGCTGTACATCCAAGGAGTACAAAAATGTACAAAGACTTGAGACAACATTTTTGGTAGTCTAACATGAAAAGAGAGAAAACAGAGTGGGTAAGTAAATGTTTAACATGTCAAAGGGTTAAAGCTGAACATCAAAAGCCGAGTGGATTATTACAACCCTTAGAAATTCCTGAGTGGAAATGGGAGCATATTACCATGAATTTCGTCGTTGGTCTCCCTAAGACACAGAAAGGTCACAATGCTATTTGGGTAATTGTAGATCGTCTTACCAAATCAACTCATTTCTACCCATCAAAATCAACTTCAGTCTTGACCAATTGGCCAAACTTTACATCAATGAAATTATTTCTAGACATGGAATCCCTGTTTCTATAGTATCAGACCGAGATCCACGATTTACTTCAAATTTTTGGACAAGTCTCCAGAGAAATTTAGGAACTCAGCTAAAATAAGTACAGCATACCATCCACAAACTGACGGTCTGAGTGAGAGAACCATCCAGACATTGGAAGACATGTTACGCTCTTGCATCATGGATTTTAAGGGAAGTTGGGAAGATCAATTACCTTTGGTAGAATTTGCCTACAAAAATAGTTACCATGCCAGCATAGGAATGCCACCATTTGAAGCCCTATATGGAAGAAAATGTAGAACACCTTTATGTTGGGATGAGGTCGGAGAGCGACAAATGTTAGGACCTGAAATAGTGCAACAAACCACGGAGGTAATCCGAATTATACGAGGAAGATTACAAGCATCACAGGATCGACAAAAGAAATATGCTAATCAACATAGAAAGTTACAAGATTTCGAAGTCGGTAGTCACGTATTCTTAAAAGTATCTCCGTGGAAAGGTAAAATTCGATTTGGGAAGAAAGGAAAATTAAGTCCAAGATTCATTGGACCATTTCAGATACTGAGAAGGATAGGTGAGGTAGCTTATGAGGTAGCCCTACCTCCTGAGTTAGAACATATTCATAATGTGTTTCATGTGTCCGTACTACGACCATACAAACCCGATTATAAACACGTTATCGACTACGAACCCATCTAGATCGAGAAAGATTTATCTTATGAAGAAATTCCTATTGAAATCATAGATAGGAAAGAACAACATCTGCGAAATAAAGTGATCCCTCCAGTCAATGTTATTTGGAGGAATCAAAATATAGAGGAAGCTATGTGGGAGCTTGAGAGTAAAATGCGAGATAGTTACCCACACTTATTTGTATAACCCGTACTGTAATTTCGAGGATGAAATTCTTATTAGTGGGAGTGAATGTAATATTCTGAACCCTAATAGGATCTGTATATGTAAATTATGTGTTTAATAAATGAAATTTCATGATCTGACTTTGTAATATGTGATTTTGTATTTTATTAAACAATTATGTCAAATAAAAAAAATTTCGCCAAGCAGCTGTGTCGTGCTTAATCGGACAAAATGATTTGTCGTGCTTCCGGTGAATTCACCGAGAAGCGTCTCGGCAAATTATTTTTGTAAGCTGCTGTGTCGTACTTGGAAATGACGAAGTGCTTTGTCGTGCTTCGGAGTTAATATAATATTATATTAACTGATAAATATCTAAAATAAGTTAATTAGGGTTAGAACAATAAACTGAAACAGAAACCCTAATTTGAAAACCCTAATTGATAATATTTATCCGAATTGTCTAATCGAAACCCTAATTATTGTATAAGAATCTTAATTGATATAATTAGATTCTAAATAATGAATCATAATATTAATTATGAATTATTAAGATTAAACTAAACCCTAAACGAAAGATTAAAACCCTAATTGTAGGATTGAAAACCCTAAACCTTAATATAAAACCCAAAAACCCTAATTTGGTTTAATAACACTAAATTATGAATTGATAAACCTTAATTATGATATATAAACCTAATTAAGGTATTACTAAACCTAAATTAACATCATAAACATGATTAGTAAAAATCTAGGTTTAATTAGTAAGTAAATAAATTAAAAATCAAATTTTTCAACCAATCAAAAGAAGATAGAATATCAAAATCAGATATTTATAAATATCTAGCTCAAGTAGGTGAACAAGATCAGGCTTGAGCAGCACAAGTAACTAGGTTAGATATTTTGAGGGCAAAAATGGAAAATAAAGCTTAGGAAACCCTAATTCAAGTTGCTATAAATAGAATGAGAGGCTGACCATTAGACCTACGAAATTTCGAAACCTAGACACTTATAATCAAAGCCTAAACAAGCCTTTGCAATCACAAGATCAGTAGCAAAGATCAGAGATCAAAAATTTGAAGAAAAAGGTGCATAAATCCTAATTTGTTGCTAGATCTTTAAGTTGGAATTTGATGTTATGTTTTAGTGTTTAGGAATACTTATTAACATGTAATTAAGTGATCTGGGTAGTTAAAACACGTTTACATAACATCTAGATATGAAAATCAAGCCAAAATAGCAAACTGTTCTTGGCAGTCAAGAACAGTCTGACAAGCTACTTTGTCAGAGCTTTTGATTGGCTTAAAATGTTTGTTTGATGTGTTTTAAAGCATGAATCAGTAGTATGCCATGTTAGCTTTAAGATCCAATTGGTAGAAGTCCAAAATTATCTCACAGTAGGAAGATATGGTTGGTCAAAACCCATTGACCGATCATGATAGACTGTTTCTGGGTAACTGTTGCCTCTTTTTAAGTCTTAAATAAAAGAGCTCTAACTCGTGCAAGTATACACGGTCAACAAGTAATACAGAGGAAGTAGAGTATCGTCCCACAGAGACAGGATTAAATTAAATCACTATGCATCAGCTCTATCACTACACTTATTTGCTTAAACTAATGACTTACTTTTGGTGACAAAATTATTTCTATATCAATTAATAACTAACTATGCAAATACTAACGAAATATATCAAGTCTGGAATTAATGGGATCCTAACTTCATTTAATAGTTCATCTAATTATCACTATCATGCTAGACAATGCACATATCACAGAAAAGTAGCCAAGGACACTAAAATAGACATAACCACCTTTCAATGCATTATGACCTACTTATATGATATCCATACTTGATAGACACCAGGTAATCATCACTATAACCAAAATCACTATATTTCTATATGAAATTGCAATTATATTGATTTTAAGCACAAGTCCTTATTTTAACTCTTACGGTGAAACAGTATATTTCTATCCGATTCACAAAATATTAAGCTATTCAATTAAGCCTCATATTCGCAAGCTATCATGATTACAATCCATACTTATATGTTATTTTTCAATTCCATACAAGTACTGAAGTCGAATGGTGATCAAGCATTCATACATGCAAAACAATCATGATAAAAGTTTCTTATGATATGCAAAACAATCTAACATTCAAGCTTATAATTAAACTACATATTAAAATCCGTTAGAATCCCATAATGGAGATTAGTTCATATCTGAACCAAAAGCCATTATGAGATCAAAACTAAACATGGGAAAGTAAACAATCAATTGAAGTAAGAAGAATTAGATTGATCAAACCCAATTTGAAGAATAAAATCCAAAGTAAAGCTTAAACCCACATCAAAATCCAATGCTCGAACAAAAGTAATCCACAGAATATCTCTCTAAAAACTATCTCTCCAAAAGTAGAATACACCACTATAATACTAAAAATCTCCAAGTTTTTATTCTTAGGGTTTCCTTCTCACTATCTGATCAATATGGACTAGAATCCTCTTCAGAATCGACTTCTTTTTCCTCCTTCAGCTGGACAAATAGTGCAAAAACATGGCCTAGCGCTGCTGGCGCTATGTCTGGCCCAGGAATTTACAAAAATGCCACTAGGTCTATTTTAAGCTCCAAATTTACCCTTTTGCCCCTCCAGCTCCAACCTACAATAAATAAACACAAAAACAAGTAAAATAATACTTAAAAACACTTAAAGACCACAATAATTAAGCCTAACAATACCTGATTCGTAGGTATGAAACCCACTCATCAGTAACCCAGAAACATGAAGAACACTCTGATAGTGTCTGACAAGACTTTTGATCAACCCAGATCATGCCTAGATGATATTTAATATGTTTTTTCTTGTTTTAAACATGTTATTTGGTACGTAAACTATAATCTTGAATCATCAAAACACATTTAGCAAACACAGAATCAAAGTTATTAATGGTCAAACCACGTTGACCGTTATGACTGACTGAGTTTCTGGGTTACCCAAAAACTCAAGAACAGTTTGAACCCGGTGGTTTGACCATCAAATTTAAAGCATGATATGATATAATTTGAAGTGAAATTTGTTATGTCGTTATACTCTGCCATGCTAGGTGTAGACACCCGATTTTTGCATTTCCTATACTAACCCTGACAGGAGGGCAAAATCGTCAATTGACCCGGCACACGAGAATAAAGGGTGGACGTAAAGACGAACCCTCAAAACCACCACGACGGGATGATATTGAAGCCGACACGACAACAAACGAATGTCGAGAGTCAGTTACTGATCACTGTGCTTGCCCGGATGACGTGGCACGTTTCCCGACGGGTTCTGGACTGCCGAGCGCAAACCCGTCAGCGGAAACCTACGGTACGACACGAAAATCGAGACGAGGCACGGAAAACGAGAAAATCAGCACAGTTAGCCGCAGATCAATTCGCGGCCAAGGACGGAACTCGAGGCAGCACGGGACTCGAAGCGCACGGGACTCGAGCGCGGCTGGGGGGAGAACCAAGGGCCAGCCGCAGATGTATCTGCGGCCAGCCGCAGATAGATCTGCGGCTGCCCTTGGCAGTGCTATATTAGGCCAGTTCGCATACAGGAAGAAAAGAAGAGAAGCATTCAGCAGCAGCAGCAGCTCGGTAGGAACAAAAAAACAGCAGCAAAACAAGAGCAATTATGAGAGAAAAAGAGTGAAAAAGAGTGAGGAATTGTACCAAATTTGTGAGATTATATTCCATATTCTCTACTCTACTCAATACAAAAATTCATACATATTGTGGGGATTAATTGCAGGGTGAAAAACCCTTTGTTCTTAGCATTTTGTTATACCATTTTGTTAATCTTTTGGTCATCCGAATCACCTTAAACGTAGTTTTTTTCTTATATGTTATTGTGAAGCCATGGGTTAGGGACTATTAGTGAGGGTCTCATCGGAATGAAATTCCCCCTAATAGCCCGATGATATCCGTTTGGTGCAACTCTTAGCTATTATGGTATGGTATCATTCATAGTGTATTTCGATCGTCATTGTAAAGATATCCTAGAGTGTTAGGCATCCCGTTGTTGTTTATTTTCGTTATATCCATTTGGTGGTTGTGCAATAAGTTCGGATGTGAGCCTAGGAATGCGACCCCGTGGTCCAAATCCGATGATGGACATTTTTGAATGTATGTAATCGGGTGGATGCATCCGTTATTGTAAATATGTAATCGTCGGGCCTTAAGACGACGCCAAGGCGATAATCGTGCTTAAGGCCCCGAAATAGTGAAACTTGTGGATTGTGGGCGTTTGGGGTTATTTTGATGGCTTACATGCCCATGAATAGCCCCGACGCGTGTTTATGCTTGATTGGTTTTTGTGACACGAAAAATGATTTCAAAGCTTAAACGATGAAGATTTTCATTAAAATCAAGCAAACTAGGTTATTAGAGTCACGAGGCAAAAAATTGGAAATGCTAATGAATGTCAATTTCTATTTGACGAGAAGGCAAAGGAAAATCGTTTTCAAACATCACAAAAATGATTTTTATAAAATAAAATGGCGTTTTATTAAACCGTTGTGCATAGGGTTAAAGAGACTCTAGAAGTTGCCCATTATTTGAGTTACGAAAGCAACGTATAGATCTCGACTCCTATTTTGACGAAGGTTTAAAACTCTTGTTTTGTCAAAATGACACCTAATGGAAATCTTGCAGTTTTGACAATTAAAATCAAAACCTTTCTCATCGAAGCCTTCTCGTGTATGCTGAAAGACATTCCGAAGACGTTTTCAAATTAAAGCACGACTTTCCCTAAAAATCCAAATGATTCTTTCATACTCACCACAATTCATTTCACATAGGCACACACACACACGCGCGCGCACACACACACACATTTCATGAATTAAAGGATAGGAAAGTATCAAGATTGCGGTAACCGTGTTTCACGGAAGTCGAGGGGTGCCTAACACCTTCCCCTCACTTAAGCAAGCCCCCGAACTCTATGAATCTCGATTCGCAGACCAATTAATTCGGAGTCACATATGAGCCAGCGATTTATAAAAAAACGAAAACTCGGATGAGTTGGTACATCCATTTCAAATATACCAACTGGCGACTGTGGTTAATTGGCTCATCATAAAACACGATCTTTCAAAACCCCGTCGACATCAATGCCGACCTTTTCCAAAAATCATCTAAACCAAAAGGCTAAAATTGGAAAAGGCAAAAGAGACGAGAAAAACCCGGCGTCGACAGCTGGCGACTCTGCTGGGGAACATTAGAGGGCTTAAGCCGCATTCGAATCTTGATGCTATCCTATCCTTTAAAATTTATAATTGTGTATGTGCGTATGACATTTTGACGTCTTTTATTTATTGTTGTGTAAATGTGTGTTGTTGTCCAATGAATGAATGATTGAATGGGTTTGCTTTACTTCAAAGTAATCATTTGCATACGGTGAGGACGATGAATGTGAATGTATGTTGAGAGAGTACCTCCTCCTGAGGCGAACCCGTCGGTTGCTTATTACTGGACTCGATGGGGCTGCTCCCCGGAGATGGCTCAGGAAACGCACCACTCAAATCCGCTCCAATCGAAAGGGCTCAAACGAGTAGATTGCGAAGATTTGGGAACCTTCATGCCGAAAAAGCCCGTGAGAGTAACCCTAGGGTAGGTCAGCCTCTGATAAACCCAACGCAGGAAGTCTCTTCATGCCCTTTTTTACGTTTACGCGTATTAAATGTCATGATCCAATGCAATATCATTTACATCCCATGTTGCTAAAAGAAGGTACTAACCTCTATGGTTGCAGGGAACAGCTGGGAACTTCCTAATTCACGTCTAGCATTGATTATTGCAATAAAAGACTGCTAACATTTGGTTTTGCAGGGAAAGATTAAAAGACCCTAAAAATACACAAAAGTAACAGTTTGAGCATTGCATCCACATCTCTCATTTCCCTAGACTAAACTTTAAACCGTTTTCCCCTGTAGGATTGCTCCTCAAACGCGTTTGCAGTCTAAAAAGGCCCAAGTCTCTACCTCTGAAATGGCTGATCTCCCCAATCATAGTTCTGTATCTCGGGAAGAGTTTGATGACTTTAGGAAGCAGATGATGGAAATGGCCACAATGCTAAAAGAGCAGTTGTTAATCAGACAGGATCCGTCAAACCAGGGACCGCATAATGTACCACCGCCAGGGGGTGACCAGAATCCTCCTAAAGATGATGCAATCCTGTTTAAAAATAACCAGCATCAGCTTAAGGACGAGTCGGTCCTCCCAAAGGTCATTCCTGCCCTCAACAAAACAGTAATCACGATTCCAGAGGAGGGAGATACTGATGACCTTCGCAGAAAAATGAAGCAGATGGAGGAGACCATCCAATCTCTAAAAGGCATAGGCTCCTTGGGTAGGGTTAATTATGCAGATTTGTGTGTATTCCCCGGAACCAGATATCCAGAGAAATTTAAGATCCCCGAATTCGAGAAATACAATGGGAAAGGGGATCCTTACACTCACCTGAAAATATATATTGGAGAACTGGGGTCCTATGCGGAAGACGAAGGACTAAGGATGCAATTATTCCAGAAAAGCTTGACGGGGGAGGCGAGGATCTGGTATGCCCGTCTCGATAATGCCCGGATTCATAATTGGGAGGAGCTGGCCCATACCTTCTTGACACAGTATAGCTTTCAGGCACAGATGGCCCCTGATAGATATCAAATGACAAAAATCAAGAAGCAACCAAGGGAAACCTTCAGGGACTATGCCCAACGATGGAGGGGTATGGCCGCACAAGTGAATCCTCCAATGAGTGAGTCAGAGATGGTGATGACCTTCGTGGATATACAGGAAGCACCTTGTTATGAGAGGGTCATATCAGGGGTTGGAAGACCTTTCGCCGAGATGATAAAACACGGTGAAATGGTGGATATGGGGTTGAAATCGGGTAAAATCCGGGACTTCACAGCTCTTGAAACGGCTGCGGAACAAATCCAAAGTGGGAATTATGGCAATACTTCCCGCAGGCCCCAAAAGCGAAAAGAGGAAGATGTCTCTCTCGTGCTGCAGGGATCATCCAGGAAAGTGGAGAATAGCCCTCCTGTACAAATACAGAGATTTGGGCCGCCCCGGCAACCCAATTTTGATAATCCCAGAACGGACGGACGAAGGAGGTTTGAGACCACACAGAGGCGGGTATTCACCCCGCTTGGGGATCCTCTTGAGCAGATTTTGGCAATATTGATATCACAGAGGAAGATTGTCGATTTGGCACCTCCATGTGACCCGAAGGGAAGAAAATTTGACCCCAGTTAAAAAAGTGTGCATATCATTCGTTTTACCCGGGTCATGACACTAAGGAATGTTGGACTCTTAAACACATATTTCAAAACCTGATTGATAGCGGGGAAATCGTGGTGGAGCAGCCCCGAGCCGCCAAATGTTTAAAATCAATCCCCTACCGAAGCATGATGGGGGAGGGGTCAATATGGTGGAAGCCATCGAAACCGAAGGACCGCCAAGGCAAAATTATATGACAGGGATTGATGAGATGGTTGGCATGGCGGGTAGTCAGGAGAATATGCAAGGGGCACCGGTTAGGTTGACGGGTGCAAGCCGGAGTATCACAGGGGGGCCTATCAAGTTAACGGCTCCAAAACCTCTCATCATCGCAGCAAGATCACAGATCCCTATTTGCAATCTAAAAGCAGTACCGTGGAAACTACGGGGGTGTATTAGAGGAGGCGGCCAGTTGTGCTTCCGTAACATCAAAGGGGAATCCCTTGTACCTTCTAGGAAGAGTCCTCGAGAGTAAGAGAAAAGAGAACGAGAGGATATCCGAGGAGAAAAGCCGTGGAGTTCTTGGAAAAGATGGATCATCCGGAAGTAAGGGGGATCAAGGCAGTGAGCGAGGAATCGACTCTAACGTCGATCATGGATTTGGTGTTATCATCCAGCGACCACTGCAGAATTTTGGCCAAAATCCTGGGGGAGGCTCACATTCCCAAGACAATTAGCCAAGAAAGTTTCGGCCGCCTAGTGGATCATCTGCTAGAGAAACAATGTGCTATCATTCACAGATGATGATATCCCGAAAGAGGGAAGGGGGCATCGGAGACCGCTGCACATCGCAGTGATCTCATCAGGGTATGTCATGAATGGGGTATTGATTGATGGGGGATCAGCACTGAATATTTGTCCCCTCAGTACGCTGAGAAAAATGAACATTAATCCCAAGCGCCTGCGGGCCAGTCATGTGGTGGTGCGAGCCTTCGATGGATCCCGGAAGGATACAATGGGAGAAATAGAGTTTCCCGTGGAGATAGGGCCGTGTACTTTCGATATTTCCTTTCAGGTCCTGGATATCTCCGCCAGTTATAACATGTTATTGGGAAGACCATGGATACATATGGCTGGGGCAGTTCCCTCTACACTACACCAACAAATCAAGTTCATCGTCAGCGGGAATCTGGTAACAATCTCCGCAGAGCGTAATGACCCTTTCCCGTCCAAGAATGGTCTGCCAGTAATCAATGTGGACGAATCCGCGGCGCCTGCCAGTTTTCAAGCACTGGAAATCAGCTCTCCCCACTATAGAGGTCTGGAAGCCCCATCCATAAAAATCTAAAGCCTCCCCTGAGCTCACCTTCGTTGCTAGAGAAATGATGAAGATGAAGTTTCAACCTGGGCAGGGTTTGGGAAAAGACAACCAAGGAATTTCCACGCCTATTCAACTGCCCAACCAGACAGGCAGGGCAGGGTTGGGATATCATGGAGGCATAGAGCGGAAACACTCTCAAGGGGAGACCCCATTTCGATCGACTGGAATCCTAATGCCGAGGGACCATAATGAACAAGGAACGGACAAGCCCGTGTCCGAATTAGAAGGTAAAGATTTGACTCCTGCGGATGATGAGGCAGTCAAAAGGAAGAGTTTCCTGCGGGAGGTCATGCAGCAGTTCGAAACCAAATGCTATATCTCTGGACCATCAATAAACATTGGAGAGGGGAAGGATACGGCCACAACGTCGGGAGCCCTACAGAGTGTGCCTGTCATCGATTGGGCAGGGTTAGTTATCCCTAATAAGGCTGTGAGGGAGGACGGATACGATGTGGCGGTAGTCGTCAAGGAAGTCCCTGGAACACAGCCGTCTGTCATATGTCGCATCCCAACTGATCTGACCACCGATAACTGGACGGTGGAGCCAATAATATCCAGACAAGGGTAAAACATGGTGCCGGGGTGGTAGACCCCGGAGAGTGGGGGATGAATGTCTACCAGTTTTGGTTCTTTATTTTATATTTTGCATAACTATGTTAGTTTGTCATGTTATTTTAAGAGCGACCATTGTGGAAAGATGAATTATATATATGACAGTATTTTGTTTCAATGTCAGGTGTACCAATTTGAGTATTCCTTGCTTAACGAGCGATCCCTCAAATTTGAATGATGACTATGATTTTGATATCGAGCTGGATTTCGATTTAATGGGTATTGAGCAGGACGAGACAGATTACGACGACGCGCCTGACGAGATCAAAGGATGGGTTCGAGGATAAACCCAAACCCAACTTAGACCAAACCGTCACCATAAATATCGGAACCCCTGACCAACCCAAAGAGCTCAAGATAGGGGCAGACCTGACCCCTAACCAGAAAGTAGAAATGACCAAGTTACTACGCCAGTATGAGGATGTGTTCGCCTGGTCTCATGAGGACATGATCGGATTATCCACCGACATTGTGGTACACCCAGCTACCCATCAAAGAGGGTTTCAGGCCTGTCAAGCAAAAACTAAGAAAGCTAAAACCAGAATGGAGCTTGAAGGTAAAGGAGGAGATCATCAAAACAGTTCAGGGCTGGAATCATCATGGTGTCCACCTACCCAGAATGGTTGTCCAATGTGGTCCCAGTGGCTAAGCCTGGAGGAAAGGTGAGGGTATGTGTTGACTATAGAGATCTGAACAAGGCTAGTCTCAAGGATAATTTCCCAGTACCTTTTATACACATATTGGTGGATAACACAGCCCAATACGAGATGTACTCTTTCGTTGATTGCTTTGCGGGGTATCATCAGATAATGGTGGCAGAGGAGGACCGGGAGAAAACAGCCTTCATCACCCCTTGGGGCACTTTCTGCTATAGACGGTTGGCTTTCGGTCTCACAAATGCAGGGGCTACTTATCAAAGAGCTATGATGGCCCTGTTCCACGATATGATGCACAAGGAGATAGAGGTCTACGTGGATGACATTATCGTGAAGTCAAAGATAGAATCTGATCATGTGACCCATCTCCAAAAGCTATTTGACCGGCTCAGAAAATATAATTTAAGGCTCAATCCGGCAAAGTGTGCTTTCGGAGTGCAATCGGGCAAACTCTTGGGATTCCTGGTTAGTGATCGTGGCATCGAGTTGGATCCGGCCAAGATTAAGGCCATTGTGGATATGCCGGCACCCCGCACTGAAAAGGAAATAAGAGGATTTCTGGGAAGAATAAATTTCATCAGCCGCTTCATATCCCATTTGACAACCACGTGCGAGCCAATTTTCAAGCTGTTAAGAAAAGATGTCTCCCAAGAATGGATATGAGCAATGCCAGGAAGCCTTTCAGATCATTAAGAAGCAGCTGACGGAAGCACCCGTGCTGGTACCCCCGAAGGATGAGATCCCTCTATTCATGTATATATCAGTCAATGACATTGCGATGGGCTGTATGCTGGGGCAGAAGAATGAATCAGGCAAAGAGCAGGCCATTTATTACCTCAGCAAGAAGATTTAGCCGATGTGAACAGAATTACACCCCTATCGAAAGGACCTGTTGTGCTTTGGCTTGGGCTGCAATGAGATTACAGCATTATCTCCACGGGCACACCACGTACCTGATATCAAGGATGGATCCCCTGAAATATATCTTTGAACGGCCCATGCTGAACTGTCGACTTTCAAGATGGCAGTTAATCTTACAGCAGTTCGACATTGTATACGTAACTCAGAAAGCCATGAAGGGGCAGGGAATTGCAGATCAATTGGCAGAGGCGCCATCAGGGGGAATGGAGCCTTTAGACACTCCTTGCCGGGCGCGAAGATGTATTCTGGATCTTGCGCGCGAGAGGAGATGACGAGGGGCAGTTCTGGAAATTATATTTCGATGGTGCAATGAATGCGAATGGGGGGCAGGAGCCGGAGCAGTCCTGGTCTCTATCACAGGAGAGCAATACCCCGTAGCCACTAAATTGCAGTTCAGTAACTCAAACAACACAGCTGAGTATGAGGGATGTATATTGGGACTCCGTTTGGCTCGCGATATGGGGGTGTGAAAGGTTAGCAGTGTTCGGGGATTCGGAGCTGGTAATCAGACAAGCGATCGGGGTGTACAGCACTAAAGAGCTCCGGTTGCTTCCATACCACCGTTGTGTTATCCAACTGATGCAAGAGTTTGAAGATATCGCTTTCCGACACATCCCCCGGGGACGGAACGATTTCGCCGATGCATTGGCGACTTTAGCTTCTCTAGTCCACACAATTAAGAGCAGGGACGTTCCACAGATTGAGATAGCAGTGCAGAGCGCCCCGGCATACGAGGAGCACGTGGCGGTACTATCGGACGAGGGGGTTCTGCCAAAGCAGCCTTGGTATCACGACATAAGGGAATATCTGAGGGATAGATCCATTCCCGACCAAGCCAACCGAGCGGAGAGGTTGAGAATTCAAAAGATGGCAATGAAATTTTATCTGAGCGGAGATTCACTGTACAAGAGGGATGCCAATTTGGGATTGCTACGATGTGTAAATGAAATGCAGGCCCAAAAGATTATGGACGAAATACATGGTGGAGTGTGTGGGCCACACATGAGTGGGCCGATGCTGGCCAAGAAGATTTTGAGAACGGGGCATTACTGGTTGACGCTGAAAGCCGACTGTGATGATCACGTCAAACGGTGTTACCAATGCCAGGCGCACGGTAATGTTATCCATGCGCCCCCCAATGAACTGCACTGTATGACCTCCCCTTGGCCATTCTCAATGTGGGGTATGGATGTGATCGGACCAATAGAGCCCAAAGAAAGCAACGGCCACCGATTCATCTTCGTCATGATCGATTACTTCACTAAATGGGTAGAAGCAGCTTCTTACCCCAAAGTAACTCAGGAGGTCATCGTCGGTTTCATCAGGAATAATGTCATTTGCCGATACGGGCAACCTGAGGTTTTAGTCTCCGACAATGCCAAGAATTTGAACAATGCCCTCATGAAGGGATTATGCGACCAGTTTAAGATCAAACACCTCAATTCTGTCATTTACCGTCCTAAGATAAATGGGGCAGTGGAGGCTGCAAATAAGAATATCAAGAAGATCATGGCGAAAATGTCCGCTAATCATCGGGGATGGCCGGATCTGCTACCTCTCACCTTGCTGGCGTACAGAACGTCGGTACGTACTTCTACAGGGGCAACCCCGTACGCTCTGGTATACGGAATGGAGGCGGTTCTGCCAGTTGAGGTTGAGATGGCGTCCCTCAGAATCTTGATTGACGCTCAGATAAACGAGGAGGATTGGGATGCAAAGTCGGTTACGACCAATTGGCCCTAATTGATGAAAGGAGGGTGGCCGCTGTGTTGCACGGTCAGTTATATCAGCAAAGGATCTCTCGATCATATGACAAGAAGATAAGACCTCGAAAATTCAAAGAAAATGACCTAGTGTTAAAGAGAGTAATGCCTTGTCAAGACGAAGCCAAAGGGAAGTAGCGGAAAGTTTGCCCCGAACTGGGAGGGGCCTTTTGTGATTAAGAAGGTGTTGTCCGGAGGAGCCCTCATACTGCAAGAAATGGACGGGGAGGTGTTCCCACAGCCCCTTAATTCCGACTCGGTGAAGCGGTTCTATGCAAAAAAAAAAAAAAAAAAAAAAAAAAAAAAAAAAGAAGAATATCACTCATCATTTTTCTCCTCGTTCTTTGAAGGAACGAACTACGTAGGACCTGATCTCCCGACTTGTGGGGGTACGTAGGCAGCCATCATGGCACGGTCCCATGCCTTACAAAATAACACTTTCTTCTATCAAAACCGATTCCCAACAGCCAGAAAACCTTCCGACACCCTCGAAACTCTCCCAAAACCAGCCACCTGATCAGTTTCATCTCAAATAACCTAGCCCTAACCCAACCAAGCAGTTAGCCCGAATCTAAGACTCAACCGATGAAATCGACAGGATATGCGGCAATATCTGACAAGTCCCCATCAAGACCTGAGAAGAGAAAGAAGGCGAAATATCAAAATCATGGTTAGCTGGATAAAATGAGGGTCCAATGAAAGGCAACGATACGACAAAAAGGAAAAATGACTAAATTTAAATACCTGTCTATATAAATAAGTCATTTTGTTACAAGGTTTCTCTTTTGATAACCGATGAAACTGACACAGTCCATGCAGGAAATAAAATGATCTACCAATTTGAAAATAATCGAAGCAGGATGGATAAAGTGGTGGATAGATCTGAAGCATCGACATTCCCTGCAATCTGATGCCCCATCATGTCGACGCGATCCAATAAGCAGTGGCTCGGCTAACGGTCTCAGAGTGAGCATCTATAATTGCCTTAGTCTGCAATACAATGGCGTCTCTATCAGCATGAATGAACAACATCCCTGGCCAGAATAGCAGCATCTCTCTCAACAAGAGCAGCATACCTCTCAGCCTCGGTAGTAATCGAGATGCGTGAACACCGGATGGACCGGGACCTAATGGCTCAGAATACCCTCCGCAAAGCCCGCCGACACCGGAAAGAATAATAAGGATCAGGAACGTTCCGGAAGATCATATGCCATATCTCTGTCACCGGCGACAAACCGTCCAATCAGCGGAGAAGCCACCGACCAATCCTTGTGGGAGGATCGAGATCCAAGCCTTACCACGGCATCCGGCGACGACACCTGTGGAAAATAGTATCAAAAAGACTGTACAGGGGTCATTCTCTATCCATGAATAAAAGCATGCATCATACATGACTCGTTATGTGAAAATAAAATACAAAATGCTGAATAAGTCGGACGTCGAACACGACGAATCAAGCAAACCGCGGCAAAACCCTGGGAGTGGTGAGCAACGCGAACCTGGGAAGGCATCCCTGGGAAGGGCTGATAACAAACGCGACAGAGTGGTGAGCAAACCCTGGGAAGGGCTGAGAATCCAAGCAAACCGCGACAGAGTGGTGAGCAAACCTGGGAAGGCATCCAAGCAAACCGCGACAGAGTGGTGAGCAAACCTTGGGAAGGGATGAGATCCACGCGAACCACAACAAGATGGTGAGCAACCCTGGGAAGGGCTGTGATATCCACAAAAAGAAAAATGACAAAAAACAACAAACCCTGGGAAGGGCTGAGATCCAAGCAAACCGCGACAGAGTGGTGAGCAAACCTGGGAAGGCATCCAAGCAAACCGCGACAGAGTGGTGAGCAAACCCTGGGAAGGGCTGAGATCCACGCGAACCACAACAAGATGGTGAGCAACCCTGGGAAGGACTGATATCCACAAGAAGAAAAAAAGACAAAAAACAACAAACCCTGGGAAGGGCTGAGATCCAAGCAAACCGCGACAGAGTGGTGAGCAAACCTGGGAAGGCATCCAAGCAAACCGCGACAGAGTGGTGAGCAAACCCTGGGAAGGTCTGAGATCCACTGCGAACCACAACAAGATGGTGAGAAAACCCTGGGAAGGGCTGATATCCACAAAAGAAAAAAAGACAAAAAAACAACAAACCCTGGGAAGGGCTGAGATCCAAGCAAACCGCGACAGAGTGGTGAGCAAACCTGGGAAGGCATCCAAGCAAACCACGACAGAGTGGTGAGCTGAGCAAACCTGGGAAGGGCTGAGATCCACGCGAACCCACAAAAAAAACAAGATGGTGAGCAACCCTGGGAAGGACTGATATCCACAAGAAGAAAAAAAGACAAAAAAACAACAAACCCTGGGAAGGGCTGAGATCCAAGCAAACCGCGACAGAGTGGTGAGCAAACCTGGGAAGGCATCCAAGCAAACCGCGACAGAGTGGTGAGCAAACCCTGGGAAGGGCTGAGATCCACGCGAACCACAACAAGATGGTGAGCAACCCTGGGAAGGGCTGATATCCACAAAAGAAAAAAAGACAAAAAACAACAAACCCTGAGAAGGGCTGAGATCCAAGCAAACCGCGACAGAGTGGTGAGCGAACCTGGGAAGGCATCCAACCAAAACTAAACACCCTGGGAAAGGCTGAGATCCAAACTAACACCCTGGGAAGGGCTAAGGTCCAAACAAACCACAACCCTGGGAAGGGCTAAGATCCAAACCAACAACAACCCTGGGAAGGGCCGAGATCCAAGCAAATCACGTATGTATTGTCATTCTTGTGCGCTGTCATTCATGCATCGAGTGTCTATTCTTTATCCTGTTCATTTCATTTATCATTTCATAAACATGATAAAGAGGGGCAGCTGTAGACACCCGATTTTTGCATCTCCTATACTAACCCTGACAGGAGGGCAAAATCGTCAATTGACCCGGCACGCGAGAATAAAGGGTGGACATAAAGACGAACCCTCAAAACCACCACGACGGGATGATATTGAAGCCGACACGACAACAAGCGAATGTCGAGAGTCAGTTACTGATCACTGTGCTTACCCGGATGACGTGGCACGTTTCCCGACGGTTTCCGGACTGCCGAGCGCAAACCCGTCAGCGAGGAAACCAACGGTACGACACGAAAATCGAGACGAGGCACGGAAAACGAGAAAATCAGCACAGTTAGCCGCAGATCAATTCGCGGGCCAAGGGACGGAACTCGAGGTAGCACGGGACTCGAAGCGCACGGGACTCGAGCGCCGGCTGGGGGGAGAAACCAAGGGCCAGCCGCAGATGTATCTGCGGCCAGCCGCAGATAGATCTGCGGCTGCCCTTGGCAGTGCTATATTAGGCCAGTTCGCATACAGGAAGAAAAGAGAGGATTCAGCAGCGAGCAGCAGCAGTTCGGGAGAAGAAGAAAAACAGCAAGAAAACAGCAATAATTAGGAGAGAAAAGAGTGAAAAGAGTGAGGAATTGTACCAATTTTGTGAGATTATATCTCATATTTTCTACTCTACTCAATACACAAATTCATACATATTGTGGGGATTAATTGCAAGGTGAAAAAAACCATTTGTTCTTAGCATTTTGTTATACCATGTTGTTAATCTTTTGGTCATCCGAATTACCTTGAATGTAGTTTTTTCTCATATGTTATTGTGAAGCCATGGGTTAGGGACTATTAGTGAGGGTCTCATCGGAATGAAATTCCCCCTAATAGCCCGATGATATCCGTTTGGTGCAAATCTTAGCTATTATGGTATGGTATCATTCATAGTGTATTTCGATCGTCATTGTAAGATATCCTAGAGTGTTAGGCATCCCGTTGTTGTTTATTTTCGTTATATCCATTTGGCGGTTGTGCAATAAGTTCGGATGTGAGCCTAGGAATGCGACCCCGTGGTCCAAATCCGATGATGGACATTTTTGAATGTATGTAATCGGGTGGATGTATCCGTTATTGTAAATATGTAATCGTCGGGCCTTAAAACGACGCCAAGGCGATAATCGTGTTTTAAGGCCCCGAAATAGTGAAACTTGTGATTGTGGGCGTTTGGGGTTATTTTGATGGCTTACATGCCCATGAATAGCCCCGACGCGTGTTTATGCTTGATTGGATTTTGTGACACGAAAAATGATTTCAAAGATTAAACGATGAAGGTTTTTTTTTCTTAAAATCAAGCAAACTAGGAGGTTAGCATCACGTAGCTAAAAATTTGGAGGTGTTAATGAATGTCGATTTCTATTAAACGAGAAGGCTAAAGAAAGTCGTTTTCAAATGTCACAAAAATGGTTTTATAAAAATAAAATGACGTTTTATTAAATCTTGGTGCGTAGGGTGAAAGATATCCTAGAAGTTGCCCATCATTTTATGAAAGCAATGTGTAGATTTCGATTCCTATTTTTACGAAGGTTTAAAACTCTTGTTTTGCCAAAACGACGCTTAATGAAAATCTCATAGTTTTTCCTTTTCTCATAAAAGCTTTCTCGTTTAAGCCAATGGACGTTCTAAGACATGCTCAAATTAGAACACAATTTTCCCTAATAATCCAAATGATTCTTTTATGCAAGCTCACCACAACATTTACATAGGCACACACACACACACACACGCACACACACATTTCATGAATTAAAGGATAGGAAAGCATCAAGATTGCGGTAACCGTGCTTCACGGAAGTCGAGGGGTGCCTAACACCTTCCCCTCACTTAAGCAAGCCCCCGAACTCTATGAATCTCGATTCGCAGACCAATTAATTCGGAGTCACATATGAGCCAGCGATTTATAAAAATGAAAACTCGGATGAGTTGGTACATCCATTTCAAATATACCAACTGGCGACTCTGGTTAAATTGGCTCATCATAAAAACAATCTTTAAAAACCCCGTCGACATTAATGCCGACCTTTTCCAAAAAGGCATCTAACAAAAAGGAAAGGGTTACAACCCCCGCGTAAGCGATTCCTCCCGGCGTCGACAGCTCTATTCTAAGTCCTTGTAGAAATATATCTCTTTTAAGGACTTTACAAAAATTACTTGATCAATTATACATTATAATCACATCATCAAATTAAGATATGCAAATCCTAACAAAGGTCATTACCAAAGAAGTGGGAGTCAAAAGTAATAGCAATAGAGGAAGCTAAAGATTTGTCAAAAATCACTTTAGCTGAGGTATATGGCTCATTGCAAACACATAAGCTTAATCTGACAAAAAAAGATGACAATGATAGGAAGAAGAAGGCAGTTGCATGTAAAGTAGAAAATAGTTCAAGTGAAGACTCTAACTCTGATTATGAGTCAGTAACAGAAGAAGAATTTAGGCTCAGGTCATTATACTATTCCTTTTATCCTCTAATCCCCTAATGATATATATTGCAAATTTGTATATCAATTTTTTTTATTGTTAGTTACGTACATAATTAAGTATTAATAATAACTTTTTAAAAAAAAATAAGTAATATGGTAGATCATCTTTATAATTCTATCCAATTTTATTTATTAAATATATTTTACAATATTAATTCAGTAGAAATTTTCGTAATAAATAGCATGAATCTATTAATTATATATTTATAATTGCAGGGGATAGATATTTAAAAAATATACTATAATTATTTTTTAATTTTTTAATTTTTTTTTAGAAAAGAATATACTATACTTATTAAAGACTAAAGTATTCACCTTAAAACAACTGATTAAGAGAATGAAATCGTTGACTTAATTAAGACAAACTTTCTTCAGTCTTAACCCATGACCCACTACACCTAATCATTACACACTTTTCTGTTTGGTTCTTTCAAGGGCAATAATTCACCAGTAAAGTCATTCTCACATAAGATTCCAATTATGTCATAATTTAGAGGAGTTGTTTGCATAGTTACAACTTACAATTATATATGTGTGTGTGTATATATATGTGTGTGTGGGAAAGATAATCCAAGTAATGTTTTAGTTAAATTTGACTAAAACTATTTATTAAAATGACTTATTTTAGTATAGAATTTATAATTAAAGATTTTTTTTTCTTTTTTGTAAAAACTTAAAATAGAAAACTTAATCCTAAGAGAGTAAAATTATATCGTTTTTATTAAATAATCTTAGTTTCAAGTTTGACTAAGTGATACCTTGTATAACATTTCCCTATATATATATATATATATATATATATATATATATATATATATATATATATATATATATATATATATATATATATATAGGGGAATGATTCACAGAAAAACGTTAGCTATAGACACTGTTTGAGTTAACGCATATCCAGCCGTTCAATATAAAGATCCAATGGCAGGATTTGGGCACAGCCGCTAGAGGGAGTAGCGGCCAGATATTAAAATAATTAAATATTATCTTGGCCGCTAGAAGGGGTAGCGGTCAGTCAAAACGACAGTGTTTTAACTGGCCGCTACTCCCTCTAGCGGCCAAGATAATATTTAATTATTTTAATTTTCATATTGGCCGCCAGAGAGGGAGTAGCGGCCAATATGAAAATTAAGTTGTTTATCGGAACAAAGATTTGTTTTGGGAAGATGAAGAGCTTCTGTCTCTGTTTTCTAAAGAAAAACAAACCCATCTTTATTGTGATAATAAAGAAACAGAGTACTACTCTGTTTTGTGTGTGGCTCGAGGAGAGGCTGTTGAGTGGATGCTAAAAGTCAAAACCCATTATGGATTTTCTGTTCTTACTGCAGTTTTGTCCATTAATTTCTTTGATAGATTCCTTTCTGCCCTTCATTTCCAAAAAGACAAGCCATGGATGATCCAGCTTGCTGTTGTAACTTGTCTCTCTTTGGCTGCTAAAGTTGAAGAAACCCAAGTCTCACTTCTTCTAGACCTCCAAGTATGCGTTGTAGTACATTATTTATTTATTTATATACCTCTTCTCCCTCCCTCTTTTTGACCATAAAGATGTCATCTTTTTGAAAGAAAACAAACAAACAAATAAAGGATAAATAAACCAATTTCTTCACTCTAATGTACGTTTTGTTGATTATTTAAGTTAATGTAGATTCGAGATCCATACGTTATTTACCATCTGTGTTGGCCACTGCAACAATGCTTCAATAATTTTCATATTGGTCGTTACTCCTTCTAACGGCCAATATGAAAATTAAAATAATTAAATATTATCTTGATCGCTAGAGGGAGTAGCGGTCAGTCAAAACGACAGCGCTTTGACTGGCCGCTACTCCCTCTAGCGGCCAAGATAATATTTAATTATTTTAATATCTGGTCGCTACTCCCTTTAGCGGTTGTGCCCGAATCCTGCCATTGGATCTTATATTAAACGGCTGGATATGCGTTAGCTCAAACAATGCTCATAGCTAACGTTTTCTGTATATATATATATATATATATATTGCTTCCGCTTTATAATAAAAGATAATAAAAGTAATAATTTATATCAAAATAATTGTTAATTGACGTATGGTTCTTGACCCAGCGATAACCCTTGTCATATGATTTTCATGAGGTCAAGGGTTCGATTCTTTTATTCATGGGTGTGAGTAACTTAGCAAAAAATAATAATAATTATTATTAATCTATTACTTTTGCTTTATAATAGACTAGCATTCAGTGGCACACGAGCTGCGTATATAAATTATAGAGGTAAAATTAAAACTTTATAGATTTGGAGGACTACATAAAAAGATATGAAAATTTTAAATTAAAAAAGATAAAATAGTAATATATCTAAAATTGTAGGAACAAAAGAATAAAAACAAAAAACAACCGTGACACAAAACCAGTGTTGAAGGCTTTATAATATAGATATAATAGGAAAGATAAGACCGCAATATTATGTCTTTATATGGATAATAGATTTATCTTTTATACATAAAAAATAATATATATTATAAATATTTACGTTGATATTTTAATTACCCATTACGTGGATAAATATTTAGTGGTAATTATTTTAAAGAAATATGTAATAAGTGTAATTTTCTTATAATTATATTCAATTTCATATATTAATAAACTTTCCAATTGTAACAAATTTATCGTAATATTCTTGTACTATTCACTAGTACAAGTCAACCTGCACGGGCAATGCAAGTGATAACAAACAACCGGAAAGACATAAGAAATATGCGGTAGGAAATGAATAAGAGAGGGAAAGATTAAAAAGAAAAGAAAAAGATATAAATAATTGCTTTCTATACTTGCATAAATAAATCAAATAGGTAAAAATCCCCAAATCCATTATGAAGTGGACAGTATCTAATCTCATTTATAAAACCGGTTCTATAATTAGTAGGGATAATCTCTTCATTTGTCTCCAAATTATACTTATTTTCATGTTTAGTCATTTTATTTTATTTTTTTTTCGAAAGACTTGATAATTTCTAATCGCTAGTCAATTTTAACAAAAATATATTAATTGAAGTGAACTAAATATGAAACACGGACTAACCATAAAAAACAGCTACAGTTTGTGAGCTAAACGTGATAAAATTACTGTATTTTGAGGACTTGCATGAAAGAAAAATATAGTCCAAAAATAAAAAATAAAAATAAACAAAAAAACGTAAAAAAAAAATAATTAAAAAATTAAACGTAAAAAACAACTGTAACTTAGAAAATAACTACAAGTTTATCCTTTATTAATTAAAGTTGGTGGTTTGCACCTTTCAACATCATATTAAAGACCAAATATTCAACTTATGACATAAGATAAAACAATCATTCCATTAAGATAAAGCAAATCTATTGAGAAAGAATGTCATTGTTGACAGTACACCAACCTTCTTTAGTTATGGCCAACTGTAGTTAATCAATTACATACTTTTAATGTGTTTTTTAATTACAATAAATAATGCACCACTGAAGTCTAGAATACACCTAAGGTTCCAATTATGTCATAATTTAGAGGAATTTTTTTGCATGGTTTCAACAAAAAACCACGTCTGATAGATTAATATATACAACTATATTACCGCTATTAATTATTACTCTGTTCCAAATTAATTGCTCAATTTTAACTTTTTTAAGTCAAATTGACTATTTTTAGAATTAATAATTAAGCATATATAAATATATTTCTAAAATTATAAAAATTGGGGTTAGTAATAAATTGTATATACTTTCTTTTGGTTATAATCTCTTCACCTATATTTTAGCAAAAATAGTAAAAAGATTAGTTTTAAAAATGGTCAATTTAACTTTAAAAAGTCAAAAAACGAGCAATTAATTTGGGACGGAGGGAGTATTAATTAAGATATATAACTGAATTTAGTGTAAATATACTTAGTTAAGACTATTAATTATTTTATATAATAATTAATTGAATTATATAATAGATGTTTATATATCCACTCGAATATTAATACAATAATTTAACGTATTATAGAGTTGTTAGGGCTCTGAGAAGTTGATTATTATGTTTTTACAGTTTAATATTTTTATTTAGGTAAACAATAGAATTATATATTTGAATTCAAATGTATTCACTATGTGGAGAAAGAATTATATATTAAGTTTTCAAGTGTAATGAATTTGAATTTATTTAAAAAATTAGTTTAATAAGAAAATTGTAGAACTAAATTTTGTACGGAATTAAAATCAAATTTATACTTATAATTATTGTATTAATATTCGATTTGATAAGTATGTTATCATGATTCATGAAACTAAATATATCCCTTGGTGCAGATGTGTATTGTCATGTTCACTTTTGAATGAATTTTTAAATGCTTGTTATGTGTATTCAAATAAATGTATAATTATGTTATTATTAATCATGATTCATGGCTCGTGATTAATTAGAATGGTGAAATTCCTTGTCACCCGCTACTGTTGTGGTGCCCAACATAAAACGACAATATTTTTCATTTTTTCAAACTTAATAGGACGATATATATACATATATATATATATATATACACACACACACACACACATATATATATATATATATATATATATGTATATTTTGATATTTGAACTTATTAGATAATAGCCATTTGACTTAAAAAAAAAGGTAAAAAAACAAAGATAAAATACACCGAAGATCCACTGCCATAATAAAAAAGAAAAATAATCTTACGACAATTAAAAGTGGAATCTGCATTAAACCCAAGTCATAAACGGTACAGTATTTTTATTCGATGCTCTCCCCTCAATATTTCTGTGTTTTAAGATGGTTGACAAAGAATTCATTCTTTACCAAGCCGTCTTGAGGAAATTTTTACACCAATATGTTTGGATTATTCACCAAGTAGAGGGGAGGGGAGGGGAGGGGAGGCGAGGGGAGGAAGGGGGGAAGGTAAAAGAAATTAAAGAGTATAAAAAACCCATCTTCAAAAATTATTTCTTTATTTTTCCTACTTTAAACAGATTTCTGGCTCTAATTACACTTACAATTTATAAGATGAGTATCAAATTAAAAAAAAATTAAAAAAAAAAGAAGAAAAAGAGAGAGAGATCTAGTGTTATCCTATTCAGTTTGTACTTAATATAATTCGGATAATATGCTATAAATCACCATTAACCCCCTACTTAAAACTTATTATTAAAAAAAATTAAGGCTCATTTTTGAGAGCCCACTCTTCTAAATAAAAATTTTAAAATTGGCATACTCAATGTTACAACTTACCCAAATGTATTTGGGATGATTTTCAGGCAACAATACATTTTTACATAGGCATCTATTTTGACTATCTGATCAACTTTATTATGATAAGAAATAATTCCTAAATACGTACCAAATAATGAAAAATGAGACAATATTTTTTTCCAAATAAAATAATTTTCAGTGTGTGTGTGTGTGTGTGTGTATATATATATATATATATATTATTTAAGTTTAAAACTTTTATGCATCAAAACAAACAAAACACAAAGGTCAAAAACGTTACTGTCTTGTCCGACTGCTGCATCAATTTGGTTTGTTAGCCCTTTAGTCTTGAGATGTGACGAGGTGGAGAATGGAACTTTCTTGGATTGGGTGGAATCGCTGAATAAAGTTACGGATCTAGATCAGCTAAGTTTGGCGGGCATGATTGCATGGGGATGGGGTATTTGGTCAGAGAAATGACATTTTCTATAGGAAAAAAGTGATTTCACCGCCTATAAGATCAGTTTTGAAGTTGAATTTGTGATACTAGTGTTAAAAGGCAATGGGCTGATTGGTTCTTATTTTGTCATTCGGGATTACAATTGAAAAAGTTTTGGATGCCGGTGTGGATGTTGATATAGACGGTTATGTGGTGAAATGTGATGATTGTCATTAGCAAGGATTTACAAGTCGCAAAAAATATTAGTTTCTTGAGGTTAATAGTCGAGAGTGATATTTAAACAGTTATAAATTATCTTTTTTCTCCATCTTTATTCAATTTGTATTAAGGAATGATGTACGGGAATTGTCTTTAATTAGCAAGTTATTTTGCGTCAATTTCTTATAATTTTGTTTATCGTTGCAATTCTGTGACCCATAGTTTGGCAAGATTAGCTCAATTAAATTTGCTTTTTTTTTTCATACTTCTAAATCTATTCAATTATATATATTGGCATGTTACGCAACTGTAATTCGAGACAAACTTATCGCAATACATAGGAGAACTCTTATCATGTTACTGCACGATGCAACTTGTATATATCATATTCCCTACTTTAAAATATTCTTTTATATATATATATATATATATATATATATATATATATATATATATATATCGTATTCCCTACTTTAAAATTTAAAGTTGATGTAGTTTATTTAATTTAAAATATAAACTTGATGTAATTTATTTAATTTTAGTCAATCGAATATAAAAAGTAATACTAATTACAAGGTTTATTGTCAAAACTTATTTTCAAAAGTCCCCAATTGACTTAAAAAAATCAATGTTAACCTTATATTTTGGAAGAAAGGTGGTACTTATATATTTAAAAAAACATCTCTTTAAAATAAAATCACTTTCCTAATATTATAATCAAACAATTTATTTAAAATAAAAAACCCAGCTGTAACAAATCAAGAATAAGCAATCCAGTATACATTTCATGATTATGCTTCAAAAACTTAAAAATGGAAACTGTTGCTTACATTAATTTGTACATTAGGGAAAAACTTCTGTATGAGACAATATTTTCCAAGACTAAACAACCACTAAAATGTATCATCAAAATAACATTTATGACACTATGTCTAATGCAAAATCTCTAATATTTAATAAATTAAAAAAAAATCAACAAAAATAGAATAATACTTTTTTTCTTACATGAACACATGCGCGCCGCACACACTTAGTCAATAATCTCTCCCTCTTCTTCCTCAGCTCCCTTAATAGCCTTGCCAATACTGCCTTCTTCCTTGGCTACATTTCCAGTTTCATTCACTTGAGCTTCAGTAAAATCATCTTCATTGTCACTATTATCATTACAATTTCTAGTAATCGTCTTCTTGCCTTCAAAATGGACTCCAGCCACGAAGGAAGATTTTTCTTCAACCAGCTCGCCTTCGCCTTCATTTTGTTTAACTGTTACCAATGGAAATATCAAGGGCTTTTCAGGCCGGTCTTTGAAGAAAGAATTCATCACCATGAACCTAAAGACCTGCAACAGGCGGCCTCTATCTCTTCTGAGGTCGGCACTTAAGAGCTTCTGCAGAAGAGTTGGCTCCCTCTTCTTCGTTATAGGCCCAGTTGACGGATCATTATTTCTCATTCTTTGCGTTCTGGTTGAAGACATTGGTTTGATCATTCAAAATAGCAGAATCGGTATCTGATGGCCTTTGCTTCTTGGCGAATCGGTCATTTTCATGTCTTCCTCTCTTGTTGAATTTGTTTCGGGACCTTCCCCTCTTGTTAAATGCTCGCTTATTCTCTTCCAGTCCATGCACCTGTTTCTCTGAATCCGATAGATAATGTGATGGTATCTCTGCTACCTCGCAGCCTAACTCAGCTTGTTTTGCTAAAACTTCCTTCAGTTGCTGCAAACAAAATTTTCACTATTTACCATAACTTGAATATTTTGAAAAGAAACAAAGGAAAAAAACCGAAACAGTTGAGTTTTGTACAATTAAAGAATTGAAAAGACCCTAGATTAAAAAAATTAGATGGGAACATAGAGTGAATGAACATAGGTCAGTATTTCCAAGAATAAAGGGTCATATTGGACATTCTTATATAAATAAATAAAAACAATTTAAAAAAAATAGTCGTAAAAAACATCAAATATGCTTCTTCTTCTTTTCTTTTTTTTTTTTGATAAAAGAAGAAAGCTTATTAATAGAAAAGATAGAATAAAATAAAATTGGTGTAACAAGTCAGCCTCACCGAACTAAAGAAAATAACAGTTAAAAAACTGCAGCCCTCCAATCTCTACAAAAATTAGTCAGATAAATCTTCCACTGTAACAAGCACACCCACTCCTCCAAAACTCCAAAGGTAAAATTTCACAAGCCTCAAACAATAGGACAACACAAAAATAAATGAGCATGAGTCTCATTATAGAAGCTTGCCTACTGAAAATGTAGCATGCATTTTTGGAAAGTAGCATGAAACTAATCCCTAATAGAGAAACACATAAATATATATATAGACAGAGAGGACATACTGCTTGGAAACACCTACTTAAGATAGGCTTCCTGATGCTTACTACTTTTTTCCTTTTCCACTTCCTAAGAGTTATTTGGATGTAAAGTAGGCGTAGTAAGTTATCTAGTAGGCAGTCTGAAAATTCTCTGAGCTTTATCCTGAAGAAGTAAAATTTCTTATAACTTCTGAAACTAATATTCTGTACGGTGTGAAGATTTAAAGTAGTCTTTTCTTTCTTTTTTTTGTAATATCATAATAATCATTTAAACCCAGAGCAAAAAGATGTAGTTATCTCATAACTTATGATTGTAATTCATTACTTGCACACATCCACAGCTGAAAAATAGAATAAATGTGATTCGCCAAGATAGGGAAAATAAAGCCGTACGGCCCTACCGGACTAGCCGGACAAGGAAAGCGAAAAGAATTAAAGGTTTCAAAATTTTATCGTACGAAACACCTGTATTAATCAAAATCTAGGAATTGAACAACAACTAAAAAATTTAAGACCACAGATAAATGTACTACTTTAATATAAGGTAGATATCCATGCAGTAAGTCTGTAACTTCTCAAAGAGTGATCTGTTCTTGGCTTTCATTCGGTAGAAGATGATTAACCAGCAATTCATGCTCTTTACCAAAGAGAACTAAACGGAAAGATTTTCGTTTTGAATTCCCTGCCCTAAGCCCCTAGTATACAGTATACTTTTATGTAAAATACATTAGCGTACCTGACGTCGTAACTCGGCATCCCTGTCAGTGAGCTCAGGCTCTGCCATCTTTTTCATCGATTTCTGCAGGGAATGAGGTCGGTTAAATGGATGTCCACTTCAGATGTAAAACTGCCAAGTTAGATAATAAAACCTTCTCTAAGTTGGTTTTTGATGGGAAGTTTTTCTTTCGTGCGTCGCGCCACTGCTGGATTTCTTGTTCCGTGTAGTGCAAAGACAGAGATCTTCATTTATATAGAGAAAATAAAATGTGAAAAATGGAAACACCCACAATTTAATAAGCTAATAAATATATGAAATGAGAAAGTAGCAGGAGACTAGGAATCTAGGAAAACAACTAACACACTAGAAAATAAGTAACTCTTGTTTATGCCACCCAAGGAAAAGGAGATGAAAACTGTATGATTCTAGTATCAACTTAAACAAGACATAACAATAGTGTAACATGGTCACAGCACAAAATCATTATTTTATGCTTCATCTAGTTGGTCAAATCATAAAAATCTTTCACAGAGGATTGTTTGCTCAATTCTTTGTACATTTGGGTGCTTTCAAATACTACATAATAGACTGGATTATCAATATTAACTTGCCAAGTCAAAATTGTTTGAACAATTGATCTTCATTAGAGATCTGAATTAATTTAACTAAAGCTAACAGTTCATGGACGAAAGGGAGACTGTCATTCAGAAATGTTTGCTGATCCCGGCTATAATCCAATATAAACTTACTGGTCAAACTCAGCAGCAGGCACGCTATTAGAAACCAGAAAAAATGTCCAGTAAGCATCGTAACAGCTTTCAAAACATTTATTAACAGGAACTAAATGACAATATAGTGTAAATAACATGTTATGATATTATTTAAGACTGTCCCAAACACGGTATGAGATTCACACTACATTTAACACAGACTTCCAATTTAGCAGAAATGCCTTCTTGCTTAGTGAGCAACCTTACTAAATAACATTGGAAAACTAATAATAGGTGTTATTTGTATTATGGGTCTGAGGCACACAACTGCATGTGAAATTCATATTATATCATTAATTTAGAAATAAAATTTTACCATTAAGGTATAATAGGGATATTATTAAATTTGAAGGGTACATATGATAAACTCTAAACTGGAGGATTAAGACTGAATTCAAACTAGGGAGTTACGTTTTAAGAAAAGGTTTGGTGAAGCCACCTACTTCCTCAAGCAGGTAGCTACCACACGCTTTATATATATATATATATATATATATATATATATATATATATATATATATATATATGAGAGTAATGATCTACATGGATTTGCTATGGACATACACTCCCATTCTTTAAAATCCATGGCAATCCCATTCCCATTCCCAAAAATCTCACTCTCTCTCCTCTTCACTCCCAATCCCATTCCCCAGAACTAGACTTTACCCCTCTCCATTTTCTCTCTCTCCTCCTCCTCCTCTGGTCTCACTCTCTCTCTCTCCTCTGGTCTCCGATTCTCTCTCTAAAATTTGGATCTACCCTTCTACTAATTCATCATTCTCACTCCTCCCCACCGACTTCAACAAAACAAAAACAAAAGATTCAGATTCCAAACCCCAATTAATCCGAAATCTCCCATTAATTTGACATCCAAAATCCAAATTTTTTTATTTGAATGGGATTTAATTCCCATACTTTTAGTAGTTTAATTTCCATTTTCTAGACATCCATTTGTAAATCTCAAATCTTTAGCTTCAAAAGTTTCAATTTTTTATCTCTTCAAAAGAGGGGCAGATGTGTAAAAAATCCATTCAGTTGGCTTAGGAATGATTCAGCCAAAAAATATTACCTTATTCGGTCAGTCCAATTGGGCTTACCGATTCAGCCATTAAGATCATTTTTATTCAAAACAAACGGACTGAATGACTGACAGATTCAGACCACAAGTCATTCAGATGCATCAAGTCCTAAACAAACAGCCCCTAAGGGTTTGGCTTGACGAATAAACGTTTAGGGTTTAGCTAATCAGAAAAAGGGTTTGGCTTGACCAATAAATTTTTAGGGTTTATTAACTAGGATTTAGTGTTTATTAACTAGTGTTTAGGGTTTATTAATTAGGATTTGGGGTTTATTAACCAAAGATTAATAAGGTTAATATCCCCTAAAGTCTGGTTAATAAACCTTAAACCCTGGTTAATAAACCCTAAACCCTAGTTAATAAACTCTAAACATTTATTGGTCAGGCCAAACACTTATTCTGATTAGCTAAACCCTAAACATTTATTGGTAAAGCCAAACCCTTATTCTGAAAATCGTCGTTCGCTACTATTAGTAGCGGACGCTAAGTGTTTTTTTTTATCGTCCGCTACTGATAGTAGCGGACATCGATTTTCAGTTTCCAGGAGGCATTACCTCATTTTTATGTGTACTGGGGTGACATAGGGATGAAAGGGTATTAAGTACCAAATTACTTTTATAACATCCTATTAAACAGGGTCCAAAATTCTTGAAACCCAACAAATATATAATAAGTGATAAGAAGTTCAATCTAAAGCCATACTTGCAAGATGAATGCAACAAATCATTTATCAATAAAGAATCTCAATCTGGTAACCAATCAATTCAATCAAGTTTCAACAAAGTTATAAATTGGTCGAGTTGGAATTGGTTTCAAAACATCCAAATACACCTAGTTATGTGAAAATCCAAATTACTCTGTTTGACTGATCAAAGTAAGAGCTCGAGTAAAATATTTTGTGAAAATGGTATGATGCGTACAGCTTAATATTTTGGAAGCTAACTTCTATTAATATATTTCTTTCTTTTCTTGGTTTATTAAAAAACTGAACTCCTAAATTTCAATGGAACAAGGAACAAGGAACACTTTTACAGTCAAGCTATCTGTGTTTGGGGATACAAATGTATAGCTAAAGTCAGAAAGGAAGATTTCGTAGTAGAGATCATAATTGAAAAGGGAAAAATATCAACTTCAACATAACAAACATGCCTCCAGTTTTAACTATAGGACACAAATTTCATACAGCCAAAACATATTTTGCATACAAACACGATGTCCAAATTTCTGCATTAATCTGCCAGATGATAAGAAGCGGTAAGGACTTGAGAGAAATGAAAATATTTAGGACTGGTTTATGTAAGAATCGGGATTGATTGGGATTTAGGACTGGTTTATGTGAGAATCAGGATTGATTGGGACTTGGGAGATGCAAAATTATGCAAGTGTACAATGGTGGCAATTTCGTTGAGATTATAAGTGCATTTTGGTCATTCTGTATGCTAAAACTCGCTACCCCCCCCCCCCCCCGGGGCACAAATATCCCCTTCACATCGTATAATGGGATAAAAATGACCCAAACAAAGTACTTTTAAAAAGGGTAATAATAACAATATCCTACCGGACCTACCCATACCAAACATTGATAATGTCAGACGGGGCACAAATGACACATGGGGGATGGGTGTTTGAGATCATCAATATTAACTTTGCTAATGAATGTGGAGGCAGCTGATGTAGGACGGAAGTTGTTGAACAGATAATTAATTGGAAAAGACAAAATCAACAAAGAGAATTAAAAGAACTAGGGTGATTCAACCGCAAGAGAACCACTACCCCTAGGGTTTCCCAACGACAGTAAGGAGGAAAAATATTGATCGCAACCAATAATCACAATAATTTCAATATCAAAGTGTGTCCAATAATCTGTCATGACTTACATATTTATAATAAAAAGAAACTCTAATAATCCTAAGCCCATTATATCAAAGTGTGTCCAATAATCTGTCATGATTTACATATTTGTAATAAAAAGAAACTCTAATAATCCTAAGCCCATTAACAATTGGGCCTCTAAATAAATAACTCAATACTAAAATAAACCAATAAATAACAAGTCCACGAACTAAATAAATAAATAGACAATGATAAATAAATAACTAAATAGCGAATTATCCACGACGATGACGTCTCATGGATCGATCCCTATCAACTCTCCCCAGTTGCGAAAATGAAGTCTCTGACGAAGTGAAATCCTAGTACCTCTCAAAAAAGTTTGGATCAAGCCAACGAAACTCCTCAGTACTATGTCATGTACAATAATCCGAAGGCCTGTTGCAACACTTCACCAAAAACTGACAATAACCACCATGCCTGGTCGACACAACCCGCTCATCAAAAACATCCTCAATAACCTTTGATGTACATTGTGTAGGAACAATAGGAGGTGCAGGTGGAATAGGAAAAGAAGAAACAAATATAGGCTCATCAGGGTTAGCAAGTGCAGGCGAAATAGGGGAAGAAGTAAGAGAAGAAGTGGAAGAGGAGGTAGAATCATCAGAAGGCCCATGATAAGGAGTAAGGTCTTCCATATTAAATACAGGACCAATACCCATATCACTCGGAAGATCCAACTCGTATGCATTAGCACTAACCTTCTTTCGAACTCGAAATGGACCCATCCTCTTAGCATGCACTTTCTTCCATGTGCCAAGAGGTAATCTCTAAGCACGGTGTCGCAGCATCACTCGATCATTCTCATTAAACTATTGATACCTACGATGAACATCTGCAGCAGACTTATAATTTTCATTGCTCAAATTAATTTTCTTTCTTATCTCAGCATGCAAATCATGAATGTGATGCGCAAAAGACTCTGCAAACTCACTATATGCAATGGGAAGAGGAGCTAAATCAACAGGTTTCCTAGGCTAATAACCAGTGTAAGCCTGAAAAGGACTTACTCCAGTCGAACGATTAACTGAGCTATTATATACAAACCCAGCCATAGGTAAAACCTTATCCCATATAGACACATGATCACCCACAAAACAACGTATCAAATCACTTAGACTTCTATTAACAACCTCAGTCTAACCATCGGTCTAGAGATGATACGCAGTAGAAAACTTAAGCGTGGTGTTAAGTTTCTTCCAGAGAGTTTTCCAAAAATAACTCATAAATTTCGCATCTCTATCAGAAACTAAAGTCGATGGTAACCCACGCAATCTCACTACCTCACTAAAGAAAATCATGGCAATATGTGAGGCATTATCAGTTTTGCTGCAAGGAATAAAATGTGTCATCTTAGTGAAGCAGTTCACTACAACAAAAACTGAATCATGACCCCTCTGGGTCCTCGGTAACCCCAAGACAAAATCCATGCTAAGATCTTCCCAAGGTGCATGGGAACCGGAAGTGGAGTGTACAAACCCGTGTTCTGCTTCCTACCCTTAGCAGTCTGACATGTGCGGCAGTCAGAAACAACACGAGCTACATCCCTCTTGAGGTTAGGCCAAAAGAACCTATCCTCAACAATAGTAATGGTCTTATCTCGACCAAAATGTCCAACTAAACCTCTCGCGTGTAACTCCCACAATAAATACTCACGCATTGATGTACTAGGAATACACAAGCGGGTGCCCTTAAAAAGATACACATCATGGAATTAGAGGGTGGAGAACTAGGATTCTGTAGGGCAGCATAAATGTCACTAAAGTCTCGACAAGTAGGTACTCCTGGATAATGCGTTCAAATCCCATAACCTTCACTCTCAAAGGGTTGACAAGGATGGACACCCTACTCAACGCATCGGCAACCACATTCTCTATTCTTTATAATGCTCAAGGACAAAAGAATACTCCTGGATAAACTCTACCCACCTAGCATGTCGATGACTTGGCTTCTTTTGGGAGTTAAGGCACTGGAGTGCTTGATCATCGGAGTAAAAAACAAACTCCCTATGTAACAAATAATGTCACCAATACCTAAGTGCCTGGACTATAGCATAAAACTCCCTATCATAGGTTGAGTACTTCTGTCGGGCTTCATTCAATTTCTCACTAAAGAACGCTATCGGATGACCCTCCTAACTAAGCAATTCCCCTCTCCCTACGCCTGAAGCATCACATGCCTACCTCAAACACTTTACTAAAGTCTGGTAGCACGAGAACAGGTGCCTGTGTCAACCTATTCTTGATTTCCACAAAGATGTTTTGGTAGCCAATTTAGACCAAACGAACTCTCCTTTTTTCAAACTATCAGTGATGGGAGCCATAATGGTGCTAAATCCTCTAATGAACCTCCTATAAAACGTAGCTAGCCCATAGAAGCATCGAGCTTCGTGAATATTAGAAGGTTCAAGCCACTCATTAATAGCCTTTAATTTCTCGGGGTCGGCAGAAACCCTCTCTTTAGAGATCACAAACCGGAGGAAAATGACCGACTCCTGAACAAAAGAACACTTCTTCAAATTAACATAGAGTTTCTCACGTAGAAGAACTGCTAGAATCTCTCACAAGTGAAGTGCTCATCTCGGGTTTTACTATAAATGAGATGTCATCAAAATAGACCGTTACAAACTTGCCTATGAAAACGTAGCACTTGATTCATAACTCTCATAAATGTGTTAGGTGCATTGGTTAAGCCAAAAGGTAAGACTAACCACTCATAAAGTTTGTCCCCTGTCTTTAAGACAGTCTTCCACTCATCTCCCTTTCGGACGCAGATTTGGTGGTATCCACTCCGCATGTCTATTTTGGTGAAACCACGAGCCCCAGTCATCATATCTAGCATGTCATCAAACCTAGGTATGGGAAACCTATACTTGATGGCGATTTTATTTATGGTTCGACTATCACAACATCCTCAAACTCCCATCAGCTTTGGGGGTGAATAAGGCTGGAACGGCACAAAGGATAAGGCTCTCTCTAATAAAGCCCTTCCTCGACAACTCACCTACCTGTCGTCTCATCCCAGTCTGCTCTATGGGATGCATCTTATAATGTGGCAAGTTAGGTAAAGAAGACCCCGAAACAAGGTTAATGGCATGCTGGATGTCCCTAAGAGGTGGTAACCCATCGGGTAACTCACTAGGCATAACATCAACAAACTCGTGTAGAATCTGACAAACATCACTAGGAATCTCTCTAGTACTCTCCTCAGGAACATCTCTCACCTCTTTAGCTACCACCGCATACACAACCTTCTCCTCCAACACACTCCGCTCAAACTCCTTTATATTAAGAATATGTAGTGATTTGATTTGTTGGATAGGTAAACTACTCTCCTTTGGTTAACTCTTGAACGACACTCGGGGTCTCACAGGTGCTAATGATATTTTCTACCCCTTGTGTTTAAACACGTGTTCGTCCTCCTATAATGAGTCACATCACGGTCATATAGCCAAGGTTGCCCTAGTAGAATATGTACAACATTCACAGGAAGGACATCACACCAAATACTATTCTCATAGCCCTGAATGTTGATCGGTACTAGACATCACTTTAACACAGGAATGGATGTCTTGTTGACCTAGGCGATGCTAAAAGGCTGAGGATGTGGTTCTGCCTTTAGCTTCATCCGTGGTAAAGCGGACTCAACAATCACATTTAAGCAACCATCCCCATCGATGATCAACTTAAAAGAGACACCAACTACTTTGTTGTAGGTCTGAAATATGATGGTTCTCCTCCAATCATCCTCTCCTATAACTCGTGAAAACGCACCTCATGACACCTACCTGATTACCTATCTCCTCTAGGTGCTCATCAACCTCCTCATCCTGCGAGTTATACTCACCCTCGACTTCAGCCTCGATAATATCCCCCTCCTCTTTTGAAGCATCCCCTACTATTGTTCCCCGCTGGCGATTGCGATTAGGGCACTCAAAAGACTTGTGCCCTAACCCCTGGCACATAAAGCACCTCTCCTGGGTAGTACACTGAGAGTTAGGTGTAGTTACACCCTTCCCTTTGTCACGAGATGGCCCAGCTACGATGTTACTAGCCCTAGAGAACGCCTGAGAAGTGGGGAAAGGTACTCTGCGAGAAATTTCGGCCACTGGACTGACCTGAGTAAGAAGGGACTCTCCTAGCGATATCCTATAACCTATACTCATTATCTAGAGCTGACTGGAAAAGGTCATCTAGGGTAGTGATGCCGCTGGTCAGGATGTGTGATTGAAGTTGAGGTTGTAACCCATTCTTGAACTTCATAATGGTCAATCTATCACTCTCACTGATCCTCCATCTTTGAGTCAACTCCCTAAATCTGCAGATGTAATCAGCAATAGACATATTATACCCTGACGAAAGTTGTCATACTGCTCCATTAACCTATCGGTATGTCCTACAAGTAAATAATATTGCTTTAGGCGAGTTTTCATCTCCTCCAATGTCTGATAGGTGGCTCACCTAAAGGCTCTAAGTCTCTCTCAACCCCTGACCAAAATAAACTGGTCAATTTCACCAATTTCATTTTGGCGAATCGCACCTTCCTATCCTCATACATCTCATACCAGTTAAAATACTTCTCCATACTAGACAACCAATCAAGAAATGCATTGAGATCAAATCGACCGTCAAACTCGGGTGCATCTACCTTGATTTTACTATAGTCATCATCATAAGGATCATGCCTAGGATGTTCATGGTGCCTAATATATAGGTTTTCAACATGCCAATTCCCACTATTCCCCCAAGGTTCCACTACAAGCTGTCTTTGTTCAATATGTGTGATCCTATCATTCATTTGACCCAGTTGTGCAACTATGGCCACTAATTGGTCCTGAATTTCTTCTAAAGCAGCTTGGGTACATGTAGTCATGATGCAAATGCAAGTGCAAAGCTGAGACAATATAGAAATTTAATTGAAGCAAATTAAAATTACAACTCTTAGCCTATGCAATCGCAATCTCAAAAGCTACTGATAATAATCGCATAATATGCAACTAGATGAAATAATATGTAATTTTAAAAGAACAAATCCAAAACAAGCTTTCAAAAATTTTAGAACTAATGAACAAAGGGAATGCAAGTAATTAAATATTGAAAATCCGAATATTCAAAATGAAATATTTACTTTTACTTTTTTTTTTTAATGGACCTAATTGATCAGAAAGTATGAGACTCGAGTGAAAAGTGCTAAGGTTAACAATTTAGGCTATCATGACTTACATATTTATAATAAAAAGAAATAAATAACCCAATACTTAAATAAACCAATACATAACAAGTCCAAGAACTAAATAAATAAATAGACATTGATAAATAAATAACTAGATAGCGAATCATCCCCGACGACGACGTCTCATGGATCGATCCTATCAACAGCCAAAGCTATTTTACTATTGTATGAATTTAAGATATGACAAAATGAATCAATTCACCTGCGTTCTCTTTGTTTTCAAGGATGAAATTAATTGAAATATTATAAAGACATGAATTTATTAGAGAATACGAAAGATAAGAACATTTATGGAATACAAGGTGCCTTCTTAAGTGAAAAAAACAATGAAAACTAAAAAAAACCACAAATATAGAATCAGATTGTACAGACTTCCACTGTTGTCTGAAACCCCAGCACTCCTCTAGAGCTACCAACATCAAGCTCAAACTGATGCCAAAAAAGTTATTTGATCACCTAACAATCCAAAACGAATTCAATGATACTTGTATCGCGTTCAGTCTAACTGCACCAAAAGATCACAAAGAAGATTCAACCCCAGAAAAATCTTAGCATCCTTTGCACCAATGAAACCCTGAATTTAATGATCAGCAAACCTCTAGGTAGATAGACAAACCCAATCCTCCTCAAATATGCGGAACCTGAATACTCTAAGCAGAATGGTAAAGAAAAAATATGAGTGACACTCCCTATCTCGTATATACATCACACTAACAAATTATAGGGGTTTGCAGTAGTAATAAGTCATCAGTTTTAAGTCAATTTTAGAATTATCGACTAAAAAATGGCCTAAATTGTTTGAGCACCTTAGCCATCCCGAAAGATGAGGAAAGGGAAAACGGAAGATGAGTAAGCATACGGACCAAGAAGATAAAAAGTATTTACATGGAAACATTTCAGATGACTAAGAACCAAGGTTGACTGTTCTTAGAGGAAGAAAATTGCATCTGCTGACAAATGAATTGAGATTACTTGTCAGCTACTAAATAAGGAAATCACATATTCAACACATCTTATTGCATATTAGAAATATAACACAATCATGGTGCATAACTAGTGGTGTTATCAATTAGAGTTTTTCTCTCAACATTTGCAAGGAAAAATAAAATGTTGCAGAGAGCAGAAGGTACTTTTTTTTCTCCAGTTGAATTTGGTTGCTAGGATTAGCAAGAACGGATTTCCTTGCCCCTTCATTTTTATAACCTGTCATTAGATAAAGATGAGAAAGGGGATTTAGGTCTCCAAAAAACATTCTTAGCTGTATATAGGAGAAAACTTAATACCTACAAGAGTAACAAAACCCTTACAATTATATGACAAAAAAGGGGTATAAGCTGATGATATATGCAATATAGGTGGAAAACTGATTTTCATTTGAATATTAAATGGTCAGAAAAGAATTGAACCATCTAAAAGAGCAAATGACAAGATATTATGGAATATCAAAATTTGCAGTTCTCTTTTATACAGGAAAAGGTAAACAGATAGGGAATGGGTAAGAGCAACAATGAAATAGAATAGTTTGTAGCCTCGAATTTGATTGCACAAGCATATAAATTAAATGAAAAGCTTTTTATTTCAACTCACCAACACAAATTTTGGTGGTTTTACATTAGTTTTGTACACAAAATTATACGCATGTCAGACACCACATCCAATGACACCGTCCATGTAACAAACCACACAACAACCATAGAGGAATGTCTCACTAGAACAAGGTAGTCAAGTTGGTCCGTTTGAGGCCCTAGGCAAGTACATTTAAGCCAATCCTTCCCAATAGACAGTCCATGCGGAATCATACAGGTCCACCTGCTTTGCTAGCAGCGTCCACGCAAGATAGTCTATTGAATCAATGTTTAACCCCCATTCATAGGACCATCTATTTTTAATGTTTGATCACCATTGGTAGTGTCCACTATCAGTGAATCCCACTTTTGCCATTCTAGCAATCCATGTTTCCACCACTAGGATCGCCTCGCACAAAAGAACTAGTCAAGTAGGCACACTTTTGCAATCCTAGCAAGTGTCTTCATGGTACACAAACAACCAATGTGGGAGCTCAGAGTCTAGGTTATGGTCCATTTAAGATCATTATTTAATGAGTATCATTGAAGTTTAGTTGCTTCAAAAGTGAAACATGAATGTTCAAAAATTTGATGATTTCAACTGGAAAATACAATTATGTTTGTTGTAAATTATGTATTTTGATAGTTATAATTGATAAATTTAAAAAAAAAAAAAAAAGAGAGAGAGAGAGAGAACAATTTGCAGGGATGATAAAGAGCTTTAAGTAACTCAGGTATAAGGCCTTTGTGGTTGGGGGGCTTGAGCCATTATAGCTGGCTTTTTACATTATTCATTATTTGCAGGGATCTTCTTGTGGTTTTATTTCATGTAACACATCTAGCAGAATATCTTCTTATCGCAAGGAAGTATGAAAACAAGTAAAAGAGACGAGAAAGAACTGAAAAGGTAAACTAATGTCTCAGATACAAAGCACTAATCACATACATACTGCTCTGAAGAGCAACTTTTGTAAATTCAGCATAAACAGAATCTTTCAGACATCAAAAAAAAAATTAAGCTATAGTTATCTTTTAAGACATTTGTTTGAGAAAAAGTTAATTCCCCAACCTGCTTCAAGGATGTTTATATATTTCGCCACTAATTAAGCATATCAAATTTTCTATTTAGACTTTCTCGTCAAGGAAAAAATCCCACAACGGAAAGAAATGGAAATTAAGTAGTAGGGAAGTAGCAAACACAGATACCCTCCTGTTAGAACAAATTTTGGCATACACATAAATCAAGAAAATTAAAGACACAAACACAAGATTTATGTGGAACACCCAAATTGAGAAAAATCATGGGTAAAAGGCAAAAGATATTATTATAATAAAGTGTGAAGAATACAAGTTGTGAATCTCTCTCTGAAGAGACCAACACTAAGAAAGAAAAGAAAACCTAAACCCTAGCTACAATAACATATATTTAGCTTGGCTAAAAACATAATGGGCCAAAAAAATGTAACAGGTCTGTTAGGCCTTAGAGGCTTTGACCTAGGGTTTTTGAGATATTAGAGAGAAGAGATAGAGATTTCAGAGTTTTAGAGAGGAAGAGAATAGAAATTAGGTTAAGAAACAGAGAAGAAATGGAGATATAGAGAAGAGAGAAGTGAGAGAAAGAGAGAGATTGAGAGCAAACATGTTTCTCAGTTTTCTATTATCATTCAATGCATAAGAAATGAAATAACAGACTCAAGTAGCTATTTATAGGACTTACAACTTGCTGTAAAAAGAAACCTTAAACTACACCACCTATCTCCTAACCTACTCCATCATAACTACTTATTGATGAGTGTGTTTTATATACACAAATTAGGTGCTTTTGAGCTTGATAATTTGTAAATCCTAAGTCATTTCGTGTGGTTTTTATGTATTTTTATCTTATTGTTATATAATGTGGTTTTATATTACTTTTATGTGTTTTGTATTGCTTTTATGTGTTTTTACTTAGTTGTGTAGGAAATGGAGCAAGAGCTCTTTGGATCAATGTTTGGGGTGGCTACATTGGCATTTTCGGCTTGCATTTTACACAGCAGTCACTTCGGGCTCATTTTGGACCTTGATCCAGCCATTATCTCTCAGAACTCAAAATATAAAAGCTGTAGAGCAACTTCTTAGCTTTCTGGAGCCTCTTGAATTGCCTAATTCCGAGTTCAAATGAGAGAGTTATGGTCATTTTACCATCGGATGTCAGTGCAGAAAATGTCCAGCGCGGGGAGCGCCCAAAAAGGCTTGAATCTAGCGCGGGGCTGCCGGCCAACCAGGCCACCTGCATTCCCAGCGCGGGGCGCGCCCAAGGAGGCTAAAATCGGGCGCGGGGCACGCCGGGTCGGGCAGATTGGGCGATTTCAGTTGTTTTGGGTCTATTTTGTGGGTTAAGCCAGGGTTTTGCTTGGTACTCTATAAATACAACATGTAGCCTCCATTTTGAAGGGTCTTACACTTCTAACATCATATCTAGACTTAGGGAGGCTGCCATAAATATCAATTAGAAGAGCAAAAGTGCTGCAATACAAGGAATTTCTAGCAAAAGCTAAGGAGCAAAAGAAGAAAGGATTGCTAAATCAAGAGGAAAAGCTAGAGAATAAGAGTCACCCATCAAGCAACATCTGAATATCTTCATAAAGGGTTTTATCATTCTATCTCTAGTCTTTCCTTCTTATTTTGTAATTCTAATATGATGATGTATAGATTAAATTTGATGTTTTGTGTAGCTACCATGAACTAGACTTTTATTATAAGATTTCAATGGAACCCAATTGCTAGTTTGAATTGATTTTCTCTTCCTTTGGATTATTGTTATTGACATATGCATTGATTGTCATACTTTGTGCTTATTCATTAATTGTATAGCTAGCAATTAATTTGATACCTTTGATGGAATTGAAAGAGGAAATCTAAGAGTAGATCCGAGTATGGCAACGTATGAACTTGTTGATTCAATTTTGAATAACATAATAGAACATAGGATGAAAATACCTATTGTACCATGCGTAACTATTGTGAGATTACATGCTTAATGACTCCCTATGTGAACTTGTTGATTCAATTTTGAATAACATAACAGAATATAGGATGAAAATACCTATGTACCGCATACGGGTGATTTTTATAGGACCCTCGAAAGAGACTTATGAATATGGTGAATTTCTCGGTTAGCAATTATATGTGGATAACATGATCAAAAAGGAGAGTTAAGAGATTCAAATGAAATGTTGGGGGAAATTGTAATCTTAGACTTGTTAATATTAAATTTTAATTATAACAGCTTTTCATAGTTCTTTGATTATTTGTTATCTTTATTAATACCAATCAACAAAAAGGAAAAAATCATTAGTTTAAATAAGATTAAAATGATAAAAGGTTAGTACTTGGAGAATATTAGTAATAATTCCTCGTGGGATCGACAACTCTACTTACTCTTTATTACTTGTTTACCGCGTATACTTGCGCGTATTTGTCATTATATAAATCGGACAACACTATATTAACCAACTCCCATATATACTACTATCTGACAATCCCTTCCCCTAAGAAAATCCATGACCTCATGGATTAGGAGATAAGTCTGGATAATAGAATTGGAGTAGATCTTCATTTTCCCATGTGGTAACATCCATGCTACCATGCTTCCATTGAACCAAATATTGATATATTACCTTACCCCCCTTGATAGACTTTTCTGTGCTTCAAAGTCTTGAGGGGACCCATATCAAAAGTTCCTTCAGAGGTAACTGGTGGCAATGTAGAGTGCACCACTGTAAAGCCCACATGCTTCTTGAGTTGAGACACATGGAATGTAAGATGTATCCTAGAGGTGCTAAGCAATTCCAACCTATAAGCAACTGTACTGACTCTGTCAAGGATTTTGTAAGGACCATAGAATTTTGGGGCCACTTTCATATTTTTCCTTAGAGAAACTGAGCTTTGTCTGTAGGGCTGTAGCTTTAGATATACAAAATCCCCAACAACAAATTCTCTTTCTATTCTTCCTTTATCTGCTTGACTTTTTATCCTCTGCTGAGACTTGGCTAGGGTCTCTTTGAGCACTTCAATTTGTTGTTTCTTACTTTCTAAAACTTCTTCCACTGCAGCTATATTTGTTCCTTTTTTAGAGTCAATACTGAGCCATAAAGAACTTTATAAGGGGTTTCTTGCAGAGAAGTGTGATAAGTAGTATTGAACCACCACTCAGCCATAGGCAACCATGAACTCCATTGTTTAGGTGAATGACTGCACATACATCTTAGATATTGCTCTAGGCATTGGTTTATTCTCTCAGTACTTCCGTCACTTTAAGGATGGTATGCTGTATTTATGTGAAGCCTAGTTCCCACAATCTTGAATAAAGCTTGCCAAAAAGCATCAAGGAACATAGGGTCCCTATCACTTACAATGGAACTTGGAAGGCCATGCAACCTGAAAATGTGCTCAAAGCCTCAGAGAATAGTTGTGATAATTGTTTGGCTGCTATTGGATGAGTAAGTGAAATGAAATGGGTGTATCTACTGAATCTGTCAGTCACCACCCAAACAATTTCATACCCCCTAGAATTTGGGAGGCCATTAATAAAGTCCATAGCAATATCTCTCCGAGACTGTTCTGGTATTGGCAATGGTTGTAGCAGCCCTGGTGTCTTCACATTTTCATGCTTGGAGAACTTACACACTGAACATTCTGCTATCCATTCAGTGATATCCCTTCTCATGCCAACCCAAAAGAAATATTGTTCAATTCTTTTTAGAGTAGCTCTCACTCCTGAATGACCTCCTACCCCTTTCTCATGCAATTCCTCATATATTAGCTTCCTTAGATTTCCCTGAGAACCAACAACCCACCTGCCTCTGTACTTGAGCAACCCATGGCTTAGTTCATACTCATTAGGTCCCATGTTTGCAACTGCTAATTCAACTATAACCTGTGCAAGGTCTGCATCCCCCTCATAACTGTCAATTAATTCAGTCATCCAGGCTGGTTAAGCAATGATCAAGTATTGACATGCAGATTCTCTCTGGTAGGCTGATAACTCATTTTTATCAATTCCCTGTAGCTAAACTGGTCTTACCATGGTGTGGAAAACTAAGGTAAGAAGATTGTAGTCAAGATGAATATTTCCCAACTGCTGTAACCAATTAACTCCCAATATGGCATCCCAGTTCTGCAATTTAAGGACCCAAGTTGTGGTGCTAAACTGATAATTGTCAATGCTCCAATCAAATTGGGGACAACAAGTCTGACTATGTATTTCTGTTCCATTTGGAAGACCAACTGTTATGGTTTCTTCAACCTTGACCAAGTCCTCAAGTCTTTGTGCCATTTCCTCGCTAATAAAACTCAGTGTACTGCCACTGTCAAACTTAAATCAAATTTCTTTACCCCCCACCAATTCCTTTAAGAACAAGAACCTGTTGTCTTTTTGGTTGACCGCAAGATTCCAAAGTGGCTAATGTATGGCTACCATTGTGGTGATCATTGTCAGTCTTCCCTTGATGTTCAGTCTCTATGGCTGGTTCCTCATCAAACATAGGAGGTCCTGTGTACTCCACTGCTGCTTGATCTTCACCCACTATCATGAATGTCCTAGGATTTTTACAATGGTGCCCCAAGGTAAACTTGTCATCACAATAGTAGCAAAGCCCTTTTGCCCTCCTTTCATCCCCTTGAGCAGCTGTAATTGGTTTTGGTTTATTAAAGTCAAACTTTGGATAGGTAAGTAAAGGAGTTTTGGTAGTAGCAGATAAGGTCAAGTCTTTTCTTTTCTTTTCTTTTTTTTTGATATGTGGACTATCTAGTGATGTCCTAGCAACTGCTTTCACACAACTCCAAGCAACAATAAACACACCCATCCTTGTTCTTGTCATGCATCGACATATATTTCGACTTAGGGAAGTGAACCTTCATTAAGGTGCACTGTCAAGCAATGTCCTATGCAGCTATCATCCGCAGTTTTTTTTTTCTACGATAGAATTAAAAAGAGAAAAAAATGGCTGAAAAGATAGAATACAACCATAGGGGGGAAAAGAAGTTCACCCACCCTATAACAAGTGTAAATAAAGAGAAAATACTCAAAGAGAGGGCAGCTCTCCAATCACTAGAAAGATCAGACAGGAACACCCAATATGCAATCTGTTAAAGCATTGACCAGAATCATTCTTTTACAAATTGGATTGATTGACAACAAAAATTATACTTACTGCAAAAACTAAATTACTTTTTAACATATAACAGAAGAAATTTTATTTATAGAAGAGAAATAATACAATAAACCTTTTTTTTTTTGGGGGGGGGGGGTGGAGGGGAAGAAGTCCATCCTCAATGTACTCAAGAAAATCAAAAGCAAAAGAGCACTTAAAAAAGTGCAGCCTCCAATTATACAAATCAACCATAGAGGAACCCCTAAAGGGCCCCAGATCATAACACCATAAAATTGAGTGTGTAAGATCCTAAAATCCAGTACTTTGACATTTATACCAAACATAGGGTCAAAATAACAAGCAAAAAATAAAATTTTATTTCCTGAAGTCCTTCAGAGTGATTTGATTTCTGTATTTCCATCTGAGAGTCCTAAATATATTAAAGTGGCTTTTGGAAGTATAAACGGGGAAAAAAAAGGTTAGTGATTTCACTTTAATGTTTAGGTTTTCAGGGCAGCAAGCTTACTTTTCTGCAATTGTCTACTCGTGTTCTTTTTTTCTACATCTTTCTCCAACAACGACAAACAAAGAATCCCCACAATGCTAATATTAAATTAGAGTATCAAACCTTACACCCAACTATAAAATCATATAACATCAGTTATCAAGAAGGATGATGTAGCGGTATTCATGCTGAAGGTCTCATTTGTGTTGCAAATTTGTTCAGCCACACCCACGTTGTTATGAACGTTTTGAAATGTCAACACAAAAACTATGACCACAACAATCTCTAGTCTCTCCAATCCAGCCAGCATGAAGTACACTTTCACCCTTTTTATGAACAAAGATGATTAACAATCAAGTGGCATTGATATGTAGGTTTAATCAAACTAGCTGACTATAGTAAATAGATATGCACACTGCAACAATTAATACAATCTTACTTAACACGTGTATGAACATAACTATTTCTTTACCATGAGAACCTACATATCACAAGTTAAGTTTAACCAATTTTTATATTCACCTGATATAATAGATAGATACAACATCATTTTAACTATATTCCATTACCTTTGAACTATAACCTAAATATTGGACTAGCTTCGGTTTCAAAATAAAGGCTACAAAAAAGTGCTAACTAACACAACTATACCCAAATGAGCAAACCCACAACAGGAAACAATATGTTTGTAAATATCAGTATTCATTAATAAATCATGTTCGAAATCTATAGAGAAAATTAAGCAAGCAGGATAAAAATTTCCAAAGACCTTTTCCCCCGTGCTCATTGTGAAACTTGAATTTTCCTTTTGCATTTTGCATATGGGCTTGAGGCTTTGTAAATCTGCAGCAAGTTGAACAAGGGAAAAATCATAATCCATTTTGGCGAAATTTTTTGCTTGCAAATAATAGAAAAGGAGAAATAGTAGGGAAAAAACAATACAAACATACCCCTGTGATGCCTTGTGTTTTGGATGCCTTGTGAAGTTTCTGCTTTGAGAATTTTTTCCATTAGTACTCATATAGCTAATTGCATTATCTTTTCTAGGATTCCCCTGAAGGAGTTGATGGAATTTTAATTACTGTTGGGTAGAATAGCTCATTCATGCAAAAGTACACGAGTACATCATATTATATGTATACTGGGGATGAATCTGATACATAAACATATTACTAATAAGTACACGTTTGACAAAACTTAAAGCAATAATGCCTGGGAAAAATTAGTGTGAAACCACGTTAAAATTCATTATTCTGCTAGAGTGTCTCATCCAAACATTAAGTAAAATGGCTATCCTTGTCTGCATAATTTGGGTCATATCTTTTCTAGATCTCTTTCTTCTTCTCAAGCTATTCTGTTGGACAGAGGTGTTTCTAATGAGGAAATTCTTGTAACCCTGAAATCTCTGAGGAAGAACAAGAGTCCTGGGCCGGATGGTTTCAATGTTAACTTCTTCATATCCAACAGGGATATAGTTGGGGAGGATTTTCTTGCTGCTGTCAAGTCTTTTTTTGAGCAAGGTTGTCTTCTTAAGGCCACCAATGCTACTGCTATTGCCTTATCCCAAAGGTTTCTAATCCTACTTCTATGGGGGACATTAGATCCATTTCATGCTGCAACACTACTTACAAGTGTATATCCAAGATTATTGCTAACAGATTAAAGAGTGTGCTTCCATCTCTGATATCCCCTGCTCAAGCTGCTTTTGTTCCTAGGAGAAGAATTGGGAACAACATTTTGCTTGCCCAAGAATTAATGCGAAACTATCGTGGAAACTCTGGGCCTCCTAGATGCACTCTCAAAATTGATCTGAAAAAAGCTTTTGACTCGGTCAGATGGAATTTTCTGCTTTATGTATTATGGCATCTTAAATTTCCTCCAAAATTCATCTACTGGATTAAATCTTGCATTACTACTCCTATATTCTCTATCAAGGTTAATGGGGCTTTATGTGGTTATTTCAAAGGAGCTAAGGGTCTTCGTCAGGGTGATCCCCTCTCACCCTATCTTTTTGTTATTATTATGGATACCCTTTCTCTTATTATTGATGATAAGATCAAAACTCTCCCGTTTAAATACCATTGGAGGACTGCACAAAACCGAATTACCAGCTTATGCTTCGCTGATGATCTGATGCTTTTTTGTTATGGTGATGACTCTCGGTGGACACTCTCTCCACTATTCTTTCTGTGTTTTCTGCTCTCTCAGGGTTATCTCCTAATGCTTCAAAGAGCCAATGCTTTCTGGCTAATGTTCAACAGGAAGAGACCAATCTGATCCTGGAAAAGCTTCAATTTGTGAGGGGGTCTACTCCTTCTAAATTCCTTGGGGTCCCTCTCATCTCCTCAATGCTGTCTGCTGCTGATTGCAAGCCCCTTCTCGACAGAATTACCTCTAGAGTGACATCTTGGACTAGTAAATTTCTATCCTTCTCTGGCAGGATCCAATCGGTAAGGTCGGTTCTCTTTGCTATCCAAGCCTACTGGTCATCTTTCTTTATCTTTCCTTCTTCTACCATCACAGCTATTAAATCCATTCTCTCAAGATTTTTATGGAATGGGCCAACTCTTCAAAAGCATGGTTCCAAAGTGCCTTGGGACAAAGTTGCTCTCTCATTTTCTGAAAGTGGTCTAAATTTAAAACAACTGTATGACTGGAACACTGCCTCTATTTTATTGCACCTGTGGAATGTTGTTAATCCTCATAGTTGTTCCTTGTGGGCGAAATGGATTAGGGATACAGTAATTAAGGATAGGCGTTTTTGGTGTCTTCCTATTCTTTCAGACAGTTCCTGGATATGGCGAAAGGTTCTTCAATTACGGAGCATAGTTATTAACCACATTCAGTTTTGCATTGGTAATGGAAATCTTATCAGTCTTTGGTTTGATCCTTGGATGCACCACAAACCTTTGGCACAATCTGCTCATGATCCTCTCATTGTGCATTCTGGTTTTGGTCCTTCCTCCAAACTTGCTGCAATTCTTAATGATTCTGGCTAGCATCTTCCTTCCTCTAATCGTAGGAGGGTAAGGGAATTTCGAGATGATTTTGATCTATCTAGATCGTATGATGTTACAAAATAGGACCAGCTTAGGAGGGGTTCTTCTAAAGTTGTTACTACAGCCATAATCTGGAGATCAATTAGACGAAGGGGCCAAGAAGTTGAATGGTGGGAGACTGTCTGGCACAAACTCTATGTTCCAAGGTTCTCCTTTCTTTTATGTCTTGGTTTTCATAAAGCCTTCCGGACGAAAGATGTTCTTATGAGATATGGCATTGATAATTGATATTGTTGTTGATTGCCTTTTGTGTGCATCCCACAATGAAAGTTTTTCCCATCTTTTCTTTCATTGTCATTACTCCTTCCATGTTTTATTTCTTGTCCTGAGATTTTGTGAATGGAGGGGATTTCATTGAGATTGGTCATCTATTACTAGCTATGTCATGCACCAGAAATGTTCTAAGTTAAAGAGCTCTGTTTTTTTTTGGGGCTTGCTGTTGTGGTTTACTATATCTGGAGAGAGAAGAATGCTAGGATGCATGGGGATTGATGAGTAGGGTTTATACCTACGAATTGGATATCTTTTAAGCTCAATTCTTTGCTATCTTTAAGTATTTTTAGGATTATTTTACTTGTTATTGCATTGGTTTTGTAGGAGGCCGCTTCGGTTGGACATTTGTGAAAAATTGGGATTTCAGTGGCATTTTCGTAATTTCTGCATAACTGACCCGCGTCGGGGCGAGCTCCCCAGGCCAAAATTGGCGCAAGGGCGGGCTCGTCGGGAACGGCCAGCGGCGATCTTTGTCCTGTTCTGACATAGTGGGAAAGCTTGGGAGGAAATTCAGGAACTTGATTGAGACATGGAGAGAGAGAGATTGATCAGATTATTGGGCATCCAGGGAGTGCATTAAAATTTTTATTGAAGCTAGGTTCAAACTAACAAGGAAGAGAACTAGAGAGAAGAAAGAACCACCATAACATCACCAAGGAGCTAAGGAATGCAATTTTGAGAAGGAAAGCTAGGGAAGAAGATACTACCAAACAAGCAATTCGGGATTCAATCTAAAAAGGGTTTTATCATTCTATTTTCTAGCATTTCATTCTTACTTTGTAATTCCAAAACCATGTTATGTAAATTGAATATGATGTTATTTAGAGCTATCATGAACTAAACTTTTATTTCTAAGATTCCAATGGAACCCAACTCATAGTTTGTATTGAATACTCTCTCTTTGAATATTAGTTAGACTTTTGTGAATTGGATTTCATAATCTATGCTTATGGATTAATTGCTTGGCCCGTAATTACCGTGGTAACCTATATGAAATTGAGAAATGGATTATAGTGTTAAGACCTAGTTATGAATTCATGTGAAAGTTGGACATTCTTATGGGTAATTTATGAGATTGTGTGACGTGAGTCTTATGTATTATCCTCAAGAGTAGATAATTTGATTGTATTTAGGATAGACATATACCTAAATACCACATGCATCCATTTGAGATTCTATGCTTAATGATTTCTATTGCGAAAGTTGGTAATTGAGAGAGTAGTTAATGAGATTTATCGTGACATGTATCTTGTTAATTATTCTTGATATTGGTTTCTTGTTAGTGTGTAGAATAGAGATATATCTATACACCGCATTAGGGAATACGTATTTGACCATCGAGAGAGGCTTTTATATAAATGTGATTTATCGGATGACAATTTTTGTGTTCTAACTAGTTGAAAAAGAGAGACTCATGTTAGTCAAATGAAGAGTTGCGGAAAATTGTAATCTTAAATCTTCCTATCTTGAATTCTTTCCGTGTTTTATTTAATTCTTGCTTTCTTAATTGTCTTAATTAATTCCTATTACCAACAAATTCATATTAAATCATCATTGTTTAAATAAGATCAACTTGTCATGCAATTGATAATTGGTAGTTATTTGACATAATTCCTCGTGGGTTCGACACCCTACTTACTTTATATTACTTGTGGACCGCGTATACTTGCGCATGTTTTATTAATTGTGAAATCGGTCAACAGGTTTTTGGCACCGTTGCCGAGGAATTATTTTACAATAATTTTACCAATATTGATTATAGTCGAATTGATCTTAATTTAGACTTGTATATAATATTTCATTTTATTGTGTAGGTACTCTTGATTTGTATGCGACGCGCACAAAGTCTAGAGTTATTTCCTTACGATCCCAAGATCGAGAGAAATATTTGAAGACTAAGGAGAGAAAGAGTTAGGGGCCCTAACAATCAAGAGACTATGGCGGCAGCGGAGCATAAAGCATTGATAGACTATGCAACGCCGCGTATTAATGAATTGCAATCTAGTATAGCAAGGCCAGCAATAGCCGCTAATTCATTTGAAAGCAAATCGGGGACAATACAAATGGTGCAAAATTCAGTACAGTTTGGGGGTATGGCTAATGATGATCCAAATGAGCATTTATTGAGCTTTATTTAGATATGCGATACTTTCAAGTTTAATAGAATATCGGATGATGCTGTGAGACTTACTCTTCCCATTTACATTGAGAGACAAAGCTAAGAGTTGGCTTCACTCGTTACCACCGGGTTCCATTACTACATGGGCAGACTTAGCACAGAAATTTTTGGCAAAATTCTTCCCTCCTGCAAACCCTGCATGTACCTGAAATACAAAGGGAGGCAGCCCAGTCATGCCCTTCCCCAGACTTGAACTCTACAGAATTTTCTAAGGAAAAGGACAGCAATGTGCTACCTGAGCCAGAACAAAGAGAAACCAATGATAAAGCCCATGTTGTTCCTACACCAAAAGTGTTCCCACCAGTTCCATTCCCTCAAAGACTTCAAGAACAGAAATTAGATAAACAGTTGGCCAAATTCCTAGAGGTCTTCAAAAGTTACAGATCAACATACCTTTTGCAGAGGCTTTAGAACAAATGTCGAGCTATGCTGAATTCATGAAAGGTATTCTGTCTAGAAAGAAGAGATTAGATGATTTTGAAACAACGGCTTTGACTGAGGAATGCAGTGCAGTGCTACAAAGAAAGTTACCTCCTAAATTGAAGGATCCAGGCAGTTTTACCATACCGTGCACTATTGGTAGCTTATCATTTAGCAAGTGTTTGTGTGACTTGGGTGCTAGCATAAATCTCATGCCTTTGTCAGTACACACTCAGTTTGGACTTCCTGCACCAAAGCCAACAAACATATCTCTTCAGCTTGCAGATAGGTCTGTTACTTATCCAAGGGAGATTGTGGAGGACATTCTTGTAAAGGTGGATAAGTTCATCTTCTCAGCTGATTTTATCATCCTAGACTATGAGGAAGACAAAAACATTCCCATTATTCTTGGGAGACCATTTCTAGCCACTGGGAGAACTTTAATAGATGTTCAGAAGGGAGAGCTGACTATGTGGGTTCAGGACCAAGAGGTCACATTCAATGTATTTAAGGTAAATTCCCTTCAGACGAAGAAGAATGCTTCCAGGTGGATGTGGTTGAGCAGACCGTGAATGATGAACTTCTGAATGTTTTGAATAATGACCCATTGGAAACTACTCTGATGGGGGATATTGACATGGATGATCCAGAGTTGATTGAATACTTACAGATTTTGGATGCAATACCACGGGGAAGCAAGTTTAAGATCCTGTTTGAATCTTTGGAATGTGCAGACAAATCTTCAGATCGTTTGAGACCATCTCGTGAGATACCTCCTTCACTTGAGCTTAAACCATTACCTAATCATCTCAGGTATGCTTATTTGGGTGAATCATCTACTTTACCTGTTATTATTGCATCTGTACTTAACGAATTTCAGGAAAGTAAGCTGATACGAGTTCTTCGAGAGTACAAAACTGCAATTGGGTGGACCATTGCTGACATCAAAGGAATAAGCCCATCATTCTGCATGCACAAGATATTTATGGAAGATGATAGCAAACCTACAGTGGAACAACAGAGGAGACTCAATCCAATTATGAAAGAGGTAGTAAAGAAAGAAATCTTAAAATGGCTAGATGCTGGAATTATATACCCCATTTCTGATAGTTCTTGGGTGAGTCTGGTTCAATGTGTACCAAAGAAAGGGGGGATGATTGTGGTAGCAAATGATAACAATGAGCTGATACCGACGAGGACAGTAACAGGTTGGAGGGTTTGCATGGATTATCGGAAACTTAATAAAGCAACCCGAAAAGATCATTTTCCACTACCTTTCATTGATCAGATGTTGGATAGATTGGCTGGACATGAGTACTACTGTTTATTGGATGGATATTCGGGGTACAATCAGATTGCAATTGCTCCAGAGGATCAGGAAAAGACGACATTCACCTGTCCATATGGTACTTTCGCTTTTAGGAGGATGTCATTTGGGTTGTGCAACGCACCAGCGACGTTCCAAAGATGTATGATGGCAATTTTTTCAGATATGGTGGAACGGAATGTGGAGGTTTTCATGGATGATTTTTTAATATTTGGGGACTTTTTTGACAGTTGTTTGGAAAATCTTGTCATGGTATTAAAAAGGTGCGTGAAAACCAATTTGGTGCTTAACTGGGAAAAGTGCCATTTCATGATGCAAGAAGGGATCATCCTCGGGCATAAGGTGTCAGCAAGAGGTTTAGAGGTGGACAAAGCCAAACTCGAGACAACTGAAAACTTACCACCACCAACTTCAGTGAAGGGGATTCGTAGTTTTTTGGGACATGCTGGGTTTTATCGGAGATTATAAAGGACTTTTTTAAAATCACGAAACCATTATGCAGTTTATTGGAGAAGGAGGTGTCCTTTAAACTTGACGAGGGTTGTTTGTCAGCATTTGAGCTATTAAAAAAGAAATTGACCACAGCGCCAGTGATAGTTGTACCAGATTGGTCGATGCCATTCGAATTAATGTGTGATGCTAGCGACTATGCAGTTGGGGCTGTTTTGGGCCAACGCAAAGAAAAGGTTTTTCATGCCATTTATTATGCTAGCAAAACATTGTCGGATGCTCAACTCAATTATACGACTACCGAGAAGGAGTTGCTTGCGGTGGTGTATGCGTTTGACAAATTCCGTTCATACTTAATCGGAACTAAAGTGGTGGTGTTCACGGACCATTCAGCGATAAGATATCTGATTTCGAATAAGGATGCAAAGCCGAGGTTAATTAGATGGATACTTCTACTCCAGGAATTCGACTTGGAAATTCGGGATAGAAAGGGTACAGAAAATCAGGTGGCGGATCATTTATCGCGGTTGGAAAACAGTGAGAATGCAAAGGAAGACAAGACTGTGATTAATGAGTTCTTCCCAGATGAGCAATTGTTCGTGATAAAAATAGAAGTTTCGTGGTATGCAGATTTTGTCAACTATTTGGTTAGCAACGTACTTCCCCTGAACTTGACATACCAACAAAAGAAAAAGTTTCTGCATGACGTGAAGAGGTACATGTGGGATGAGCCGTTTTTGTTCAAACACTGCAGATCAAATGATACGACGGTCTGTTCCGCAAAACGAAATTGAGAGCATCCTACATCATTGTCATGATTCACTGTATGGAGGACATTACGGGGGTGAAAAGACAACTGCCAAGGTGTTACATACAGGATTTTTCTAGCCCACGCTGTTTAAGGATGCCCACCAATTCGTTCAGAGATGTGATAGATGTCAAAGGATGGGAAATATCTCCAAACATCATGAGATGCCATTGAACACAATTTTAGAAGTTGAAGTCTTCGACGTTTAGGGAATAGACTTCATGGGGCCATTTCCTTCTTTCAACAACCTCTATATTCTTTTGGCAATTGACTATGTTTCTAAATGGGGGGAAGTCAGTGCTTTGCCGACTAATGATGCCAAAGTGGTTTTAAAATTTCTTCAGAAAAATATCTTCACAGGATTTGGCACCCCAAGGGCAATTATCAGTGATGAAGGGAGCCACTTCTGCAATAAATATTTTGCAGCTCTCTTGGCTAAGTATGGGGTCAACCACAGAATTGCTACAGCCTATCACCCCCAGACCAGTGGTCAAGCAGAGGTCTCTAATAGGGAAGTGGAGAATTCTAGAAAAGATCGGCAATCCTACTAGAAAAGATTGGTCAATAAAGTTGGATCACGCACTTTGGGCATAGTTGTCACGGCGCCATGGCGAGTCATAGCGGTAGTCGACTGCCAGGACGCCTAGGAGACAAGGCGACCGCCATGGCGTCCGTATGGCGACAAGTCGTTTACAACGTGTAATTTATATATTATTTATTTTACTTCACAAGTATATTAATAATAAAATTTCATATACATTAAAACCCAAAATATAACACTATAGAATAACATTAAAAACATAAATACTTAGTAATAAGAATTCAAAAATAAAACATTAGTATGTCCTAATGTTTAACTTGGGGTTAAGTACTGTTTTAAACATTCATTGCAATAAATACAACAACTTGGCATTATCTAAGGTACATCAGCTTGGCATTATTTAGTTGGCAGTTGACACTTGGCATACGTATATGCAATTATGCATGACATAGGAAAAAAAATTCCTTTAAAAGAAAAGCAAGCAATTTGAAAAGCAAGCAGTTTTCACTTTTCAGCTGACATTATAATATGGGTATATGCAATTAGGCATGACACAGAAACAAAAAAAATCCTTTAAAAGAAAAGCAAGCAGTTTTGGGCATAAAAAAAGCAAGCAGTTTTGCTTTAAAAGAAAAGCACACAGTTTTGAAAAGCAAGCAGTTTTGGGCATAAGAAAAGCAAGCAGTTTTGCTTTAAAAGAAAAGTAAGCAGTTTTGAAAAGTAAAGTAAGCAGTTTTCAGCTGACAATGATACCCATATTATCAGATGAGTTCCTTTAAAAATATATATTTCTGAAAAAAGAAAGAAGGGTAACATAGAAACAGAGTCAAGGAGAGAAAGAGTAAAATAGATTTACAGAGAGACAGAGAGAAGCTGGGTCAAGGATGCGTGTGTGTGAGAGCAGGTCAAAGCAAACCAAAGCAAGAAGAAGAAGAAGAACTTGTATGAGAGAAGGAAGAGATGATGGTTCCGATGGGCTGTGATGGAGTCGCCGGAGCTGCGATGAGTTGAAGAAGTCGCGATTAAGTCCAAATCAGCCACAATCGAGTCTAAACTTTCAGTCTTGCTGCAAATCGCGATTGCCTGCAGATATAAGTTTTAATTTTTTTGCCTTTCTCCTTTTTTAATCGATGGGTCACGGGTAATGGCAATGGGTTAATGCCATAGGTCAATGGATTGGGTCATGCCTTAGCAGCTCCCCTCAAGTCGACCTCTCGCCATACCAATTCTCCATCGCCTGGACGCCTAGGCGTCGCCTATGCGACGCCGTGACAACTATGACTTTGGGCTTACAGGACAACGCATGTCGCCGTATCAACTAGTCTATGGCAAGGCATGCCACCTTCCTGTTGAACTCGAGCACAAGGCATACTGGGCTATCAGAAAGTTAAATTTCGATCTCACAGCTGTAGGGGAGAAGAGGCTTTTCCAACTTAATGAACTTGATGAATTCCGTCTGCAAGCTTATGAGAACTCGAAGTTATACAAGGAAAAAGTCAAAAAGTGGCACGATCAGAAAATTATTGACAAGAAATTTGAGCCAGACCAAGCTGTGCTTTTATACAACTCTCGACTGAGGTTCTTTCCAGGAAAGCTCAAGTCAAGATGGTCCGGGCCATTCATTGTCAAACAGGCATTCCCTCATGGCGCCGTCGAAGTATTTGGTCATAATCCGGATGAAATATTTAAAGTTAACGGACAGCGTTTAAAGCACTACTGGGGTGGTAATTTCGATCGCCAGAAAACCTCAATCACTCTTGCTGACCAATCTTGAAACAGGGAGCTAGTCTGGCCGAGGACTTTAAACCAAGCACTTGATGGGAGGCAACCCATTGACTCTATCTGTATCCTTTATGTTCAGTTGTTATATTTCAATTACCGCAATGTTTTAGTTTTTAAGTTTTCAATGCATTTGTGTTTTTGATAGTTTAGCTTTTGAACTCGATTTGCTCTATAGCCTCACCTTATGCTCAATCTCTCTAATTCATGCTTGGTATGTTGCAATACTACAGGTGAGGTGCATTGAGGATGATTGCTGCATTGAAATTTGAAAAATCAAATTTTTTGGAAAATCAGAGGAGCGCGCCCCGGCGGCAATTTTCAGTGCAAAATCCGCGCCCCGGCGACAACTCTCTGTCGGGCGCGCCCCGGCGGCAATCCTAGGCAAAATTTTGCGCCCCGGCGCAAAACGCGATTTTCAGTTTTTAAAAACTCCTTCCAGTCCGATTGTTTTTACTCTCTCCTCACACCCCAACCTCTGCATTCCCTCTCCCAATTCAGGCGAAACCATTAAGCACACACCCACACCCAATTTCACCTTCTCCCATTCGGATTGAACAAACCCTCACCCAAATTCAACCTCAATTTTGGGTTTCACTGTCAAATTTGGGATTCCAGCTAGGGCTTCCATTCGGGTACTTCAAGCAACTTTAGAGCTATAATTTCCAACCTAGCAAAGCAATTGATAAGTTCCTTGAGATTTCTATACGGGTTTGTAAGCATTGTTTCAACCAAACTTGCTCTAAAACTGATTTACATTCACTATTGGGTTATTATTCATAAACTGTATACTGCTTGAATTGGTTGAATTTGGATGCCCAATTGAGTTTGTGTTGGCTCAATTGGAAGACTTTGGGATATACGTTGTGTTTATTGCAGTGCTTTGCAAATTTTTGGTTTGAATTGAGTTTGGGGGAGGTTCTGTTGTGTGGTTTTCTGCTAGTGCACGCCAGGTGCTCGTTTATTTGTCTCAAAGACCAGTTGGGCTGTTTGAACACTGTTGGGTAAGAACTCTGGGCACGGTTTGCTGCAAATTGCTGGGATTGTTATCATGCCACCTAAGAGACACAGGGGTGAGGGTTCTACCACAATACCAGCATCGGCTTATAATCACAGCAGGTTTGTCAGTGCCGAGGCGGCAAAAAGGTTTGAAACGTATATTGCATGTAAAGCTCTAGCTCCCGAGTGTGGCCTTCGGCCTGACATATTGTATGATGGGGAGATGGAGCAGCAGATTACAGAGCGGGGTTGGGATACTTTCACTGATCACCCTGACCCGGCAGCTGTGGCTATTGTCCAGGAATTTTACGCCAATGCACAGGACAAGCCACCATATGTTGTTATTATACGGCCCAGAAGAGTCTCATTCAACGCTCATGCTATCAAAAACTACTATAATTTGGTGACTCCTGAGGTGTCAGTATTCAGAATTTCTGCATTCAAACCCTAATTATGACAAAATTCTAGCAGACTTATGCAAGCCAGGGACCACTTGGGTATCTAAGGGCAGTAGGGGTGCCACACTTTTCCATAGCAAGGATCTGAGCTTATATGGAAAGATCTGGTATGCTTTCTTGTGTGCGAAGCTCATGCCATCCCAGCACGTCAGTGATGTGACTAGAGACAGGGCAGCATTGTTATATATGCCATCGTGATGGACTACACCATCAATGTGGGCCACATCATCGAGGGCAGCATCCGCAGATTCTTGAGGAGTCACATTCAGGGAGGGTTGCCTCACCCATCCCTTATTTGTGGACTGTGTCGGGTGGCAGGCGTTTGGTGGGCTGATGATGAGGTAGTTCAGCAGCCATTACAGCTTCTCGACCACAAGCTTATTGAACGATACAAGGTCTGGGATGGAGCCGAATCACACCCGAGGGGACGAGGTTTTATCCTCAATTCTAGTTCCAAGGTCGATGAAGATCCTGATGCACAGGTAGCATCCAGCTCACAGCCCAAGACCCGTTTTAGTACTCAGTTTCGGAACTTGCAGCTATACACTAACAGGCGTACTAAGCGGCTAGAGAGGCAGAACAAGAGACTAGCAGAGCGTCAGGAGCATATGTTCAACTACCATACGAGCTTCAACGCAGCATTAGCCGAGCAATTTGCAAGGTTGAACCCCGGTGCCCCTCCAGTCCAGTTTCCTGTGCCCCAGCCATTGCCTCCTTACCCACCTACCGACTCTGATGATGATGTCGGTCAAGCACGACGCTTGACCTATTAGGGAAGTCCTCAGTGTTAAATTCTGTACTTTATAGACAATGGGGACATTATCCAATTTAAGTTTGGGGGTGGATTGTATCATATCGTTTGATATGTTTAATTGCATTGTCATGGTAGTTGCATTCGCATTGTATATTTTGAAGTTTTGACATAGTTAGAAATAATCATGTAAAATATCATCAAAATGATTTTTCTTGCTTTTAATGTTCATATTCGATCTGTTCATTGCATTTTGATGATCACAGTACATATTTCAAAAAAAAAAAAAATCTTCTTTGTTAATTGCATTTAGGAGCATTACAGCAGTATATTTTAGGAAAGCCGATGATATGATATTGTTCAATTTTCTATTGCATTCAGTATTACGGATTAGGATTGTGAAGTTAGGAATGCTAACTATTGCTAGTTTCGTTAAATTTGTGACCCTTTGATCTCATATTGCACAAGTCAATGCTTTGAACTGGTTAGATTTTAGTCCAATCTTATGAATCTGGTGCTCATTAAGGATAGGAAAACCTCTATCACTTGTTGGAACACAAAAACATGAATAATTACTGCTTCGATGTCTGTCTAGAATGCTAGAAAGTAGAAATTGACAAAATGAGAATATTAGACAGATATGAGCATATCTTGACTAGTTTATTTTTGTAGCCTTTGTCATTCAAACGAGTAAGCCCTTTGGAGTGTCTCTACGCTCGGTGGAAAGTTTGCTACATGGGTGACATTGAATAGCCTAATAAAGATAGACATTGCACAGTCAAGAATAAGAATAAATAATCAACGAGATGGAGCGTAAAACGCACTCGTTTGAATAAAAAAAAATAAAAAAAAAATAGTGAAAACAAGTGAATAAGAGGGGTGCTAAGAGTTGTCTATTTATTGCCTTATCTTTATTAGAGCACTGTGGTTCATGAATTGGATTGAGATCTTGATTAGTTTGATATATTGACTACACACTCACGTAAGGGTTAAATTTTTGATGAGATTGGTGTGTTATATTTTTGACGGGCATGAACTTGATGTTTTGCTAAAATGCTAATTCCTTTTGATTGAGGCCTGATTTCCATTTCCTATGTTGTGCTGCTGCTTTAGGTTTATAGATCATGCATTTGCATTCATATAGTTAGGTTGCTTTGTGCATTTGTATTTCTTTTATTTTTTGCTTGAGGACAAGCAAAGTCTTAAGTTTGGGGGTATTTGATGAGTAAGTTTTATACCTACGAATTGGATATCTTTTAGGCTCAATTCTTTGTTATCTTTAAGTATTTTTAGGATTATTTTACTTGTTATTGCATTGGTTTTGTAGGAGGCGGCTTCAGTTGGACATTTGTGGAAAATTGGGATTTCAGTGGCATTTTCGTAATTTTTGCATAACTGACCCGCGTCAGGGCGAGCTCCCCAGGCCAAATCTGGCGTCGGGGCGAGCTCCCTTTTGGTCCGCGCCGGGGCGAGCTCCCCAGGCCAAAATTGGCGTCGGGGCAGGCTCGTCGAGAATGGCCAGCGGCGATCTTTGTCCTGTTCTGACATAGTGGGAAAGCTTGGGAGGAAATTCAGGAACTTGATTGAGACATGGAGAGAGAGAGAGATAGATCAGATTATTGGGCATCCAGGGAGTGCATTAAAATTTTTATTGAAGCTAGGTTCAAACTAACAAGGAAGAGAACTAGAGAGAAGAAAGAACCACCATAACATCACCAAGGAGCTAAGGAATGCAATTTTGAGAAGGAAAGCTAGGGAAGAAGATACTACCAAGCAAGCAATTCGGGATTCAATCTAAAAAGGGTTTTATCATTCTATTTTCTAGCATTTCATTCTTACTTTGTAATTCCAAAACCATGTTATGTAAATTGAATATGATGTTATTTAGAGCTATCATGAACTAAACTTTTATTTCTAAGATTCCAATGGAACCCAACTCATAGTTTGTATTGAATACTCTCTCTTTGAATATTAGTTAGACTTTTGTGAATTGGATTTCATAATCTATGCTTATGGATTAATTGTTTGGCCCGTAATTACCGTGGTAACCTATATGAAATTGAGAAATGGATTATAGTGTTAAGACCTAGTTATGAATTCATGTGAAAGTTGGACATTCTTATGGGTAATTTATGAGATTGTGTGACGTGAGTCTTATGTATTATCCTCAAGATTAGATAATTTGATTGTATTTAGGATAGACATATACCTAAATACCACATGCATCCATTTGAGATTCTATGCTTAATGATTTCTATTGCGAAAGTTGGTAATTGAGAGAGTAGTTAATGAGATTTATCGTGACATGTATCTTGTTAATTATTCTTGATATTGGTTTCTTGTTAGTGTGTAGAATAGAGATATATCTATACACCGCATTAGGGAATACGTATTTGACCATCGAGAGAGGCTTTTATATAAATGTGATTTATCGGATGACAATTCTTGTGTTCTAACTAGTTGAAAAAGAGAGACTCATGTTAGTCAAATGAAGAGTTGGGGAAAATTGTAATCTTAAATCTTCCTATCTTGAATTCTTTCCGTGTTTTATTTAATTCTTGCTTTCTTAATTGTCTTAATTAATTCCTATTATCAACAAATTCATATTAAATCATCATTGTTTAAATAAGATCAACTTGTCATGCAATTGATAATTGGTAGTTATTTGACATAATTCCTCGTGGGTTCGACACCCTACTTACTTTATATTACTTGTGGACCGCGTATACTTGCGCATGTTTTATTAATTGTGAAATCGGTCAACAGGGATCCCGCCAAACCTGCCTACCTTGGTCGTGAAATTATTCACATTATTAAATGTAAAATCCACAACTCTAACATGTTTAGGAAAAATGTTGTTACTTCTGGTTATATATGTTGATTGCAAATCTGGTATAGCATACCATCATAGGGCATGTCCTATGATGGTCATGGTAATACTTATTCTGAGGTATGCCTAAGTATTTTGTACATTTCTTTCCTTCAATACATATTTAATTTAGCAAAAAAAAAAATATTTGTCTTCCATTTGTTGACCCACTTCGCTAATGGTGACCGAATAATAATCTGCGGAACTTGTTGCTTTCTTGCTTTCCGAGATGAATTTTTTATCTATTTGTTTTCGTTATAGATAAGACGATATTGTTTTAACTTAGGAAATATTGGTTACTATGTGCTAGTATAAGGATATGGTATGCATCTGGCTCAACAGGTTTCTGGACAATCTTAGGATGACTTGGTACCATCCAGATTCACCAAAGAATTCCATAAAAACTGCACCGAACACTTGATGATTGATGCTAAAAACAATACGACAAATTTTTATTCTATTGAGACAAAACTTCTATTTTTGATATGTAATAAAGTTAATTACTGAGACAGCACCTAATATCCCCTAACTTTTATCCTATATCAAATTCTTTGATAAATATCCAGTAGCTTAGTTTAAGCTCCAAACAGCTCCTACTCACAAGTTCTTGATCAGAGACAAAAAGCCAGAAGATTGACCAATGTATTTCTCTGCAGCAAATCCCCATGATCACATTATAATTACACTCACTAACGATATTTTCCATGGTTACTTAAGCTAGCACTTTTTCCTTATGTCCTGAAAATGATTTAAAGATTGCCAACATTTGTAGTTTAGTTATTTTACCAAGCAACTAAGGGCCTATTTGATAACATTTGAATTAATCTGAATGGCCTAAAACTGAATCGGTAAGTTATTCAGCTTGATTGTTTAGGTTTGATAAGGGTCTGGATGAGTCAGGTTCTGACCTAATCAGCCAAATATTACAAGCTTATTCGTTCAATTGGCAATCTGAATGAATTTTTACATAGATACCCTTTACATTAAAACAAATACCAACTAGCGATCTCTCTCTTGTCTCCAGACTTCTACAAGCTAAGGTCTCCTCCCTCTCCAATTGAATCAGCTATTGCTCAAGTTTATATTCTTCCAGGGCAACGGAAGCGCAGTATGTCTTCTCTCCTTCCTCTTTTAGGTGCCCTCCTTTATCTCCCATGTAATGGTAGAAAACTAGAAATTAGTGGGAAATTGGGGGTTAAGCCATGCTTATAGCCTCCAAATATGAAGAAATTGGGCACCTTATGTGCATATCAGATTGGTTTCACCAAACAGCAAGTCCTTGTTTACTGAGAGTATTTGGTGGACTAGAATGAAATTTGCCGGTTCCCCAGAATCCTTCTCGTTATTGATTTATTGTTTGTTTAATTGAAGCCTCTGTTTTGAATGAGCATACGAGTATCTATGCACAACATAACTGGTCTTTCCATTTCTTAATCTAAGAATTGAATAAACATGAAAACTTTAGCACGCTGTCAATTGGTTTTATCTTTAAAGGTAATACAGATGGAGAATATGGGCCAAGTTGAACTATAGAAGGTTTTTCTTTTATTATGAATGTGTGCATACACACATATTTTATATTGCACACACATATTATATATATATATATGTGTGTGTGTGTGTGTGTGTGTATTGTGAATAATCTATTAATGAAATTGTGATGCTAGTTTTAAAAGATACATTATGTCAATTTATACCATCATAAAAAGAAATGAGATTTTTTATTTTAAAAAATAATTGACAAGTAAGACTTTTTGTAGGACGATGAGAGTATTTTAAATTTTATATGAAAATGTTGTTCAAAAGTTCATTCAGTTGTGTTTCAATAATAATCATAATTACCAAAAAACTTGATCTAAACAATTCTGAGGGTTAAAATTGGAAAATACACAAATTCAGATGTTTTAGACAGATCAATTATCAAACAACTTATTTCATTCAACATTCAGCTTTCTGCTTCATTCAGATTTCTTAGCTATTCAAAAATTTCCATTCAGTTTTATCAAACAAGCTGTAGAAGTAGAGAACCAAAGCTTATAACAAAAAATAAAAAATTCATAAAGTATTTATCAAACTTTATTCTGTATGAATGCACCTCTTCCTCCCACTACTTCACCTAGTCAACAGAATATTATGTATATAAGAAGATAATGAAAGGAACTAAAATTTACCTGTTGATTAGTGAAAATCGGAGGCCGAAAATTCTGTGGTTGCTGCGGTTGAACTGAGCCAAAAGCAGGTTGTAAGGATGAACTGCCTTGTAGTTGCTGGGTAGTATTGGGTAGTTTCTGCTCTTGGTTACCATGTTGAGCAATTCCATTAAAATGCATCATAGCCTGTTGATTGACAATAAAGGCTGGATTATGGGGACCCCTGCCCTGAGAAACTTGCAGAGTGTGATTTGGCATTTGCATTTGGACAAACTGACCCAAATTTTGCATTGGACCCTGCACACAGAACTGCCCATTTGGCAAACTGATATTCTGGTTAATGTATGGGGCTTGGTTCATGGAATTGCGAGGAAAAAGCTGACTTAGTTGAGATAAATTGAATTGATTCATGGCCATGGTATTCAAATTCTGTGGACCATAACCACTTGGGAATTGACCCAAAGGAGACATACCATTTTGCAAGGGAAAGGGCTGGTTGGGTACATTCATGAAAGAATTATTTCCATTTCCCAAATGGGTATTGGAATTGTTAAAAGGAATGGGCATTTGAGGGTTGATTATACCCATTTGAGACTGAATTTGCGGCAATAAATTACTGGGATTTCCTTGAAACTGATTAGATGGCATACCCTGCTGAGTTTCAACACATCGAATTAGCTAATTAAAACCTGAAAGAGAAAAAAAATACATTGATAATGAAAAATTAAGAGAGGTACCTGCTGAGGAGCTGTAGCAGTGGTTCCATTAGTTTGAACTTGATTTGAATGATAAGGGTGCGAATTGAAGACAGGGACCATTACAGAGAGATGGAGAAACTCTTAATTTTAGCGAGGTTTGAAGGGGTTAAAGGTTTTCCTAGGGTTCTAGCGTTTTAGAAGAATGGGTTTAGTAAATTATGCGGGAACCGGGAACCGGGAACCGGGAACCGGGAACCGGGAACCGGGAACCGGGAACCGGGAACCGGGAACCGGGAACCGGGTTCTGTAGGGCAGTATGCCCGCGCGAGTACTGATTTGGGCAACATCTGTCGGATTTTACATATTTAAGAGTATTTTCATAAATTTTGTTTCTAATAGAATTTAACCACATTTATATAGATTTATGTCCATCGTAAATATTGACGTATATAAATAGGGATATAAAAAAATCAATAAGGACCTACACTAATTTATTCTATTTTATTGTTTAAATATAAAAGGTTATTTGTGTACTTCTGAATAAGTTTGAATTTGACCAAATAAATCGTTTAGACCGTTTGTTTTATAATTTTTAAATTTCAAATGCGTCTAAGTGTGTCTAAACGATTCTTCAAAAATATTGTGGTTGAATAAATAAAAAGTAGTGTTGAATGATATTTTTACTTAGTAGCTCATTGACAATTAAAAATTACATTCAATATTAATCTTGTTTTACTATTGTAAACAAATTTTATTATGTACAAGTTGTTTTTTATTTTTCTTTAATAAACTGGTCAATAACCAATTTAATGAATGGTGTTATACTTTTTTGTTTTGATTTTATGGACTAATATAATGTTATTAATATTTGTAGTGTTTTATTTCTAAAATTATATTATTTATAATATATTCCACCAAAGATTGTTCAAAAGTTTATATTTAATTTTTCTTAGGTAATATTGTTTATTTATAACTACACAATAAATTTGTTCATAACAACTCAAAAGGTTAAAATAAGAAAATATATGTATTCAGATATTTTAAATATACAATTATCAAACATATCATTTCATTCGGTATTCAGAGTTTATATATTATTCAGTTTATTCAAATTCTCTTATAAATTCAGAATTTTTCATTCATTTTTATCAAACAGACTCATTCACGTTAGTCGTAATCCAACTTTGTCATAAAATTTCTCAAACATATAAATAATTTCCCTTATGAATATCATTAGAAAATAATTTATAAGTATTAAGTCTATAAATATAAATATTTAAATAATATTTAAATATATCAAATTATTAAAATATATATATATATAATCAAAATAATTATTAATAAATTTAAGACAGGTGAGTGCAGGTAGTACATTCACTAGACCTTTAAACTAGATCTTCAGATTTATATAATATCGGCCTCATCGAATTCAAAAGTTCATATGTAGTTTGTTATCCCTATCAGAGAGATCTGGAACGAAAAAAGTAATTTTATTATTATTATCATTATTGTTATTATTCTTATTATTATTTATCAAAAATAGTCATGCTACATTCTACGAAAAAATATATCTAATTTCTTTTACCGCAAATACATAGAATCACATAATTTGTAAATAAATACACAGGTTATTATATATTTGTTTATTTGAAAGCTCTTGTGAGAATCCAATTTTCTTAAAATAAATATTGAGTTGTTTTTTAACTCTTTTAAAATTTAAAAACGAATTTTGACCAAGTAGGAGAGAGAAAAATTAGTTTTTGACTTAAGAAAGGAAAATCAGTTTTTATTTGGTTAACGTTTTGGAATTTCACGTTTCCATAAAAATAAAAAAATAAAAAATAAATAAATCACTTATCTTCTCTATCCTTTCTTCTCTATTTTCTTTCATTTTTTGAGGTTTTGGAGTAAGAACCCTAATGCAAATTTAGTAAATTATTTTCAATTTTTTATTTCGTATTAGTAACGTTGGAACCTTTCAATTGTAAAATTCATGGACAAGAAAAAAGAGGTGAAAGTGAATCATGTAGACAAGGAAAAATCCGTATAATTAGTATTGATCGTTTTTTGTTTAATTATTGTTAATGTCAAGATCCGTTCACGCCCCCAATCACTAAATAACACGTTGAATCCTGCACAGAAACGAAATCACACTGAGGAAGTTAACGCCCTGGGCCGCAAGGGGATAGCTCCGATGTGAGAATAAGTATATGCTGGAGAATAGGCTAACAATGGAGGCTTAATACTTTAGTACTCAAAGTAACGTTACCTGTGAATATGTCTCCTTATCATGGTAGTTGTCATACCAGGTTAGAAGTCAATCTCCTTAAAGAAAGGAAGTCGAAACTAATCCGAACTGTTTCCTTAGGAGTTGGAAGTTAAAATCAGGACTATAGATTCCTTAAAACCCAAGCCTCTGATTGGAATATACCGTCACGTGGGAAAGAATCTTCCACGTGAGATAGGACCCACCGAATCACCCGGAACCTACAAAATCATACCCCAACATTGCTCCCCACTCTCTTACTTTAAGGAATTTAAAATAAGAAAGTACAAAATTAATAGACATTAAACTACTATTATTGAAGCCGAATAGCCCCCTCCGTGCCAAACGGGACCCCACCACCATCATTACCAGCCGCACCTTGGGGACGTGGACACACGGAGGGTCACATCAAAAATCATTTCCCCCCCAAAAAGAACTGCCATTTCGTTTTCAAATCTAAAGTCATCCAAAAAATTGCAAGCGCTCCCTACAACCTTTCCTTATTGCAAACTCCATCTCTTCCCACCAAATTATGTTATTCCCCTGCAATCAAACACCACTAAAGCATCATACCTCTGATTAATGATGTTTGAAAACAACACCACTCAAACCAACCTAACTGCTGACAACCAAACCCTTACCACAAACCCAACGACCCCATCCTTGACTATAAATAATTTAGTTCCTAATTAGTTTAGGAATTAAATTAAAACCCTAAGTCCTAAAAGGTTTAGGAGGGAGGGTTAGTCTATAAATAAGGGGGGTCTTATTATAGAAAAGAAAATACAACTTTTGCAAGTATTCTCAAAACCTAAAAGAGTTAGGAGAGAGAAAACTAGGGCTAACCACCCAAAGTGAGAAACCTAAATTTACTTCTTCCATAATCATCTCTTGGTGGATCACCTTTAGAGCGCTACATACACTTTGTAGATTGTGTTTTATCAGGTGGATTTGGAGAAGAACGTGAAGGATCAAGAGAGGTGAACCCGTAGTTGTTCAAAAGTTGAATCTGCAAAGGTATAATCCCTTCTTCTTTATCTTGAATTAATAATATCGCATAAGATGATTCCTAGGATTGCAGAAAAATTTTAAATTTGATTTATGTCATGCTTACGCTATTTTACAATATGATTGTATGTATGTTCTTGTTTCTGCAAACTAATAGTGGCATCAGAGTTGTGACACCCCCAAATTCAGGTATCAATATCTCGAATCTAGTGCTCACGATAAAGTACATCCATACACCTCTAAACAACATAAATCAACTAATGCGGAATAAATAAACATATGTTGTTCATTACAAAAGGTTTACTACGGTCCTAAGGTCTATAACCTTAATTAAATACATCGCGGAATACAATAATAATACAAAACGATTCCACGATTACATAACGAGATATTACATATAACTATTCCTTAAGCTTTCCTTTGCCTTTGTCCGCTATGAAACTCTCCGGCTTAACTGCAATAGGTTCATGATATAGCAAGGGTGAGCAACTACTTTGCTCAGCAAGTTTAAAATGAATAAAGAAGATATATCATGAATGAATGAGAATAATAATTGCATAGTTCAACAATTTAAGGACATTGAAGAAATAGCTGACAATATAATCAAAGTTAAAATGAAACAATGAATATTGATTATTTACTGCTGAGTGGTCCAATAGACCCTGAACTTTTTGGCCAAAGGATCAATCATTCGAATGACCCTTTTAAACGCCTGGCCCGTCAGTAGTACTCGAGGGGATCAGCCTCTCGTACCCTATGTATATGCATAACATTTAACTCTGACTGCATCGAATAACCGACACATTAAAATCTCCTAAATAAGGGTTGCTCTCTCAGTCCAAGAATTCATACCAACAACCGGTTTTGATAGCTTTTAAAATAATAACCTGTACATGTCTAGCCGAAACAAATAGCGTAGACTATTTCCTTAAACAGTTCATGAATGAAGAACTTAAACGTTTCACAGTCCAATAACAGAGAATGAATTCAAATGCACAAGGCGCGAATATCAATAATTATCTTTGAGGTGGAGTAATTTGCAATAAATAATCCATTAATATAATTTGAAAGTAATAACTCGTTTTGAGTCATGAAATTTGCAACAATATACAACATTTGTATAAAATAGGAAAGTTGACCAAATGTAAAGGTTGAGTAAGTTTAAACAACTTGCAATGATATAGGATACTTGCTCAATCAACAAATAAACTCGCACAGTAAATAAAAGTTGTACGATTGAGAAAATCTGCCCAATATTAAATTGAGTTAGGGTAAGGAAACTTGCCTGGTGCGTCTGCTCCAATATTACAACACACGCTCCTTAATATCCTATACAATTAAGTACATATTCACATAACAATTAGTCACATACCGGATACCAAATAATGGTTTATACTACTCTATAATGTTTCATTCTTATTAGAAACATAATATTAAACAAGATTACACACACTAGTTACGACGTTACGATGCTTGCACGTCTGTACGCCAAACTTGCCTACTCGAACGCCCAAGCGACACGCAATTGCGTACGCCTAGCACGCCCATTCGACTTATCTAATACTCATTTTTTAATGCTAAGAATCATTATAATTTATAACATCCATGTTTTAGAACTTAGAATAACATCTTACATTGTCGGGAGCATTATATGTGCTTACGCGCATACCCGACACCCTCCGATTGCCCCTAATTACACATCATTCCTACAAATGGCCCAATTTAGGCCATGCTACAGGCCTCAAATTAAAAAACTTAAAGATTGTAGGTCTACTCTTTCTCTTTCCGAATCATCTTGAATCACCTCAATCCGAGTTTGTATGAGAAAGTTACGCCCATTTTACTAAAGGACGTCAAAGTTGTCTAGCCGATTGCAGGTCCGGCACGCCCCGCGCCCAAAAGACCTTGCCAATGGCGCGCCCCGCACCCAACCGGCAGCAGCCTAGGTGCGCGTTTTTCCAACATGCTCTGTTTTTGTTATTTTAGACCTATCTTGCTTCCAACCACCATAACTTCTTTTCTAGACGTTCAAATTGGTCCATTCTGGACTGTATAGACTCCTAACTCATGGGGCTACAACATATCAAAAATTCAGAGCTACCTATTAATATTAACATGGCCAAATCTTAGGCCAAAGTACTAAGTTCATACTCTATTTTTAGGTGTTCTAAGTATTCTTCGCTAAAACCATCACCAAATCTTTGTTTTAATCCCTTTTTACTCCATTCCAACTGGGTTAAACTCATAACCCATGGAAGTACAACATCATAACAACAAAAGAATCAAACAAACACGAAATCATAGCTACAAAGTCCTCTAAATCGTCCAATAGTTCATGTCCAAAGTCCATTGTTCTTCATGTTCTTCATCCTTTAAGCATAGGTACGGATTATTCTTGTGTTTTTGGTTCCACTTTAATGTTATTAATGACTTATAAGGTCTCTTAACAACATTTACAAACATCCAACACAAACAAAAACAACAAGAATCGCCATAAATACAATCCACAAGCTTAAGAGCTCAAAACTAAGAAAACTTGAAAAACTTAACAAGAAATCGAATGGAATGAATTTGATTGATTATTTACCTCTGTAAATCTTTCCTAGATTATTAAAAAGATTGGCTAGGGCTTTCTTGAGCTCTTGTTCTTTGCTTTGGCTTCCTTCTCTTCTTCACTCGTGCACCACCTCTCTCTCCTTCTCTAGAACTTCTTCTTCTTTCTTCTTTGTGTTATGCAGATTGTTTCCTTCCTCTCCTAGCAAATGGACTGAGCTTGATTCAAGAGAAGAAAATAGATTGAATGGCTTGGAAAGATGAAGTGTACATAAGTCTTTCTCTTCTCCCTTGTAGCTCTTCTTCTCCACCCGCTCCTTGAATCTTCAGCACTCACTCTCACTCAATTTTTCATTCGGGAAATATGATTTTGCAAAATTGAGCATGAGTTTAGGAAAGGAGTATAAGAAGATTTTCAGATGCCTTTGATCTTCCCCTAACTCTTCATATTCTTCATCAGATGATTTGGTAAGAAGAAGATGAAAGGATTTGGAAGTTAAGGAGTTTTTGAGTTTATTTTTCCTTTTCTCTTCATTCCATCCGTTGGTCTTCTCCTTCCTTTGCTTGTTTGCTGATTTGTTCCACCAATCAAAATCATATCAGATGTCTCATGGGGCCTACCTTGGCTGATTATTTCCATTTAATACCCATTTATCTATTTAATGGCCCATTTTACCATTTTTACATTCGAAATTCAACTCTTTCGTGAAGACAGTCGATTCCTATTAAAATCGACGTTCTCATTGTCATGGGAATATCCGTTTTGTCAAATTCATCTCTGAAATTCGTGTTTGACTTTTTATCGAAAAAGTCAACCGGTTGACTTTTGACCAAAAAGTCAACCCCGACACAAAATGTGTTTAGGGTCTATTCTGACTAATTTGGACGTTCCGGATTTAAATCCGCAGTCCGTTTCTCCAAATTCTAATCTGAACTCAAATTCGAGTTTTAACCACTTAATTTGAAGCGTTAGCTTCTTTAGTAAGTTCAAACAATTAAACTAGTTTAAACCAACTATAAATATACATCTCATCATATAAAAATAAATATATGTATATATATAACACATATACATATTTATTTAATCACATAAAAATATTACTTATAAAATTTATTTAAATAATATGCATCAATATTCATAAACTCGAATTACAAGGCTATCCAGAATTCACGGTCGTTATATCCCCCCCCCCCTTATAAGAATTTTGTCCCAGAATTACAACCTAGGTACGGAAAACGTAACACGGGTTTACTAAAAAAGATGCGGATAATTCTTCCTCATCTTTTCTTCTAGCTCCCACGTGGCTTCTGTAATAACCAAGAAATTCTTAGTCTTATTATAAGTAATATATTAATTAAATATTAGTGGTATTGAAACCTGGAATGTGTTGAGAATGATATGTGATTATTATAGAATATTATTGTCTATAATAATAAATAAAAAGAAAACTATTTGACCTAATATTAAATATTAAGGATGAGAATTTAATAATCTAAGAGTTATAGTATTGGGGAATTGTAGTATTTAAATTATATACTAATCCAAGGGATAAATTTTACTATCTCAATGTATTACTTATTTTGAACTAATTAAAGAAAGTTTAATTGGGTTACATAATTAAATTTATGTAGGTGACTCATTTAAAATTCCAAGATGAGTGGATTAGAAACCCTAATTTAATAATTAGGGTAAGATAAAATTTAAAATAGTGGACCATGACAATTTTCATGGCCCAAACAATTTAATTAGGAAGCCCTAATGAATAATTGAAGGCCCAAAGCATGGCCCAATTATGTAGGGGCTTGTTAGTCATTTTACTTATCAAATTTGGTAATAAAAATAAAACAATAATGGAGAAAAGGAGAGAGAGCATGGCCGGCAAAGGAGGGAGTAAATAAGCATATGTTGATTTTTTTTACTTTAGTTGGCAACCTACTCCCTTAGGTGTCAACTTAAGAAACTAGCCACCTTGCTTAACCAACACATCAAGTAAACCAATGCTAAGAAGGCAAAATATTGGGAGAAGTAATACATGCATACATTGTATACTTACTAACTTAATAACATAGTATCAAACCAAGTCTCCTTCATTTCTTTTTCATTTTCTCCACCGAATAGGTAGTAATAAAAAATAGAAAGAGAGAGAGAGAGAAAGGGCTGGCCATAGGAGAGAAAAGAAAGAATAGGAGCAAGCTCATGAACCCCAAGCTCATTTCCTACTTTGGAAAAATAAGAAAAATAGCAACCAAATCAAGGTAAGAAAAGAAATAAAAACTTTAGTTTATGTTTTGTATATTTTGGGTAATATTATGTTAGGTTTATGGGAATGCAAGTTCTAAAAGGCTAGAATCTTGTGAGAATGATAAATATTAGGTAGAGTATGTTTAACTTGTTCATCTATATAAGTTGATATTGGAAAATTTTGGGAAAAGAAAGTTAAAGAGTTTTTTTTTTTGAAAACTTATGTTAAAGTGTTGATATATATTTTTTATTTTGAAAATCTATGATGGGTTTAGTAATTTTTCTTACTTGGTATGTTAGATACATGAGTTTGTGACAAAACCCCTTTGGAATCACTTAAAAATGTTGAGAAATGAGCAAATTATGAATTTATTACTAAAACACTACAACCAGAAAACCCTGTTACGAATCAACCACTTTGGCACGGATTTCAGGGACCAAAACAGCACCAAATCCAGTGTTTGATGAATGACAATTATAGTTCGGGAAGATACGAATCCAACGAGTCTGACTAGGCCTAAATTGAAGTTGTAGATTTCATTCTATGAAGGTTTTCGTAAAGGACTCCGAATCTGGAAACTAAGAGGAAAAAAATAGGGAAAAACCGGTTTTCCGGTGAACCGGCAGGACTTTCCGGCGACCGGTTCACCTACTTTCCGACCGGTTTCGGCGGTGATTCCAGGACCCAAATTTTTCTAAAATTGTGAAGAATATTTTAATATTTATTGGGTAATTTTTCTGGACAGTTTGGTAATTATTAAGTAATTAATGGGTTAAACTCATTTAAATCATTTATAACTTACTAATTAATAATTATTAAGGCCACTAAATAATTATTAAACTAATTTCATATAATCTAAATGTTATTAACTACTTAATTATCATTTCAAAAAAAACTACGCAATAATTAAGTAGAGTTAGTATTAATAAACTAACTATTGATTATTTAATTGAAGTTAAATAATAAATAGAGTTAACTAATTGATTAATTATTATTTAATTTATATTAAATAATAATTAAAGAGTGTTTGAGTAAGATTAAGTAATTACTCACTTTCATTATCATAATAAAATAATTATTTAATATTTAATATTAAATAATAAATAAGTACAAATATTAATTAATTAATTATCCTTTTATTGATAAGAAAGAATAATTAAAGGTTTATGAAGTGAATTAATTATTTACTATTCAAGGGTAAATAATTTATTTTATTATTTAACTATATTAAATAATAAATAAAGACAAATGTTAATTAATTATTCTTTAATAATAAAGAATAATTAAAGAATAATGAAAGAGATAGAGTAATTATTTTCAAAGATAAGTAATTCATCAATTATTATTTAATTAAAGAAGAATGGTTAGAAAATAATTAATTATTATTTAATTTTATAATAATTAAAGATTAATAATAATTTGATCACTTAGTATTTAATTGATATTAAATACTAAATAGATTTATGTAGTTATTATTTATTTTATAGTAACTAAAGGTAATTAAGTGATTACTATTTAACTAATATTAAATAGTTTTCAAGTGAAAGTATAGGTAATCAATAAATAGAATATTAGCAATTCATTAATTAAACAATTATAATAAATTATTTAAAGGTTTAATAAGTGTATAACACTTAAGATAAACATTATTAAATAATTAAATTATTAACCTAAGATCAATTAAATGCCTTAAAAGGTTAATGATAGCGTATTATTATGTGTACCTTGTAATGAATATATCTACTAAATGAATAGCTGAAGTAGGTGTATTGAAGTACAATTATGTGCTATACTAATTGATAGACCGACGTTATTGATGCTAGGTCACTCAACGAATTTTAATTAAAGCTAGATAGTCGTAGCTCGTCAAACAGGCAGGTTTCCTAACTCAACTCGAGTTATTATTTTTCAAAGCATAGTAGTGAATAATTATTGATGATTATTCGCATCTATAATATTTATTGACATTCGCACTTCGTGCAATTAAATTCCTATTCTATTAGTTTTGGACTGTGAATTGTTTAAAGTTCTTTCATTAATGAACTGTTATGAACTGGATCTATGCTAATTGTATCAGCTAGATCGAACACATTAAATTGATAAACTCAATCATTTTAAAAGCTAATCCTACCAGTTGATTGGTATGGATTCTTCGACTGAGATAAAGAACAGTTTTATTAAAGCATTAATTGGAAAACAATTATTGCTCGATTATTAAGTGTTTATGCATAAATCACCGGGTATGAAAGGATGATCTCCTTGATTACCAAAACTTATTAAAAGGACCAGTTTAAATACTGATAACCTTCGTATATGTTCATGGTTAATTATAACCACTCAGTATCTATTATTTCATTATTGAATCTTGTTGATTGTTCTTGTACAGTTGAATTTTATCGTTGAATATCTATAGATAAAATCCTTTCTAATCATGATATACCTCATTTTTAATTAAACTTGCCAAGCAAATTAGTTGCTTACCATTGCTATATCATGACGTTTATTTCAGCTAAACCAGAAAGTTCTACAAAGAAAGACAAAGGAAAAGGAAAAGTGCAGGAGTATTTTACTATAAACTCTTAGGCCTTATATTTGATGTAATTATTATGTAAACCTTTTGTAATATTAAAGGTATGTGTTAAGTTAAGGTTAAATAGACCTGGGAAACATTGTTGTAGACTTTATTATAGTGAACAATGTATGTTTATTATTCCGCAATAGTATATAGAATGTTTATGATGTTGATAGACCGTGAGCAACAAACCCGAGGTTAGAGAACCCGGATTTGGGGGCGTCACAGGTTGGTATCAGAGCTGTAGGTTTTAAACTTTAGGAACGCGAAACCTAGGTTATAACCTTAGAAGGAAACTCATATGTTAAGTGATGAATTATGGAAATTCATCTAGTATAGATTGTACATGATAAAATATTATTTTATTCTATTAATGAATATATTTTATTGTGATACTGATGTTGTCCTTGTTTGCTTATAGGATGTCTGAAGAAAAGCAAGATAGTCATACTGTAGAGCAGGAGTTGAAGGATCATGTTGAGGAGCATGAGGTGATGACAAATACCTCACAGGATATCATAATGGCAGACTTGATGTATAGGAACCATAAGTTAGAAGAGAGGGTGGCTCACTTAGAGGAGCAGAACCACACACATCAGCATATAGAGTAGCAATACAAGGATGCTGCCTGTCAGGCATTGACAGAGTTGTCGGAGCAGAAAGCCAAAGTGGAGTTGCTAGAGTTTCAGCTGAGTCAGAGGACACTAGAGAATCAAGTGATAAAGTTTGAGTTCGATGTAGAGATAGCCGAAAAGATTAGAATCTCGGATGCATGGGAAAAGGCAGCCAGACTGGTGGATCAGCTCGAGGAGGAGCTGTAGGCTAAGAAGGTTAGGATTGACTCATTGGGGCGAGCTTTAGATACTGCCTATATGAGTCAGAGGTCAGGATTGAGGAGGCAGCGTTTTGAGATCGGTGAGTCGAGCCGTTCTGTTCAACGCCGAGTGGATGGAGATGCGCTTCAGGAGTCGGAGCATGTCCATGCTGAGGTGGCTCAGCCCGACAGTTAGTGATGTGTTGGTTTGGTGGTTATGTAGATAGATGCAGTATGTACCCTTTTGTTTACTAGGGTTACTTGATATATGATCTAAACCTCAGATAGTGTGAGGTAGTATGTAAATATGTTGTATCCCCACTTATGAGGTTAGGGGAGTTTTAGTTTTTGACAAATCCCACATTTTGTTGTTAAATAGGGATAGGTGACATTTATAGCAATATGCCAGTTATGTAAGGAAGTTGGTATATGAATATAAATGTGATATTTTATTATATATGGGTAATATGTTAAAAATTTAGAAAGTTAATTCAACAATTTAGCAGACCCTATTGATTATAATAACACGCCATATTACAAAGCCATAAGTCAGGACTAATATAATAAGATTTACGTATATGATTAAATTTTTATGAAACCACTATTAAATTGTGACATAAAAATGCAAATGATGCATGAATGATATAAATTTTTTTTATTGAACCAGAAAATGCCGCCAATATGGAGAGGAAGAGGAAGGGGAAGAGGAGGTGGAATACCAAGGACCTCACCATCAACCCAAGAGGAATCTATAAATAATTCTGCGAGTCAAGAAAATCCGATGCAATAATTCATTGACCTGTTAACCTAAGCGCTGCAGGGTAGAAACGCCGCACCACCAGTAAACCCAAACCCTCTTGAGGGCCACTTGGCCAACTTTAAGGACTTAAAGGCAGTAGGCCCACCAGAGTTTAAGGGGACGACTGACCCTATTGAAGCGCAAACGTGGATAAAGGAGACGGAGAAGGCTTTTGTTATTGCTAGAGTTGCAGAGGAGCAAAAGACAACTTTTGCTACCTATTTAATGAAGGGCGAGGCTAATTTCTGGTGGGAAGCAAATCAGAGTAGAGCCGGAGAAGGTGTGATAAGCTGGGAACGATTTAAAGAATTGTTTCTCGAAAACTACTTTCCAAGGAGTATGCAAGGAAGAATGGAGGTTAAGTTTTTGGAATTAAAACAAGAAAACATGTCAGTCTCAGAGTACGCATCCAAATTTAATGAGTTAGCAAGGTTTGCACCACATCAGGTGATTACTGAAGAACGAAAGGCGCGAAGATTTGAAAACGGGTTGAAACCCTGGATTTTTAGCAAAGTAGCGGTGTTACAGATCGATTCATTTGCGACTTTATTGGAAAAAGCTATCATTACAGAAGGTGGTAGTGAGGCAATATCCAAATACAATCGAGAGAAGAACAAAAAGAGGACTGAAGGTGGGAATCAGAGTACCACCAGTGGTGGCGGCAACAGCAAGAAGCACAAATGGAACAGCAGTGGCAGTAACCTAGAGAATCAACAAGGAAGTGTACAACAGAAGAAGCCAGCATGTGGGAAATGTGGAAAGAATCACTCGAGGGAGTGTATGAAAGGGAAAAATGTATGTTATAACTGCGAACAAGAATGACATATTTCGCCCAATTGTCCTAAGCCAAAGAAAGGTGGTTGTTTTTCATGTGGAGGAACGGGACATAGATTCAAGGATTGTCCTTTGAAAAAGAATACTGATAGAGGAAGTAGCAATAAGGGTAGTAACACCAAACTAACCATTGGAGGGCCAGCACAACAGAGCAAGCCAACAGCTAGAACCTTCAACATGACTGTACAAGACGCAGTGGCATCAAAGGAGGTGGTGTCAGGTATAATTCCGATCAATAATATAAATGCATATGTGTTATTTGATTCGGGAGCTACCTGTTCTTTTGTATATGATGAATTTGCTAGAAGATTAAACTTACCTCGCGAATAGTTAGAAAACCCAATGAATATAGAAGTTGCAAACAAAGAAGTTATCCCTGTTAAGTTTATCCATAAAAATTGCAATGTGGAAATAAGAGGACATAAGTTAAGCGTGAATTTGATTCCAATACGCTTAGGAGAATTTGATGTGATCCTAGGAATGGATTTGTTGTTTAACCATGAGGCAATAATTGACTGTCAGAAGAAGAGTATACGCCTTAAGACACCAAATAAGTCTAAGGTTGTATTTTATGGCAGCAAGTCGTCAAGACAAACAAATTGTCTGACGATGATGCAGGCCAGGAAGATGTTACGAAAAGGATATGAAGGTTATTTGGCTCATGTAGTGGATACACGAATGGTGAATCCTGAAATAGGGCAGATATATGTAGTCAATGAGTTTAGGGATGTCTTTCCAGATGAACTGCCAGGACTTCCACCAGACTGAGAGATAGAATTTGTGATCGATTTAGTACCGGGAACAGCGCCAATATCGAAAGCACCGTATAGAATGGCTCCGGTAGAAATGAAAGAATTAATGGTCCAGTTACAGGAGTTATTGGACAAGAAGTACATTCAACCTAGTGTATCTCCGTGGGGAGCACCGGTGTTATTTGTAAAGAAGAAGGATGGATCAATGCGGTTATGCATGGATTATAGGGAACTGAATAAGGTGACAATCAAGAACAAATATCCGTTACCAAGAATAGATGATCTTTTTGATCAGCTTAAAGGGGCAAGATATTTTTCGAAGATCGATTTGTGAACGGGTTATCATCAGTTGAAGGTAAGACCGGAGGATTTACCAAAGACAACATTTAGGACTCGTTACGGCCATTATAAGTTTCTAGTGATGTCTTTTGGACTGACGAATGCGCCAGCTGCATTTATGGACTTGATGAACAGAGTATTTAAACCATACTTAGATAAGTTTGTGGTTGTGTTCATTGATGACATATTGGTGTATTCGAAGACTGAAGCAGAGCATGCTGAACATTTAAGGATAGTGCTAGAGACATTGAGGAAGGAGAAATTGTATGCCAAGTTTTCGAAATGTGAATTTTGGTTGGAGAGAGTTCAGTTTTTGGGACATGTCATAGATAATGAGGGAATTTCTGTTGATCCAGTAAAGGTCGAAGCAGTGAAGAATTGGGGACAACCGAAGACACCTACAGAAGTCCGAAGTTTCTTGGGATTGACAGGATATTACCGGAGGTTTATTCAGGATTTCTCGAAGATTGCTTCGCCGTTGACAAATTTGACCAGAAAGACGGTTAAGTATGTGTGGATAAAGAAGTGTGAACAAAGTTTTCAAGAGTTGAAGAAGCGACTAAGTGAAGCACTTGTGTTATCGTTACCAGATAGTACGAGAGGTTTTATAGTGTATAGTGATGCGTCACACAAGGGACTAGGTTGTGTATTGATGCAGAATGGTAAAGTCATTGCATAGGCATCACGACAGCTGAAAGACTATGAGAAGGGATATCCTACCCATGACCTGGAATTGGCAGCGGTAGTGTTTGCCCTTAAAATATGGAGACATTATCTTTATGGAGAAAAGTGTGAGATATATACAGACCATAAAAGTCTGAAGTATATCTTTACCCAAAAGGAGTTGAACATGAGGTAGAGGAGATAGATAGAATTAATCAAGGACTATGATTGTGAGATTTTATACCATCTAGGAAAGGCCAATGTAGTAGCAGATGCTTTAAGCAGGAAGAACAGTGAGAAGTTGTTTGTCTTGACAGAGCAAGAAAAGTTAATAAAAGAGATGGAAAAGATGGAGTTGGAGGTGAAAAATCCGAGGGATTCAGATAAAGTAATAGAAATGGAAGCGAGTCTGACCTTATTAGACAAGGTAAAAATGGCTCAGGAAAATGATGAAGAATGTGGGAACATTAAGACACGGATAGCTGAGGGTGAAGAGTTAAAATATAATATTGATGGCACTGGATTATTGAGATTGGAAAATTGAATTTGGGTACCTTTAGTACCGGAATTAAGGGAAGAGATTTTACAAGAAGCACACAGTACAAGATACTCGATACACAAAGGAAGCACAAAGATGTACCAAGACTTGCGCCAACACTATTGGTGGCCGAACATGAAAAGAGAGGTTGCTGAATGTGTCAGCAGATGTTTAACTTGTCAGAGGGTCAAGGTAGAACATCAACGACCAAGTGGATTATTGCAGCCATTAGAGATTCCAGAGTGAAAATGGGAGCACGTCACAATGGATTTTGTGGTGGGACTTCCAGCAACGCAGAAAGGTCACGATGCAATATGGATAATTGTTGATCGTCTCACAAAGTCAGCACACTTTTTGCCGATCAAGATTAGGTATAATTTGAATCAATTAGCCAAATTGTATATCAAAGAAATTGTTTCAAGACATGGAGTGCCAATATCAATTGTATCTGATAGAGATCCGCGCTTCACGTCAAATTTTTGGAGAAGTTTTCAAGAACGAATGGGGACACAGCTAAGGTTGAGTACCGCGTATCATCCACAGACTGATGGGCAAAGTGAAAGAACGATTCAAACATTAGAAGATATGCTCAAAGCCTGTGTGATGGACTTCAAGGGAAGCTGGGAAGATCATCTCCCACTAGTTGAGTTTTTATATAATAATAGTTATCATGCAAGTATTGGAATGCCACCGTATGAAGCACTGTATGGAAGGAAATGCAGAACACCCTTATGTTGGGATGAGGTAGGTGAACGAAGATTGTTAGAGCCAGAATTGGTGCAGCAGACTGTGGAGATCATCAGAATAATAAGAGTTCGACTGGTAGTAGCTCAGGATCGACAAAAGAAATATGTAGATTTGCATCGTAAGAAGAGGGACTTCGAAGTGGGAAGCTATGTGTTTTTGAAAGTATCTCCCTGAAAGGGGAAGATAAGATTTGGGAAGAAAGGAAAACTGAGTCCAAGATTTATTGGACCGTTTGAGATACTGAAGAAAATAGGCGAGGTGGCATACGAGGTAGCTTTACCTCCTGAACTGGAACATATTCACAATGTGTTTCATGTGTCAGTGTTGCATCCATATAAGTCCGATTACAAGCATGTGATATCGTATGAGCCAATTCAAGTCGGGAAGGATTTGTCGTACGAGAAAATTCCTGTAGAAATTTTGGATAGGAAGGAACAGAAACTAAGAAATAAGGTTATACATTATGTTAAAGTTTTGTGGAGGAACCACAACGCTGAAGAAGCCACGTGGGAACTCGAGGAAAAGTTGAAGAAGAATTATCCGAATCTTTTTGAGTAACCTTATGCGAAATTCCGGGGACAGAATTCTTATAAGGAGGAGAGAATGTAATAACCAAGAAATTCTTAGTCTTATTATAAGTAATATATTAATTAAATATTAGTGGTATTGAAACCTTAGAATGTGTTGAGAATGATATGTGATTATTATAGAATATTATTGTCTATAATAATAAATAAAAAGAAAACTATTTGACCTAATATTAAATATTAAGGATGAGAATTTAATAACCTAAGAGTTATAGTATTGGGAAATTGTAGTATTTAAATTATATACTAATCCAAGGGATAAATTTTACTATCTCAATGTATTACTTATTTTGAACTAATTAAAGAAAGTTTAATTGGGTTACATAATTAAATTTATGTAGGTGACTCATTTAAAATTCCAAGATGCGTGGATTAAAAACCCTAATTTAATAATTAGGGTAAGATAAAATTTAAAATAGTGGACCATGACAATTTTCATAGCCCAAACAATTTAATTAGGAAGCCCTAATGAATAATTGAAGGCCCAAAGCATGGCCCAATTATGTAGGGGCTTGTTAGTTATTTTACTTATCAAATTTGGTAATAAAAATAAATCAATAATGGAGAAAAGGAGAGAGAGCATGGCCGACAAAGGAGGGAGTAAATAAGCATGTGTTGATTTTTTTTACTTTAGTTGGCAACCTACTCCCTTAGGTGTCAACTTAAGAAACTAGCCACCTTGCTTAACCAACACATCAAGTAAACCAATGCTAAGAAGGCAAAATATTGGGAGAAGTAATACATGCATACATTGTATACTTACTAACTTAATAACATAGTATCAAACCAAGTCTCCTTCATTTCTTTTTCATTTTCTCCACCAAATAGGTAGAAAAAAAAATAGATAGAGAGAGAGAGAGAGAGAGAAAGGGCTGGCCGTAGGAGAGAAAAGAAAGAATAAGAGCAAGCTCATGAACCCCAAGCTCATTTCCTACTTTGGAAAAATAAGAAAAATAGCAACCAAATCAAGGTAAGAAAAGAAATAAAAACTCTAGTTTATGTTTTGTATATTTTGGGTAATATTATGTTAGGTTTATGGGAATGCAAGTTCTAAAAGGCTAGAATCTTGTGAGAATGATAAATATTAGGTAGAGTATGTTTAACTTGGTCATCTATATAAGTTGATGTTGGAAAAATTTGGAAAAAGAAAGTTAAAGAGTTTTTGTTTTTTTTTGAAAACTTATGTTAAAGTGTTGATATATATTTTTTATTTTGGAAATCTATGATGGGTTATATAATTTTTCTTACTTGGTATGTTAGATACATGAGTTTGTGACAAAACCCTTTTGGAATCACTTAAAAATGTTGAGAAATGAGCAAACTATGAATTTATTACTAAAACACTACAACCAGAAAACCCTGTTACGAATCAGCCACTTTGGCACGGATTTCAGGGACCAAAACCGCACCAAATCCAGTGTTTGATGAATGACAATTATAGTTCGAGAAGATACGAATCCAACGAGTCTGACTAGGCCTAAATTGAAGTTGTAGATTTCATTGTATGAAGGTTTTCGTAAAGGACTCCGAATCTGGAAACTAAGAGAAAAAAAAAGAAAAAATCGGTTTTCTGGTGAACCGACGGGACTTTCCGGCGACCGGTTCACCTACTTTCCGACAGGTTCCGGCGGTGATTCCAGGACCTAATTTTTTCTAAAGTTGTGAAGAATATTTTAATATTTATTGGGTAATTTGTCTGGACAGTTTGGTAATTATTAAGTAATTAATGGGTTAAACTCATTTAAATCATTTATAACTTACTAATTAATAATTATTAAGGCCACTAAATAATTATTAAACTAATTTCATATAATCTAAATGTTATTAACTACTTAATTATCATTTCAAAGAAACTAAACAATAATTAAGTAGAGTTAGTATTAATAAACTAACTATTGATTATTTAATTGAAGTTAAATAATAAATAGAGTTAACTAATTGACTAATTATTATTTAATTTATATTAAATAATAATTAAAGAGTGTTTGAGTAAGATTAAGTAATTACTCACTTTAATTATCATAATAAAATAATTATTTATTATTTAATATTAAATAATAAATAAGTACAAAGGTTAATTAATTAATTATCCTTTTATTAATAAGAAAGAATAATTAAAGGTTTATGAAGTGAATTAATTATTTACTATTCAAGGGTAAATTAATTTATTTTATTATTTAATTATATTAAATAATAAATGAAGACAAATATTAATTAATTATTCTTTAATAATAAAGAATAATTAAAGAATAATGAAAGAGATAGAGTAATTATTTTCAAAGATAAGTAATTCATCAATTATTATTTAATTAAAGAAGAATGGTTAGTAAATAATTAATTCTTATTTAATTTATAATAATTAAAGATTAATAATAATTTGATTACTTAGTATTTAATTGATATTAAATACTAAGTAGATTTATGTAGTTATTATTTATTTTATAGTAACTAAAGGTAATTAAGTGATTACTATTTAACTAATATTAAATAGTTTTCAAGTGAAAGTATAGGTAATCAATAAATAGAATATTAGTAATTCATTAATTAAACAATTATAATAAATTATTTAAAGGTTTAATAAGTGTATAACACTTAAGATAAACATTATTAAATAATTAAATTATTAACCTAAGATCAATTAAATGCCTTAAAAGGTTAATGATAGCGTATTATTATGTGTACCTTGTAATGAATATATCTACTAAATGAATAGCTGAAGTAGGTGTATTGAAGTACAATTATGTGCTATACTAATTGATAGACCGACGTTATTGATGCTAGGTCACTCAACGAATTTTAATTAAAGCTAGATAGTCGTAGCTCGTCAAACAGGCAGGTTTCCTAACTCAACTCGAGTTATTATTTTTCAAAGCATAGTAGTGAATAATTATTGATGATTATTCGCATCTATAATATTTATTGACATTCGCACTTCGTGCAATTAAATTCCTATTCTATTAGTTTTGGACTGTGAATTGTTTAAAGTTCTTTCATCAATGAACTGTTATGAACTGGATCTATGCTAATTGTATCAGCTAGATCAAACACATTAAATTGATAAACTCAATCATTTTAAAAGCTAATCCTACCAGTTGATTGGTATGGATTCTTCGACTGAGATAAAGAACAGTTTTATTAAAGCATTAATTGAAAAACAATTATTGCTCGATTATTAAGTGTTTATGCATAAATCACTAGGTATGAAAGGCTGATCCCCTTGATTACCAAAACTTATTAAAAGGACCAGTTTAAATACTGACAACCTTCGTATATGTTCATGGTTAATTATAACCATTCAATATCTATTGTTTCATTATTGAATCTTGTTGATTGTTCTTGTACAGTTGAATTTTATCGTTGAATATCTATAAATAAAATCCTTTCTAATCATGATATACCTCATTTTTAATTAAACTTGCTAAGCAAATTAGTTGCTTACCATTGCTATATCATGACGTTTATTTCAGCTAAACCAGAAAGTTCTACAAAGAAAGACAAAGGAAAAGTGCAGGAGTATTTTACTATAAACTCTTAGGCCTTATATTTGATGTAATTATTATATAAACCTTTTGTAATATTAAAGGTATGTGTTAAGTTAAGGTTAAGTAGACTTGGAAAACATTGTTGTCGACTTTATTATAATGAACAATGTATGTTTATTATTCCGCAATAGTATATAGAATGTTTATGATGTTGATGGATCGTGAGCACCAAACCCGAGGTTAGAGAACCCGGATTTAGGGGCGTCACAGCTTCTTTAGCTGCGTTGTTCCTCCAAAGTACTTTGACCGAATGGATGACCTTATTTCTTAACGTCTGCTCCTTCCCGTGACACCCCCAAATTCAAGTACAAATACCTCGAATTTGGTGCTTACGATAAAATACATCCATACACCTCCAAACAACATAAATTATCTAATGCAGAATAAATAAACATATGTTGTTCATTACAAAATGTTTACTACGGTCCCAAGGTCTATAACCTTAAATAGAATACATCGCAGAATACAATAATATTACAAAACGATTCCACGATTACATAACGGGATAATTCATATAACTATTCCTTAAGCTTTCATTTGCCTTTGTCCGCTTTGGAACTCTCTGGCTTAACTGCAATAGGTCCATGATATAGCAAGGGTGATCAACTATTTTGCTCAGCAAGTTTAAAATGATTAAAGAAGATATATCATGAATGAATAAGAATAATAGCCGCATAGATCAACAATTTATGAACATTGATGAAATAGCTGAAATGACATAATCAAAGTTCAAATGAAACAATGAATATTGATTATTTACGGCTGAGTGGTCCAACCGACCATGAACTTGGCCAAAGAGTCAATCATTCAACTAACTCTTTTAAAAGCTAGCCCCGTCAGTTGTACTTGAGGGGATCAGCCTCTTGTACACCATGTATATGCATAACATTTAACTCTGACTGCATCGAATAACCGACACATTAAAATCCCCTAAATAAGGGTTGCTCTCTCAGTCCAAGAATCCATACCAACAACCGATTTGGATAGCTTTTAAAATAATAACCTGTATATGTCTAGTCGAAACAAATAGCGTAGACTATTTTCTTAAACCGTTCATGAATAAAGAACTTAAACGTTTCATAGTCCAACAACATATAATGAATTCAAATGCACAAGGTGCGAATATTAATAATTATCTTTGATGTGGAGTAATTGACAATAATTGTTCGACTAATATCATTTGAGAGTAATAACTCGTGTCTGAGTTAGGAAACTTGCAATAATATAGAATACTTGCTCAATAAATAAATCGAGTGAGATAGAACCTGGTCAATAATGAAACTTGCCCAATTATAAAGATTGAGTAAGTTTAAGAACTTGCAATTCATAAGAATAAACTCGCACAATAATAAAAGTTGTACGGGTTAGGAAACTTGCAACAAGATATAATAGTTGTTCAAATATAATCTTGAGTAAGGTAAGAAACTTGCCCGGTGCGTTTACTACAATACTACAACACACGCTCCTTAATATCCTACATATATAAATACATATTCACATAACAATTAGTCACATACTGGATACCAAATACTTATTTATATTACTCTATAATGTCCCATTCATATTAGAAACAAAATATTAAACAAGGTTATGCCCACTAGTTATGGCGTTACGACGCTTGCACGTCTGTACGCCAAGCTTGACTATTCGAACGCCCAAGCGACACGCATTTGCGTACGCCTAGCAAGCCCATTCGATTTATCTAAAACTCATTGGTTAATACTAAGTATCATTATAATTCATAAAATTCATGTTTTAGAACTTAGAACAACATCTCACATTGTCGGGAGCATTACATGTGCTTACGCGTATGCCCGACACCCTCCGATTGCCCCCAATTACGTATTAGTCCTATAAATGGCCAATTTAGCCCATACTAAAGACCTCAAATTGAAAAACGTAAAGAACGAAATTTGTAGGTCTACTCTTTCTCGTTTCGTATCATCTTGAATCACCTCAATCCGAGTTCGTGTGAGAAAGTTATGCCTATTTTAGTAAAGGACATCAAAGCAGTCCAACCTGACACTATTCCAGCGCGTCCGAGCACTGAAACCTTTAGTGTTCAGCGCGGGCTGCGCTGAGGCCTCTGACATTCAGCACGGACGGCGCTAAACTAGGGTAATTTGAGCGCCGTCAGCTCTGGAACACAAACAACACAAATTTCTAGATTTCGTGACCCGATCTTCCTCCACTCTAATCTTCATATCTCCTTATATACACATTCAAATTAGTCCATTTCGGACTCTATGAACTCCTAACTCATGGTGCTATAACATATCAAAAATCAGAGCTACCCATTAACATTAACATGGCCAAATCTTAGGCCAAAGTACTAAGTTACGCACTGTTCTTTGAGTTCTTGACAAGTTTTACAAAAATCATTAGTACGAGCTCGTTTTAACTCCTTTTTACTCCAATCCAGTTGTGTGATGATCTTCACTCGTAAGAGTACATTACAACAACCATAAACACAACATCTAACGTCAAAGATTTACACAGTTCTTGTCCAAATAGTCCGTATAGTCCATTTCATTCTTCTTTATGCATAAGTCCAAATCATTCGTTCTTTGTTCAACTTTTGAATGTTATTAACCGATGTTTTAAGTCATTAACAACATATAAACACATTCATTAACAACTAATAACATCATAGAAACAAATACGAAATCTACCATTAACGAACCAAGAACTCTAGGAAAGCTTGAAATGAAAGAGAGGAATTTAGTTTTGATGTTCTAACCTCTTGCAGCTTCCTTCTTAGTAGCTAGAGGGTTGTTATAGTGGCTAGCTTCCTCCTCCTTCTTCTTCGTTCGTCCGACCGACTCTCTCTCTCTTTCTCTGTTTTCTCTCTCTAGCTCTTTGTGTATTCTTGCTTTTGTCTTAGCAAAATGGACGGAATGTTCATGCAATGTAAGGGAATGGCAACAAGAAGGAATGTATTGGAAGATGGTTAAAGCATGCGGAGCATCGGTGGGTGAGGATTTAATCCTCCGAGGGTCAAGTTGCACATTCAAGATGAATGTTGCAATACTCACAATTCCTATGTATTGGGTTTACAATATAAGCAACATGGTGTCGGTAATCAGCTCTCTACTTCCCGACCGATTGGTTACAAGCCACACGTGTCAAGTTCTGATTGGTTGAGGCTCAATTGCCTCTCAAAATTAGTCCTAATATATACAAAAATATATCCGAATACTCCTATTTTTGTACCAAAACTAGTAAATAACTCTGCCTAAAATTAAAATGGGTACTCCCATAAATTATTGGGACGCATAAAAATAATTATTATGGGATTTATCCAAATATTCGGAACACCCATATAATACATTTCGGATACGGATAAAATCATGTATTAGCTCAAATAAAAATTTCGACGCTTGGAAAAATTATCACTTCGCTCGCACGTATTTATGAAATTTATTAAAATCGAAAAAGACTCAAAAATATTAAGACGTGAATAGTGTCTCAGGAAACGTGCCCGTGAATAGTGATTTAGCGACGCTACGCGAAATCAATTATTCACCTAAACAAAACTATAACATGTAAAATTTCACGCATTCACATAATTCAGGTTGTCACAACCTTTAAACATGCAACACAAAAATAATATTAATAAAATATAATATATTCATAAATATTCAAAAATTCGAATTACAAGGCAAATCCAAAATTTCCGGTTGTTACATCCCCCCCTTATGAGAATTCTGTCCCCAGAATTACAATCTAGGTACAGAAAACTTAACTTGGGTTCACTCAAAAAGATACGGATAATTCTTCCTCATCTTCTCTTCTAGCTCTCACGTAGCTTCTTCAGCTGCGTGGTTCCTCCAAAGTACTTTGACCGAATGGATGACCTTATTTCTTAATGTCTGTTCCTTTATATCTAGTATTTGGACATGAATCTCTTCATACGACAAGTCTTTCTCTACTTGAATCGGTTCATAGGATATCACATGCTTGTAGTCGGGTTTATATGGCCGCAACACCGAAACGTGAAACACATTGTGAATGTGCTCAAGTTTAGGAGGTAAAGCTACCTCGTACGCCACTTCACCTACCCTTCTTAAAACTTCAAAAGGTCCTACGAACCTGGTGCTCAATTTCCCCTTCTTCCCAAATCTGATCTTTCCTTTCCAAGGAGATACTTTCAAAAACACAAAACTGCCAACTTCAAAGTCTCATTTCTGATGATGCAAATCGGCGTATTTCTTTTGTCGATCCTGAGCCGCTACTAATCGAGCTCTTATCACCTTGACGATATCCACGGTCTGCTGCACCAATTCAGGTCCCAACAGTCTCTGTTCACCGACTTCATCCCAACACAGAGGTGTTCGGCACTTCCTTCCATATAATGCTTCATATGGCGGCATGCCAATACTTGTATGATAATTGCTATTATAGGAAAACTCCACCAATGGTAGGTGATCATCCTAGTTGCTTTTAAAATCCATCACACATGCTCTGAGCATGTCTTCAAGCGTCTGTATCGTTCGTTCGTTTTGCCCATCCGTTTGAGGATGATATGCCGTACTTAACCTCAACTGAGTTCCCAACCTTTCTTGCAAGCTCTTCCAGAAATTTGACGTGAAGCGCGGATCTCTGTCAGATACAATAGATACCGACACCTCATGTTGCAACACAATCTCTTTCACATATAACTTTGCTAGCTGCTCCAGATTGTACCTTATCTTGATTGGTAAAAAATGTGCAGATTTAGTTAAATGATCCAAGATCACCCAGATCGCGTTGTAACCCTTTTGAGTTGGTGTAAGCCTCGTCACAAAATCCATCGTGATATGCTCCCACTTCCACTCCGAAATCTCCAGCGGTTGTAGCAGTCCGCCCGGTTTCTGATGTTCTGCTTTTACCCTTTGACATGTTAAACACCGTCCAACACATTCCGAGACCTCCCTCTTCATGTTCGGCCACCAGAAGTGTTGGCGCATATCCTGATACATCTTGGTACTACCAGGGTGTATCGAATACCTTGTAGAATGAGCTTCTTTCAGAATCTCATCCCTCAACTCCGGAACCATCGGTACCCAGATCCTCCCTTCAAACCTTAGCAATCCCGTGCTATCAGACTTGTACTTTAATTCCTCTCCTTCTAAGATTCGCTCCCTTATGGCAACACATTCATCATCCTTTCCTTGGGCCTCCTTTATCCTGTTTAATAAAGTCAGACTCGCCTCAACTGCGAACAGTTTCTCGTCTGCATCTGTCGGATACTTGACTTCCAATTCTAGTTTTTCCATCTCCTTGATCAATCCCTCTTGAGCTGTCAACATCATCAACTTATCTCTGCCCTTCATACTTAGAGCATCGGCTACTACATTGGCCTTACCAAGATGGTATAGAATCTCACAATCGTAATCCTTGATCAACTCCAACCATCGCCTCTGCCTCATGTTTAGTTCCTTTTGAGTGAAGATATAATTCAGACTCTTGTGGTCTGTGTATATCTCACACTTCTCCCCATACAGATAGTGCCTCCAAATCTTCAGAGCAAATACCACTACCGCTAGTTCCAGGTCATGAGTCGGATATCCCTTCTCATAGTCCTTCAATTACCGTGACGCGTACGCAATGACCTTCCCATGCTGCATTAATACACACCCAAGGCCTTTGTGTGAAGCATCATTGTACACCACAAATCCCTCTGTATTATCTGGTAGTGATAACACAAGTGCTTCACTAAGTCTCTTATTTAACTCCATGAAACTTTCTTCGCACTTGTTCGTCCACTGAAATTTCACAGTCTTCCTTGTTAAATTTGTCAACGGTGTCGCTATCTTTGAAAAGTTCTGAATAAATCTCTGATAGTAACCTGCTAATCCCAAGAAACTTCGGATTTCTGTTGGCGTCTTCGGCTGTTCCCAGTTTATTACAGCTTCCACCTTCGCAGGATCCACTGATACACCATCTTTGTCAATCACGAGCCCCAAAAATTGCACCATTTGCAGCCAAAATTCACACTTGGAAAGCTTTGCATATGGCTTCTCCCTTCTCAGTGTTTCTAGGGCTATCCTCAAATGCTCGACGTGTTCCTCCTCCGTCCTTGAGTAGACTAGGATGTCATCTATGAAAACGACAACAAATTTATCGAGGTATTGCTTGAACACTCGGTTCATCATGTCTATAAATGCTGCTGGCGCGTTCGTCACCCCAAACGACATCACCAAAAATTCAAAGTGTCCATATCGAGTTCTGAATGCTGTCTTTAGAATATCCTCTTGCCTCACCTTCAGTTGGTGATATCCCGTCCTCAAGTCAATCTTTGAAAAGTATTTCGCTCCCTTCAATTGATCGAACAAATCATCAATTCTGGGCAATGGGTACTTGTTCTTAATCGTGACTTTGTTCAACTCCCGATAGTTAATGCAAAGCCTAAGCGATCCGTCTTTCTTCTTTACAAACATCACTGGTGCTCCCCATGGAGATACACTTAGACGAATATATCCTTTATCTAGCAGCTCCTGTAGTTGAACCATTAGTTCTTTCATCTCCACCGATGTCATCCGGTATGGTGCCTTTGAGATCGGTGCGGTTCCCGGTACTAAGTCGATCACAAACTCCACTTCTCTATCCGGTGGCAATCCCAGTAAATCATCTAGGAAAACATCGGGAAATTCCCTTACAACAGGTATCTGACCCATTTCACTCCCTACTCTTTGAGTATCAACCACATGAGCCAGATAACCTATGCAACCTTTCCTTAGCAATTTCTTCGCTTGCATCATCGTCAGACAACAAGATTGTCTCGGCGATTTACTACCGTAGAATATGACCTTCGACATATTCGGAGTCTTCAGGTGTATACATTTCTTCTGACAGTCAATCACAGCCCCGTGACTAGACAACCAATCTATCCCAAGAATTACATCAAATTCTCCTAGTCGTATCGGAATTAAATCTACGCTCAGTTTATACCCGTTTATCTCAGCACAACAATTTCTATGGATGTATTCCACAAGAATAACTTCTTTATTAGCTACTTCCACATTCATTGGATTCTTTAATTTCTCACGAGGTAAGTTTAACCATTTAGCAAATTCATCCGACACAAATGAACAGGTAGCACCCGAATCAAACAATACATATGCACTGATATTATTGATTGAAATAATACCTGACACTACGTCTTTCGATTCCATCGCATCCTGCACTGTCATGTTGAAGGTGCGTGCTACTGGTCTGTTCTGCTGTGCTGGTCCTTCGATAGTCAGCTTACTGTTGTTCCCTTGGTTAGCACTGCCTGCATCGCTTTTCCTCTTTGGGAAATCCTTCTTCTGATGATTTAAGCGCCACAAGAAAAATAACTTCCTGCCTTCACCTTTGGGCATTGTGGGGCAATGTGCCCCGGTTGACCACAGTTGAAATAAACTTCTTTTCCTTTCATGCATTCTCCAAAGTGATTCCTTCCATATTTCTCGCATTTATTGCCCTTCTTTGCATCCCCTCCGGATTTGGTCCCTGACATATGACTGTCGCTCCATTTTCTCTTATTTGGGTTACTTCCCCCGCTGCTACCTTCCTTATGACCATCATGGCTCTTCTTCTTTTTTTGATCTTGGTTGTGCCTTGTCAAAGCTTCATTTCTTCCCTTAGCAATAATTTCTTTCTCAAGTAACGTAGAAAATGTGTTGATCTGCAAAATCGCAACCTTACTATACACCCAGGGCTTCAACCCTTGTTCAAATCTCTTCGCTCGCCTAGCTTCGGTGTCACTTGATGTGGAGAAAACCTAGCTAACTCGTTGAATTTTGCGGCATACTCCGCAACTGACATGCCTCCTTGCTTTAGTTCCAAGAACTTTATCTCCATACTTGCTTGCGTGCTTGCTAGAAAGTAATTTTTGAAAAATAGCTCCTTGAAACGAGCCCATGCAATCGTGCCTTCCCCAGCTCGACCTTTGTTTGCCTTCTACCAGTAATTTGCCTCACCTTTCATCATGAAAGTGGCAAATGACGTTTTATGTTCTTCGGCTACTCGTGCGACCTCGAAAACTTTCTCCATTTCTTCTACCCATGTCCGGGCTTCAATTGGATCCGTAGTCCCACGAAACTCTGGTGGTCCTACTAATTTGAAGTCCTTAAAGTTCGCCATGTGACTTCCTGGCTGATCGACCACAGCGGCTGGTCTGCCCTGCATCGCTTTTGCTAATAAGTTCACAAAAGCCCTCATAGGGTCTGCCTGACCCTCCTCGTTATTCACCGACTCTTCCACCCTTGTGTATCGGGGTTGTCTTCTCGGCGGCATTGTCTGTTTAAAAGAAAACCGTCGGCTTTTACTAATAGATTTATGTCATGTGCAAAAAGTCATTTAAGTCAACAATTAAGAGTAAAAGCATCTATCAAACACGTTTGATTTAAATAAGAACAACTGCATTTATAATCATACACCACTGTTTTAATACAACCTGACTCAACATGTGGCATACTTCTATAAACGTTAAATGACATAGCCCGCTAATCACTAACTATCCCTTAACAACCAAAAGTGGGGAATAATAACCTTCCACCCCTCTATCATAAACAAAATTGGGGTTCAACTACTATCTCATGCACACTACAAGCATAGGGATTTACAACATAAGTATGCCCCTATTACAACAAAAGTGGGACCTACTATAAACATAATGCTAAAAATAACACATCACCGCCTACTTCGGCGGAGTGCAACTAGGAGCTCCTGTCGAGCAAGCCTATCGACCACTCGGCGCCTAATCACGCGCTTGCTGCTCTCTCATCCATGGGGTACCTCCTCGCCCTGTCTCTCAGCCTGCCAATAGAAGTAGCCAAGCCTAACCTGAGGGAATCAATCTCTGCAGTCAGGGCTGCCAACTGCTCTATAGCCTCATCTCGCTCCAGACGAGTAGTCTCCAGCTGATCCTCTACCCGCTCTATCTGTCCTACCAACACCACATTCCTCTCTAAGAGGTCATAAACCATGACACCAAGCCGAACAGAAGTCCCACGCCGACCTTGAACCTCTGCCTCTAGCTCGGCAATCCTCTGGTCCTTTTCCTGCAGCTTCTGGGTCAGCTCAGCCTTTTCCTCTAAAGTCTGATACGCCAATGACCTGTACTGCTCCTCTCGATACTGGTGATCCTAGTTTTACTCCTCTAATTGGGATACTCGATTCTTGAGCTCCTCATTCCTATTTGTCAGCTCTTCGATGATGTTACTAGCAGTAGTGCCCATGTCATCTGCATACTCAGGTGGCTCATCATCCTCCGTCACTGGATTTTCCTCGGGGTCCTCATCCTCGACATCATCACTGAACTGCCTCAGCACTCCTCTGGTAACTGGCTCCTCCTCAGAACCATACTCGGTCTCAGACTCATCCCTAGTGTCCATCATCTCTGGCTCACTTGGCTGCACCTCCACTAACTGCCCTGCGTCCACATGGATGTCTATGAACTCCACCTCTCCAGCAGGACTGGACTTAGAGCTGCAAACGAACCGAACCGAACTTTGTTAAACTCGAACCGAACTCGAACACTTTTAGTCGAACTCGAACATGTTCGAGTAACTTGATCGAACCAACAACTATGTACGAGTTCGGATCGTTTGGTGTTCGCGAACTGTTCGCTAACATAATCGAGTTCACGAACAAGTCGAACATAAGGTTGTTCGCGAACATGAACAGTTCACAAACATATTATCGAACCAAACTTATCGAACCGAACTCGAACTTATCGAACCAATTATTTTTATTTAGAATTTTAGAAACAATTTAAACATGTAATTAAGAAATCGAACTACTCGAACCGATCTCGAACTTATCGAACCGAACATACCAAATAGAACTGAACTCGAACTGTTCGCGAACAAAGACGAGCCGAACTACATGGTTCGCGAACATGTTCGATCTAGCAATCGAACGGAACATTATGTGCGAACTCGACTCGACTAGGCGAGCAAGTAGAACTCGAACCAAACCGAACTAGAACCAAACCGAACCGGTTCGCGAAAAGTTAGGTTCGTTTGCAGCCCTAACTGGACTTTCCCATCTCAGACATCCTACAACCACAGACAAAAATAAATAGACAACAAGATGTCAGTGCCATAATAAAATATATTCATTGATAAAATGAAATGATATTTTATCATGCACAACTCGACTCGATGGATTTCCACAATCCACCTCCAGACATGACCATCAAATGAATTTCCTCGATCCATCACCTAGCGTACTCTATACGAGTTTAATACTAAGGTTATAACCTAGGTTTCGTATTCCTAAAGTTTATAACCTACAGCTCTGATACCAACCTGTGACACCCTCAAATTCAGGTACCAATACTTCAAATCTGGTGCTCACGATAAAATATATCCATACACCTCCAAACAACATAAATTAACTAATGCGGAATAAATAAACATATGTTGTTCATTACAAAAGGTTTACTACGGTCCCAAGGTCTATAACCTTAAATAGAATACATCGCAGAATACAATAATATTACAAAACGATTCCACGATTACATAACGGGATAGTTTATATAACTATTCCTTAAGCTTTCCTTTGTCTTTGTCCGCTTTGGAACTCCTAGGCTTAACTGCAATAGGTTCATGATATAGCAAGGGTGAGCAACTACTTTGCTCAGCAAGTTTAAAATGAATAAAGAAGATATATCATGAATGAATAAGAATAATAGCCGTATAGATCAACAATTTATGAACATTGATGAAATAGCTGAAATGACATAATCAAAGTTCAAATGAAACAATGAATATTGATTATTTACTGTTGAGTGGTCCAACTGACCATGAACTTGGCCAAAGAGTCAATCATTCAACTAACTCTTTTAAAACCTAGCCCCGTCAGTTGTACTCGAGGGGATCAACCTCTTGTACACCATGTATATGCATAACATTTAACTCTGACTTCATCGAATAACCGACACATTAAAATTTCCTAAATAAGGGTTGCTCTCTCAGTCCAAAAATCCATACCAACAACCGGTTTGGATAGCTTTTAAAAAAATAACCTGTGTATGTCTAGCCGAAACAAATAGTGTAGACTATTTTCTTAAACCGTTCATGAATAAAGAACTTAAAACGTTTCACAGTCAAACAACATATAATGAATTTAAATGCACAAGGTGCGAATATCAATAATTATCTTTGATGTGGAGTAATTGACAATAATTATTCCACTAATATCATTTGAGAGTAATAACTCGTGTCTGAGTTAGGAAAATTGCAATAATATAGAATACTTGCTCAATAAATAAATCTAGTGAGATAGAACCTGCTCAATAATGAAACTTGCCCAATTATAAAGATTGAGTAAGTTTAAGAACTTGCAATTCATAAGAATAAACTCGCACAATAATAAAAGTTGTACGGGTTAGGAAACTTGCAACAAGATATAATACTTGTTCAAATATAATCTTGAGTAAGGTAAGAAACTTGCCTGGTGCGTCTGCTACAATACTACAACACACGCTCCCTAATATCCTACATATATAAATACATATTCACATAACAATTAGTCACATACTGGATACCAAATACTTGTTTATATTACTCTATAATGTCCCATTCACATTAGAAACAAAATATTAAACAAGGTTATGCCCACTAGTTACGGCGCTACGACGCTTGCACGTCTGTACGCCAAGCTTGACTATTCGAACGCCCAAGCGACACGCATTTGCGTACGCCTAGCATGCCCATCCGATTTATCTAAAACTCATTGGTTAATGCTAAGTATCATTATAATTCATAAATTCATGTTTTAGAACTTAGAACAACATCTCACATTGTCGGGAGCATTACATGTGCTTACGCGCATGCCCGACACCCTCCGGGAACTTAGTGTTCAGCGCGGGCTATGCCGAGGCCTCTGACATTCAGTGCGGACGGCGCTGAACTAGGGTAATTTGAGCGCCGTCGGCTCTGAAACGTAGACAACACAAATTTCCAGATTTCGCGACTCGACCTTCCTCCACTCTAATCTTCATATCTCCTTATATACACGTTCAAATTAGTCCATTTCGGACTTTATGGACTCCTAACTCATGGGGATACAACATATCAAAAATTCAGAGCTACCCATTAACATTAACATGGCCAAATCTTAGGCCAAAGTACTAAGTTACGCACTGTTCTTTGAGTTCTTAACAAGTTTTACAAAAATCATTAGTACGAGCTCGTTTTAACTCCTTTTTACTCCAATCCAGTTGTGTGATGATCTTCACTCGTAAGAGTACATTACAACAACCATAAACACAACATCTAACGTCAAAGATTTACACAGTTCTTGTCCAAATAGTCCGTATAGTCCATTTCTTTCTTTTTTATGCATAAGTCCAAATCATTCGTTCTTTGTTCAACTTTTGAATGTTATTAACCGATGTTTTAAGTCATTAACAACATATAAACACATTCATTAACAACTAATAACATCACAACAAAAAATACGAAATCTACCATTAACGAACCAAGAACTCTAGGAAAGCTTGAAATGAAAGAGAGGAATTTAGTTTTGATGTTCTAACCTCTTGTAGATTCCTTCTTAGTAGCTAGAGGGTTGTTACAGTGGCTAGCTTCCTTCTTCTTCTTATTCTTCTTCTTCTTCTTCTTTTTCTTATTCGTTCGTCCGACCGACTCTCTCTCTTTCTCTATTTTCTCTATCTAGCTCCTTGTGTATTCTTCCTCTTGTCTTAGCAAAATGGACGGAATGTTCATGCAATGTAAGGGAATGGCAACAAGAAGGAATGTATCGGAAGATGGTTTAAGCATGAGGAGCATCGGTGGGTGAGGATTTAATCCTCGGAGGGTCAAGTTGCACATTCAAGATGAATGTTGCAATACTCACAATTCCTATGTATTGGGTTTACGATATAAGCAACATGGTGTCGGCAATCAGCTCTCTACTTCCCGACCGATTGGTTACAAGCCACACGTGTCAAGTTCTGATTGGTTGAGGCTCAATTGCCTCTCAAAATTAGTCCGAATATACACAAAAATATATCCGAATACTCCCACTTTTGTACCAAAACTGGTAAATAACTCCACCTAAAATTAAAATGGGTACTCCCATAAATTATTGGGACGCATAAAAATAATTATTATGGGATTTGTCCAAATATTCGAAACACCCATATAACATATTTCGAATACGGATAAAATCACGTATCAGCTCAAATAAAATTTCCGACGCTTGGAAAAATTATCACTTCGCTCGCACGTATTTATGAAATTTATTAAAATTGAAAAAGACACATAAATATTAAGACGTGAATAGTGCAGCTCTAAGTCATGTTCGAGTAACTTGATCGAACCAACAGCTATGTACGAGTTCGAATCGTTTGGTGTTCGCGAACATAATCGAGTTCGCGAACAAGTCGAACATAAGGTTGTTCGCGAACATGAACAGTTCACAAACACATTATCGAACCGAACTCGAACTTATCGAACCAATTATTTGAAATAACCAATTATTTTTATTTAGAATTTTAGAAACAATTTAAACATGTAATTAAGAAATCGAACTACTCGAACCGATCTCGAACTTATCGAACCGAACATACCAAATCGAACTGAACTCGAACTGTTCGCGAACAAAGACGAGCCGAACTACATGGTTCGCGAACATGTTCGATCGAGCAATCGAACGGAACATTATGTGCGAAATCGACTCGACTAGGCGAGCAAGTCGAACTCGAACCAAACTGAACTCGAACTAAACCGAACCAGTTCGCGAACAGTTCGGTTCGTTTGCAGCCCTAACTGGACTTTCCCATCTCAGACATCCTACAACCACAGACAAAAATAAATAGACAGCAAGATGTCAGTGCCATAATAAAATATATTCATTGATAAAATGAAATGATATTTTATCATGCACAATTCGACTCGATGGATTTCCACAATCCACCTCCAGACATGACCATCAAATGAATTTCCTCGATCCATCACCTAGCGTACTCTATACGAGTTTAATACTAAGGTTATAACCTAGGTTTCGTATTCCTAAAGTTTATAACCTACATCTCTGATACCAACCTGTGACACCCCCAAATTCAGGTACCAATACCTCAAATCTGGTGCTCACGATAAAATATATCCATACACCTCCAAACAACATAAATTAACTAATGCGGAATAAATAAACATATGTTGTTCGTTACAAAAGGTTTACTACGGTCCCAAGGTCTATAACCTTAAATAGAATACATCGCAGAATACAATAATATTACAAAACGATTCCACGATTACATAACGGGATAGTTTATATAACTATTCCTTAAGCTTTCCTTTGCCTTTGTCCGCTTTGGAACTCCCCGGCTTAACTGTAATAGGTTCATGATATAGCAAGGGTGAGCAACTACTTTGCTCAGCAAGTTTAAAATGAATAAAGAAGATATATGATGAATGAATAAGAATAATAGCCGTATAGATCAACAATTTATGAACATTGATGAAATAGCTGAAATGACATAATCAAAGTTCAAATGAAACAATGAATATTGATTATTTACTGTTGAGTGGTCCAACTGACCATGAACTTGGCCAAAGAGTTAATCATTCAACTAACTCTTTTAAAACCTAGCCCCGTCAGTTGTACTCGAGGGGATCAACCTCTTGTACACCATGTATATGCATAACATTTAACTCTGACTTCATCGAATAACCGACACATTAAAATCCCCTAAATAAGGGTTGCTCTCTCAGTCCAAAAATCCATACCAACAACCGGTTTGGATAACTTTTAAAATAATAACCTGTGTATGTCTAGCCGAAACAAATAGTGTAGACTATTTTCTTAAACCGTTCATGAATAAAGAACTTAAAACGTTTCACAGTCTAACAACATTTAATGAATTCAAATGCACTAGGTGCGAATATCAATAATTATCTTTGATGTGGAGTAATTGACAATAATTATTCCACTAATATCATTTGAGAGTAATAACCCGTGTCTGAGTTAGGAAAATTGCAATAATATAGAATACTTGCTCAATAAATAAATCGAGTGAGATAGAACCTGCTCAATAATGAAACTTGCCCAATTATAAAGATTGAGTAAGTTTAAGAACTTGCAATTCATAAGAATAAACTCGCACAATAATAAAAGTTGTATGGGTTAGGAAACTTGCAACAAGATATAATAGTTGTTCAAATATAATCTTGAGTAAGGTAAGAAACTTGCCTGGTGCGTCTGCTACAATACTACAACACACGTTCCCTAATATCTTACATATATAAATACATATTCACATAACAATTAGTCATATATTGGATACCAAATACTTGTTTATATTACTCTATAATGTCCCATTCACATTAGAAACAAAATATTAAACAAGGTTATGCCCACTAGTTACGGCGTTACGACGCTTGCACGTCTGTACGCCAAGCTTGACTATTCGAACGCCCAAGCGACACACATTTGCGTACGCCTAGCATGCCCATCCGATTTATCTAAAACTCATTGGTTAATGCTAAGTATCATTATAATTCATAAAATTCATGTTTTAGAACTTAGAACAACATCTCACATTGTCGGGAGCATTACATGTGCTTACGCGCATGCCCGACACCCTCCGGGAACTTAGTGTTCAGCGCGGGCTGTGCTGAGGCCTCTGACATTCAGCGCGGACGGCGCTGAACTAGGGTAATTTGAGCGCCGTCGGCTCTGAAACGCAGACAACACAAATTTCCATATTTCGCGACTCGACCTTCCTCCACTCTAATCTTCATATCTCCTTATATACACGTTCAAATTAGTCCATTTCGGACTCTATGGACTCCTAACTCATGGGGCTACAACATATCAAAAAATTCAATTCTACCCATTAACATTAACATGGCCAAATCTTAGGCCAAAGTACTAAGTTATGCATTGTTCTTTGAGTTCTTGACAAGTTTTACAAAAATCATTACTACGAACTCGTTTTAACTCCTTTTTACTCCAATCCAGTTGTGTGATGATCTTCACTCGTAAGAGTACATTACAACAACCATAAACACAACATCTAACGTCAAAGATTTACACAATTCTTGTCCAAATAGTCCGTATAGTCCATTTCTTTCTTCTTTATGCATAAGTTCGAATCATTCGTTCTTTGTTCAACTTTTGAATGTTATTAACCGATGTTTTAAGTCATTAACAACATATAAACACATTCATTAACAACTAATAACATCACAGCAACAAATACGAAATCTACCATTAACGAACCAAGAACTCTAGGAAAGCTTGAAATGAAAGAGAGGAATTTAGTTTTGATGTTCTAACCTCTTGTAGATTCCTTCTTAGTAGCTAGAGGGTTGTTACAGTGGCTAGCTTCCTTCTTCTTCTTCTTCTTCTTTTTCTTCTTCTTCTTCTTCTTCTTCTTCTTCTTATTCGTTCGTCCGACCGACTCTCTCTCTTTCTCTGTTTTCTCTCTCTAGCTCCTTGTGTATTCTTCCTCTTGTCTTAGCAAAATGGACGGAATGTTCATGCAATGTAAGGGAATGGCAACAAGAAGGAATGTATCGGAAGATGGTTTAAACATGAGGAGCATCGGTGGGTGAGGATTTAATCCTCGGAGGGTCAAGTTGCACATTCAAGATGAATGTTGCAATACTCACAATTCCTATGTATTGGGTTTACAATATAAGCAACATGGTGTCGGCAATCAACTCTCTACTTCCCGACCGATTGGTTACAAGCCACACGTGTCAAGTTCTGATTGGTTGAGGCTCAATTGCCTCTCAAAATTAGTCCGAATATACACAAAAATATATCCGAATACTCCCACTTTTATACCAAAACTGGTAAATTACTCCACCTAAAATTAAAATGGGTACTCCCATAAATTATTGGGACGCATAAAAATAATTATTATGGGATTTGTCCAAATATTCGAAACACCCATATAACACATTTCGAATACGGATAAAATCACGTATCAGCTCAAATAAAATTTCCGACGCTTGGAAAAATTATCACTTCGCTCGGACGTATTTATGAAATTTATTAAAATTGAAAACGACACAAAAATATTAAGACGTGAATAGAGCCTCGGGAAACGTGACTCGTGAATATTAATAATCCAGGTTGTCACACCACCTTTAAACATGCAACACAAAAATAATATTAATAAAATATAATATATTCATAAATATTCAAAAATTTGAATTACAAGGCAAATCCAAAATTTCCGGTCATTACATCCTCCCCCTTATAAGAATTCTGTCCCCAGAATTACAATCTAGGTACAGAAAACTTAACATGGGTTCACTTAAAAAGATGCGGATAATTCTTCCTCATCTTCTCTTTTAGCTCCCACGTAGCTTCTTCAGCTGCGTGGTTCCTCCAAAGTACTTTGACCGAATGGATAACCTTATTTCTTAATGTCTGTTCCTTCATATCTAGTATTTGGATAGGAATCTCTTCATACGACAAGTCTCTCTCTACTTGAATCGGTTCATAGGATATCACATGCTTGTAGTCGAGTTTATATAGCCGCAACACCGAAACATGAAACACATTGTGAATGTGCTCAAGTTTAGGAGGTAAAGCTGCCTCGTACACCACTTCACCTACCCTCCTTCTTAAAACTTCAAAAAGTCTTACGAACCTGAGGCTCAATTTCCCCTTCTTCCCAAAGTTTCATTTCTGATGATGCAAATTGGCGTATTTCTTTTGTCGATCCTGAGCCGCTACTAATCGAGCTCTTATCACCTTGACGATATCCACGGTCTGCTGCACCAATTCATGTCCCAACAGTCTCCGTTCACCGACTTCATCCTAACACATAGGTGTTTGGCACTTCCTTCCGTATAATGCTTCATATAGCGGCATGCTAATACTTGTATGATAACTCTTATTATAGGTAAACTCCACTAATGGTAGGTGATCATCCCAGTTGCCTTTAAAATCCATCACACATACTCTGAGCATGTCTTCAAGCGTATGTATCGTTCGTTCGCTTTGCCAATCCGTTTGAGGATGATATGTCGTACTTAACCTCAATTGAGTTCCCAACCTTTCTTGTAAGCTCTTCCAGAAATTTGACGTGAAGTGCGGATCTCTGTCAGATACAATAAATACCGGCACCCCATGTCGCGACACAATCTCTTTCACATATAACTTTGTTAGCTGCTCTAGATTGTACCTTATCTTGATTGGTAGAAAATATGCAGATTTAGTTAAACGATTCATGTAACAGGACGAATTAATTGAGTCGTGATTCTGGGGACATAATCCTTTTAAGGGGGGAAAGATGTGATGAACGAGAATTTTGTAATTTAATTTAAATATTTATTGAATTAAATAAATATTTTTCGATGATTTGATTGTTGAATTAATTGATTAATTGCTGAATTTGTGGTAGATTAATTTAATTATATGTGTTACATTAATTAAATTAATGTGAAGAATTTTTATATTCAAAGTATGTGTTTAATTGAGTTTATTTGATTAAATGCATTATTTAAATAAGTATAATGTTATTTCTAATTAATTTAATAATTAATTAGAGATTTAATAATTTGTCATTATTAATAAAGAAATTTTTTAATTATGTGACTATGTGATTTAATGTAGAATTATTCTATTTTATTTAATTGATTTAAATGAGATTATTTAATTGATTAATTATGTGACATTAAACTATATAATAAATAAGTTATTAAAATAAATTAGAAGGGAAGAATAAATGAGTAGCCAAACATTGCCTTAGTGGGAGTTGGTGCCAGTTATTAAACTGACACCATATTCTGCCATTTAATTTCACGTATTACTATTATACGCATTATTGTTCATCAGTTTCTAAAAGTTTATACAGAGAGAAAAAGAGAGAGATTTGAGAGAATTAGAGAAGGGAAGAAGAAATTAGTTCATTTGTTGCTTAATCCAGACTACTAATCAAGGTAAAGTCCTTAAATTCAGCTTTGATTCATGTTCTTTCAAGTTTTATTCCATGAACGTACACTGTGTTTTCTGTAAAGTAAATTCTATGGCTAAATCTTTAATAAATTGATGTTAGATGTTTGTAAGCATGCATAAATGTGTTTTATATGATTTATATGTGATTTAGAGTAATTAAATCTATGAAATTACGTTTATATGAGAATTTAGAAACTTACAGAGTAGTTATATATACGGATATGGCTTAAATGTATGAAATTAATATTTGTTTTGCATGTTAATTGGTTAAATTAATGACAAATTATGTTTATGCATGTAAAAACAAAGAAAACAAGAGATTAAACAGATAGATTTGGTTAACAAACGAATTCACTGCGATTGATTTTGCTAACTGTATCAAAATATTAGTATAAAGTATGAACAACGAAATGTTTAGCCTTTAATTGGTTGTTTAGACTGTATGTAATGTTAAAATCGCTGTGTATGTAATGAGTTTTGATTTTATAACACATATGATGAATGGATAGACTTAAATTTGTCATTCGATGAAAAACTTTGGCCAAATTTGGCATTTTTCCGCGTTCTTCGCGAACTGCAGAATCTGTAATTCGTGTTTCTCGCCCCGACGAGCTCAATGAACTGCGTTTTCTTGCCCCGGCGGGATCTCACACCGGCGAGCTCATTGCACTAAGTTTTCTTGCCCCGGCGAGAAAATTGTAAATAAAATTCTCGCCCCGGCGGAGTGGTTATCATCAATTGAAGTTAAGGAAGGAAGATGTATTGAAGACAACGTTTAGGACTTGTTATGGTCACTACGAGTTTTTGGTGATGTCATTTGGTTTAACGAATGCTCCTGTAGCATTCATGGACTTAATGAACAGGGTGTTTAAGCCGTTTTTGGACAAGTTTGTAGTAGTATTCATCGATGATATCCTAGTTTATTCCAAAACCAAAGAAGAGCATACAGAGCATTTAAAAACGACATTAGAAGCGTTAAGAAGAGAGAAGTTGTACGCTAAATTTTCAAAATGTGAATTCCGGATATAGCGAGTGCAATTTCTTGGACATGTGATTGACAAGGATGGGATTTCGGTGGATCCGTCAAAGGTTGAAGCAGTGCTTAACTGGAATCAGCCGAAAACACCATCGGAAGTAAGGAGTTTCCCCGGATTGGCAGATTACTACAGGAGATTCATTCAGGATTTTTTCCAAAATCGCGACTCCGTTAACGAATTTGACTAGAAAGACGGTGAAGTTCGTTTGGACGGAGAAGTGTGAGGAAAGTTTTCAAGAATTAAAGAAGAGGTTGAGTACGGTGCCTGTGTTGTCTCTACCGGATAACACAGGAAATTTTGTGGTGTACAGTGATGCGTCGCATAAAGGACCAGACTGTGTGCTTATGCAGAACGGTAAGGTCATTGCGTATGCGTCACGACAATTAAAGGACTATGAGAAGGGGTATCCTACCCATGATTTGGAATTAGCTGCGGTAGTGTTTGCTTTGAAGATATGGAGACACTATCTTTACGGGGAGAAGTGTGAGATATATACGGACCACAAGAGTCTGAAATATATTTTTACACAGAAGGATCTGAACATGCGACAGAGGAGATGGTTGGAATTGATAAAGGATTACGACTGCGAAATTTTATACCATCCGGGTAAAGCGAACGTTGTGGCCGATGCCTTAAGCAGGAAAGGTCAAGAGAAACTGTTTATGTTAACCGCTCAGGAGGAGTTAATTACATCAATGGCGAAACTAGAATTGGAGGTGAAATATCTGCAGGAGTGTGACGAAAAATTATTTCAGTTAAGAATCGGTTCAACTTTGGTGGATAAGGTTAAGGAAGCACAAATTCAGGACGAAGAATGTGAAAGAATCAGGAAAAAAATATCTGGAGGTGATAAAGTGAAATTAAAAGTAGATAACGAAGGCGTATTGAGATTCGAGGAAAGAATTTGGGTTTCGCCAGCACAAGAGGTTAAGGAGAAAATTTTGAGCAAAGCTCATAATTCAAGATGTTCGATTCATCCGGGTAGTACGAAGATGTACCAAGATCTTCGACAACATTTTTGGTGGCCGAATATGAAGAGAGACGTTGCCGATTGTGTAGCCAAGTGTTTGACATGTCAGAAAGTTAAAGCAGAACATCAGAGGCTAAGTGGATTATTACAACCGTTAGAAATCCCAAAATGGAAATGGGAGCACATCACCATGGATTTCGTAGTGGGTCTTCCGACGACTCAGAAAGATTTTGACGTAATATGGATTATCGTAGATCGACTGACGAAATCAGCACATTTCTTACCAATCAAGATCAGATTCAACTTAGATCAGCTGGTAAAGCTGTATGTGAAAGAGATTGTTTCGAGGCACGGTGTTCCAATATCTATTGTCTCAGATAGGGATCCGCGCTTCATATCAAACTTCTGGAAACGACTTCAAGAATGCATGGGAACGCAGTTACGTATGAGTACGACATATCATCCACAGACCGACGGACAGAGTGAAAGAACGATTCAAACCTTGGAGGATATGTTGAGAGCTTGCATCATGGATTTCAAAGGAAATTGGGATGATGATTATCTACCGTTAGTGGAATTTGCTTACAATAACAGTTACCACGCAAGTATTGACATGCTGCCTTACGAAGCGTTGTACGACAGAAAGTGCAGAACTCCATTATGCTGGGATGAAGTTGGCGAACGTCAAATGCTAGGACCAGAACTGGTATAACAGACCACATAAATCATCAAAGTGATCAGGGTAAGATTGATAGCAGCTCAGGATAGGCAGAAGAAATATGCCGACCAACATCGTAAGAATTGAGAGTTTGAGTCTTGTAGCTACGTTTTCTTGAAAGTATCTCCCTGGAAAGGGAAGATTCGTTTTGGTAAGAAGGGAAAACTGAGCCCGAGGTTCATTGGACCCTTTGAAGTATTACGAAGAGTTGGAGAGGTCGCGTATGAGGTAGCTTTACCTCCAGCGTTAGAATACATACACAATGTTTTTCATGTCTTGGTGTTACGACCATACAAACTCGACTACAAGCATGTCATAGAGTATGAACCCCTACAAGTTGAGAAAGATTTGTCTTATGAAGAAGAGCCTGTTCAGATAGTTGACAGGAAAGAGCAAGTACTAAGAAATAAAATTATACCTTCTTTTAAGGTGATCTGGAGGAACCACAACGCTGAAGAAGCAACGTGGGAACTCGAAGATCAGATGATGAGAAATTATCCACAGTTATTTGCTTAGTCTATGTGTAGCGATTTTGGGGACATAATCTTTGTAAGGGGGGAGAATGTAATGAGACGAATTAATTGAGTCGTGATTCTGGGACAGAATCCTTTTAAGGGGGGAAAGATGTGACGAACGAGAATTTTGTAATTTAATTTAAATATTTATTTTAAATAAATATTTTTCGATGATTTGATTATTGAATTAATTGATTAATTGATGAATTTGTGGTAAATTAATTTAATTATATGTGTTACATTAATTAAATTAATGTGGAGAATTTTTATATTCAAAGTATGTGTTTAATTGAGTTTATTTGATTAAATGCATTATTTAAATAAGTATAATGTTATTTCTAATTAATTTAATAATTAATTAGAGATTTAATAATTTGTCATTATTAATAAAGGAAAATTTTATTTATGTGACTATGTGATTAAATGTAAAATTATTCTATTTTATTTAATTGGTTTAAATGAGATTATTTAATTGATTAATTATGTGACATTAAACTATATAATAAGTAATTTATTAAAATAAATTAGAAGGGAAGAATAAATGAGTAGCCAAACATGACCTTAGTGGGAGTTGGTGCCAGTTATTAAACTGACACCATGTTCTGCCATTTAATTTCACGTATTACTATTATACGCATTATTGTTCATCAGTTTCTAAAAGTTTATACAGAGAGAAAAAGAGAGAGATTTGAGAAAATTAGAGAAGGGAAGAAGAAATTAGTTCATTTGTTGCTTAATCCAGACTACTAATCAAGGTAAATTCCTTAAATTTAACTTTGATTCATGTTCTTTCAAGTTTTATTCCATGAACGTACACTGTGTTTTCTGTAAAGTAAATTCTATGGTTAAATCTTTAATAAATTGATTTTAGATGTTTGTAAGCATGCATACATGTGTTTTATATGATTTATATGTGATTTAGAGTAATTAAATATATGAAATTACGTTTATATGAGAATTCAGAAACTTACAGAGTAGTTATATATACGGATATGGCTTAAATGTATGAAATTAATACTTTTTTTGCATGTTAATTGGTTAAATTGATGACAAATTATGTTTATGCATGTAAAAACGAAGAAAACAAGAGATTAAACGGATAGATTTGGTTAACAAACGAATTCACTGCGATTGATTTTGCTAACTGTATCAAAATATTAGTATAAAGTATGAACAACGAAATTTTTAGCCTTTAATTGGTTGTTTAGGCTGTCTGTAATATTAAAATCGCTGTGTATGTAATGAGTTTTGATTTTATAACACATATGATGAATGGGTAGACTTAAATTTGTCATTCGATGAAAAACTTTAGCCAAATTTGGCATTTTTCTGCGTTCTTCGCGAACTGCAGAATCTGGAATTCGTGTTTCTTGCCCCGACGAGCTCAATGAACTGCGTTTTCTCGCCCCGGCGGGATCTCGCCCAGGCGAGCTCATTGAACTGAGTTTTCTCGCCCCGACGAAGTCCCGCCCTGGCGAGAAAACTGTAAAGGAAATTCTCGCCCCGACGAGCTCATTGCAGAAAATGTTAAATTTTTTTCCTTTCTTTGTAGTTATGCTATGTCACCCTATGCATGTTTAAAACTTAGATTAATGTGTTGAACGAATACCAAGATGTTGAGTTGGATGCTAAGCATATACTTGTTGATTATAAAATATAAAGAGTGATGAACCCTAACTTAACGTTGAGTTTTAGGAATTCTTAAGTATGATATTGCTATAATTAGGCTTACAACTTCTGAAATGAGACTGATAACCAGAAAAAAATTTAGATATTAAAAATTGGATGTGAATGAATCCTGAAGTGTTTATAATACTGTAACTAACTATTGTTACTGCTTTATAAATGGAATGTATAGGTTGATTAAAGAACGTGAATTTTAATTTGTAATCTACGCACGAGGCAAATTTACTACTCCTAATCTTTTTATTTCGTTGAAAGCAAGTATCTTATCCTTATTTAATTATTTCTATGCAAGTTCCTGAACTTCATTCTTTTATCATGCAAGCTTTATAATGCTATTACTTACTTGAATAAGTTCTTAATCCTAATTCATTCAATTGTATCTTTTGTGAGATTCAGTCTTTGATTCTCGAATATCAATTACATTTTTATTGAATCTTGATTGACTAGCGAACCCTTATTGATTTGACTAGTCCATAGTTGATGAGCGTTCTAAATTCTAGAAGCGTTATTGAAGTAAATCCAAACCAAACTTCCTTTGGTGCGGACTTCGATGTCAAACTGAGATGAACAACCCTTTTATAGGGGATTATTTTACGCGTTAGCATTTAGATGTTGTGCACATACATGGTACAAAGGGCTGATCCCCCTAAGTATGAGAAGTAAGGTCCATATAGTCTTACGACTGTTAAAGGTTTAAAGTAGAAATACTTGATAACTTAGGACACAGTTCGTGTTCTTAAGACTCTCAGATGTTCTTTTGAATCTTGTCTAATAATCTTGACTCAAAAGCTGAATCTTCGATTATTCAATATCCGTTGATTATTTCGCATGTTATTATTATTGTTTTTATTGTGTTACTTGCTGGGAAATTGTTGCTCACCCTTGCATAATAACATTGCAGCTAAAGTTGAAAGAGTTGATGAGTCGTCCACTAGTAAGGGCAAAGGCAAAGCAAACAAGTGATGAAGACTTGATATATTTGTTTAAATGATGTTTATGTAATAGACTTGATTATGTTTCCACATTTGATGTTTTATTAAGGTTAGATGGCCTGGGATTTGTTTATTAACGATGTTGTAACCCTTTTTATGGGAGATTTCTATTTTTAATTAAGAGTTTTCATTCATATTTGAATGGGTAGTTAGATGTGATGTGATGTAATTGGATAGTGAACACCAATCTTGTGGAAACGAAGTATCCGAATTTGGGAGTGTCACAATCCACGATCACCCAGATCGCGTCGTAACCCTTTTGAGTTGGTGGAAGCCCCGTCACAAAATCCATCGTGATATGCTCCCACTTTCACTCCGGAATCTCTAGCAGTTGTAGCAGTCTGTCCGGTTTCTGATGTTCTGCTTTTACCCTTTGACATGTTAAACACCGTCCAACACATTCCGCGACCTCCCTCTTCATGTTCGGCCACCAGAAGTGTTGGCGCAAATCTTGATACATCTTGGTACTAGCAGGGTGTATCGAATACCTTGTAGAATGAGCTTCTTGTAGAATCTCATCCCTCAACTCCGGAACCATCGGTACCCAGATCCTCCCTTCAAACCTTTGCAATCCCGTGCTATCAGACTTGTACTTTAATTCCTCTCCTTCTGAGATTCGCTCCCTTATGGCAACACATTCGTCATCCTTTCCTTGGGCCTCCTTTATCCTGTCTAATAAAGTCGGACTCGCCTCAACTGCGAACAGTTTCTCGTCTGCATCTGTCGGATACTTGACTTCCAATTCTAGTTTTTCCATCTCCTTGATCAATCCCTCTTGAGCTGTCAACATCATCAACTTATCTCTGCCCTTCATACTTAGAGCATCGGCTACTACATTGGCCTTACCAAGATGGTATAGAATCTCACAATCGTAATCCTTGATCAACTCCAACCATCGCCTCTGCCTCATGTTTAGTTCCTTTTGAGTGAAGATATAATTCAGACTCTTGTGGTCTGTGTATATCTCACACTTCTCCCCATACAGATAGTGCCTCCAAATCTTCAGAGCAAATACCACTACCGCTAGTTCCAGGTCATGAGTCGAATATCCCTTCTCATAGTCCTTCAGTTGCCGTGACGCGTACGCAATGACCTTCCCATGCTGCATCAATACGCACCTAAGGCCTTTGTGTGACGCATCACTGTACACCACAAATCCCCCGGTATTATCTGGTAGTGATAATATAGGTGCTTCACTAAGTCTCTTCTTTAACTCCAAGAAACTCTCTTCGCACTTGTCCGTCCACTAAAATTTCACAGTCTTCCTTGTCAAATTTGTCAACGGTGTCGCTATCTTTGAAAATTTCTGAATAAATCTCTGATAGTAACCTGCTAATCCCAAGAAACTTCGGACTTCTGTTGGCGTCTTCGGCTATTCCCAGTTTATTACAGCTTCTACCTTCGCAGGATCCACTAATACACCATCCTTGTCAATCACGTGGCCCAAAAACTGTACCCTTTGCAGCCAAAATGCACACTTGGAAAGCTTTGCATATAGCTTCTCCCTTCTCAGTGTTTCCAGGGCTATCCTTAAATGCTCGACATGTTCCTCCTCCGTCCTTGAGTAGACTAGGATGTCATCTATGAAAACGACAACAAATATATCTAGGTATTGCTTGAACACTCGGTTCATCATGTCCATAAATGCTGCTGGCGTGTTCGTCAGCCCAAACGACATCACCAAAAACTCAAAGTGTCCATATCGAGTTCTGAATGCTGTCTTTGGAATATCCTCTTGCCTCACCTTCAGTTGGTGATATCCCGTCCTCAAGTTAATCTTTGAAAAGTATTTCGCTCCCTTCAATTGATCGAACAAATCATCAATTCTGGGCAACAGGTACTTGTTCTTAATCGTGACTTTGTTCAACTCCCGATAGTCAATGCAAAGCCTAAGCGATCCGTCTTTCTTCTTTACAAATAGCACTGGTGCTCCCCATGGAGATACACTTGGACAAATATACCCTTTATCTAGCAGCTCCTGCAGTTGAACCATTAGTTCTTTCATCTCCACCGGTGCCATCCTGTATAGTGCCTTTGAGATCGGTGCGGTTCCCGGTACTAAGTCGATCACAAACTCCACTTCTCTATCCAGCGGCAATCCCGGTAAATCATTTGGGAAAACCTTTGGAAATTCCCTTACAACAGGTATCTAACCCATTTCACTCCCTACTCTTTGAGTATCAACCACATGAGCCAGATAACCTATGCAATCTTTCCTTAGCAATTTCTTCGCATGCATCATCGTCAGACAACAAGGTTATCTCGGCAATTTACTACCGTAGAATATGACCTTCGACTTATTCGGAGTCTTCAGGTGTATACATTTCTTCTGACAGTCAATCACAGCCCCGTGACTAGACAACCAATCCATCCCAAGAATTACATCAAATTCTCCCAGTCGTATCGGAATTAAATCTACGCTCAGTTTTATACCCGTTTATCTCAGCACAACAATTTCTATGGATGTATTCCACAGGAATAACTTCTTTATTAGCTACTTCCACATTCATTGGATTCTTTAATTTCTCACGAGGTAAGTTTAACCGTTTAGCAAATTCATCCGACACAAATGAACAGGTAGCACCCGAATCAAATAATACATATGCACTGATATTATTGATTGAAATAATACCTGACACTACGTCTTTCGATTTCATCGCATCCTGCACTGTCATGTTGAAAGTGCGTGCTACTGGTCTATTCTGCTGTGCTGGTCCTCCGATAGTCAGCTTACTGTTGTTCCCTTGGTTAGCACTGCCTGCATCGCTCTTCCTCTTTAGGCAATCCTTCTTCTGATGATCTGAAGTGCCACAAGAAAAACAACTTCCTGCCTTCGCCTTTGGGCATTGTGGGGCAATGTGTCCCGGTTGACCACAGTTGAAATAAACTCCTTTTCCTTTCATGCATTCTCCAAAGTGATTCCTTCCACATTTCTTGCATTTATTGCCCTTCTTTGCATCCCCTCCGGATTTGGTCCCTGACATATGATTGTCGCTCCATTTTCTCTTATTTGGGTTACTTCCCCCGCTGCTACCTTCCTTATGACCATCATGGCTCTTCTTCTTTTTCTGATCTTGGTTGTGCCTTGTCAAAGCTTCATTTCCTCCCTCAACAATGATTGCTTTCTCAAGTAACGTAGAAAATGTGTTGATCTGCAAAACCGGAACCTTACTATACACCCAGGGCTTCAACCCTTGTTCAAATATCTTCGCTCTCCTAGCTTCGGTGTCCACCTGATGTGGAGCAAACCTAGCTAACTCGTTGAATTTTGCGGCATACTCTGCAACTGACATGCCTCCTTGCTAGTTCCAAGAACTTTATCTCCATACTTGCCTGCGTGCTTACTGGAAAGTAATTTTCGAAAAACAGCTCCTTGAAACGAGCCCATGCAATCGTGCTTTCCCCAGCTCGACCTTTGTTTGCCTTCCACCAGTAATTTGCCTCACCTTTCATCATGAAAGTGGCAAACGACATTTTCTCTTCTTCGGCCACTCGTGCAACCTCAAAAACTTTCTCCATTTCTTCTACCCATGTCTGGACTTCAATTAGATCCGTAGTCCTATGAAACTCCGGTGGTCCTACTAATTTGAAGTCCTTAAAATTCGCCATGTGACTTCCTGGCTGATCGACCACAGCGGCTGGTCTGCCCTGCATCGCTTTTGCTAATAAGTTCACAAAAGCCTTAATAGGGTCTGCCTGACCCTCCTCGTTATTCACCGACTCTTCCACCCTTATGTATCGGGGTTGTCTTCTCGGCGGCATTGTCTGTTTAAAAGAAAACCGTCGGCTTTTACTAATAGATTTATGTCATGTGCAAAAAGTCACTTAAGTCAGCAATTAAGAGTAAAAGCATTTATCAAACACGTTTGATTTAAATAAGAACAACTGCATTTATAATCATACACCACTGTTTTAATACAACCTGACTCAACATGTGGCATACTTCTATAAACGTTAAATGACATAGCCTGCCAATCACTAACTATCCCCTAACAACTAAAAGTGGGGAATAATAACCTTCCACCCCTCTATCATAAACAAAATTGGGGTTCAACTACTATCCCATGCACATTACAAGCATAGGGATTTACAACATAAGTATGCCCCTATTACAACAAAAGTGGGACCAACTATAAACATAATGCTAAAAATAACACATCACCGCCTGCTGCGGCAAAGTGCAACTCGGAGCTCCCGTCGAGCAAGCCTGTCGACCACCCGACGCCTAATCACGCGCCTGCTGCTCCCCTCATCCCTGGGGTACCTCCTCACCCTGTCCCTTAGCCTGCGAATAAAAGTAGCCAAGCCTAACCTGAGGGGATCAATCTCTGCTGTCAGGGCTGCCAACTGCTCTATAGCCTCATCTCGCTCCAGACGAGTAGTCTCCAACTGATCCTCTACCCACTCTATCTGTCCTACCAACACCACATTCCTCTCTAAGAGGTCATAAACCATCACACCAAGCCGAACAGAAGTCCCACATCGACCTTGAACTTCTGCCTCTAGCTCGGCAATCCTCCGGTCCTTTTCCTGTAGCTTCTGGGTCAGCTCAGTCTTTTCCTCCAAAGTCTGATACGCCAATGACCTGTACTGCTCCTCTCGATCCTGGTGATCCTGGATCTACTCCTCTAAGTGGGATACTCGATTCTAGAGCTCCTCATTCCTATTTGTCAGCTCTTCGATGATGTCACTAGCAGTAGTGCCCATGCCATCTGCATACTCAGGAGGCTCATCATCCTCCGTCACTGGATCTTCCTCGGGGTCCTCATCCTCGACATCATCACTGAACCGCCTCAGCACTCCTCCGGTAACTGGCTCCTCCTCAGAACCATACTCGGTCTCAGACTCATCCCTAGTGTCCATCATCTCTGGCTTACTTGGCTGCACCTCCACTAACTGCCCTGTATCCACATGGATGTCTGTGAACTCCACCTCTCCAGCAGGACTGGACTCTCCCATCTCAGACATCCTACAGCCACAGACAAAAACAAATAGACAGCAAGATGTCAGTCCCACAATAAAATATATTCATTGATAAAATGAAATGATATTTCATCATGCACAACTCGGCTCGATGGATTTCCATAATCCACCTCCAGACATGACCATCAAATGAATCTCCTCGATCCATCACCTAGCGTACTTTATACAAGTTTAATACTAAGGTTATAACCTAGTTTCATATTCCTAAAGTTTATAACCTACAGCTCTGATACCAACCTGTGACGCCCCCAAGTTCAGCTACCAATACCTCGAATCTGGTGCTCACGATAAAATACATCCATACACCTCCAAACAACATAAATTAACTAATGCGGAATAAATAAACATATGTTATTCATTACAAAAGGTTTACTACGGTCCCAAGGTCTATAACCTTAAATAGAATACATCGCAGAATACAATAATATTACAAAACGATTCCACGATTACATAACGGGATAATTCATATAACTATTCCTTAAGCTTTCTTTTGCCTTTGTCCACTTTGGAACTCCCCGACTTAACTGCAATAGGTTCATGATATAGCAAGGGTGAGCAACTATTTTGCTCAGCAAGTTTAAAATGAATAAAGAAGATATATCATGAATGAATAAGAATAATAGCCGCATAGATCAACAATTTATGAACATTGATGAAATAGGTGAAATAACATAATTAGAGTTCTAATGAAACAATGAATATTGATTATTTACGGCTGAGTGGTCCAACCGACCATGAACTTGGCCAAAGAGTCAATCATTCAACTAACTCTTTTAAAAGCTAGCCCCGTCAGTTGTACTTGAGGGGATCAGCCTCTTGTACACCATGTATATGCATAACATTTAACTCTGACTGCATCGAATAACCGACACATTAAAATCCCCTAAATAAGGGTTGCTCTCTCAGTCCAAGAATCCATACCAACAACCGATTTGGATAGCTTTTAAAATAATAACCTGTATATGTCTAGTCGAAACAAATAGCGTAGACTATTTTCTTAAACCGTTCATGAATAAAGAACTTAAACGTTTCATAGTCCAACAACATATAATGAATTCAAATGCACAAGGTGCGAATATCAATAATTATCTTTGATGTGGAGTAATTGACAATAATTGTTCGACTAATATCATTTGAGAGTAATAACTCGTGTCTGAGTTAGGAAACTTGCAATAATATAGAATACTTGCTCAATAAATAAATCGAGTGAGATAGAACCTGGTCAATAATGAAACTTGCCCAATTATAAAGATTGAGTAAGTTTAAGAACTTGCAATTCATAAGAATAAACTCGCACAATAATAAAAGTTGTACGGGTTAGGAAACTTGCAACAAGATATAATAGTTGTTCAAATATAATCTTGAGTAAGGTAAGAAACTTGCCCGGTGCGTTTACTACAATACTACAACACACGCTCCTTAATATCCTACATATATAAATACATATTCACATAACAATTAGTCACATACTGGATACCAAATATTTGTTTATATTACTCTATAATGTCCCATTCATATTAGAAACAAAATATTAAACAAGGTTATGCCCACTAGTTACGGCGTTACGACGCTTGCACGTCTGTACGCTAAGCTTGACTATTCGAACGCCCAAGCGACACGCATTTGCGTACGCCTAGCACGCCCATTCGATTTATCTAAAACTCATTGGTTAATACTAAGTATCATTATAATTCATAAAATTCATGTTTTAGAACTTATAACAACATCTCACATTGTCGGGAGCATTACATGTGCTTACGCGCATGCCCGACACCCTCCGATTGCCCCCAATTACGCATCAGTCCTATAAATGGCCAATTTAGGCCATACTAAAACCTCAAATTGAAAAACTTAAAGAACGAAAGTTGTAGGTCTACTCTTTCTCGTTCCGAATCATCTTGAATCACCTCAATCCGAGTTCGTATGAGAAAGTTATGCCTATTTTAGTAAAGGACGTCAAAATAGTCCAACCTGACACTATTCCAGCGCGTCCGAGCACTGAAACCTTTAGTGTTCAGTACGGGCTGCGCTGAGGCCTTTGACATTCAGTGCGGACGGCAATGAACTAGGGTAATTTGAGCGCCGTCGGCTCTGAAACGTAGACAACACAAATTTCCAGATTTCGCAACTCGACCTTCCTCCACTCTAATCTTCATATCTCTTTATATATACGTTCAAATTAGTCCATTTCGGACTCTATGGACTCCTAACTCATGGGGCTAAAACATATCAAAAATTCAGAGCTACTCATTAATATTAACATGGCCAAATCTTAGGCCAAAGTACTAAGTTATGCACTGTTCTTCGAGTTCTTGACAAGTTTTACAAAAATCATTACTACGAACTCGTTTTAACTCCTTTTTACTCCAATCCAGTTGGGTGATGATCCTCACTCATAAGAGTACATTACAACAACCATAAACACAACATCTAACATAGAAGATTTACACAGTTCTTGTCCAAATAGTCTGTATAGTCCATTTCTTTCTTCTTTATGCACATGTCCGAATTATTCGTTCTTTGTTCCACTTTTGAATGTTATTAACAGATGTTTTAAGTCATTAACATCCTATAAACACATTCATTAACAACTAACAACATCACAGCAACAAATACGAAATCTACCATCAACAAACCAAGAACTCTAGGAAAGCTTAAAATGAAAGAGAGGAATTTAGTTTTGATGTTCTAACCTCTTGTAGCTTCCTTCTTAGTAGCTAGAGGGTTGTTACAGTGGCTAGCTTCCTTCTTCTTCTTCTTCGTCCGACTGACTCTCTCTCTCTTTCTCTGTTTTCTCTCTCTAGCTCCTTGTGTATTCTTGCTCTTATCTTAGCAAAATGGACGGAATGTTCATGCAATGTAAAGGAATGGCAACAAGAAGGAATGTATCGGAAGATGGTTTCAAGCATGCGGAGTATCGGTGGGTGAGGATTTAATCCTCCGAGGGTCAAGTTGCACATTCAAGATGAATGTTGCAATACTCACAATTCCTATGTATTGGGTTTACAATATAAGCAACATGGTGTCGGCAATCAGCTCTCTACTTTCCGACCGATTGGTTACAAGCCACATGTGTCAAGTTCTGATTGGTTGAGGCTCAATTGCCTCTCAAAATTAGTCCGAATATACACAAAAATATATCTGAATACTCCCACTTTTGTACCAAAATTGGTAAATAACTCCACCCAAAATTAAAATGGGTACTCCCATAAATTATTTGGACGCATAAATATAATTATTATGGGATTTGTCTAAATATTTGGAACATCCATATAATACATTTCGGATACGGATAAATCATGTATCAGCTCAAATAAAATTTTTGACGCTTGAAAAAATTATCACTTCGCTCGCACGTATTTATGAAATTTATTAAAATCAAAAAGGACACAAAAATATTAAGACGTGAATAGTGCCTCGGGAAACGTACCCCATGAATAATGATTTAGCGACGCTACACGAAATCAATTATTCACTTAAGCAAAACTATAACACGTAAAATTTCATGCATTCACATAATCCAGGTTGTCACACAACCTTTAAATATGCAACACAAAAATAATATTAATAAAATATAATATATTCATAAATATTCAAAAATTCGAATTACAAGGCAAATCCAAAATTCCCGATCGTTACACTTCCTATCTAATATTTGGACAGGAATCTCTTCATATAACAAGTCTTTCTCAACTTGAATTGGTTCATAGGATATCACATGCTTGTAGTCGGGTTTATATGGCCGCAACACAGAAACGTGAAACACATTATGAATGTGATCAAGTTCAGGAGGTAAAGCTACCTCGTACGCCACTTCACCTACCTTCTTTAAAACTTCAAAAGGTCCTACGAACCTGGGACTCAATTTCCCCTTCTTTCCAAATCTAATCTTCCCCTTCCAGGGAGATACCTTCAAAAACACAAAATTGCCAACTTCAAAGTCTCGCTTCTGATGATGCAAATCGGCGTATTTCTTCTATTGGTCCTGAGCCGCTACCAATCGAGCTCTTATCACTTTGACGACATCTATAGTCTGTTGTACCAATTCAGGTCCTAACAGTCTTCGTTCACCGACTTCATCCCAACACAGAGGTGTTAGGCACTTCCTTCCGTATAATGCTTCGTATGGCGGCATGCTAATACTCGCATGGTAACTGTTATTATAGGCAAACTCCACCAATGGTAGGTGATCATCCCAGCTGCCTTTAAAATCCATCACACATGCTCTAAGCATGTCCTCAAGCATCTGTATCGTTCTTTCGCTTTGCCCATCCGTTTGACGATGATATGCCGTACTCAACCTCAACTGGGTTCCCAACCTCTCTTGCAAGCTCTTCCAGAAATTCGACGTGAAACACGGATCTCTGTCAGATATAATAGATACCGGCACTCCATGTCGTGGCACAATCTCTTTCACATATAACTTCGCTAGTTGCTCCAGATTGTACCTTATCTTGATTGGAAGAAAATGTGCAGATTTAGTTAAACGATCCACGATCACCCAGATCGCGTCGTAACCCTTCTGAGTTGGTGGAAGCCCCGTCACAAAATCCATCGTGAAATGCTCCCACTTCCACTCTGGAATCTCCAGCGGTTGTAGCAGTCCACCCGGTTTCTGATGTTCTGCCTTTACCCTCTGACATGTCAAACATCGCCCAACACATTCCGCGACCTCCCTCTTCATGTTCGGCCACTAGAAGTGTTGGCGCAAGTCCTGATACATCTTGGTACTACCAGGGTGTATCGAGTACCTTGTAGAATGAGCTTCCTGCAAAATCTCTTCACTCAACTCCAGAACCATCGGTATCCAGATTCTCTCTTCAAACCGTAGCAGTCCCATGCTATCAATTTTGTACTTTAGGTCCTCTCCTTCAGAGATTCGCTCCCTTATGGTAACACATTCATCATCCCTCCCTTAAGCCTCCTTTATCTTATCTAATAAAATTGGACTCGCCTCCACTGCGAACAGTTTCTCGTTTGCATTTGCCGAATACTTGACTTTCAACTCTAGTCTTTCCATTTCTTTTATCAATTCCTTTTGAGCTGTCAGCATCATCAACTTATCTCTACCCTTCCTACTTAGAGCATCAGCTACTACATTGGCCTTACCGGGATGGTACAAAATTTCACAATCATAGTCCTTGATCAACTCCAACCATTGCCTCTGCCTCATGTTTAGTTCCTTTTGAGTGAAGATATACTTCAAACTTTTGTGGTCTGTGTATATCTCACACTTCTCCCCATACAGATAGTGCCTCCAAATCTTCAGAGCAAACACCACTACCGCTAGTTCCAGGTCATGAGTCGGATACCCCTTCTCATAGTCTTTTAGCTGCCGTGATGCGTACGCAATGACCTTCCCATGCTGCATCAATACGCACCCAAGGCCTTTGTGTGACGCATCACTGTACACCACAAATCCCCCTGTATCATTTGGTAGTGATAACACATGTGCTTCACTAAGTTTCTTCTTCAACTCTAAGAAACTCTCTTCGTACTTGTCCGTCCACTGAAACTTCATAGTCTTCCTTGTCAAATTTGTCAACGGCATCGCTATCTTCGAAAAGTTCTGAATAAATCTCCGATAGTAACCCGCTAATCCCAGGAAACTTCGAACTTCTGTCGGCGTCTTTGGTTGTTCCTAGTTTATTACTGATTCTACCTTCGCCGGATTCACTGATACACCATCCTTGTCAATTACGTGTCCCAAAAATTGCACCCTTTGTAGCCAAAATTCACACTTGGAAAACTTGGCATATAGTTTCTCCCTTCTCAGCGTTGTCAGGGCTATCCTCAAATGCTCGACGTGTTCCTCCTCCGTCTTCGAGTAGATTAGAATGTCATCTATGAAAATGACAACAAATTTATTTAGGTATTGCTTGAACACTCTGTTCATCATGTCCATAAATGCTGCTGGCCCATTCGTCAGCCTAAACGACATCACCAAAAACTCAAAGTGTCTATATCGAGTTCTGAATGTTATCTTTGGAATATCCTCTTGTCTCACCTTCAGTTGGTGATATCCCGTTCTCAAGTCAATCTTTGAAAAGTATTTTGCTCCCTTCAATTAATCGAACAAATCATCAATCCTGGGCAACGAGTACTTGTTCTTAATCGTGTCTTTGTTCAACTCCCGATAGTCAATGCAAAGCCTAAGCGATCCGTTTTTCTTCTTTACAAATAGTACTGGCGCTCCTCATGGAGATACACTTGGACGAATATACCCTTTATCTAGCAACTCCTGCAGTTGAACCATCAATTCTTTCATCTCCACTGGTGCCATCCTGTATGGTGCCTTCGATATCGATGCGGTTCCCGGTACCAAATCGATTACAAACTCGACCTCTCTATCTGGTGGTAAACCCGGTAACTCATCTAGGAAAACATCCGGAAATTCCCTTACGACAGGTATCTGACCCAGCTTATCCCCTACTCTTCGGGTATCAATCACATGAGCCAGATAGCCTATGCAACCTTTCCTTAGCAATTTCTTCGCTTGCATCATCGTCAGACAACAAGATTATCTCGGCGATTTACTACCATACAATACGACCTTCGACTTATTCGGAGTCTTCAGGTGTATACATTTCTTCTGACAGTTAATCACAGCCCCGTGACTAGACAACCAATCCATCCCAAGAATTACATCAAATTCTCCTAGTGGTATCGAAATTAAATCTACGCTCAGTTTATACCTGTTTATCTCAGCACAACAATTTCTATGAATGAATTCCACAAGAATAACTTCTTTATTAGCTACTTCCACATTTATAGGTGTTGGTTGATTTAGCTATCGATAAACACACACGTGCAAGTATACACGGTCAACAAGTAATATATGATAAGATATGAGTCGAACCCACAGGGAATTGTGACAAATAATAACCAAGTACCAATCGTCTATCAAATTGATCTAATTTAAACAATGAAGATTTGATAATTTGTTGATTGGTTGAGTTCACAAGTCAAATAATGAGTAAAATGCGGTAAAATATCAAGCTAGAAGGGTCTAAGATTACAATTTCCCCCAACACGTCATTTGAATCTCCTAACTCTCTCTTTTCAGTCAATTATAGCATACGAATTGACAACCGAGAAATCAAAACTACATGAGAGCCTCTGTCGATGGTCAATCACGAATCTTCCTAAGCGGTGCATAGGTATATGTCTATCCTATACACTATCAAGAGACTAATTTCAGGAATGATTTATAGACACGTGTCACCAAATCTAATTAATCCTCCCTTCCATTACCAACTTTCACCTCGGAAGTCATTAAGATTAGATTCTCAATAGGTTGCATGCGGTAATTAGGTATATATCTATCCTAATTACTATCAAGATACCTATTATTGCAGATAATTAATAAGACACACGTCACTTAATCCAATTAATAACCCACAACAATCTATACTCTCGCATGTTATCATAACTAGGTCTTAACCTATAATCCGTTCGTCAAGTTCATATAGGTTCCCACGGTAATTACGGGCCAAGCAATTAATCTAGAAGCAAAGGTTATGACAATCAATTCACAAATGCATAACTAAAATCAATAGAGAGAGAAATTCAATTCAAATTAAGTGTTGGGTTCCATTGCAATCTTAGAATAGAAGGTTAGTTCATGATAGCTACAATAAACATCATTTTCAATTGATACATTGTCAAATTCGAATTACAAAGGAGATGGAAAACTAGAAATGAAACCACTTTTGAAGCTATTCAGCTGGTGTTCCTTTGGTTGTTGCAGATTTCTAGCTCTCCTCCTTAGCCTTGCAATTCTTCTTGACTGAGTTCTTTGGCTTTTTGCTTGATTCAGCTTGATTTGCAGCCTTGAGCACTGTTGGTTGATGTATTTTGTAGCCTCCCTCTCTCTAGATATCTGATATGTAGCTTAAAAGAGAATATATATAGCCTCCATCAAGAAACCCTAGCAAAAATCGGACAAAATGGAGCTCAGATCGCACTATGGCTGTGTCAGATCGCACTCAGCACGGCGGCGTGCGTCCACACACCCAGGCATGCGCCCGCACGCCCGCGCCTGCATGCCGCCCAGCTGCCGAGGCCCCGCGCCCAGCTTGCCACACGCCAACGCCGAGTCCGCCCGCGCGCGCCCAGGCGTGCGCCCGCACGCCCGCGCCTGCATGCCGCCCAACTGCTGAGTGCCAACGCCGAGTCCGCCCGCGCGCGCCCGCACGCCCGCGCCTGCATGCCGCCCAGCTGCCGAGTGCCAACGCCGAGTCCGCCTGCGCGCGCCCGCACGCCCAGGCGTGCGCCCGCACGCCCGCGCCTGCATGTCGCCCAGCTGCCGAGTGCCAACGCCGAGCCCCGCGCGCGCGCCCAACGCCGAGGCTACCGAGCGCCCAGCGCCCGCGCCCGCCGCACACGCCCGCACGCCCAGCGCGCCAACACGCCCGCACGCCTAGCGCGCGCCCGCACGCCGCGCCCATGCACCTGGGCCGCACGCTGGCGCCCCGTCTGCCGCACGCCGTGCCCGTGGCTTGGTCGACGCCGCACGCCGTGCACGCTTTCCGACACCATGCACGCCCAACTACCAAATGTCATCAAATGAAGCCTCGAGCTTTGCCAAACATAAATTTTTACCGTGTTATCATTCGGGCACGGATATCTAAGCACGGGCTTGCCCTCGTGGCTTGGCGACGCCGCACGCCGTGCACGCATCCTAACGTCGTGCACGCATTCCGACGCCATGCACGCCCAACTACCAATTGTTATCAAATTAAGCACTGAGGGTCGCCAAGCACAAATTTCCATCATACTACCATTCGGGCACAGACGTCCAGGCACGGACATTGAGTCAATACGAACAACGATCCGAGCGGTATTTATTTCAATTCCTACAAACATAATAAAAATGCATCAAAGTAACATAAAACATGTAAAAATAACTAAAAACTAATTTATGTAGAAATAAGATAAAAATACATAAAAACCACATAAAATACCTAAAGACTAGCAAATTATCAAGGCCAAAAATACCCAGATTGTGTGTATAAAACACACTCATCAATAGGATTCTTTAATTTCTCACGAGGTAAATTTAACCGTTTAGCAAATTCATCCGACACAAACGAACAGGTAGCACCTGAATCAAATAATACATATGCACTGATATTATTGATCGAAATAATACCTGACACCACGTCCTTCGACTCCACTGCATCCTGCACTGTCATGTTGAAAGTGCGTGTCGTTGGTCTATTGGTTTAACTAGCTGGCCCTCCAATGCTCAGCCTGTTGTTGTTGTTGTTGTTGTTGTTGTTGCTATTGTTGTTGTTCTTGTTGCCACTTGTTGCATCCCCCTTCCTTTTCGGGTAATCCTTGATTTGATGGTCTGATGTTCCACATGAGAAGCATCCCGTTTTCTTTCCCTTTGGGCACTAAGGAGCAAAGTGCCCCTATTGCCCACAGTTGAAACAAACTCTTTTTCCTTTCATGCACTCTCCAGAGTGATTCTTTCCATAATTATTGCACTTATTACCTTTCTTAACCTCTCCTCCGGACTTGTTGCCACCAGAAGATTGGCTATAACTCCATTTCCTTTTATTCGGGTTACTTCCCCCGCTGCTTCCTCCCTTGCTTCCTTTGTGACCCTTCTTTTTGTCTTGATTGAACTTTGGTAGAGCCTCGTTGCCTCCTTCGGCGATGATGGCCCTTTCCAACAGCGTAGAAAATGTGTCAATCCTTAGAACTGCCACCCTACTGTACACCCACGACTTTAGGTCTAATTCAAATCTCCTTGCCTTTCTGGCTTCAGTGTCTACTTGGTGAGGTGCAAATCTAGCTAACTCATTACATTTAGCCGCATACTCCGCGACTGACATGTTCCCCTGCTTGAGCTCCAGAAACTTCACCTCCATGTTCTGCTGCATACTCTCTGGGAAGTAGTTCTCGAAGAAGAGCTCCTTGAAACGTTCCCATGGTATCACACCATCTCCAGCACGTCCTTTGTTGGCCTTCCACTAATAGTTAGCTTCACCTTTTATCATAAAGGTGGCGAATCCTGTCTTCTGTTCTTCGGCCACCCTTGCAACCTCGAACACTTTTTCTATTTCTTCGATCCAAATTTGGGCTTCAATCGGGTCTAGTGTTCCCTTGAACTCGGGAGGTCCTCATCCTCGGCCTCATCGCTTAACAGCCTCATCACTCCTTTGGTAACTAGCTCCTTCTCAGAACCATACTCGGCCTCAGACTCATCCCTAGTGTCCATCATCACTGGCTCACTCGGCTGCACCTCCACTAAATGCCCAACGTCCACATGAATGTCTGTGAACTCCACCTCTCCAGCATGACTGGACTCTCCTATCTCAGACATCCTACAACCACAGACAAGAACAAACAGACAGCAAGATGTCAGTGTCAAAATAAAATACATTCATTAATAAAATGAAATGATATTTTATCATGCACAACTCGACTCGATGGATTTCCACAATCCACCTCCAAACATCACCATCAAATGAATCTCCTCGATCCATCACCTAGCATACTCAATACGAGTTTAATACTAAGGTTATAACCTAGGTTTTGTATTCCTAAAGTTTATAACCTACAACTTTGATACCAACCTGTGACACCCCCAAATGCAGGTATCAATATCTTGAATCTGGTGCTCACAATAAAGTACATCCATACACCTTTAAACAACATAAATCAACTAATGCAGAATAAATAAACATATGTTGTTCATTACAAAAGGTTTACTACGGTCCCAAGGTCTATAACCTTAATTAAATAGATCACGGAATACAATAATAATACAAAACGATTCCATGATTACATAACGAGATAGTACATATAACTATTCCTTAAGCTTTCCTTTGCCTTTGTCCGCTTTGGAACTCTTCGGCTTAACTGCAATAGGCTCATGATATAGTAAGGGTGATCAACTACTTTGCTCAGCAAGTTTAAAATGAATAAAGAAGATATATCATGAATGAATGAGAATAATAATTGCATAGTTCAACAATTTAAGGACATTGAAGAAATAGCTGACAATATAATCAAAGTTAAAATGAAACAATGAATATTAATTATTTACTGCTGAGTGGTCTAATAGACCCTGAACTTTTTAGCCAAAGGATCAATCATTCAACTGACCATTTTAAATGCCTGGCCCGTCAGTAGTACTTGAGTGGATCAGCCTTTTGTACCCTATGTATATGCATAACATTTAACTTTGACTGCATCGAATAACCGACACATTAAAATTCCCTAAATAAGGGTTGCTCTCTCAGTCCAAGAATCCATACCAACAACCGGTTTGGATAACTTTTAAAATAATAACCTGTACATGTCTAGCCGAAACAAATAACGTAGACTATTTCCTTAAACAGTTCATGAATGAAGAACTTAAACGTTTCACAGTCCAATGATAGAGAATGAATTCAAATGCACAAGGTGCGAATATCAATAATTATCTTTGAGGTGGAGTAATTTACAATAATTAATCCATTAATATAATTTGAAAGTAATAACTCGTTTTGAGTCATGAAACTTGCAATAATATACAACATTTGTATAAAATAGGAAACTTTCCCAAATGTAAAGGTTGAGTAAGTTTAAGCAACTTGCAATGATATAGGATACTTGCTCAATCAACAAATAAACTCGCACAATAAATGAAAGTTGTACGATTGAGAAAATCTGCCTAATATTAAATTGAGTTAGGGTAAGGAAACTTGCCTGGTGCGTCTGCTACAATATTACAACATACTCTCCTTAATATCTTACACAATTAAGTACATATTCACATAACAATTAGTCACATACCGGATACTAAATAATGGTTTATACTACTCTATAATGTTTTATTCTTATTAGAAACATAATATTAAACAAGATTACACACACTAGTTACGGTGTTATGACGCTTGCACGTCTGTACGCCAAACTTGCCTATTCGAACGCCCAAGCGACACGCAATTGCGTACGCCTAACACGCCCATTCGACTTATCTAATACTCATTGTTTAATGCTAAGTATCATTATAATTCATAACATTCATGTTTTAGAACTTAGAACAATATCTTACATTGTCGGGAGCATTATATGTGCTTATGCGCATGCCCGACACCCTCCAATTGCCCCTAATTACACATCATTTCTACAAATGGCCAATTTAGGCCATGCTACAGGCCTCAAATTGAAAAACTTAAAGAACAAAAGTTGTAGGTCTACTCTTTTTCTTTCCGAATCATCTTGAATCACCTCAATCCGAGTTTGTATGAGAAAGTTACGCCCATTTTACTAAAGGACGCCAAAGCTATCTAGCCGACTGCAGGTCCGGCACGCCCCGCGCCCAAAAGACCTTGCCAATGGCGCGCCCCGTGCCCAATCGGCAGCAGCCCAGGTGCGCGTTTTTCCAGCATGCTCTGTTTTTGTTATTCTAGACCTATCTTGCTTCCAACCACCATAACTTCTTCTCTAGACGTTCAAATTGGTCCATTCCGGACTCTATAGACTCCTAACTCATGGAGCTACAACATATCAAAAATTTAGAGCTACCCATTAACATGGCCAAATCTTAGGCCAAAGTACTAAGTTCATACTCTGTTTTTAGGTGTTCTAAGTGTTCTTCACTAAAACCATCACCAAATCTTTGTTTTAATCCCTTTTTTCTCCATTCCAACTGGGTTAAACTCATAACCCATGGAAGAACAACATCATAACAACAAACGAATTAAACAAACACGAAATCATAGCTACAAAGTCCTCTAAATCGTCCAACAGTCCATATTCATGTCCAAAGTCCATTATTCTTCATGTTCCTCATCCTTTAAGCATATGTACAGATTATTCTTGTGTTTTTGGTTCCACTTTAATGTTATTAATGGCTTATAAGGTCTCTTAACAACATTTACAAACATCCAACATAAACAAAAACAACAAGAATCGCCATAAATCCGACCCACAAGCTTAAGAGCTCAAAACTAAGAAAACTTGAAAAACTTAACAAGAAATCGAATGGAATGGATTTGATTGATAGTTTACCTCTGTAAATACTTCTTAGATGATTAAAAATATTGGCTAGGGCTTGCTTGAGCTCTTGTTCTTTGCTTTGGTTTCCTTCTCTTCTTCACCCATGCACCACCTCTCTCTCCCTCTCTAGAGCTTCTTCTTCTTTCTTCGTTGTGTTCTGCAGATTGTTTCCTTCCTCTCCTAGCAAATGGACTGAGCTTGATTCAAGAGAAGGAAACAGATTGAATGTCTTGGAAAGATGAAGTGTACATAAGTCTTTCTCTTCCTTCTTCTCTTCTCCCTTGTAGCTCTTCGTCTCCACCCGCTCCTTGAATCTTCAGCACTCTCTCTCACTCTCACTTAATTTTTCATTTGGGAAATATGATTTTGCAAAATTGAGCATGAGTTTAAGAAAGGAGTATATGTGGAAGATTGTTAGATGACCTTTGATCTTCCCCCAACTCTTCATATTCTTCATCAGATGATTTGGTAAGAAGAAGATGAAAGGATTTGGAAGTTAAGGAGTTTTTGAGTTTATTTTTCCTTTTCTCTTCATTCCATCCGTTGGTCTTCTTCTTCCTTTGCTTGTTTGCTGATTTGTTCCACCAATCAAAATCATATCAGCTGTCTCATGGGGCCTACCTTGGCTAATTATTCCCATTTAATACCCATTTATCCATTTAATGGCCCATTTTACCATTTTTACATTCGAAATTCAACTCTTTCGTGAAGATAGTCGATTCCTACTAAAATCGACGTTCTCATTGTCATGGAAATATCCATTTCATCAAATTCATCTCTGAAATTTGTGTTTGACTTTTTATCGAAAAAGTCAACCGGTTGACTTTTGACCAAAAAGTCAACCCCGACACAAAATGTGTTTAGGGTCTATTTTGACTAATTTAGACGTTCCGGATTTAAATCCGCAGTCCATTTCTCCAAATTTTAATCCGAACTCAAATTCGAGTTTTAACCAGTTAATTTGAAGCGTTAGCTTCTTTAGTAAGTTCAAACAATTAAACTAGTTTAAACCAACTATAAATATACATCTTATCATATAAAAATAAATATATGTATACATATAACACATATACATATTTATTTAATCATATAAAAATATTACTCATAAAATTTATTTAAATAATATGCATCAATATTCATAAACTCGAATTACAAGGCTATCCAGAATTCACGGTCGTTACAAGAGTCATCCTTATGCGAATTATTAATTGTTTTGATTCGATATATATATATATATATATATATATATTGATACGTATTTAGAATAATTTAATTGGGTATAATTATTAGTATAGAATCATGTTTTTGGAGAAAAACAGCAAAAATCGCGATATGAAAATCTGGGAAAATGTTTCAGCGTCGCAGCGCTTGCCAACAGAGCCACGACGCTGGCCTTTAGAGCCCCGACGCTCAGGCTTCTGTTTTCGATTTTCAGAATTTTGAAATTCTTAATTAAAGGAAAATGAGTTTTGTTTTGATTTAGAATTGGACTAAAATAAACTTCTTTATTTTAATTAATTAAAATAAAGAAGTTTATTTTGACTTGAAATTGGATTCCATTTTAATTAAAATAAATGAGTTTATTTTGACTTGGAATTGAATTCCATGTTAATTAAAATAAAGGAGTTTATTTTGATTTGGAATTTGATTAAAAATAAAGGAGTTTATTTTTATTCAAAATTGAATAAATTAAAATAAAAGAGTTTATTTTAATTTAGAATTGGATTAAAATAAAAGAGTTTATTTTGATTCAAAATTGGATTTCATACTAACTAAAATTGCCCATTAAATGATATCAATATATATATTGAATGTTTTATTGTCATTAGATGAATATATTATGATACATGTAGTGACATGTATGATTAATCTTGTTTTGATACATGTCATGATTATAAAGGAAATAATTATGGACCATTGACCAATATGATTGGATTTAATTTATTTTATGGATGCTTGAATGAAAGAGTTTTTATAAATGGGGTCTGCGTACCTCGCCTATCTAATTTTCTGATGTATATATTCTATCTCCCTCCTATATACTTCCTCTTGATTGCTGATCAAGGTTTCTGTTTTATTAAAAATAGTTTGTAATAGGATTTCGTAGAATTATTCAAGAAATTGGAGCTGAAGAGCAGGAACATTGAAGACCCATTTGTAAAGGAACTCGGGTTGAATGTAATAGTTATATTCAATGTTTTATTCTTACACCCTAGGTTTGACCTTTTGATTCACTTAATGGCTCGAGTTAATCAAACTAGAATTAAGTCCATAATCATCCCAAGTAGAATATAATATTCTATATGTGCATGCTAAATATATTAATATATTATTATACATGGTGATGTATATTTAATATGACGCGTATGTGTATATATATATATATATATATATATATATATATATTTGTATGTGCGCTAAACAAGATGAGACAATTAATAACAAAAATCCTCAAGAAACAAAATATTAAATTGATTATGTTCAAAGACATTTAGAATGTCGGATGTAGCCTTCTAGCATGATAAAATAATAGAGTATCAAATATTTAATATAATTTGTTGTGCACACACAAGACTCATATTAAGTATTTAAGATGTTGTCTTTATTACATTGGATATTTATAAGGAATTGAAAGATACCGTTTTGTTGTGCACACACAAGGACTGTATTTTTCTCTTCATTTATATAGAAATGTTGGGTCTGACTTAACTTAGATTATTTTAGTTCGGATGTGTACACACTTGACCATTATAATGTAAGAGGCAAAATAAAAGGAGTTACATGGAGATGTAATTGACAAAAGTTGTCTACCTATTGAATAAAACTATAGTTTGTTGTGCACACACAAGGCTAGAAATTTATGGCAATATGATCCTAAACAAGATAATAAAAATGATCAATCTGATTGAACAATTAGGACAACTGGGTTTTGTAATGGATGGAGAGTTGAGCCAAGATTTGATCTTGCAGGCACTCCCAGACTCCTCACAATTTATTGTGAATTTTCACATGAACAAGCTTGATATCAGCCTGCCTGAGTTGCTTAACATGTTAAAAACAGTAGAGAGTCACTTTCCAACCAAGAAATACCAAGCCTTACTTGTAGATGATTCTTCCAAGAAAAGGAAGAGGACTAAAGGATCTTCTGAAAAGAAGAAAAGTTCAAAGAAGGTAAAAGCAAAGGCAAATACAAAGGACAATAAGAAAACTGATGCGGATAGCAAAGAAGTTTGCTTCCACTACAATAAGCCTGGAGACTAAAAACAAACTACAAGGAGTATCTTGTAGAGGCTAACCAGAAGAAGCTTAGTGAAGCTTCGGTTACAGATATAGGTTTGTTCATGATTGAAATAAATCTTTCTGTAAGTTAAGGTTCTACTTAGATATTGGATACCGGCTGTGGTTCTCACATATGCAATTCTATGCATGGCCTAAGCAAAAGTAGAAAGCTAAACAAAGAGGAAGTAATCATGTGTGTGGGGAATGGAGCAAAAGTTGCTGCATTAGCCGTATGAACTTATAGTTTAGCATTGCCTATGGGTAAGTTTATTAAGTTAATAAATTGTTATCATGTTCTAGTTCTCATTAGAAACATTGTTTCTTTCCGTTATTGGACAAGGAAGATTTTTGTATTATATTTAAGAACAATGGTTGTTCTATTTATAATAATAATAATAATGTTTTGTTTGGAACTGGAAGATTACTTGATGGACTTTATATACTTAACTTGCATGAAAAATATTTTACAAATTGAACAAACTAGTAAAAGAAAAGAGATGATCATTCAAAAGTTGAATATGTGTATTTGGTGAAATACAAGTCTAATTCATTTGAAAGGTTCAAAGAATTAAGAAGTGAAACAAACTGTCAAAGTATAAGGATTCTTCGATCGGAATGAGGAAGGAAATACTTAAGCAATAGGTTTCTAGATCATCTCAAAGATAATGGTATTTTCTCACAATGGACACATCCTGATACACAATAATTGATTGGTGTATCTGAAAGGAGAAATTATACCTTGTTGGACATGGTGCAGTCCATGATGATTTTTACCGACATTCCAGTATCCTTCTGGGGTTATACTCTAGAAACGGTTGTATATCTACTAAATAAGGTACCCTCAAAATCCATCCCCAAAACTCCATATGAGTTATGGACAGGGAGGAAATCTATTCTTAAATATGTTAAGATTAGGGGTTGTCAAGCTCATGTGAAAAAGTTTCAAAAGGATAAGTGTGGGACAAGATCTGACAAGTGCAGATTTGTGGGATATCCTAAAGAGAGTTTAAGGTATTATTTATATAATCCTACTGAGCAAAAGGTGTTTGTTGCGAAACACGTTTCCTTCTTAGGAAAATGAGTTTATCCTTGAAGGGGCTAGTATGAGGAAAATAGATCTTGAAGAAGTTCAAGAACCACAAATCACTATAAGTCGAACTGAAGAACCTGTAGATAGACCTATTGTACCACAACCGAATTATAAATCTGCAAGAGTACCGAAGATACTTAGGAGGTATGGATTCATCATAGATGATGATGATGATGATGATGAGGTACGCATCATAGAGGATGATCCAGTTACATACGATGAGGCTATGAGTAGTAAATACTCAGAGAAATGGCAGATGGCTATGAAATCTGAAATGGACTCCATGTATAAGAATCAAGTATAGACTTTGCTTACTCCACTGGAAGGCATAGTGCATATAAGGTGTAAATGGGTCTTTAAGAGAAAGACTGAAGCAGATGACAAGATAGAGACCTATAAGGCCAGACTAGTGGCAAAAAGGCTTCATATAAAAGCAAGGAGTTGTCTATCATGAAACCTTCTCACTGGTGGCAATGCTCAAGTCCATTCAAATTTTACTTGTAATTGTAACTTATTATTACAAAATCTAACAAATGGATGTGGAGACGTCCTTCCTCAATGGAAGACTTGAGGAGAATGTATGTATGATACAACCAGAGAGATTTGTTTCAAAGGTTGAAGCAAATCAAGTATGTAAGCTACAATGATCCATGTATGGATTAAAGCAAGCTGCTCGAAGATGGAACATCCGTTTTGATGAAACAATCAAAGGAGTTTAATTTTATCGAAAACGAGGATGACCCAAGTGTGTACAAGAAGGTCAGTGGGAGAGCAGTGACATTTCTAATACTATATGTTGATATACTACTGATAGGGAATGACATACCAATGCTACAATCAGTAAAGATATAATTGTCTAAACATTCCTCCATGGAAGATTTGGGAGAAGCGCCCTACATTTTGGGGATAAAGATTTATAGAGATAGATCTAAAAGGATGCTTGGCTTAACCCAAGGAACATACATTGATTCGATGCTAAAAGAGTTTAACATGACAAACTTCAAGAGATGTATCATGCTAATGAGCCATGAAGTGTATCTCTCTAAGAAATTGTCCCCAAAAACACTTGAAAAGAGAGATCACATGAGTAACTGTTATGTATGCAATGAAATTTACGAGACTTGATGTTGCTTATGCACTAAGCGTGACAATCACATATCAGTCCATTCCTAGAGAAGATCACTGTAAAACAGTGAAGAATAATATCTTAAAGTACTTAAGAAGAACTAAAGATGTGTTTTCGTGCATGGTGGGTTTGATACAAAACTAAAGGGCTATAAAGACTCAAGTTTTTAGATTGACCAAGACGACAATAAATCCACTTCAGGGTATATGTTTACCTTGAATGGTGGTGCAGTGAGTTGGAAAAGTTTTAAGCTACTAATTTAGTGACAAAGACAAAGTATATAGCTATAAATGAAGCTGCAAAGTTGGTTGTTTGGATGAAAAGTTCATTACAGAACTTGGAATGGTTCCTAAGTCCATCAGAAATCTAAACAGGTGTTGTGACACTTTCATTTGATTAAAGAAATCATTGAAAGATGAGAAGTCACCCTAGAGAAAGTGGACTCTCAAAACAACATTACAGATCCATTTACTAAAGCATTATCCAACATTAGGACGATCACACTTAGGGAAGATGGGTATAAGATATCGGGGAGATTAACTTTAGTGCAAGTGGAAGATTGAAAGTAGTATGCCCTCAAGCCAATCACATAAGGTGTGATAAACATTTACTTTGTAATCTTGTTCATTTATTAATAAAAGAATTCATTTAATTAAAAGATATATTTTATCCATGTTTAATTGGTTGAACTAAATAAATGTGATAAACTCATAGTTTTGGAGCAATACTTTTAGAATCATGGTCATGATCATGCTAATGAGATCTAAATTCTAGATAGCTCAAAACTAAAATGTTCCCAATCGTTGGATCACTAATGTGGGGTTATTGATTCCGGATAGATTGGTACATACTATGCTTGCTCTGTTGAAGAGGATGAATGATCTCATAATCATTTGTGTGGAAACAATAAAGCAAGTATGTAGGTGTTTATTGGAGAATAAGTTCACTGAACGTGACTCGCTTAAGGAACACCTAATGGAGTTTTACTTGCATGACAATAGGAGTTCCTATAGTGATAGTAATATAAGTGATCCTTAGACTTGAGATCATCATAGTATCTTGTGTATTCTGAGTTATGCTTTGTCATATTCCTTAACTCTTTGGGAGTATAATAAGGTATGTATGAGTATAATAAAGTGTACATGGAGGTAGGTGAATGATCAACAAATGATCTACCACTTCTAATAAAGGGAGAGAATGTCCTATGCGATTCGATGAATGACAACTCAGAAATCCTTGGCCAAGATGAATGGAAATTAGAAAGGAGTTTCTAATTTACATTAATCAGAGTTGTGCATTTTAGAATCGAAATGCATATGATCAAATAAATAAGACTTGTCAGTAATTCCATATCTTATGTTTAATTGTGACATTATATGGTAGAAGGATTGAATTGTACGATAACTATTATTGAATAGGTTCTATGTGATTAAACGTTGATTTCATATTATACGGATAATCATGATACATTATCGTAAGGTGTCCCTCATGATGTAGAATAAATATTATTTATTTAGAAATGAATTAAAGGAGTTTAATTCATTATAAATGATATTAGAATGGTTCTAATTTATTTATTCTACTACCGACATAATATTGAACCTAAAGGGTGACACCGCAAAAGAGAAATATTATTTTAGAAGTAATTGACTTAATAATAATAATTCAGTATTAGGAGAAATACTAGTATTTATAATTAAGTATTTAAATAAATACTAAATTATAAATTAATAAGAGGAGTATTGTTGTTGTTGTTATTATTATTATTATTATTATTATAAATTACTTGGCTTGATAATAATAAATTAAGTATTTAATTTTATTAGTGGAATAAATTAAATAACTTAATATTTATAATTAATTATTTGGAGAAATACTATATTATAAATTAATAAGAGGAGTCTTATTATTTATTATTATTATAAATAATTTAGTTCCTAATTAGATTGGGAATTAAATTAAAACCCTAAGTCCTAAAAGGTTTAGGAGGGAGGGTTAGTCTATAAATAAGAGGGATCTTATTGTAAAAAAGAAAATGCAACTTTTGCAAGTATTCTCAAAACTTAAAAGAGTTAGGAAAGAGAAAACTAGGGCTAATCACCCAAGGTTTGGAGAAACCTAAATTTACTTCTTCCATAATCATCTCTTGGTGGATCACCTTTAGAGCGCTACATACATTTTATAGCTTGCGTTTAATCAGGTGGATTTGGAGAAGAACGTTAAGGATTAAGGGAGGTGAACTCGTAATTGTTCAAAAGTTGAATCTACAAAGGTATAATCCCTTCTTCTTTATCTTGGATTAATAATATCGCATAAGGTGATTCCTGGGATTGCAGAAAAATTTTAAATTCTATTTGTGCCATGCTTCCGCTGTTTTACAATATGATTGTATGTATGTTCTTGTTTCTGTAAACTAACAACCAGCACCTCCAATAACTATCAACAAACCGATCAATCCGAGTCTTAGTGACTCGAAGGAATCCTAGGGATTCAGAGGGCAAGAGTGTCCTTGTCTTAGTAACTAAATATCCAAGTCTGTCGGGCTTGAAAAGGGCCAAAGTGTCCTTGTCTTAGTGACTAAATATCCAAGTCTGGTGGGCTTGAAGAAGACAGAGTGTCCTGGTCTAGGTGATCAAATTCTTAGTTGATTTCCTACTTGCTAAAGTAAAAGAGTGGAGTAGGAGTTGTTCAGTCTCCGAACCACTTAAAACTCTCTTGTGTTATTATTTTCTGTCATTTATATTCTGTCATTTATATTTGTTGAGATTGATGTATGTGATGAATGACTAACTTCCACATGAACTAAATTCAGAATTGAGATCTTTACACATTTTTAAGGGGAGTTTTCAAACTAATATTTCGTTGAGCAAAATCAATTTTGACTAAATGAACTACCTGATAATACTTTTTTAATAAATTGAAAAGGTTTAGTGATCTATTCAACCCCCCTTCTAGATCTCTATTATGCCTTTGGGAAATAACAGAAAGGTTACAAGCTTAGAAGTTAAGCTAAGAAGAAGTAACTGATTATAATTTTGAATGAATCTCTCCTCTATTTTTTGGTATATTTTTACAGTTGGAATTCTACAGCTAGCAATTAACAGAATTTCTAATTTTTCCTCCATTTTCTGTTATTATTTTAAATTACATAACTCGTGATGTCATCTGTCATGCTGGCAATTCGACCTTTACTAATGTGTTAGTTTTTATCACATAACATTCCACCCTCCTTAAGAAATCTTTGTCCTCAAGGATTGAAAAAAACAAATTGGATGGTATATATTTCACCAAAGTCTAAGGTTGCCTCATCTGAAATTGAAAGTCATTGTAAGGAATACAAATCATCCCAATTACAAGTCATTTGTTGGAGTAGCCCTATTTCCTTATGCAGAGACTTGTGCAACTCAGAAAACACTTGTTGTCTTTATCCAAATAGCATCTCAAAAGGATTCCCTATGATTGTAACATGAACTCCAACCTCACTTGCATCATAAGCTTTAATATTTCTAACCATTTTAAAATCTGTCCAATTCATATTCCTACCATTTTTGGAACTTTTGCTATCCCACCCCTGTTTCATATTATCTTGATATTCCATAAGAGTATTAAGCTTTTTAGCACCCATGTTAGTCATATAGTTAGTCCGATAGTTAGCCCACGGATTGAAAGAAACTAAAAGTTAGGTGGTTGCAACCCCAAAAAGCATTCTTCTTGGATCAAACACCATAATTTTTGCAGCCAACACAACTAGCCATTGAAACTTTTGCCAACAATTCAGCAACATTTTCTGGAGCATTGAACCACCTCTCTTTCTGGTTGAAGTTCGCAGTAAAGTGGTATTGAATGCAATACAATAACTTGTCAAACTGTTATTGTAAGCAACCATATGCAAGCCATTTTCACAGTTTATCCAAAGTTGAGTCTTGTCACTTTTAAAATGGTTACCATCCAAATCCGCCTTTATTCTATATTGACTTTCATTAGGGCCACAATACTGTTTACCCAAACAAACAGGTTCATTAAACAATTTTGAGCCAACTGCAGTGAAAACCCCATAAGATTCAACCATGTAGTAGATCTTGTAATCAACCCATGAAATCTCTTCCAACTTCCTTGTGCTAGCAACCTTAATCTTCCTCCCATTAATTTTTAAAGTGAACTCATCCACTAATGTGACTGATCCTGTGAAAACTCCATGGTCAAATTCATATTTGAACATGTTAGCCTTGCAATAATCACCCACCATTGGACTTTTAACATCTTAGAAGCTACTAGTTCTGAAATTTCCTCACTATTGCACTTATTTTCTTCATTAGAAGCCATGAATTCTTGCTCCCAAGTAATGTTTTCAACACAATTAATATTCGAGTGGTCATCCTGTAAGTTTGCGAAAACAAGAACATACATACAATCATATTGTAAAACAGTGAAAGCATGGGATAAATCAAATTTAAAATTTTCTACAATCCCAGGAATCACCTTATGCGATATTATTAAATTAAGATAAAGAGTAAGGAATTATACATATGTAGATTCAACTTTTGAACAACTACAAGTTCACCTCCCTTGATCGTTCACGTTCTTCTCCAATTTCTCAAATCAAACATTCGTTACAATAGTGTGCAATGCTCTAAAGTTGATTCACCAAGAGTATATTGATTGAAGAAGTAAATTTAGATTTTACAAAATCTTGGGTGACTAACCCTAGTTTACTCTCTCCTAATTCTTTTATGTTTTTGAGAATACATACAAGAATTGCATTAGGCTTGGCATTAGTCTATCGCACAATAAGACTCCTCTTATTTATAGACTAACCCTCTATCCTAAACCTTTTAGGAGTTAGGGTTTTAATTTAATTCTCAATCTAATTAGGAACTAAATTAATAATAATAATAATAATAATAATAATAATAATAATAATAACAACAATAACAATAATAATAATAATAATAATTATAATAAGACTCCTCTTATTTATTTATTTATAATTTAGTATTTCTCCAAATACTTAATTATAAATATTAGTATTTCTCCAAATACTAAATTATTATTATTTAACCAATTTAATTATAATAATAATAATAATAATAATAAGACTACTCTTATTAATTTATAATTTAGTATTTCTCCAAATACTTAATTATAAATATTAAGTTATTTAATTTATTCCACCAATAAATTAAATATACTTAATTTATTATTATTAAGTCAATTACTTCTAAAATTATATTTCTCTTTTTTGCGGTGTGACCATTTAGGTTCAATATTAAGCCGGTAAGTAGAATAAATAAATTAGAACCATTCTAATATTATTTATAATGAATTAAACTCTTTTTAATTCAAATATAAATAAATAATATTTATTCTATATCAAGAGTGACACCTTACGTTAGTGTATCATGACTATCCGGATAATATGAAATCAACGTTTAATCACAAAGAACCCATTTCGTGAATAATTACCGTACAATTCAATCTTTCTACCATACAATGTCCCAATCAAACATAAGACATATAATTACTAACAAGTCTTATTTATTTGATCATATGCATTTCGATTCTAAAATGTACAACTCCGATTAATGTAAATTAGAAACACATTGGCCAACAATTTTTGAGTTATCATTAATCAAATCGCAGAGGACATTCTCTCCCTTTACTGGAAGTGGTAGATCCTTTGTCGATCATTCACCTACCTCTATGTACACTTTATTATATCCGTACATGCCCTATTATACTCCCAAAGAGTTTTAAGGAATATGGCAAAATATAACTCAGAATACACAATGTACTATGATGATCTCAAGTTTAAGGATCACTTGTACGACTATCACTATAGGAACTCTTATTATCAGGCAAGTAAAACTCCATTAGGTGTTCTTTAAACGAGTCACGTTCAGTGAACTTATTCTTCAGTAAGCACCTACATATTTGCTTTAGTGTCTCCACACAAATAATTATGAGATCAATCATCCTCTTCAACAGAGCAAGCATAGTATGTACTAATCTGTCCGGAATTAGTAATCCCACATTAGTGATCTAATGATTAGGAACGTTCTAGTTTTGAGCTATCTAGAATTTAGATCTCATTAGCATGATCATCATCACGATTCTAAAAGCATTGCTCCAAAACTATGAGTTTATCACATTTATTTACTTCAACCAATTAAACATGGATAAAGTATGCATTTAATTAAATGAATTCTTTTTATTAATAAATGAACAAGATTACAAAGTAAATGCTTATCACATCCAATGTGATTGGCTTGAGGGCATACTACTTTCACATCCATGTCTCTCAATTTTTTGTTCGTAGTCACAAAATAGCCCCTCATCTTCACTGGCAGACAAGGAAGGTTTTTCCAAATCTTGATTCCTTTTATCAACTTCCATTTCCATCTCAATAATAACTTTTTGTGATGTTTCAAATAGCTCAACTAAGGCCTCAAGATAATATTGATGAATCTTAGCATGGCTATAAGCAGTAGAGAAAGATTTTGGACAAAGCTTTTGCACCCAACTCTTAAATTCTTCATTTAACCCCTTTATATAGCACTCAACAAAAATTACTTCTGACAACTCTTGATTCTGACTTGAAACTACCAAATGTAACTTGTGAAACCTTTCAATATACTTAAATACTGAGCCTTCTTAATGGAGCCTACTAAATCTAAGTTTAACGATCTCAATTGGATCAAACCCTTCATTAACAAGATTTTTATTCATAATTTCCAACATAGTATCAATTGTGTTGCATATTGACGTAAAAACGACTTCTATATTCTGAACCATTTCGGAATGAAACAATGTAGAAATAAGGAATGGTAGGTGGAGAGAGGGTAAAATTATGAAAAGAATATGAAGAAATTAGAGACAAATTGAATTTATAATTTGAAAATGTTAATGGGATTTGGTTGGAGGAAACTAACTTATGAGAATACTAGGATGAAAGAACAAAATAAAAGATTAGAGATGCAGTAAGAAGTGATTTCGGGAGAAATAATTTAGGGCTTACACAAATTGCACCCAAAAAATAAAATCTGAGGAAAATGTCACCAAATAACTTTTCCTGCCCTTCAAGCGTGTTTTATAGCCATTGTTGACAGTCGAGCTGCTTGTCCTCATATGAGAGCCAACAATTTGATTCATTACTTGTTGAAAATTTCTTTTCTTGGATTATACTTTAGGACAAATTTGATTTATATTCACCACAACAGTTGGAAGACCAATTTTCCTACTAAAGATTTAGGGTTCCAAGTGCCCAGTAAACAAGATAGCATCATGATTAGTTGGTAACTTGGTATAAGAGTTCTGTTGTATGGATCGTTAATGGGTTTTGGGTTTTAAAATGATAGAGGAAAAGAATTAAAAGAAAGAACAAAAAATTGATAATAGATTAGAATGGACAGAGGTTGAATTAGAGAAAGATGAAGAAGATTTCTAAAATTAGGGCCAAGGAAAGAGTGGCTCTAATACCACTTGTTATGATTCAAATCGTAGAGTAATGAATCAATGAATCGTAGAGTAATGAATCAATAAATCGTAGAGTAAGGAGTCAATGAATCGTAGAGTAATGTTTGAATGAATGAAACTCGTGATTAAATTAGAAACAAAAGAACAGAGAAATAGTAAGTAAATGAAAAAATATGGAAGACAAGAAATGAATTGATTGAAATGAGAAGAAAGATTGTAGCTTAGAAGTTAAGCTAACAAGAAGCAACTGATTACCATTTCGAATGAATCTCTCCTCCACATGTCTAGTACATTTATACAGCTGGAATTCTACAGCTAACAATTAATAGAATTCCTAATTTTCCCTCCATTTTCTATTATTATTTTAAATTGCATAACTCCTGATGTCATCTGCCATGTTGGCAATCTGACCCTTACTAATGTGTTAGTTTCTATCACATAATAGATAAAGCCAAAATCATGCATAAGAGGGAACAAGAACTGAATTTGAAGTCGCCCCCTGCTGCCCAATGTTGTTTTAATTGAAATTAACAATGGTGGGGGCCGTCGCTAATATGGTGTTGCTGATTACAAAGTTAATGGTGGAAAATGTCGTTGCTGATTACAAAGTCAATGATAGAAGATGTCGTCGCTGATTACAAAGTCAATGATGGAAGATGCTGTCAATGACTGCAATGCTGTCGTCGCTAATTTTTTTGACACAACATGGAAATTTTCGCGGTTTTTTTTTCATTCAGTGATGGAGGGTGTCGTCACTAATTAGTATTGTCCTGATAAAAAAATTTCAAAACTGATTTGCGACGACGCTCTTCAATGATGGAATTGTGGTCGCTGATATAGTCCTTTGCGACGACCGACGGATACTGTCCGTCGCTAATAGTGGTCGTCGTTGATTCCTTCAATTCTAGTAGGAAATAAACTCACTGTACTATTTTTCTATATGTATTGTACTCCATCCATTCTAAAATATTAGTCATTTTAGCTTCATGCACATTAGAAAGTGATTAAGTACTATCACTTGATGATTAAAATTTGGATAAAATTTCATTGTTACCCTTAATTATGGGAACTTGAGAACTAATAATACAAAAGTGAGAATTTCCTTAAAAAATGAGAGAATATATAAGAGTAATATATGACGTAGCGGAATATGGTTAGATTGCAACGCTCTAACACAAACGTGATTGGAAGATTTAACGTATCAACAAGAACGTATGATAAACCCTTAAATTCACAAGAAATAATAAACTTATAAAGAGAGCAAAGATAATACTATTAATTAACAAAAACGTAATTGTTCACAAGCCCTAATAAGCATATTTATAGTCTTAAATAACTTCCCAACATCAATTAGGAATAGGAAAATTAAAATAATGATTTTTTAATAAAAAAATCCAAGTTTGACCAAATTTTGACCGGCGACTTAACAACTTAAAATAGGTTTTCGGGCTTAAAAAGTTATTTGTCATGGAAAAGGTGATAAATCCTGTAGAGCTCGTCGAAAATTTCGATTTAATATAGTATGGGCCCCATAACTTTTCCTGGATCAAAAGTTATGCCACTTTGAAGTTCTACTAACCTAAATGCATTCGAACATCTAATCCTCTTCTAAATTGGACTCTTCCACTGCATTAATATAGAAAAGTAAAATATTTATTCTCCTAAAATATTATAAATAATAAATAAATAAATTTTTTTTTCTTTTCTAAAATCACTATTATTATATTATTATAAAATGAAGGGGAGTATTACTCTAAGAATAGAGAGGGAGTAATTATTTAGCAGTTACACGTGACAATAATTGGTACCAATAAATTATATGAAGGCAATGTCACCAAGTGGACAACTAGCTAAGATAGAAGACCAGTGTTGTGAATGTTTTATGTACTCGTAAGTGCACGAATCGAATACTTAGTATAGCTTAAGCAAGTGCGAGGTCAAACTCTAAGGACTTGACGGATGGAACATATGTTACACTCATTCACTAATTATAATTAATTCCTAATCTAGCTTAGAAATTTTGAGGGAATTTTTATCAACTAAAAATACAAGAATAAAATAATCAATAATAAAATACTAGGGTGACATAATCATATATTTGATATCATTTTCCTAATATTCATGCCCAATAAACTCTACTTTTTATCTCGTTAATTTGGTCTCTCGACTTTATTAAATGCGGAAAATAAAATCAATTAAATCCAATTAATCTTTAAAATTCAATTGTTAATTCTTCCATAGTCAAATGTATGTACAAGGTCAAAACACCCACTATTACCATCAAAACACAGTTTATATCCGCTTTAAACAAATCATAAACTGAATCCAACAAGTAATAATAAGAATCCAACTTTATTTTTATCAGTAAAAATAGGCAATAAATAGAAAGAAATATTTTTTTTAACGTAAAAATATTAAATTGGTAGAGTCAATTAGCATGAATATGTGCAATAGAATCAATTAATTATACTCATCCTCAACCGTAGAAAATAATTTAGTCTCGTATGCTTAAAATTAGAACACAAGACATAATTAAATACTGCATAGTTAAATAAATAGAATACTTATTTCAATGTACCAAATAATTGAAGAAGAAAATAAAATAAATTCTGAATTTCAATCTTCAAAAATATTCTACTCTAAATAAGAAACAATGTTATCCTTAACATTCAAAAACAAAGAATAATAAGGGGAGAGGATCAGATTAAAAAGAGAGGAGCTGTGACGCGCGCGAGAGAGTCAACTGGGCGAGATAGGAGCAGCAGATTCCTCTCCTTAGCAAAAGCTTGACCTAGTCGCCCTTGCTTTGTAAAAATGCAGCACATTTTCCTTCTCCCTAATCTATTTTGGAAGACTTATGTAATTTTATTGGCCCAAGTACTTAATTCCTTTACCGCAAATTATGAGAAACAAATGAAACTGGGCTGCCACCTGTCTTTCCTTACCCAAATTTTGAACATTATCTCTTTACATCCCCTTTCCTTGGCCCATAAATTTTCAAATCTAAAAATTGTCTTCTTAGAAACCTGCTGAAATTTAGACCGATCAATCTTATCACCGTTCCAATCTAAGAAAATTGGCATATGGTCAGAAGCTACAGTATGCAAGTTGAAAATTTTAGCTTCACTAAATAGATTCCTCCAAGAGTCAGTCGCAATCCTGTCAAGCCCAAGCTCTCCTTTACAACTGAACAAATAAATTCTGCAAACTGCCTCCATTAAATTTCAAACACATGAGAAACACTAAAAACACAGTAATTGTAATAATCTATGCTCTCCAAAATATAAATTAACGGCCTAAGATATACCAATTTCTTGGCACATCAACCAGATCCAGCACCCTCTCAAGATAACATACTTATGTTTCTCTACACAGAGCTTGGTACGTTTAACACGAATGTATCGCTTGAAGTCTAAACGCATTTAAATAATTTGTTCATTTAGAATTAATTTAATTTAAAAATAATTTATTTAACTCACAAAAATAATTTTTGGAGATCAAAAGCAACGTACTATTTTAATAGTATGATACAACAATTTTTAAAAGCATTTAATTAGTAAAACATATTCTCTCCACTCTAAAATAGCATCTTGAGTCATTCTTTATTTCAAGTCTTGCAAGTTCTCTTCAAAATAAAGTCTTACAAGTTAAAATATCATCCCGAGTCTTTCTTTATTTCCAGTCTTGCGACTTAAATTATCAGTTATCACCTTAGTCTTTCTTTAATTTTCTTTTCTTTTGCAAGCTAGTGCCATTTTGAATTAAAATTTCTTTTAGCCCATGACAAAGACCTCCAAATACAATAAGGATTACTTGGCCTCTACTTGTGAACGGTAAAAAAAGTTACAGATCAAGTTGCGAATATTGTTTGGGCGAGGAAAATCAAAGATGGTACACCAAAGGAGAAAAAACGACAATAATTGCCATGAAAACTGAAAGGTGTGGTAATTATTGTCGATGCAGGCATAGCCACATGCCACATGTCGTTTTTTCTCCTTTGGTGTACCATCTTTGATACACCTACGAAATTATAAATTATTCCATCGATGCAGGCATAGCCACATGCCACATGTATTAAATGTCCTATCAAAGTCAACGAACTTAAGCCTAAGAGGCCTGTACTTTTTGGGCGAAGAAGATCAAAGATGAAACAACGAGAGAAAAAACCGGCAATAATTGCCATGAAAGGACACCCATGTACGGGCAAGAGTAGATTGGCAAGAACATTAGCAAGTTATCTTTCAGGCGTCGTTATTGACCAAGATGATATACTCCCTTGCCTTGGAAACCTAGATCAATCCTCCTCAATGACATTAGTACCAGAAGACCTTAATATGATATCCCTTGAAGTCGCTTGTAGAACTGCTCGTACGCAGATCCAACTGCAATTTAGAGTCGTGATTGATTTCCCCCTCTCCCGTCGAGCCCACGTGGACAGGTTGCTTCAACTTTCTGCTTCTACTGGAGCTCCTCTCATCATTGTTGAGTGCAAACCAAAGGACATGTACGAGAGGCAGTCCTGGTTAGAGCAACGCTCAGCCGGTGAGTATTCATATAAGCCATCAACATGGCCTGAACTTCAAAGGGAACTACAGCGGTGCGCTGGGGAATCGGATTATGAGATTGGAGATGTATCGAGGCTCGTGGTTGACACCACATCAAATCTCGAAGGCTATCATCTACACCTTGCCGTGGAAGAGGTGATCGAATTTGAAGGTACTTGCCATGTTCTAAAATTATATATACATTTTTAACATGACTGATTATCAAGGATAAGTTTATTTTATCAAACATCTTTGATCGTAACAATGAGTCAATTTTTTTTATCCCATCCTGTCTCATTATATATATGTTGTATATATGTTATATATAATTGTCAAGCGTGATGTATTTAAATGAATAAGTATGAATAAGACGGTGAGTAAGAGTTAAAAAAGGACAACTACTCTCAATTTTCCTAACAATATCAAAAATGTAAAGAAATGACATTATAGTATCCAATAAAATATAATTAATGATTTTCATGGATTTTATGTCACTTTATTCTAAAATAAAATTAGAAATATATATTCCATTCGTTCCAAAATTTAAGACAATTATTGACTTTTTGAAGTTAATTTAAAATATTCAAAATTTAGACCATTATTCACCTTCTGAAGTCAACTAAAATATTTTTAAATTCAAAATTGACATGGATTATTTTAGTTTTAGTCAATATAATAATAAATATTGTAAATTATATAAAAAGTAGTAGTTATTTGATTTATTACTTCATATTGTTTACCGAATGTATCAATTTTCAATAATTCTATGGAGCCCGGGCAATGGAAACCGGTTTGGGGACCGGGGTTTTTTTTTTTGTTTTGACCCCAAAATAATTTATATGATTTATTGGAACTGAATTTTTTTTTAAAAAAAACAGTGATTTAGGTATGATTTGATACATATCAAAAATAGAGTTACAAAGTCTGTTTAACTTTGTTTTTGATATGTATCTAAATTATACATAATTCACTGTTTTTTTTAAATTTCAGTTCCAATAAATCACAAAAATTATTTGGAAGTGAAAGAAAAATAAAAATAAATAAATAAATAATTTTTTGCCTGGTCCCCACCCTGGTCCCCAAGTCCCGGGCAACGTAGAAGGACTCATCAATTTTGGGTTTCAGAATGTTTTAAATTGATTTTTAAAAGTCCAGGGATCTTATAATTTGGAACAAAGGTAATATATCAAATTTTGGAACAAGCTAAAATGAAAATTTATCTCCTACTTTTGGAATGTAGGTGGCATTCTTCACGAGGAATTACCGGGTTGGATCCCTAGTTTACTAATAGCTGAAGATTATAAGGGGAAGACAAAAGCACGACCAGAGGTGCAAGAAGAAGAGCAAATATACACTAGACTTCTTTTCTTGCAATTCTCTTATAACTGGAGGGACGATGACACGAAAGTCAATTGTGCAAAATGTCACCAACCAATCTCAGGTTCAATCTATAATTGCAACCAATTCGATTTGTTACTCCATAAGAAATGTGCAGAATCACCTCAAAATCTGAAAATTCCGCATCAAGATTTTCCTCCCTATATAATTCAAGAAGATGAAGAACTTAAATACACTTTTCCGGAGCAAGCCAAGTGCAACCGTTGTAGCGAGGAAAACAAAGATTTCTCCTATGATTGTGACGGGTGTCTCTTTCAAACCCATCTTCAATGTGGTTTATTACCCACCGTTCTTCGCCACGAAGGCCATGAGCATCCCTTATTGTTAAGGATAACTTCAGTGTTGGAAACTTCTGACTATAACAAGTTTCGTTGTGATGCCTGTGGTGGTATGGGGAGCCATGTGTTCTACTTCTGCGACAGTTGCCGTTTTAAATGTCATGTTAAGTGCCCACTCCTTCCAAAGACCATAAAGAACAGACACCATAGACACATTCTCACTCGTACTTACCCTCCTTTAGATGTTTATGGTACCGAGGGGACGTGTGATGCTTGTGAGACAACAAGAAACTCAAAATTCTGGATATATTCCTGCATGGACGAGAAGGACGACTGTGATTTCGCTTCGCATTTGAACTGTGAAACATACGCAGCCGGTAAAATAGTAATCTTATAATCTTCTATGGTTTCAATGCAATCCCTGATCAACTCTGATCATTTCCTATTTTTTCTACTTTGGATTTTTTATTTTTGGTAATTGAGGGCCTCTGTCAATCCTTTTAAATACCTAAGGCGTAAAATCACTCTCTAAAACTTTAAGTTTTAAGATATTGAACCTTAATGTCTTTAAATTTTTATAAGTAAAATCTTTCTAGCTTTAAATTTTTATAAGTAAAATCTTTCTAGTAATCGAATTTAACATTTCCTGCGAATATAAGTCACGCGTCACTCAAAGTAAAAGGATAATTTAGTCTTTTAAAGTTTTATATCATCAACAATGGCTCAATTTTTTCCTTCTCTCCTCTCACCTAAGGGTGGGCAGAAGTTTCGGTTTTTTCGGGTTTTAGGGTAAACCGGATCATACCGAACCGGTCGGTTCGGTACAAAAAAAACCGGTTTGGTAATTTACTTTTATACCGGTTTTCGGTTCCGATTTCTGTTAGCTCTTTTTTATGTTCGGTATGTACCGGACCGAACCGGTTGTACCGATTAGCTTAAAAAAGGCAAGATAGGCCTAATATTAAGAAGAACCAAGCTTTATTTTAGACCTTCATGTCTAGCCTTAGAAAATACTTCAAGTCTCCTCTATTTATAAAATAGAGGGAAGACTAAAGAAGGCTTATTAGACAATGTGGGACTTGTTGTAATATGCAATGGTCTCCTTTATTTATGAAACAAAGGTAAGACAAGAGAAAACATATTAGACAATGTGGGACTTGTTGTAATATGCAATGGTCTCCTTATTTATAAAACAAATGTAAGACAAGAGAAGACATATTAGACAATGTGAGACTTAATGGAAATTTGGAATTCAATAGCTTCCTCCCTTACCTTACATGCACTATCATGTGTAAGTCCCACATTGATTAGATGATAAAAGTCTAAGGAAGTTTTCCTTATAAAATGACTACCAAATGAAGATAAGGTCTTCAAGTTCCACATTAGTTATTTGGTAAAAGTCTAAGGAAGTTTTTCTTATAAAATGACTACCAAATGAAGTTAAGGTCTTCCAAGACCCACATTAGTTATTAGTTATTTGGTAAAAGTCTTAATGACTACCAAATGAAACTAAGGTCTTCAAGTCCCCCATTAGTTATTTGGTAAAAGTCTGAGGAAGTTTTTTCCTTATAAAATGACTACCAGATGAAGCTAAGGTCTTGAAGTCCCACATTAGTTATTTGGTAAAAGTCTAAGGAAGTTTTCCTTATAAAATGACTACCAAATGAAGTTAAGTTCTAAGTCCCACATTAGTTATTTGGTAAAAGTCTAAGGAAGTTTTCCTTATAAAATGACTACCAAGTGATGTTAAGGTCTTCAAGTCCCACATTAGTTATTTGGTAAAAGTCTTAAGGAAGTTTTTCTTATAAAATGACTACCAAATTAATTAAGGGGTTAATATTTAAAAAAAAATTATTTGGCAGTCGGTACAACCTGGTATAAACCGGTACTGAACCGGTTTCGAACCGGGTAATCGGTTCGGTATACTGGCCTAATCGGTTTCGGTTTCGGTATGCTAATTTGACCATTTTCGGTATTCGGTTCGGTACGGTTCGGTTTGGTATTATACCGATGCACAGCCCTATTCTCACCTCCTTATCTCATACTAATCATGTGCGTATATTTATGTGTGATATTTAAGAGTGAAATGTCCTTAAAATATTCTAACTTCGATTAATTATTATATATTAATTGTCGAAAAATTTTATCTGTAGAAATTTAGGGACATTGAGGTTCAGTTTCTTAAAATTTAAATATTGAGATTTAAGTTCTAAAATGCGAGATACTTTAAGGTCTAAATGTATTTAAACCGATTCCTAACTCCATTATTTGTGCTTCAAGGTTGAATTATTTGTATGTTTCTTTTATTTTAAAGTAGTTCAAGTGTTGTGTATTGTGATTTTACCTAGTTATGTAGGGAGTTACATGATTTTTCTATATAAAGTTTGAAATTACAGTTCTAATTTCTAAATACTAGTCTTGTTTGATTGATTATTTTGTTTATTCATGATTTTTTTCTTGTTATAACCTGATGTATTAAAAATATGTAATGTAATGCAAGTGCACAACGTCAAATTGAAGATTTAACAAATACACAAGACACAGATAATAGATCAATTTTTAAATATTCATAATTTGTATTTTAGGCAAATTAGAAATAAAGATAGTAGAGATGATTAATTAACTAAATAATGAAAGCTAACAATTAATAATGAAAACTAGTCATGAGACAAATAACCTAGAAATTCGAATCCACTAAATACTAACACAATAAATAATTTCTTACTTTCCGAATTAATTCCTAATTTTGTTTTCCCTTCCCTTAAAAAAATAATTCATATAATTAATATGCACAAGTATAAATTATGAAAAATTCATAGATTAATTATAATTTATGAAAACCTCGTAATCAATATAAGAATCACGTATAAATTTTGCACCGAGGTAAATATAAAGGCAAAAAATAATTAAGTATTAATATCGCAACAAAAAGAAAATATTAATTATGGAATACTTAGTTTCATCGTCATCCTAGGTATTAAAAACTTAATTAGCTATGGAATTTAAAATAAAACTAAAAAGATTATTACTACTATTAATTATATAAAATATAATTTAACTACTCTTATAACTATTACATAAATACTAAAACATGATTATAAAAGAGAAAACAATTAAACTATTTATTAAGCTATTGTGATTCGCCAAGTAAAGGAGTACTTAAACAAAATTAAAATTAACTTTGCATAAGGAATAACGTGCTAGCCTAAAGGAACAGGATGAAGAGTATATATAAGGAATCAATTTAACATTAAAAGAAAAAGAATTCCATTGACCCATGTAATGCAGTAATTCGTGACATTGAAATATGAATCACAGTTAGGAGTGAGCAAAAATCGGTTATAACTGAAAAACCGAACCGAACCGAATTTTTTAACCGATTTTTTTCGGTTATTCGGTTATTTTTAGAAATTCGGTTATATCCGATTTAATATACGGTTTTCGGGGGGTTTGGTTTTAAAAATTTTGTTATTCGGTTAACCGAATAACCGAATAAGAAAAAAAAAATAAAAATATTTATTGATAAAATTTTGTGATTGGAAAATCTTGTATTGGAAATTTGAAATGACTTTTCTTTGTTGGAGAAATATAAACCTTAATTTCGGTTATTATCCGAATAGCCGAATAGTAAATTCGGTAATTCGGTTTTCGGTAATTCGGTTATTTGTTAATTCAGATAGTATTTCGGATAGCAAATATAAGTTCGGTTCGGTATTCGGTTATAACCGAATAAGCTATTCGGTTCGGTTATAACCGAATGCACAGTCCTAATCACAATTGCTTTTATTGAATGCTAGGCAGACCCCTTACGCGCGTGAGATTCTTTATAGTTATAAAATTAATTTCATAATAATTATTATTTATTTTAAAATTTAAGATGAATTTTAATTTATAAAATTAATTAGAGATGTTTTAAAAAATTAATACAAAATAATACAATTTTTTGATAATACCAAATATATATAGTTAAAAAGAAGAATTATTATTTTGGTGCTAAATGTTTTTACGGTAATATATATATATATATATATATATATATATATATATATATATGTGTGTGTGTGTGTGTGTGTGTGTGTGTAATATCCCGGATATTTATAACCAGAGGCGGAACCAGGGGGCGAGGGGGGCACTTGACCCTGGTATTTCGGCGACTCCCCCAAGGGTACCCTGCAGATTTGCCTCTGGCTTGCTGCCCTGCCCCTGCGCCGCTTGCTGCCTCACCGCTCAGTCGCTCACAGCCCTCACCGCCTCACGTCTTCTTCTGCAACACAAGAACAGACAAACAACCAAAAGTTAGGTTTTTTTTATAAAACTTACTAGATGAAATGACGTCGTTTCATTTAGTAAGTGTTAGGACTAAAAGTAGCAGCCCATATATTTTGTACCAATTAGCCGCCACCCACCCACCACCTAATGGTAGGTGGCCAAACTTTTACCTTATTTTATTTCTTTCACCAACCAAGCTCAACTATAAATAGGCATGCATACTGTCGACGCCGGTTTTATCCGCTTATGCGATATTTGGTCTTTTCCAATTTTAGCCTTTTGATTAGATGATTTTTTTTTGGAAATGGTCGGCTTGAATGTCGACGGGGTTTTGAAAGTTCGTTTTTATGATGAGCCAATTAACCAGAGTCGCCAGTTGGTATATTTGAAATGGATGTACCAACTCATCCGAGTTTTCGTTTTTTATAAATCGCTGGCTCATGTGTGACTCCGAATTAATTGATCTGCGAATCGAGATTCATAGAGTTCGGGGGCTTGCTTAAGTGAGGGGAAGGTGTTAGGCACCCCTCGACTTCCGTGAAACACGGTTACCACAATCTTGATACTTTCCTATCCTTTAATTCATGAATGTGTGTGTGTATGTCTGCGTGTGTGTGTGTGTGTGCCTATGTGAATGTCGTTGTGGGTTTGTATGAAAGAATCATTTGGATTTTTAGGGAAAACCGTGTTTTAATTTGAGAACGCTTCGGAATGTCTTTTCGGTATACACGAGAAAGCTTTATTCTTTATGAGAAAGGTTTGATTTTAATTGTCCAAAACTATGAGATTTTCATTAAGTGTCGTTTTGGCAAAATAAGAGTATAAAACCTTCGTCTAAATAGGAATCGAGATCTATACGTTGCTTTCATAAAATGATGGGCAATTTCTAGAATCTCTTTCACCCTATGCACAAAGATTTAATAAAACGTTACTTATTTCTAAAATCAAATTTTGTGTGGTTTGAAAACGATTTTCTTTAGCTTTCTCGTTAGATAGGAATCGACATTCATTAACATTTCTCAAATTTTAACCTCGTGATTCTAATATCCTACTTTGATTGATTTTATGAAAATCTTATCATTTAGCTTTGAAATCAATTTCGTGTCATAAATCAAATCAAGCATAAACACGCGTCGGGGCTATTCATGGGCATGTAAGCCATCAAAATGTCCCCGAACGCCAATAATCACAAATTTCACTATTTCGGGGCCTTAAGCACGATTCTCGCCTTAGCGTCGTTTTAAGGCCCAACGATTACATATTTACAATGAAAACTACGTCACTTCTACTTCTTACATCAAGATATGTCCATCATCGGATTGGGACCCCGGGGTCGCTTTCCTAGGCTCACAAACCAAGTATCCACACACAAACAATCGGATATTACAAGAAAATAAACCAACCCGGATAATCTAACAATACCAAGACATCCTAAAATAACGATTTAAAGGAATTGATACCAAATATAACACCTTAAAACAAACAAAGAAATTAATGAACGAATATCATCGGGTTATTAGGAAGAGTTTTATTCCGATGGAAACTTCACTCATAATCCCTAATTCATTGTTCAATCAATAAATTACATGAAAAATTGCATCTAATTTGATCAAATGATATGATAGAAATTGATATCACAAAAGAGATTTCACCTTGCAATTGATATCCAAATGGATGTGAACTTGATGTATTTGAATAGAAGGAAAGAATCTATTTGATACAATCAAATCAAAAGAAAATTATTCCTCTCTTTTTTCTCTCTTTTCTTCCTATTTGATTGCAAAATTTATGCTATTTCTTCCTCAATTTCCGAGTTGGCTGCTGCTGTATTCTCCTTCTTCCTCAAATTCTCCAACCTCCTGTATGCTGCCCGAAGCTGGGCTTAAATAGGCTGGCCAGAGCCAGCCGCAGATCTATCTGCGGCTGGCCGCAGATGGATCTGCGGCTGGCCAGCTGGCACGCCTCCCATCGCACTCAGCTGGTAGTGCTGATTTCCTAGTTTCCCCGTGCTGGCGCACACACCCCACTTGGCCGCAGATCTATCCGCGGCTGGCGGGCTTGACTTTCTCGATTTTCGTGCCACGCCTCGCTTTTCGCGCCGCAACGTCGGTTTTCGCTGACAAGCTCGTATTCTGCAGTCCGGGAATGTCCGGGAGACGTGCCACCTCATTCGGAAATGCCTGCCTCGGACGGCTTTATTGTCACGTAAACTTGGGTTTGCCCAAAACATTGCGGCGGTGCCGGGCGCTTGCCCTTGTGCCCGTTCCTTTGCTCCCGCAAGCCGGTTCAATTGACGGATTCGCCCTCCTGTCATGGTTAGTAGAAGGAAACGCAAAATTTGGGTGTCTACAGCTGCCCCTCTTTATCATGTTTATGAAATGATAAATGAAATGAACAGGATAAAGAATAGACACTCGATGCATGAATGACAGTGCGTAAGAATGACAGTACATACATGATGCCTCACACATATAGCTTATGATGCAACATAAGATGCAATGCATGCAAGACATTCGTAAGAGTGTCAATGTATCAACCCCTTGACCGTGTTTGTTAGTCTTTGGGTTCACTCTTTCAATCTATCGTCTCGTTCGGGGCCGGGGTAATCGTCGCCGGTCGCCCATTGCGTAACCACCGGTTATCGTCGCCGGTTGGTTATCCTGTCGGAGCCGGTTATCGTCGCCGGTCATCCATCTCGTGATCGCCGGTTATCGTCGCCGGTCGATCGTCATGTCGGGGCCGGGTATCGCCGCCGGTCACCCATCTCGTAACCCCCGGTTATCGTCGCCGGTTGGTTATCTCGTCGGAGCCGGTTATCGTCGCCGGTCATCCATCTCGTGATCGCCGGTTATCGTCGCCGGTCGATCGTCTCGTCGGGGCCGGGTATCGTCGCCGGTCACCCATCTCGTAACCCCTGGTTATCGTCGCCGGTTGGTTATCTTGTCGGAGCCGGTTATCGTCGCCGGACATCCATCTCGTGATCGCCGGTTATCGTCGCCGGTCGATCGTCTCGTCGGGGCCGGGTATCGTCGCCGGTCACCCATCGCGTAACCCCCGGTTATCGTCGCCGGTTGGTTATCTGTCGGAGCCGGTTATCGTCGCCTGACATCCATCTCATGATCGCCGGTTATCGTCGCCGGTCGATCGTCTCGTCGGGGCCGGGTATCGTCGCCGGTCACCCATCGCGTAAACTTTTCACTTCAACACGTCAAATGGCTTCAAGGGAGCAAGGTGGGGCCCACCAAGGCCAGCCGCAGATACATCTGCGGCCAAGATCGGGCTTATAAGCCGCGTCCCGCTTCCAGATCTGTCACTTTCAACTTCCAACTCACACATATTCCTCGCGATTTTTGCTTGTTCGCAAGGGCTTTTCGTCGATTTTTCAACTTTCCTGCAAAAACTGTTCCGGTAGGATTGATCTACACGCTACAGGTAACACTTTGACCGGTCACTTTTCAATTTCGTCAATGTTTTGCTATACATTTGACTATTTGCATGTTTAGAGATAAAATGTATGCTTTACAATGCTATGTAATGTACCATCATATATACATGTTATGTATCAACTATGTGAGTCCTATTTTATGTTCATGAGGCGGTCCCACATATTGTTATTCCTTTTCTGCAATAAAATCATGCATTACATGCTGTAATTACATATATGAATGCAATTTAGATCTGTTTGAGATTTTGATTGATGGAAAACACGTTTGGCTTATGCCTGGGATGTTCAATTTACAAACGGAACTCTGTCGATTTTTTTTTTTTTTTTTTTTTTTTTTTTTTTAACATGCATTAATCATATGATGAGGCTAGAAATTTAGAATGTTCATTACATAAATTTTAAAAGGAAACTTACCTTCTTTCTCGCCCGTTCTATTCCAGCTATGGATCGTGATGCGCCCAGTAGCTCCTCCGCCTCTCGGACTTCGGGTGTTCGCCGTCGTAGGGCTGCACCCACTCCTGTTCCTCCTCGGACCCGTCAGGCTCGTCGTTTGACGGAGGCTGTTATTCGTCCTGGTCATCCGGACGTTGAGGAGGCTGTCCCTCCGGAGGTCGCGGCAGAGGGGCCATCCTCCAGCACACCGGCTCCATCTACTCATCAGGCTCCTTCTGGCGCCTCTGTGCAGATACCCGATCTTTTGGGTCGGGATCTCAGTCGTCACCCTTCAGCATCTCTCGTGGCTAACGAGGTATATTTCAGCTCTATTCTGATTTCACTCTCAATTTCTCCATTCTCCTTTTATCCGGATTGACCCCTTGGTGATTGCCCCAGGTACCCGAGTTTACCCAGCCGAGGGGTAACTGGTTCAACATCTACTCCCTTTACGCGGCCCTGCACAGTGATTATCGGGCGATGGTGGACTCTTGGGGCTTTCGACATTTCTTCACTATCATCCCCCGCCAGTGCCCCTGGGGTTACATGAGGGCCTTATCCGAGCGATGGTTCCACCAGACGCAGTCTCTTCATCTCCTCGACTGCGAGGTCGTGTTGACCCCATGGGACTGGAGGTACATTACTGGCATTGAGTTTACCGGGTCCCGCGTCCGCTTGGATCTTGATATCACTCCTGTGGAGGTTCGAGCTTTGCTGGGCTTCGCTGCTGAGGACCGGGTCTTTAAGGCCCGCAGTATCCGATCTGGTGCCTTGGCTGTTGATGCAGTCGGGGGTCTCTATGCGATGCCCATTCCAGCGGATCAGGGTACCCGCGACATTCTACTCCGCCGCTTATTCCTGACGATCATGAGGGGTTGTTTCCTAGGGAACAACTCCTCCACCATTCATTTCAGCGTCGTGGGAGCGGTTAGAGACGTGGATCGCATCAGTGACTATGACTGGGGGTCATTCACCTTTGCCTATTTCCTCCACGGCATGCGCCTACGCTCGGAGGGACAGACTGATGCCTGGCTCGGTTTCTACCACTTTCTGCTGGTGAGTCCCTTCCTCCTCTCTATTACTGTATTTCTTTTCCTTTCATCCTTTTCTGTATTTGATAGTGACTCATGCCTTGCCTTGTTTCTATTCACAGTTCTGGGCTTACGAGCGGCTGCCATGTCTGAGGCCTCTCACTACTCTGGGCCCGGACACCTATCCTCGAGGTCGGCGATGGCATCACAGTACTCTGGAGGAGGTCCCCGTGTCGGGCAGCTTTGCACATTGTCGTATTCAGCTGGAGTTGATCACGGCTGCCGACGTCGTCTGGATTCCCTACCTCTCCGAGCATTTGACTGTGGGGTTTGCTGACGGGCATCCTTCCGGCCCGGAGTTCGAGCTTTCCACCCGTCGCCTCACTTTGCAGAGTGTTGGAGGCTGGGTGATGTATCTGGGAGAGCGCGCATTCAGATGTGTCACTGGAGAGATCCGCATCCCGCACTCCCTTTCTTTCACTACTTTCTGGCCGCTGGATTCTCAGCCTTCAGAGATCATGCTTGCCGGGGAGGACGGTCGGATGCTTTCCACGGGCCCCAGTACGAGTGAGGCTTTCAGGACTTGGTGGGTACCTCGTACCATCGGTCCTCAGACTCGGGCCACTTTCTTCCTTGGAGACATGGTTCCAGGCTCAGTGACGATGACCGATTGGGCTGCCTGTGTCCGGACTCCTACCCACGCTGAGCAGATCGCCACATTGACCCGTCAGGTAGATCAGTTATCGCTGTTTATTCGGGGGTTGGGCCGGACCCCGGAGGAGGCTTACACCTACGATCCTGACGGTGCAGGTTATGATGCAGGCCCGAGTTCATCTGATGCCACAGCGCATCCCTACATTCCTGATATGAACTTTGGTCCTCCGAGCTCGGCGACTCCAGGGGATCAGTTCGAGGATCCTGCTTTCATAGATGATACTGATTTTATTTAGACCAGGATAGGATAGGGCCTTTTGTATTGGCACCTGCTTAGATTTCTTTTTCATTTATGCACTATGTACTGAACTCATTTATTTATTTATGCACAGTTTTCTTTTTCATTTTATGGAATTCACCTGTTTTATTATTAACTGTATGATGCATGTTTTTTTATTTATGGATAGAGAATGACCCCTGTACAGTCCTTTTGATACTATTTTTCCACAGATGTCGTCCTCGGATGCCGTGGTTCGTTTGGATTCCATTCCTCCCACAGGGTTGGTTGGCAGCCTCTTCCGTTGGTTGGACAGTTTACTGCCGGCAGACAGGATTATCGCAGATGGTCTTTTGGGACATTCTTGGTCCTTACTGACCTTCCAGGTGCCAGCGGGCTTCGTGGATGGTCTTCTGAGCTATTGGGCCCCTGCCCGTCAGGTGTTTAGGTTTGGGACAGTAGAGCTGACCCCCACCCTTGAGGAGTATGCTCGCTTCACCGGCTTGCCGTTGGATGGTCCCTGTGTTAGGGTTACCGTTGGTTCCATGCGCCGCCAATTCTTGACTTTCACCGGTTTGCGGAGGGCTGTCTTATTACCGGTAATCACGTCAGACCATATGGTTCCTCTTCAATTCTTGATTGACCGATTTGGCTCAACTGACAGTTTCCGTCTTTTCCTCGGTGATTTTTCCGTGTCCGAGGAGCGCTGGGATGCCTTGAGAGTGGGCGTTCTGATGGCCTGTGTCATCTCAGTTTTGTATTTGCCTGCAGGATCCGATCATTTGGACATGCGGATGGTTGCGGCCGTTAGGGCCCTTCAGGAGGATCACACCATTCTCCCCATGATATTGGCGGATACCTATATGTTGGCCACATATTGCCAGTACTTCCGAGGGAGATTCTTCAGAGGGAGTTCGACCTTATTGTATATGTGGTTCATGAGTCATCTTAGTCCCATCGGCCATTTCCGTCGCCAAGGGTTTTGCTTCAGCCATGACATAACCACGCAGTTTTCGCTTCGTCCCGCGAGTTGTACTGATGTGGCCTCCTAGACATCATTTTTGTCTATCATTGAGGACCCCTTTCATCTATTGGTTTACTCGGGCTGTTGCTCCTTCATGAGCTTCTTGACTCATGTGCCTGGTATGGATTTCATTCCCATTGCTGGGTTAAGGGGCGTGACGACCTATCATCCTCTGGCGGTTATGGGGCAGTTTGATCAGACACAGGATTTACACCCCTTCGCGGGTGCAGCCGCATACCGATTCCTTATATCATCCTGTACAGAGAGGGATCTATTGCAGGTATACGAGCTTTGGGATCGCAGGATCTTTGCCGAATATAGTGCGAGCTGTCACATCCAGACATTTGCCTACGTACAGTGGTTGCGTGGAGACCTGGATTCGGCTAGTTTGAGTCGGACTGGGGCCTTTGATGACTCTGGAGTGATTTTCACAGAAGATACCACAGACCATTCCATTTCAGCCGATTCTGCCCCGAGTCGGGTCGCTGAGGATTCTCGACTCCGCCTGGCCCTGATTACTACTGAAGCCGAGAGGGATGCCGCCCTTGCCGAGAGAGATGAGGCCATTCGGGCTAGAGATGCTGCCATTGCTGATAGGGAGGCCATTGTATTTCAGACCAGGGCAGTGGTAGATGCTCATTTTGGGACTGTCAGCCGAGCTACTGCTTTACTGGATCGTATTGATATGATGGGGCAGCAGATTGCAGGAGATGCTGATGCTTCAGATCTGTCCACCACCCTGTCCATCCTGCTTCGGCTAGTTTCAGATTTGTAGATTATTTTATTTCCTGCATAGACTATGTTGGTTTCATCAGTTATTGAAAGAGAAATCTTGTAATAAAACGACTTATATATATAGACATGCATTTAAATTTAGTCATTTTCCCCTTTTGTCGTATCATTTCCATCCATTGGATCATCATTTTATCCCACTGACCATGATTTTGACATTTCGCCTTCTTTCTTTCCTCAAGACTTGATGGAGATTTGACAGATATTGCCGCACACCTTTTGATTTCGTCGGATTGAATCTCAGATTTTGGATAACTGTTTGGGTTGGATCAGGGTATGTATTCTGGGATGAAACTGGTTAGGCAGTTGGTTTCGGGAAGGTTTTGAGGGTGTAGGAAGGTTTTATCTGGCTATCGAAAATTGGTTTTGGTTAGGGAAAGGATTATTTCTTTTAAAGGATCGGACCGTGCCATGATGGCTGCCTACGTACCCCCACAAGTTGGGAGATCAGGTCCTACGTAGTTCGCTCTCAAGGAAAAGGGCCTGATGATTCAAGCGTAGAACCGCTTCACCGAGTCAGAATTGAGGGGTTGGGGAAATACCTCACCATCCATTTCTTGCAATATGAGGGCTCCTCCGGATAGCACTTTCTTAATCACGAATGGTCCTTCCCAATTCGGGGCAAACTTCCCTTTGGCTTCGTCTTGACAAGGCATGACTCTTTTTAGCACCAGATCATTTTCCTTGAACTTCCGAGGTCTGATCCTTTTGTCGTATGACCGGGAGATCCTCTGTTGATATAGCTGGCCGTGCCAAACAGCAGCCACCCTCCTTTCATCAATTAGGGCCAATTGGTCGTATCGACTCTGCATCCAATCCTCCTCGCTTATCTGAGCATCGATCACTATTCTGAGGGACGCCATCTCAACTTCAACTGGCAGGACAGCCTCCATTCCATATACCAAGGCGTAAGGGGTTGCCCCTGTGGAAGTACGCGTTGACGTTCGGTAGGCTAGCAAGGTGAGGGGTAACAAATCCGGCCATCCCCGATGATTAGCAGACATTTTTGCCATGATCTTCTTGATGTTCTTATTGGCAGCCTCCACTGCCCCATTCATCTTAGGACGGTAAATGACGGAATTGAGATGCTTAATCTTGAACTGGTCACACAGTTCCTTCATGAGGGCGTTGTTTAAATTCTTGGCATTGTCGGAGACCACAACCTCAGGTTGCCCATATCGGCAAATGACATTATTCCTGACGAAGTTGACGATGACCTCCTGAGTTACTTTAGGGAAAGAAGCTGCGTCTACCCATTTGGTGAAATAATCGATCATGACGAAAATGAATCGGTGCCCGTTGCTTGCTTTGGGCTCTATTGGTCCGATTACATCCATTCCCCACATTGAAAATGGCCATGGGGAGGTCATACAGTGCAGTTCATTGGGAGGTGTATGGATCACATTACCGTGCGCCTGGCATTGATAACACCGTTTGACATGATCATCGCAATCGGCCTTCAGCGTTAACCAATAATACCCTGTCCTCAAGATCTTTTTGGCCAACATCGGTCCACTCATGTGTGGCCCACACACCCCGCCATGAATTTCATTCATAATCCTTTGGGATTGCGTTTCGTCTACGCATTGCAACAGTCCCAACCCGGCATCCCTTTTGTAAAGTGAATCGCCACTCAGGTAAAACTTCATCGCCATCTTTTGAATTCTCATCCTTTCAGTCCGATTTGCCTGATCGGGAAGGGATCTATCTCTCAGATATTCCCTGATGTCGTGATACCAGGGCTGCCTTGTCAACACCACCTCGTTTGATAACACTGCCACATTTTCCTCATATGCCGGGGCATTCTGTACGGTGATCTCAATCTGTGGACTGTCCCTACTCTTGATCACGTGGATTAAGGAAGCCAAAGTCGCCAATGCATCGGCAAAATCATTTCGTCCCCGAGGAATATGGCGGAAGGCGATATCTTCGAACTCTTGCATAAGCTGGGTGACACAACGATGGTATGGAAGTAACCGAAGCTCCTTAGTGTTGTAGACCCCGATTGCTTGTCTGATTACCAATTCTGAATCCCCGAACACCGCTAGTCTTTTTACTCCCATGTCACGGGCCAATCGGAGTCCCAAGATACACCCCTCGTATTCAGCGGTGTTGTTCGAATTGCTGAAACGAAGTTTAGTGGCCACGGGGTATTGTTCTCCGGTGATAGAGACTAGGACCGCTCCGGCTCCTGCCCCCTCGGCATTCATGGCACCATCAAAATACAGCTTCCAGAATTGTCCCTCGTCATCACATTTTTCGCGCGATACCCAAAATATATCCTCGCCCGGGAGAGGAGTTTCTAACGGCTCCATCCCTCCTGCCGGGGCCTCTGCCAACTGATCTGCAATTTCCTGCCCTTTCATGGCCTTCTGGGTCACGTACACCATGTCAAACTGTTGTAAAATTAACTGCCATCTTGATAGTCGACAATTCAGCATGGGCCTTTCGAAAATATATTTCAGGGGATCCATTCTTGATATCAGGTACGTTGTATGCCCATGGAGGTAGTGCTGTAATCTCCCTGCAGCCCAGGCCAGAGCACAACAGGTCTTCTCGATGGGAGTGTAATTCTGCTCACATTGGCTAAATCTTTTGCTGAGGTAATAGATGGCCTGCTCTTTACCCGCCTCATTTTTCTGTCCCAACATACATCCCATCGCGATGGCATTTACCGATATATACATAAACAGAGGGATCCCATCCTTCGGGGGTACCAGCACTGGTGCCTCAGTCAATTGCCTTTTAATGGTCTGAAACGCCTTCTGACATTGCTCATTCCATTCTTGGGACACCCCTTTTCTTAACAGTTTAAAAATCGGCTCACATGTAGTTGTCAAGTGGGATATAAAACGGCTGATGAAGTTTATCCTCCCGAGGAATCCTCTTATCTCCTTCTCTGTGTGGGGGCCGGCATATCCACAATGGCCTTAATCTTTGCTGGGTCCAACTCAATGCCCCGATCACTAACCAGGAAACCCAAGAGCTTGCCCGATTGTACTCCGAAAGCACATTTGGCTGGATTGAGTTTCAGATTATACTTTCTGAGCCGATCGAATAGCTTTTTGAGATGAGTTATATGATCGGACTCTACCTTCGATTTCACAATAATGTCGTCCACGTAGACCTCTATCTCCTTGTGCATCATATCATGGAACAAGGCCATCATGGCTCTCTGATAAGTAGCCCCTGCATTTGTGAGACCGAAAGCCAGTCGTCTATAGCAGAAAGTGCCCCAGGGGGTGATGAATGCGGTCTTTTCCCGGTCCTCTTCCGCCACCATTATCTGATGATATCCCGCAAAGCAATCCACAAAAGAATACATTTCGTACTGGGCTGTGTTATCTACCAGGATGTGTATGAAAGGCACCGGGAAGTTATCCTTGAGACTGGCCTTGTTTAGATCTCTGTAGTCTACGCATACCCTCACCTTTCCTCCAGGTTTAGCCACTGGGACCACATTGGATAGCCATTCCGGGTAAGTGGACACCATAATGATTCCCGCCCTGAACTGTTTGATGATCTCTTCCTTCACTTTTAAGCTCCACTCAGGTTTCAACTTTCTTAGTTTCTGCTTGACAGGCCTGAAACCCTCCTTGATGGGTAACCGGTGCACCACAATGTCGGTGGACAATCCGATCATATCCTCGTGCGACCAGGCAAAAACATCCTCATATTGGCTTAGTAACTCAATTATTTCTGCTTTTTGGCTGGGGGTAAGGTCTGTCCCTATCTTGAGTTCTTTTGGATTGTCAGGGGTTCCGATATTTATAGTGATGGTTTGGTCCAAATTGGGGTTGGGTTTATCTTCGACCCATCCTTTGATCTCATCAGGTGCGTCGTCGTAATCTGTCTCGTCTTGCTCAATGCCCATTAAATCGAAATCCAGCTCAATGTCAAAATCATAATCGTCATTCAAATTTGAAAGACCATTTGTTAGGCAAGGATTACTCAAATGGGTACACCCTTGTTTGGATATCACTGGTTTCTGGGTCCAATTATCGATGGTCAGGTCAGATGAAATGCGCTGGATAAAGGAGGGCCTCACATCGGACACCTCCCCGATGATTACGGATACGTCGCCTGAGTCCTTCTCCATATCTTCTCCAGGAATAATCAGCCCTGCCCAATCGATGACAGGCACAACTTGTTGGGCTCCCGGTGGTGTGATAACATTCGCCCCCTCCTTACTGCTTGTTGATTGTCCGGGGATGTAGCATTTGGTTTCAAACTCTTTTGCGATCTCCTGCAGGAAACTTTTCCTCCGGGCCGACTCATTACGTGTGGGGGTTAACTCTTCATTCCCTGCCCCAATCACAGGTCCGCTGATCCCCTGCTTATTGCCGACTTTGGTCACTGGACTGCCAACTAGTCGAATCGGAGTTGCACCCTGACGGTGTCCCCGTACTGCGCCCACATAGTATCCCAATCCTGCCTTGCCTATCTGCTGTGGTAGGTGGATGGGCTCGGTGATTCCCTGACTGCTTTTCCCTAGTCCCTGTCCAGGTTGGAAGTTCATTTTAATCATTTCCCTTGCCACAAAGGTGAGTTCCGGAGAGACCCCTGGTTTCACAGCTGGAGCTCCCAGGCATCTATAATGGGGAGTGCTAATCTCTAGTGCTTGAAAGCTGGCAGGCGCCGCTGACTCATCCACATTGATTACTGGTAGGCCACTCCTAGGAGGAGAAGGGTCATCACATTCGGCCGAGATTGTTACCAGATTCCCATCGATGATCAACTTGATTTGTTGGTGGAGCGTGGAAGGAACTGCCCCGGCCATGTGTATCCACGGCCTCCCTAACAGCAGATTGTAGCTTGCCGTGATATCTAGGACTTGGAAGGATATATCAAAAGTACAGGGCCCTATCTCCACTGGCAATTCTATCTCTCCGATGGTATCCCTCCGGGATCCGTCAAAAGCCCGAACCACCACATGACTGGCCCGTAGGCGCTTGGGACTGATGTTCATTTTCTTCAGCGTGCTGAGAGGACATATATTCAATGCCGATCCCCCGTCGATCAGCACCCCATTCATGACATATCCTGAGGAGATTACCGCGATGTGTAGCGGTTTTTGGTGCCCCCTTCCCTCCTCGGGAATGTCCTCATCCGTGAAGGATATTGCATCGGTTTCCAATAAGTGGCCTACCAGCTGACCGAAATCCCCCTCACTAATTTCTTTGGGCACAAATGCCTCCTCCAGAACCTTCATCAGGGTTTTGCAATGCTCACTGGATGACAACACCAAGTCCATGACTGATGTTAGGGTTGATTCCTCATTTAAAATCTGGATCCCCCTCGTTTCTGGGTGATCCATCATTTTCAAAAACTCTATGGCCCTTTCCTCGGAAACCTCTTCATTTTTCCTCTTTTGGCTCTCAAGGACTCGCCCGGGAAGATATAAGGGGTTCCCCTTGGTCGTCACGGAAGCACAACTGGCTGCTTCCTCTGGTATTCCCCCGTAATTCCAGGGTACAGTCTTCAGACTACTGATAGGGAGTTGCGGCCTTGCTGCAAGGATGATGGGCCTCGGGGCTGTCAGCTTGACAGGTCCCTCTATGTTATTCGTACTTACCCCTATCAACCTGATGGGCGCTACCCGTGCATCCCCATGATCATGTATCACGTTGATCATCTCCTCAATTTTCTGCACATAGTTCAACCTTGGCGGCCCCCCAGCCTCACTTGCCTCCGTCACATTGACTCCCCCCCCATCATGTCTTGGCAGGGGATTTGCCTTAACATTCGGGGAGTCCGGTTGCTCCACCACAATTTCCCCGTTGTCGATCATGTTCTGAATTATATGTTTTCAATGTCCAACAATCTTGTGTATCATGACCCGGGGAACCCGAGTGATAGGCGCACCGTTTGCTTGGATCAAATCTCCTTCCCTTCGGGTCACTTGGGGGAGCCAAATTGATTATCTTCTTTTGGGCTACTAATACCGCTAATACCCGTTCAAGCGGCTCCCCGAGCGGGGTGAATACTCGGTTTTGCGAGGCCTCATATCTTCTTCGCCCCTCTGCTCTTTGATCTGTGAAATTAGGCGGTCGGGATGGCCCTCCCCTCTGTGCCTGTACCGGAAGATGGCTTTCTGCTTTTCTGGATGACCCTTGTAGGATGAGGGAGACATCCTCTTCCTTCTTCTTTTGGACCCTCCGGGAAGTGCTGCCATAGTTTCCATTCTGTATTTGCTCGGGCAGCAGTTTCTAAAGCAGTAAGATCCCGGATTTTACCCGACTTCAACCCCATGTCTACCATCTCTCCATGTTTAATCATTTCAGCAAAAGGTCTTCCAATCCCCGAGATGACCCTCTCATAATACGGTGTCTCCTGGATGTCTACAAAGGTCATCACCATCTCTGATTCGTTCATTGGGGGGGTCACCTGTGCGGCCATGCCCCTCCACCGTTGTGCATATTCCCTGAAGGATTCCCTAGGCTGTTTCTTAACCTTTGTCATTTGGTACCTGTCAGGGGCCATCTGGGCCTGAAAGCTGTATTGGGTTAAGAAGGTATGGGCCAATTCCTCCCAGTTGTGGATTCGGGCGTTGTCGAGGCGGGCATACCAGATTCTTGCCTCCCCTGTTAAGCTTTTCTGGAATAGTTGCATTCTTAACCCCTCGTCTTCGGCATAAGACCCGAGTTCTCCAATGTATATTTTTCAAGTGTGTATAGGGGTCTCCCTTTCCATTGTATTTTTCAAACTCGGGAACTTTGAACTTTTCTGGATATCTGGCTCCAGGGAAAACACATAGATCTGAGTAATTAACCCTGCCCAGGGAGCCTATGCCCTTTAGAGATTGGATGGTCTCCTCCATGTGTTTCATTTTTCTCCGAAGGTCGTCATTGTCCCCCTCTTCGGGGATAGTAATCACTGTCCTGCTAGGTATGGGAACGGGCTTTGGGATGACTGGCTCGTCCTTGAGTCGGGGTTGGTCTTCTTTAAGCAAGTTTGTACCATTTTTAGGAGGATTCTGATCATCCCCTGGTGGTGGAACATTATGCGATCCCTGGTTTGCCGGATCCTGTCTGATTAAGAACTGTTCCTTTAGCATTGTGGCCATTTCCATCATCTGTCTTTTAAAATCATCAAACTCCTCCCGAGATATGGAACTATGATTGGGAAGATCAGCCATTTCAGAGGTAGAGACCTGGGCTTTCTTAGACTGCGAACGGGTTTGAGGAGCAATCCTACAGAGACAATGGTTCGAAGTTTAGTCTTGGGGAAACGCAAAATGGATGCATGCTAAAACTGTAATTTTTTGTGTGTTTTTTTTGGGTTTTTAATCTTTTTCTGCAAAAGAGAAAGTTAGTAGTCCTTTAGTGCCATAACCAATGCTAAACATGCTTTATTATGCTCCCCCAACTATTCCCTGCAATTCACAGCGGTTAGTAATCTCTTTCGACACAGAAAAGGGATGTATGAATATTGAATGAGATCATGACATTTAGACATATAAACGTAGAAAGGCATGAAGAGACTTTTCCTGCGTTGGGTTAATCTGAGGCTGACCTACCCTAGGGTTACTCTCGCGGGCTTTTCGGCATGAAGGTTCCCAAATCTTCGCAATCTACTCGTTTGAGCCCTTTCGATTGGAGCGGATTTGAGTGGTGCGTTTCCTGAGCCATCTCCGGGGAGCAGCCCCATCGAGTCCAGTAATAAGCAACCGACGGGTTCGCCTCAGGAGGAGGTACTCTCTCAACATACATTCACATTCATCGTCCTTACCGTATGCACATGATTACTTTAAAGCAAAGTCATTCCATACAAACATTCATTTATTGGACAAAACACACAATCACACAACAATAAGTAAACATGTCAACATATCACACGTATACACACATTCTTGAATTTTTTAAAGGATAGGATAACATCAAGACCTGACGCGGCTTAAGCCCTCTAATATCCCCAGCAGAGTCGCCAGCTGTCGACGCCGGTTTTATCCGCTTATGCGATATTTGGTCTTTTCCAATTTTAGCCTTTTGATTAGATGATTTTTTTTTGGAAAAGGTCGGCTTGAATGTCGACGGGGTTTTGAAAGTTCGTTTTTATGATGAGCCAATTAACCAGAGTCGTCAGTTGGTATATTTGAAATGGATGTACCAACTCATCCGAGTTTTCGTTTTTTATAAATCGCTGGCTCATGTGTGACTCCGAATTAATTGATCTGCGAATCAAGATTCATAGAGTTCGGGGGCTTGCTTAAGTGAGGGGAAGGTGTTAGGCACCCCTCGACTTCCGTGAAACACGGTTACCACAATCTTGATACTTTCCTATCCTTTAATTCATGAATGTGTGTGTGTATGTCTGCGTGTGTGTGTGTGCCTATGTGAATGTCGTTGTGGGTTTGTATGAAAGAATCATTTGGATTTTTAGGGAAAACCGTGTTTTAATTTGAGAACGCTTCGGAATGTCTTTTCGGTATACACGAGAAAGCTTTATTCTTTATGAGAAAGGTTTGATTTTAATTGTCCAAAACTATGAGATTTTCATTAAGTGTCGTTTTGGCAAAATAAGAGTTTTAAACCTTCGTCTAAATAGGAATCGAGATCTATACGTTGCTTTCATAAAATGATGGGCAATTTCTAGAATCTCTTTCACCCTATGCACAAAGATTTAATAAAACGTTACTTATTTCTAAAATCAAATTTTGTGTGGTTTGAAAACGATTTTCTTTAGCTTTCTCGTTAGATAGGAATCGACATTCATTAACATTTCTCAAATTTTAACCTCGTGATTCTAATATCCTACTTTGATTGATTTTATGAAAATCTTATCATTTAGCTTTGAAATCAATTTCGTGTCATAAATCAAATCAAGCATAAACACGCGTCGGGGCTATTCATGGGCATGTAAGCCATCAAAATGTCCCCGAACGCCAATAATCACAAATTTCACTATTTCGGGGCCTTAAGCACGATTCTCGCCTTAGCGTCGTTTTAAGGCCCAACGATTACATATTTACAATGAAAACTACGTCACTTCTACTTCTTACATCAAGATATGTCCATCATCGGATTGGGACCCCGGGGGGTCGCTTTCCTAGGCTCACAACCAAGTATCCACACACAAACAATCGGATATTACAAGAAAATAAACCAACCCGGATAATCTAACAATACCAAGACATCCTAAAATAACGATTTAAAGGAATTGATACCAAATATAACACCTTAAAACAAACAAAGAAATTAATGAACGAATATCATCGGGTTATTAGGAAGAGTTTTATTCCGATGGAAACTTCACTCATAATCCCTAATTCATTGTTCAATCAATAAATTACATGAAAAATTGCATCTAATTTGATCAAATGATATGATAGAAATTGATATCACAAAAGAGATTTCACCTTGCAATTGATATCCAAATGGATGTGAACTTGATGTATTTGAATAGAAGGAAAGAATCTATTTGATACAATCAAATCAAAAGAAAATTATTCCTCTCTTTTTTCTCTCTTTTCTTCCTATTTGATTGCAAAATTTATGCTATTTCTTCCTCAATTTCCGAGTTGGCTGCTGCTGTATTCTCCTTCTTCCTCAAATTCTCCAACCTCCTGTATGCTGCCCGAAGCTGGGCTTAAATAGGCTGGCCAGAGCCAGCCGCAGATCTATCTGCGGCTGGCCGCAGATGGATCTGCGGCTGGCCAGCTGGCACGCCTCCCATCGCACTCAGCTGGTAGTGCTGATTTCCTGGTTTCCGTGCTGGCGCACCCACTTGGCCGCAGATCTATCCGCGGCTGGCGGGCTTGACTTTCTCGATTTTCGTGCCACGCCTCGCTTTTCGCGCCGCAACGTCGGTTTTCGCTGACAAGCTCGTATTCTGCAGTCCGGGAATGTCCGGGAGACGTGCCACCTCATTCGGAAATGCCTGCCTCGGACGGCTTTATTGTCACGTAAACTTGGGTTGCCCAAAACATTGCGGCGGTGCCGGGCGCTTGCCCTTGTGCCCGTTCCTTTGCTCCCGCAAGCCGGTTCAATTGACGGATTCGCCCTCCTGTCATGGTTAGTAGAAGGAAACGCAAAATTTGGGTGTCTACACATACAAAGGGTAATACACAACAATCGGAGATAGTGCAAAGCATATAAAGCAAGCACAAAACTCCAGAGAAGTGAGAAGGAATTAATCCAAGAATTCCAATAGTGGAGAGAAAAATAGCTCATTTGAGTGATATAAAAAAGTGAAGAAAAGAGAAAATAATTACTAATATTATTTTCTCCAATTTGTACATTATTTTTATAGTGAATTTCTAAGATCTCTCCCCGTGGTTTTTTCCCAATTGAGTTTCCATGTAAATTTATTGGTGTTATTATTATATTTCCACGTATAATTATTTTATTTCATATTAATAAGCACTAAATAGCTACATATCCTCCACCGTTAAACGTCTTTTCGGCTCGTTATTTGGTGATTTGACGAGCAGTCAGAATTTGGCGTTAACATTGGCGCTAGAAGGTGGGCCTTTAGTGCTTGATAATTTTCAATCACACAGTACTTTGCTGATCAAAAATAATGGTGTCCAACAAGACAAAGACGACGTTGACACGAGACAAATTAACGGCCAGCCTTTCTCAACCTAGAGGCTCGGTCAAGGATAGGCTCGGACCATCTAAGAGCATCTCGGACAGGCTAGGCCTCCAAAGCCAGTCAGTGGGCCCAACCGATCCTCGAACAGTAATTGTGAGAAGACAATTATTCTCGACCACACGAAGGACGGGTGGACACAATGATGGCGCCGATGACCGAAATTCTAGACCGAATCAAGATCAAGATAAGAGAGAATTAATCTTGACCAGGAAGATTCAGCAGAACCAGGAAGCTATAGAGGCCATACGCCTCCAGCAAGTGAAGCTGGATAAATAGTTGGCTTCTCTGTTACATGGCGAAGAGGTTTCCTCTAGTCTTCAACGGAGTCAAAATCCGTCATAGGACCGATCCAGGACGCACCGTCCGGACGGTTCCTATCGGGAAATCAGCAGGCCAAAGAGCTAAACCCCAGTCCACGACAGGCACCGAAGCCGCTCGCAGGACATCAGCAGGCCGAAGAGCCATACCCTAGTCCGCGGCAGACACCGAAGCCGCTCGCGGGACATCAACAGGCCGAAGAGCCGCACCTCCGTCCGTGGCAGGCACCGAAGCCGTTCGCAGGACAATAGCAGACCAATGAGCTGCTCTCCGATCCGCAGGAGGCATAATAGCCGCTCACAGGACAATAGCAGACCAATGAGCCGCACATCAGACCGAGGCAGGCGTCAGAGCCGCACCAGGGATAATTCAAGAATCAGGACCGATGCCCTAGCCAGAAGATTGGAGGAAGTGGAACAGAGGCTAGCAGCGGCCGATCAGTCAGTTGAGTTGCCGAACAGCACCAGGTCACCTTTTACCCCGGAGATTAAACGGGTAAAGGCTGATATGTCCAAAAAAATGTCGCCGTTGGAGACGTATGATGGCACTGGAGATCCCTATGATCACACACACGCTTATAATCAGATTATGGACTGTTATGATCACCTCGAAGCCGCCAAATGTCACATGTTTGTTACTACACTAAAGCATGGGGCTCGAGAATGGATGTCATCTCTCAGTCCGAACTCGATCAGTTCGTGGGAACAGCTGTGTGATAAATTCCACGCACGGTTCGGAAGCAATAAGCGAAGGGGAAAGCTAACGACGTCATTGATGCAAATCAAACAACGTTCCGAAGAAAGCCTCGACCAATATGTGAAGAGGTTCAGGGAAGCAGTCGGCACGGTGACCGACCTAAATGTGCAGCAGGCTATAGGGTTCTTTACCACTAGATTGGACATTACAAAATCTAAGAAGTTGGTCAAAGATCTTATTCTTAATCCACCCGAAGACTTGTCAGAGGCTTATAGCAGGGCCAATGGAGTTATTACTCTCGAGGAGGCTATTGGGAGCCTAAAGCCGCAGGCACGTTCAGAAGATAAACCGAAGGATCAGGATCAGAACAATACGCCTAGGTCGGACAACCAGCCGAGGCGAAGTTTTAATGGGGGAGGTTGGAGAGGAGGCAGGCCACCCTTCCCAAACAAAAACGTTAATAAAGTTTACACCCCCCTGAACACTAATCGGGCCAAAATATTAGAAGAAATTCGAAATAAGCCTGGCTTCGAACCTTGCCAGACAAGCACAAAGTCTTATAAGGGAAATCACATCTGGTACTGCACCTATCACCAGACTTCGGGACATTCTACAGAAGACTGTTACAATATGAAAGACCTAATTGAGAAGAAGGTGCAGTCAGGGGAGTTGGTTCAGTATGTCGTTGGGCGAGGGGTTTTAGAAAGGACAACCACTACTAACAATACCCATCAGAACCCGACAACCCAGACCGAACCAGTTTCGGTGGTTTGGGGAGTTGTGGACGTGATAACGGGCGGATCGTCGGGGAAAGTACTCGGGAAGAAAAGGCAGGGTACGCTGGATTCGGTCATGTCAGTGTCTGAACAATCTGCTGGGAGAGATTGCCCATATCAGGGTACTATCATTTCATTTTCTGATGAGGATTACCCGTCAGAACCGATTGAGCCACACGAGGGGGCTCTGGCTATTACCGCCCAAGTCGGGACCACGGATATGAGGCGTATTATGATCGATAATGGTTCTTCGGTCGGTATTCTCTATGCCCACGCTTATCAAAGGTAGATTTGGAAAGAAAAAAGATGGAAGTCGGATACGAGCCATCGCTGTATGGGTTCGGCAATGATCTAGTTCGGGTGACAGGGACTATCGAGCTGCCGGTTATCTTCGGGACGACTCCTCGGCAGGTGGAGGTCAGCATCAGGTTCTACGTGGTACATGTGGATTCGACTTATAATGCTATTTTGGGAAGGCCGACATTAATGGCATTGCAGGCGGTAACCTCCATCCCTCGTTTCAAGATAAAGTTCCCTACGGCGAACGGGATCGGCGAGGTGAAGGGCGACTTGGACTTAGCCCGAAGGTGTTATAGAACTTCACTGATTTCTTCGGCTGTGGGTAGATGTAAGCAGAAACAGACCATGACAATTGAGGTTGAGCCCTTCACTGAAGGAAGCACTGAACCACTCGCCCTACCAGCCGAAGAGATGGAGGATATTGAATTAGTTCCGGGCAAAAAGGAGAAAACAATAAAAATTGGCTCGGGCATACAGGAGCCGTTCAGGACAGGGTTGATCGATTTACTTCGGGTTTATGCCGACATCTTTGCTTGGGAGCCCAATGATATGCCAGGGATAGACGAGTCGGTCGCTGTTCACAAGTTATGTGTAGATCCGACTAAAAAGCCTGTTCGGCAAAAGAGAAGGATTTTCGCCCCAGAGCGACAAAGAATTATTGATGAAGAAATAGCGATACTTCTGGAAGCGGATTTTATCTACGAGATTGATTACCCGAAATGGCTCGCGAACGTAGTCCTCGTCCAGAAGCAGAATGACAAGTGGAGGATATGCATTGACTACACGGATTTGAATAAGGCATGCTCGAAGGACTTTTACCCTTTGTCGCATATTGATCAATTGATAGATGCAACTTCGGGCTTCGCTATGTTGAGTTTTATGGATGCTTTTTCGAGTTATCATCAGATATCAATGTACAAGAAGGATATTCCGAAGACAGCTTTCATCACCCATCGAGCCATTTATGCTTACAAGAAAATGACGTTCGGGCTCCTTAATGTCGGTGTGACGTATCAACGGATGATGAATTACATCTTCAGGAGGCAACTGGGAAGGAGTATGGAGGTCTATGTGGAAGACATGATCATCAAAAGCTCTTCCGTCCGAGGCCACTTGGATGATTTGGAGGATTATTTTCAGACTATCAGGGAGCACAACATTTGGCTGAACCCTACCAAATGTACCTTCGGTCTTTGGTCGGGAAAGTTCCTCGGCTATATGGTAAGCAAGAGGGGTATTGAAGCGAACCCTGAAAAAATCAAAGCTGTTATGGATATGAAGTCGCCGAAGTCATTTAAAGACGTACAAAGGCTAACGGGTCGTATCGCGGCACTTCGGAGGTTCATGTCAAAATCTGCAGAAAGATGTCTCCCATTCTTTGATACTCTGAAGGGTCCGAAGAACGAGAAGACTTTTCAGTGGAATTCTGAATGTGAGGATGCGTTCCAAGGGATCAAAAAGTATTTGTCCTCTGCACCGTTGCTGATGAAGCCGATTCCTTCGGAACCATTGTATCTATACTTAGCTGCCAGCTTATTAGCGGCCGGGGCAGTCTTAGTTCGGGAATCTGGGGAAAAATAGTTCCCCATTTATTATGTTAGTCATACCCTTCGGGATGTTGAGACGAGGTACCCGAACCTAGAGAAGTTCGCCTATGCACTAATCATTGTCAGTAGGAAGCTTCGACATTATTTTCAAGGTCTGTTGTTGGTGGTGTACACATATCAGCCTCTGAAGAAGGTGTTGCATAAGCCTGATGTCTCAGGGCGGTTGGCTGCGTGGGCTATGGAGTGAACCCAGTTTCATTTAGAGTATCATCCTCGAACGACGATAAAAGGTCAGGCTTTAGCCGACTTTGTGGTGGAATGTTCATTTTTCGAAGATGATTCAATTGTTCAACCAGAGGTAGTGGGTTCTGTTTCTGACATTCGGCCGCTTCAAACGTCTTGGACGTTATATGTGGATGGGTCTTCAACTTCTGATACGAGTGGAGCAGGAGTGATTTTGACAAGTCCTGAGGGTTTTAAAGTTCAGCAAGCCATACGGTTCGGGTTTAGGGCAACCAATAACGAGGCCGAATATGAAGCGATCTTGGCAGGGCTTCGATTGGCGAGGAGTCTAGAGGTTCAGAGACTGATTATTTTTAGCGATTCCCTGTTGGTGGTCAAGCAGATATCGGGATAATATGAAGCTCGGGGGGCAAGAATGTCCAAGTATCTGACAGAGGTTAAAGACCGGTTGCATTACTTCAGCTCATTTACTTTCCAAGGGGTGGATCGATCCAATAATACGATTGCCAATGCATTGTCCAAGTTAGCTGCTTCTGATACGGGAACTTTTAATGGATCAATGTATTTGGAGGTTTTGGAATTTCCAAGTATTCAGAGGTCGGAGGTGTTGGTGGTGGAACGTTTGGACTGTTGGATGACGCCATATATAAGCTACCTTGACAATGACAAGTTACCTTCGGATCGGATACTAGCAAAAAAGATAAAGTACAGGAGCTCAAACTTTGTATTGATCGATGGTGACTTATATAGGCGTGCGTACTCTTCACCTTTATTGAAATGTTTGGTCCCCTCAGAAGCGAAGTACGTATTTCGGGAAATTCACGAAAGGATCTGCGGCGATCACATGGGAGCCAAATCACTGACGTATAAGGTACTTCGACAGGGTTATTATTGGCCTACCGTTTTCAAAGAGCCTAAGGAGTATGTCCAAAAGTGCCCTAAGTGTCAACTGAACAGTTCGGTTCCTCATCGGCTGCCCGAAGAACTCTTTTCTGTTCTGTCCCCGATTCCGTTTGCAATATGGGGAATTGATATTTTGGGTCCGTTACCGAAGGCGAAGGGTCAAGTCAGCTTTGTAATAGTGGCTATTATTACATGACTAAGTGGGTGGAGGCCAAAGCTCTTCGGACAATCTCAGAGCAAGAGTGTCTCAAATTTCTCAAAGAGTTTGTGGTGTTTCGCTTCGGCATTCCTATGGTGGTGGTGTCGGACAACGGACGACAGTTTGTTGGTTTGAAGTTCGAAGAATTCCTTAAAGATTTGGGAATCCAACACATAAAGACTTCAGTTGCTCATCCTCAGTCTAATGGTCAGGTTGAAGTCACTAATCGCACGTTGATCAATGGTATTAAAAGAAGGTTAGACGAAGCCAAAGGGAGGTGTCCTGAAGAGTTGCTCAGCGTTTTGTGGGCATATCGGACTACTCCTCGGACCACTACAGGTGACTCGCCGTTTAGGTTAGCTTATGGGGTCGACGCTCTTGTCCCAATCGAGATTGGGTCTCCTTCGTTAAGGGTTAGTCAATATAAAGAACTTTATAACGATGAAGGCCTTCGGCTTAATCTGGATTTGTTAGAGGAGGTTCGAGAATCGTCTTTAATAAGGCTAACAGTCTACCAGCAGAGAACGACCAGACATTACAATAAGGGGGTGAAAGTACGGAGGTTCGAAGTTGGTGATCTTGTACTTCGGGAGGTTGAAGCTTCTGCCCCCCAGAATTTAGGAAAGCTTATGCCGAACTGGGAAGGTCCTTATGAAGTTATTGGAGTGCCAAAGCCAGGTACTTACCGGCTTCGAGCAATGGATGGATCAGAGATAAAAAATACTTGGCATGCAGGTTGGCTTAGAAAATACTATCAATAATTTGGGTTCTCTCTTTTTCTAACCTGATCTGTCATATCCATTCCCATATAATTCACACCAATAGTCTCTCTTACTTTACTGAATACGGGTTCTCCATATATCAGAAATATCTTTGACCCAAATAAATCTGTATCGAATGTTATTTACCTAGTTGATCTTGATTTATTACTCTCCTATTGTAAATTCTTATAATAAGAGAGTGGGGGGCAATGTTAGGACTAAAAGTAGCAGCCCATATGTTTTGCACCAATTAGCCGCCAGCCACCCACCACCTAATGGTAGGTGGCCAAACTTTTACCTTATTTTATTTTTTTCACCAACCAAGCTCAACTATAAATATGCATGCATGCAAAGGGTAATACACAACAATCGGAGATAGTCCAAACCATATAAAGCAAGCACAAAACTCCAAAGAAGTGAGAAGGAATTAATCCAAGAATTCTAATAGTAGAGAGAAAAATAGCTCATTTGATTGATATAAAAAAGTGAGGAATAGAGAAAATAATTACTAATATTATTTTCTCCAATTTGTACATTATTTTTATAGTGGATTTCTGAGATCTCTCCCCGTGGTTTTTTCTCAATTGGGTTTCCACGTAAAATATTTGGTGTTATTATTATATTTCCACGTATAATTATTTTATTTCATATTTACAAGCACTAAACAGCTACATATCCTCCACCGTTAAACGTCTTTTCGGCTCGTTATTTGGTGATTTGGCGAGCGGTCAGAATTTGGCGTTAACAGTAAGTTTAAAAAAAAATTAAAACCCTTTTCTTTCCCTTCCAGTCTTCTGTCCGCCCCCTCTACCCTCTCTGCCTCTAATCAACAACCCACTTTCTCAAAACACAATGCCTTTGTACTCTAATCCTCTCTCCACCTCCCCCTTGATGCTTGCGGTCGCTCTCTTTCAATTCTCCAGTCCCCTTCTTCCTTGGTGTGTAAATATTCCTCCCATTTTGTAAATTCTAACTTTTTTTCATAAATTAATCTACACATTTCATATCTTAGGCTATATTTATCTGGGTACTATGTATTTTGATTTCAATTATGGTTTTCGCTTATGTCTAATCAATACCCATTTGATGTTTGCATCGTTTTTTTCATATCTGATACTACATGGTGTGGCAAAAAGTGTTGGGTTTTATATGTTCAGAAGAAAATGTATTTCTCTGTAGATTAGTAAAAGATTTGGTATTTTATATGAATAGACCCTATGGTAATTATAAAAAAATAAAAATAAATAATCGAATAGACCTTGTATTGAGTTATGGTTTTAGTTTATGTTTAATTATTACCCATTTCATATTTGCATCTTTTTTCTATCTGATACTACATGGTGTGGCAAAAAGTGTTGGGTTCTACTGCTTTATGTTCAGAAAAAAAAAACCCATTTATCTGTAAATTAATAGTAAGAGATTTGGTATTTTAGATGAATAGACCATATAGTAATTTATAAAAATTAAAATAAAATAGACCATATATTGAGTTGTCTGTGTTTCTCTGCTCAATTTGAGGGTCATACTTGCTCAGCTAGAGACTCATTTGAGATTGACTTGTAAAGTAAACTAGTCAAACTTGAGGACATTTTGAGAAGGACACGAGTGGATGAATGATAGTCTGGTAATAAAATGAGAGACGAGTGGATGAATGACAGTTTGGTAGTTTATATTGAGAAGGATATTTTTTCAACAATTGAAAACGAACAAATTTTGAGACGTTTTCAAACTATGCAGACTCGCAGGACACATTTGCCTCTTTTCAGTAGTACAACCGAAAGAATCACTCCAAGCGTCAATAAATAATTTATTTACTGATGTATTTTGACCCTCCTAAAAAATTGTTTTAGTTCCGTCACTATTTATAACAAAAATGTCAATGAAGGGTGATTTTAAGTCCTGCTGTATTAAATTTGTAAATTAAAGTTACGAATTAAAAGTAACTACCAAGGAAAAGAAATGAAGGAAAGAAAAGTTATAATAAGTCAAAACTCAAATTTGATTTCGGGATGAAATTTTAAAACGCGGACCACACCATTGAGTCTGGAACGTCGAATTTAGTAAGAAAAGACTATAAACATAATGTGATGTAGGAATTAATTTTGATGGTTAAAGTCAATAGTTGACTTTTAGGATAAAAGTCAAATTTTGAGTTTGAAGGTGAATTTGATAAAATGGATGTCATCATGATGATTGAACGTCAACTTTAGAAGTCAAAAAGTCAAATGGACAATTAAATAGATAAATGAGTAAATAAAAGGGAGAAAAGATATTTTGGAGGGAATAAATCCCGTGTAATCAACTGATAGAGAGAAGAGTCTTGTGGTCCATGGTGAAGCAAAAAGAAAGTGGTGATGTGACCTAACTTTGGACCACCAACCAAAAATTGCTATATAAAGCCAAAAAGCTAATAAAAATCAACACAAACTCACGCGCACACTACAATTTCGGCTGGAGCATAGAGAGGAAGAAGAGAGGAGCTAACAAGGAGAGCTAAAGAAGGAAAAAAGAAAAGAAGAATTGGAGGTTCAAAGCAAAGAAACAAAACTAGCTAAGGTAAATCCTAAATCCATTTAAAACTTAGTTTTTCTTATAGAAAATTCTTATTTTATGAGTTTAAACATGTATTATACATGTATCGACCTAAATATGTTGAATCATGATTAAAAACACTATTGATCATGAAAAAAATCCATCGGAGCAAAAGAAAGAATGGAGGAACCTAAGCTAGATTAGTCTGAAAATTTTTAGAATCTGGCCCGAAATTGTAAAGGACATAACTCCTTATGTATAATGAATTTTTGAGTAACGTTTATGGTATTGGAAAGATCTATGAGTTAGCTAAATTTCGGCAGAGGTTTGAGGTTTAAAATCCTTTGTGGATTATTTTTGGTGAATTTTATACTAAAGTAGGACAGAGCTTAAAAACAAAGGAAACACACTGCCCTAATTTTTCCAAGGGCAGTTTCGTATGGTTAACTTGTGAAATAAAATCAGGTTTTTCGAGGGATGATATTTAGTGGTATAAGGTATGTCTTGTCCAAATATGAACAAAATTTTAAAATTCAAACTGCACTAACTTGAGTTTGATAACTCTTAGATGAAATTTTGGGTAAAAGTAACTTTAGATGCAGAGAGATTACTATCTAAGTTCATAGTTTTTGGAAGTAATTTCGAATTTTAATAAATAATGCAATTTTGAACAAAAACAACCCCTTAATAAATAATAAACTTCAAAGGAAAAATCTGAAAAAATCAGGAAAAATCAAAGTAAGTCTATAATATATTTACCTAAGTGGGGCTAGAAGGAAGAGAAATAATAAAATGGTTAAAGAGGTATAATAGAGAAAATGGAGCTAAGAAAAATTAATAAAAATTAATTAAAGTAAAACCGATAAATATGTATTATATTTTCATCGGTTGATAGACATTTAAACAGAACGTATGAGCGTATGTGAGTAATATATGGACGTTATAAGAGTGAAAAAATGAAAATGGTATGAGAGGATGCTCGGAAACGAGTTTACGTTAAAAAGAATTACAGGAACGGGTTTACAAATAGTTACCGACGGTAATTATTAGTTTATAACAGTTAAGTTAATTAAGTAAATCCTTATGAATATTGTAGGATATCATGCAAAGGATGTTAATAATGTGAACGAGGAAAGTGCACACATGTCAGGCAAGTTCCCGTTGTGACAACCCGAAAATTCGTGTAATCTATTATTTGGGTTTATGAATACGAATATCTAATAAAATAAATTTTTATTGATATTATTGTATGTAAACGTGGTTACATGTGTTTAAAGATTGAATTATGACCTAGATTATGTTTACGTGTTAGAATAACGAATTAAGGTTTCGTATAAGAAAATAAAATTTTTCCGAGAAAAGACGTAAAAATACTATTCACGCTAAAAACACCTTTTTTGTTTTTCGACTTTTCGAATTACGTCATAGCTTTTATTAGAGATTACGTCTCCTTTCCCCGAATAAACACTATGACGTAATTTAAAAAGTCAAAAAACGAAAAAAGCATTTTTAGCGTGAATAGTGTTTTTACGTCTTTTCTCGAATTTTTTTTATTTTGTTATACGAAACCCTAATTCATATATTCTAATACGTAAACACAATCTAGATCATAATTCGACCTCTAAATATATACAACCACATTTGCACACAATAATATCAATAAAGTTTCATTTTATTAGATATCCATATTCATAAACACATGTAATAGATTACACGAATTTTCGGGTTGTCACACCCACACTTATATGCATTTACGAATTGTTCTTTATTGAACTGTGATTGTATTCTTTAAAATTCTTGTTATTCATGAACTATCTTATGTAATGAGTTATGTCATTGTTTTGGCTAGACTCAGTTGATGAGATTATTTAAATTAATGAGTTTAAGCTATTTATTTCAGTTATACTCGATGTGATTAGTGATGTGATTATTTGAATTATTGAATTGTTTAAGATTTTTAAAGATAAGTTGAGTGCTCCAAACCAAAATTTTCCTTGGTGCGGATTCTTGATGGTATTAACTGAGATGAACAACCCTATTATATAGGGGAGTGTCGGGCGAGCTGACCATGTACCGTTGAATTACGATGAAGAAATGATAGAATCATCAACGCACTGTTAAAATACGATGTGGATATGATGAAGTCATAGCTTGGAGATGTTATTAGCCTGATCACCTAATAATACCCTATGGAGAGTTTGCAGTCTTTGTGATTGCTGAACATATTGAAGAGTTCTCAGTCTTTAACTGATGAACATTTTAATCAATTCTTGGTCTCTACGACCACTAAGTTATCTCTATAAACATATTGAAATTCTTGTGAGTAAGAATGTGATGAAATTTCATAGACATTGAAGTCCAAAGCTAGACATTTTGTGATGGTACATTGTTGATGTTGAGTATTTCAGAAATTATAATATTCTTATTTGTGACTGAGATTCATACTTGTGCTTATGATTCTAAACTCTTCTTAAACTTGCTGAGTAAATTTGTTGGTCACTTTTGCATTCTATAAATTTTCAGATAAGGCAGAAGGATCGAAAAGATCCGAAAGATAAGTATAAAAGGAAGGAAATAGTTGTTAAGAAGAATGAATAATATTGATATAATAGATTATGATATTATATTAATTTTTATAATAATGTAAGATACGTTATGATGTAATTAAGTATTAAATTGTGTAAGGAGTAGAGATATGGATGTTAATAAGTATTGCATATTTTGATTTAGTGTTGATTTGATGATGATATTAATGATGATGATGCTAATAATGTATATTTGTAACTAGTAGGTTTTATAAAGTCCTTAGAATGAAATCTATGTACAAGGACATAGAATAGAAGATCAAACTTGTTAGGTTGATCTATTAAAGCTAAACGATTGTATAAATTATAGGAATTAAATCGATCATATAGTGAATTGAACGATCGTATAACTACTAAAAATGTAAAAGAATTATTGAAGATCGCAGGGTCAGCAATACAATCGTAGAGCATTCAGTTAAAGTTCGGAGAGTATGCCAAAATCGTAAAGCTAGATCAAGATCGTAAAGTCTGCAGAAGAATTGTAGAGTCTTCTCAAAGATCGTAAGACAAAATGAAGATCGTAGATCAGATCGTAGAGTAGATCGTAAAGTACAAATCGCAGAATGAAAATCATAGAGTAAAAAAATCGTGGATAAGATCATAGAGTCAGCCAAGTTAAAAACTCTACTGTTGGTTCCCGGAGACACAATAGAGATCTAGAAGGGGGGTTGAATAGATCTTTCAAAACTTTTTTCTTTTATTAAGAAAGTACATCAGTTATGATTTAATAGAATCAATTCATGCACATCGGAATATACTTTAATAACCCCTTCAAAGATAAAAACATAATCTCAATTTAGTGATTAAATCTTTGATATGGTTGACAACAGATATAACAGTTATTGTACATAATGTAAATAACATAAAGTAAATAGCACAAGAGACTTTAAGTGGTTCGGAGACGGAATAACTCCTACTCCACTCTTCTACTTCAACAAGTAGGAATCCATTAAAGGTTTAGTCACTAAGACAAGGACGCTCCGCCCTCCTCAAGTCCATCAGACATGAGTTATTTTTAGCCACTAAGGCAAGGATCCTCTGACCCTTCTTAAGTCTAGTAGAAATGAGCCACTAAGGCAGGGATCCTCTAACCCTCTTCAAGTCTAGCAGACTTGGAAACTGTAGACTAAGCCCAGTAAACTTAGAATCTCTTGCACCCTTCGGTACTCAGTAAGTCCAGCAGACTTGACTTGATTTAGTCACTTAAGACAAGGACGTTCCGCCCTCTTTTGTGTATTGATTGTTTGTTGGGTTATGCTGCCAAGATGAACTTTGATCTCCTTCATCTTCTTGTACTTGGCAGCTGGTTGTGATCTTCTTCTGGATGCTACTGATGATGGTCGTTGAAGCTCTTCTTCTTCAGGTATAAAGCAGATGCAGATGATCACTCTTGATGAACACTAGTTGACTTATCCAAGTCAGTTCTTTATCTTTTCAGCTCAGAGTGTTCCTTGCTTAATCATAGAGTTGTCCGTCTAGATTTACCTTCAGCTCTGGTCACTCTTGATCTTGGCTTCTTGGTCATTCGACTCTTAGCTCATATGTCAGCCCTTTGGCATACCTCTCATGTTGCAGTGAAACTTCTAGCTGTTTGTATAGTCCATATTCTTGCTCTTGTTCACCACACACACACACTTAGCAATCTGAATGCATTTTTCTCTTATGTAGATCTCCACGTTCTTTCCGTTGGAAGCTTGCTGTTGATATCTTCCCGTTGCACTTCTTTCCGTTGGAGACTTACTAGCTGCAGACTTGTTTATTTCTCCAATGAGTATTTTACTTCATAAAGTCTGCAGGTGATGGCTGAGTCAGCATCCATTAACTGGTACCAAGACAGTGGAGTCACTTGTGTTATCCTTGACTGCTGCAAGCATGGTTGTTTGAACCCCACTGAGATTGGTTCCTTATTTTGCTCATTTAACTAATCAGTCGCTCATCTTGGGATGCTAATCCTGAGTGCTCTGAATATCTCTAATCCTTGCTGGCACTTACTTGCTCTACGGTTAACTGGGTTGTAGCTTTTTTATCCTGATCGTAGAGTTATCTGCATACTTCATGATGAAGTTTCTTTCTTCTGATCGTAGAGTTGGTTGCTCACATCAGTGTGGCCTTATGATCATGCAGGATGTGTATTGCATTGGAGTTCGTAAAGTGGCTGACTGCATTTGCATTTACGCTTTATTGTGCTTCTTACTATTCTGCAGTTCGCCTCTTATGCTCTGTGATCTTTATTGAGCTTTACGTTCCCAGAACATAGCATTATGATCTTTGTTGAGCCAATACTGCAGTATACTTATCATAGAGGACTGCTCTATGTTCTTCAGGTGCTGGCCCTGCTACTGTGTCATAAAGGACTGCTCTATGCTCTTCTGATACATTAACACTTTTGTTGTAGAGGACTGCTCTACTTAATCTTCAGACACTATTTCTTATGCCATAGAGGATTGCTCTATGATCTTCTGATGCTTCGCTGAGACTGCCAGAGTACCTTTGTTATCTTTGGCTCAACTCTACGATTACTTGATCTGGCTGGAGCTTTCCTACTCTACGATCTTGTCTTTTGTGTAAGTCGTAGAGTCTAGATAGATCGTAGAGTATATGTTTGAGCTGCCCTGTGATCTCAGTTATGACTTGATGCTTCGGATGTATTCAAAGATCTTTGTTTGTTTGACAGCCCATGCTCAACTTACTTAGAAGTCTTCTTGATGATTGCTACTTTAACTTTGAGTGCTCAAGTAGAGATTGTTCTACGTTGTTATTTGATTGTAGATTTTTCATGGGAGTCATAGAGTGACTGACTGGACTAACTCTACAAACCCATGTCAGCTCAATGATCTTTTGTTTTTACTTTGCAGTGCACACTTTACGATTTTGAGTAAGCTCCTTGATCTCGTCGAGCCTTACTCTACGTTAGCCTGGTAGACTCTGCTATGACATGCTCAACTCTACGATTGCCTTTCTGAGCTGCTCTTTATGATTGCCTGGTTCAACTCTACGATTCCAAGAGAGAGTGTTGCGATCTGCCGAGCGAGCTCTACGATTTGCCGAGCCTTTTACTGTGTTTTCCTAGTAGACTCTACGATCCCGAGAAACATTTACCTAGCCTTTACTCTGCGATTGCCTGGATGTCTCTACGACGTCGAGGAATCTCGACGATCCTTTACTGACTGTTCTACGATCATGATGGCTTTAGCAGTTCTACTTTGCTTTACGGACAGTCTGGCTATTGCTTATTACATACACCATTTCAGCTCATAAGATCAACTTAACAAGTTTGATCTTTTTCTATTCTAAGTCCTTGTATATAAATTCATTTAAGGACTTTACAATGCCTAATGTTACAAATATGCTTTGATCAGATACATAACAGTTTCAGCTCAGATTAACCTAGCATATTTGATTTTTTGATTCTAAGTCCTTGTACATATATATATCATTTAAGGACTTTACAAGGCTTTATCAATATTAATGTTCTTCTTATCCTTTTGTCATCAATCAAATCACAAATAATGGTAATATCATGCAGACCTTATAACATTCTCCCCCTATGATAATGGACTTAACGATCGCATGCAGATTCCCAACAATCTCCCCCTATTTGATGATGACAAAAACACTTATAACATAACATTCAATTCAAGCAATACATGCAGATGTATGAGTGCTGATGTGACTTAAGATACAGTAAGTCACTGTATTGCTAGACCAAGAGATATGAATGAAATGATGTGCATTCAGAATAATCATTCATATATCATAAACATATGCAGTTCACAAGTTATATCAGTTCAATAAGGAGATCCTATATCTAAACTAGCATATGACAGTTAATTCCTCCTTGCTTGTTAGAAATGTACCTTCTACTTGTGGATTCATGTTTGGTTACCTTGTGACTGCTTTCAGCTGTTGATTTCTTCTTGTTCTTCTACATCCTCCTCTAGCATTTGCTCCCCCTCAGATCTTGCTGCCTTTCCTTCAGCTTCTTCTTCTCTTGGATCCCCCTCAGTTCTTGGTGCTTCATCTTTGTTCTTATTCAGCTCCTTTCTTTTCATACCAGCTCTGATCCTCTTTTTATGCTTCATCTTTTTCTCTCCCTTTTTGTCATCAATCATTTGGGAAAGATACTAAACATGTGTAATGAGATGTTCGACCAAGTAGGAGGTATTTCCAACTTCCATTTTCACCTCCTGCTGGCCAAGTTCCATCTGCTGAGAGAGGGATTGGCTGAGGTTGTCCAACTTTTCTGACAGAGTCTGAATAGAGCATTCATTTTTCTTTTGGAGTTTTAGAGCTTCAGTTTTCTACTGCTCAATTGACTTGAGATATATCTTATTTTGTTAATGAAGTTTGATGGACATCTCCGTGAATGATGCTTGAAGCTTTTTGTAGAAATCACTCTCTTCACCTTCAACCATCTTTTTTGCTGCATTAGTAACTAAGGAAATGTTTCCAAGCAACTCTTCTTTCAACAACTCTTGATCAATCAAGAAATCTTCAAGGATTGGTGTAGTTGACTTGGGTTTTTCACTCTTATAAATATTTTCAAGAGCAATGGCTATATCAAAGAAATCTTAGTGGGATGAGGAAGGAATATCAGAAGGTATTTCAGTGAAGGTATTTGACTTTTGAGGGAGTTTGACATTTAATTGAGACTGGAAGGCTGCAGTCGTAGAGTTAGGGGGTTCTACAACCATTAACTCTACGGTCTTGTTTGTTGATTTTCCTTTATCAATGTTTTCCAGCATATAGTATGGAATGTATACACCTTCAATATGTCGGTAGACTTTGAAGTGTTGGGAATTCTTGATCAGCATTTTTGGAAAGGATTGAACTCTTGGGAAGTTCTGAGAGATCATCTTCAAATTTGGAAATTGTGAGCAACACCAGCTGATGAAGCTTTTATATCCAAATTCAATGGCCTTCAATCAGGGCATCCATGGGTAGAACCATGTGAGTTGTTCACTATCAGGATCATATAGAACTGTAGTTCGATCAAGTTCAATGTCTTGAAAATTGTGAAGTAGATCCTCTATGGTCATTGATACCACTTTCATTTGTCCATTGCCATGATCTACCCATCTTGTTGGCAACACAGTTCCTGGTTTATCACATGACTCTAGCACTATCCTTCTTCGAATTCTTGTGGCAGCTGGACTAAAGTTGCTTTCTGATTCGTTATTCTTAGAATCAGAATCCTCTTGTACTTCATCATCCTCCATTGTTTCCTTTCCTTTTCTAATGACAGTTTTTCTGGTATTCTTTCCCTTTGAACTTGGTTCTTCCATAGTCATTTCCTTTGATTCTTTAGCTGGCTCATAAGTCATTTCTTTTGTCTATTCTTGATTTACACTATCTTCTGTTGATTCATCTGAATTTTCTTCAGTGGTCATGGCTTCACTCTTTCTTTTCGACTCACTGATTTTTGTAGTTTCTTCATCATCTGTCTCATCATCATTGCCAAGATCAATTGTCTTAGGTGGAGCAATTTCTCCTCTTTTTCTACCTAGAAGTGTCATCATTTATATGAGTCGTGCACTCTGCCTTCTTCGTATGTTGAAGGCATGATAATAAGTGCCTCAGATACTTCTTCTTTTTCTTCAGATTCATCTTCAAAGATAGAGGGACTCTTCAATGGGGCTGTCTCAACTTTCAACTTCTTCTTGAGTGATTTGGAAGGAATGGGCATATGGGACAAAGATTCTTCAGATGGTGATGATTCAGTCTTCAGTGTACTTTCTTTCCTTTTCCCTTTGCCTGCCTTTGAAGTGCCTTTGTTGCTGCTTCCAGATATTCTTAACCTCTTATTCTCCATGGGGTTCCTTTTCCAGTTGTCAAACAGTTTAGGGGACATCACTTTGTTGACATTTAGGGTTTCTCCCTCATCATCCCCAATCTTACTTTTCAGCCTTTTCTTCAGTATTATGCTCAAGAACCTTCCATAGTAAACTTTTGAGATAGGTTTATCTAAGCCTTTCATTTTCCTGACATCCTTGCTTATCCAATCAGTTAGTATCGCTCCAAATTTTATCTTCTTCTTCAATACAATGACAGTCATAACTTTCAATTGAAGATCGCTTATAGTGTCATGAGCGGTATCTTTGCATAGGATACATTTTCCTGCAATTTCTACCAAGAACTCAAATTCCTTTGAGAATTCCTTTTTCTTCATTTCTTTGAGATGAAGATTCTTTACATATCCCATCAATCTCTTGCCTTCATCAGAATCGATTCCTTCTAGAGAGGATAGGCCTTGGTTGGTGAATCCCAAGCATTGATTGATTTCTGTAGCATCTATCTTCAGTTTTACTCCTCGAACATTTATAGACAGAACATCACTATCAATTACCGCATTCTGATAGAACTCTTTGACAAGATCAGAGAAGATTTTGGTGTTCGATCCTAAGTATTCTGAGAATCCTGCATGCTTTACAATCTTGAGGATATCCTTGAATTTTTCATCTGATTCTTCAAACTTGTCGAAACCAAGTTGAATACCTGATACGACTTGATAATTTTCCATAAGGAGGGTTTGTTGACTGAAGGATACTTAATTGTAGATGGAAATTTGAAGCAATAAGGGTTTTGGAGTTTCTGGAGGTTGCCAATTTTGGTATGCTGAGGATTTGATGATCTTAGGGTTTTGAGAGATCCACACGGATTTGTGAGAAGGAAGATTTGATAACTGATAGGAAAGAGTAACCGTCAATATTTGAACTTGGACCTATGTCAGTTCCCTCTCTTTATTAAGGACACGTGTAGAAAACCTATTTGATGATCGTGGCCATAACTATTGTAACTTCCACAATAGTTGCACATCAGTTATCCTGGCCCAAGAGCGTGGTCGTATCCTCTTTCACCATTGACTTTGCCCGTTCATAGAGTGACTTGTTGTTCTAACTCTTCACTCTACGATCATCTCCTGAGAACAGAATTTGGTCACAACTTCTGTTGCTCAAATGCTGATTTGCACTTATCCCAGTGAGTGCAGTCTTTGATGAGAAAGTCTCCAATTAAGCTTGTAGTGGCTTTCTTCTAGAATGAGTATCTTTATAAGGAACTTTGTTCTCTTTTGACATCTGAGATGATAATCTCCATGCTTTGTATCTGATCCTGTAGATGAGCTGGATAGTTTGCTTGATGAAGACTTTCCTTTAGTACCAACTTCTTTCTCTTCTAGAGAGTCCCATGATCAACTCTTCTTTAAGAGATCAGTTTTTCTCCTTTGTTTCAATTACATCTTAAGCTCTGGAGAAAATTTAGTGATGCATTCCCATTTAGTCTTTCATTAGGATTAAGGAAGCTTAGAAAGGGCAGGCCTCTAAGTTTGGAGCTTAGGGCTTGCTTTGTTTCTGAGGCGCTTATTTGAGAGAAGACTGCTTTGATTTAAGTGGAAAGAATGTCATCACTGTACTCCTTGGGTTTGGTATTTCTCAGTTAGATATGATGTATGAGAGTAGTGTTTTGTAGGCTATAATCGTAGAGTCAATGTACTTTACGATCATGATGTCAATCATAGTAACTCTACGACTTAGAATAGTATGGCTGATCTGGTTTGACAGTCGTAGAGTTTAGAGACTCTACGACCTAAGATGAGGATTCATTTGGTTCATCAGCCATAGAATTTTGGGACTCTGAGTCTGGAAAAGGGTTGTGAATGACAACCCAAGGACTATAGGAGTTTCTCATACTGCTTGAGCCATGATGCAATTGAGATCTGCATATGAGGACTTGGTGATCCGCTCCTGAGCATGCTAGATATACCTTGGACCAGTTTATTCACCTATGGACATGTTCTGCTAGTTCATAGGAACTTGAGAAATGTGAACTGGTAGTATGTGGAATGATGATCATTATTGATAGAAATGACTTATAGACTTTCTTTTGCTCTTTATCTCAGAAGTCAGCAATGAATTCCACTTCTCTATCTCGTGGCTTCACAATCTTCATCTCTTCAATTTCTTTGACTTCTCCTCAAACTGAGCATTGCTATATTTAGCGGTTTGTTGCTCCCCCATAATTGATACTTCCATCTTAGAGGTAGATGGTCTTTCATCATTGGATCTTCTTTATTTGATCGTAGAGTATTCTCCTTAGCACTGGTTACTCTACAATCCTCTTATCTATGCTGCTAGAGTTGATGAAGACCTGGTTCTTGTATGCTTCTTGAGGAACTGTATTATGCTAAATTGAGCTCCAACTTCTGAGGGAGTCTCATTGGAGAATCACGCCTTTGCCGTTTGCCAGAAGTTTATTGGTCTAGCTTCTTCCTTGAATGTGCTCGAGCAAGGATAGAGCAATCATGATACCTGTAGGTTAAATAGATTTCTAACTTGGTACCCAATATTCTTTGTCGTGGTTTCACAATTTGCATTATACAGCTTATGATAGTTTAAACATACTGCATGAGAGAGTGTGTGAGAGAAAACATGAGTGAAATTGATGTGGATTCTCAAACCTTTTCCTTAGATGAGTTCTTACTTGCATCATGTTCCAAGTGTTTGAACCTTAGTAAAGTTGTGGTCAGTTCTGTGAGTTGTACCTAGATGGTTCGTAGAGTTGATTAGTCTCTACAACCCTTCAACGTACAATAGCAGACATGACTACACTCTACGATTTGTCAAAGACTTAGATCATGAAGTAATGCATCACTCATCAGATAAGGTGAGAAACTTAAGGTAAGATGCATATAGCTTATTAAGCACAATCACCTCTTAAACAACAGGGTTAAAAGTAGGATGTGATATCACTAAGTACAATTTCTACTTAGATTTTCACAACTAAGAATAAACTCTCAACATTTGAACTGATAAATGCAAATCTTACTCAGCATGCATAAAAGCAATTGTGTAACAATTTTGAGCACAATTTACTCTTCTAAGCAACAAGGCAAGATAGGACTCTACGTGGGTAGACTTCAAATATTTTTCTCAAGAACTTTATTTTCAGCCTCAAATGCGGATAGGAAGTAAATTGATTATTAGGCCATTATTCTCACTTTATCTCTTTCTCTTTTTGGGGTGGAAAATGATTTCTTGATAAGTTACTGAAGTAAATGGAGATGGAGTTTGGTCATGCAATTATGCAATTCATTTCAACAATCAGTAATATTTGAATTTGAGGCTACAAGGTTAAATACCTCACTGATGTCAATCTCTTGACAGTTAGTGGTGCTGCTTTGTGATGGCGTACATTATTGTTGGTTGATGATTTGTAGTTCTTTAAGTCATTGTCGGCATCATCATTTATTGCTTCATAGTGCTGCATTGACTGACACATCGGGCACATCTTTGAGTTATGGACATAGTTAGCTATGACATCCCATAGTCATTTATACACTTGAATGAACCTCCGGGTTCATATTTTGTAAAGTATGGACATGGCATATGTAGTTGAGGAGCTCATGGAGTCATCGTTATAGTGCAGTGATGATGGTGCATTATCACTTAGATGTCTCCTTGATCATCATTCGTAGGACTTCTCAACTTCTTAGGTGGAGATGCAGATTCCTTTTTAAATGGAGAATATCTTAGTTCTTGCTGCATCTGAACTATGTTCCCTTTATGAGATGATCGATCTGCTCGTTGACATCAGCATGCCTGGTGATGATGATATTCACTAAAGCACAAGGTTCGGCTTGGATAGTCTCAGGTGGATTTTCATTTGAGTACCTACACATACAATTTTCAACTTGTAAGCTTACATTCATTTTGTCTCAACAACCAATACCGAGATTTATAACTGATCTAAATTTATGTCATGGATCTACTCAAAACGTTAGCTTTCTCATATTCATGAGAACCTGCTTTGATACCAATTGTTGGTTCCCAGGGACACAATACAGATCTAGAAGGGAGGTTGAATAGATCTTAAAAAACTTTTTTCTTTTATTGAGAAAGTACATCAGTTATGATTTAATATAATCAATTCATGCACAGCGGAATATACTTTAATAACCCCTTCAAAGATATAAACATAATCTCAGTTCAGTGATTAAATCTTCGATATGGTTGACAACAAATATAGCAGTTATTCTACATAATGTAAATGACATAAAGTAAATAACACAAGAGACTTTAAGTGGTTCGGAGACTGAATAACTCCTACTCCACTCCTCTACTTCAATAAGTAGGAATCCACTAAAGGTTTTAGTCACTAAGACAAGGACGCTCCGCCCTCCTCAAGTCCAGGAGACATAAGTTATTTTTAGCTACTAAGGCAAGGATCCTCTGACCCTCCTCAAGTCTAGCAGACATGAGTTGTCTTTAGCCACTGAGGCAAGGATCCTCTGACCATCTTCAAGTCCAGCGGACTTGGACTCTGAAGACTAAGCCCAACAGACTTAGAATCTCTTGCACCCTTCGGTACTCAGCAAGTCCAACAGACTTGACTTGATTTAGTCACTTAAGACAAGGATGCTCCGCCCTCTTTGGTGTATTGATTGATTGTTGGGTTGTGCTGCCAAGATTAACTTTGATCTCCTTCATCTTCTTGTACTTGGCAGCTGGTTGTGATCTTCTTCTGGATATAGCTGATGATGGTCGTTGAAGCTCTTCTTCTTCAGGTACAAAGCAGATGCAGATGATCACTCTTCATGAACACTAGTTTACTTGTCCAAGTCAGTACTTTATCTTTTCAGCTCAGAGTGTTCCTTGCTTGATCATAGAGTTGCCTATCTAGATTTACCTTCAGCTCTGGTCACTCTTAATCTTGGCTTCTTGGTCATTCGACTCTTAGCTCATATGCCAGCCCTTTGGCATACCTCTCATGTTGCAGTGAAACTTCTAGCTATTTTGTATAGTCCGTGTTCTTGCTCTTGTTCACCGCACACACACTTAGAAATCTGAATGCAGTTTTCTCTTATGTAAATCTCCATGTTCTTTCCGTTAGAAGCTTGTCGTTGATATCTTCCCGTTGAACTTCTTTCCATTGGAGACTTACTAGTTGCAGACTTGTTTATTTCTCCAATGAGTATTTTACTTCATAAAGTCTGTAGGTGATTGTTGAGTCAGCATCCAATAACTGGTACCAAGGCAGTGGAATCATATGTGTTGTCCTTAACTGCTGCAAGCATGGCTGTTTGAACCCCACTGAGATTGGTTCCTTATTTTGCTCATTTAACTAATCAGCTGTTCATCTTGGGATGCTAATCCTGAGTGCTCTGAATATCTTCAATCCTTGCTGACACTTACTTACTCTACGGTCAACTGGGTTGTAGCTTGTTGATCCTGATCGTAGAGTTATCTGCATACTTCATGATGAAGTTTCTTTCTTCTGATCGTAGAGTTGGTTGCTCACATCAGTGTGGCCTTATGATCATGCATGATGTGTACTGCCTTGGAGTTCGTAGATTGGCTGACTGCATTTGCATTTATGCTTTATTGTGCTTCTTACTATTCTGCAATTCGCCTCTTATGCTCTGTGATCTTCATTGAGCTTTACGTTCCCAGAACATAGCATTATGATCTTTGTTGAGCCAATACTGCAGTATACTTATCATAGAGGACTGCTCTATGTTCTTCAGGTGCTGGCCCTGCTACTGTGTCATAAAGGATTGCTCTATGCTTTTCTGATGCCTTAGCACTTTTGTTGTAGAGGACTGCTCTACTTAATCTTCAGACACTATTTCTTATGTCATAGATGATTGTTCTATGATCTTCTAATGCTTCGCTGAGACTGCCATAGTACTTTGTTATCTTTGGCTCAACTCTACGATTACTTGATCTGGCTGGAGCTTTCCTACTCTATGACCTTGCCTTTGGTGTAAGTCGTAGAGTCTAGATAGATCGTAGAGTGTATGTTTGAGTTGCCCTGTGATCTTAGTTATGACTTGATGCTTCAGATGTATTCAAAGATCTTTGTTTGTCTGACAACCCATACTCAACTTACTTAGAAGTCTTCTTGAAGATTGCTGCTTTAACTTTGAGTGCTTAAGTAGAGATTATTCTACGTTGTTGTTTGATTGTAGATTTTTCATGGGAGTCGTAGAGTGGCTGACTGGACTGACTCTACGAACCCATGTCAGCTCAATGATCTTTTGCTTTTACTTTGCAATGCACACTCTACAATTTCGAGTAAACTCCTTGATCCTATCGAGCCTTACTATACGTTAGCCTGGTAGACTCTGCTATGACATGCTCAACTCTACGATTGCCTTTCTAAGCTGCTCTTTACGATTGCCTGGTTCAACTCTATGATTCCGAGAGAGAGTGTTGCGATCTGTCGAGCGATCTCTACGATCTGCCGAGCCTTTTACTATGTTTTCTTGGCAGACTCTACGATCCCGAGAAACATCTGCCTAGCCTTTACTCTGCGATTGCCTGGATGTCTCTACGACGTCGAGGAATCTCGGTGATCCTTTGCTGACTATTCTACGATCATGATGGCTTTAGCAGTTCTACTTTGCTCTACGGACAGTCTGGCTATTGCTTAGTACATACACCATCTCAGCTCATAAGATCAACCTAACAAGTTTGATCTTTTTTTATTCTAAGTCCTTGTACATCAATTCATTTAAGGACTTTACAATGCCTAATGTTACAAATACGCCTTGATCAGATACATAACAGTTTCAGCTCAGATCAACCTGACATATTTGATCTGTTGATTCTAAGTCCTTGTACATATATCATTTAAGGACTTTATAAGGCTGTATCAATATGAATGTTCTTCTTATCCTTTTGTCATCAATCAAATCACAAATAATGGTAATCTCATACAGATCTTATAACATTCCCCCCCTATGATAATGGACTTAACAATCGCATGCAGATTCCCAACATCTACGATCTCTATGAAGTTCTATGATCAAAAAAAGTCATAGAGTATGTTAGGTCTGACTTTAGACTGACATTAAAGAGCATTATAAAAGTGAAGAACCCGAGATGTTGCTAATCATCCTAAGTTTAAAATGAAGATCAGCTCAAATTGTGTCTAACTGCTAGTTTGGCGATGTGACATTACCCACGAGGTTGGTACTGCAGCAATCAAATATGATGTATCAGAGCTGAAATTAAGCTGACACATTCACCTTGAAAGTCAACATCAAAGATCTTCTTGGAGCGAAGCATTAAATGCACAACAACAACTTTCTAACGGGAAAATCTCGAGATCGTCTATAAAAGGGTATAAAGAAGTAATCAAACAGTACGAATCACGAATATCTAGCTGAATTGTTGCCCAATCTCTAAGAAAGCTTTACTCTACGAAAAGAACAACTTGTTCTGCTACTAAGTCCTTAAGAAGCCGAGCTCAACGTAACTTAGTAACACACTAGAAATCACCCTTTTTATTGTGATTCGCTGGTCTTAATGACCTTGTTCCAAATCTAAGTAAGTGACCTTCTTGTCTTAGTGATAGCTGTCGAGACTAACTGACTCGAAAGAATCTTTGTATTCAGATTTGTAGTAGATCTTAGTGATCTGGTCTAAGTGACCCTCTTCATCCTTAGTGGATTTCCTACTTGCTGAGTAGAAGAGTGAACTAGGAGTCATTTATACTTCGAACCACTTAAAATTTCTTGTGTCATTTTACTTTTCCTGCACTTACATTTCAGCATTCTTATTTCATACCTGTTTGTGACTTAATTCTACAAGAACTAAATTTAGAGCTAAGATTCTTTTAAATCTGTGAATGGATTTTTAAACTAATATTCCGCTGTGCAAATTAAATTAATCTGTTTAATTAATTATCTGGTAATTCATCCTTAACAAAAAATATTTTTAAAAAAGATCTATTTAACCCCCTTTCTAGATCTCCAAGTGCCTTTGGGAAATAAGAAGTGGTATCAGAGCAGGTTCTCAAAATCTAAAACTTAAATTGTTTGAGTATATCAATAACACTAAATAAAATCAGTTTTGAGCTTTGTGGTGGAACAAGCTACCTCTTTGTAATAGAGAAAAATTTGTTAAATAGAAGGTTCGAATGTAGGCTTATATGGACGCTATAGATGAAGACCTATTTGATGTTGTTATTAGTGGTCCTTACGTCCTAACAAAGCTCGCTCCAACAATAGATGATTCGAACAAGATGTTAGTCAAACAGAGAGCTGAATGGACAGACATGGAGAAAAAATTGTTACAGCTTGACAAGAGGGCCAAGAATATCCTGTTCATAGCTATAGAAAATGAGCTCTTTAAAAATGTCGTTAACTGCACAACGGCCAAGGAAGTTTATGAAACCTTACTAGTCATGCACGAGGGCACAAAAGAAGTCAGGAAGAACAAGCAGTCTCTCTTGACCCAATAATATGAGATGTTCTCTCACGTGCCTGAAGAGAACATAACCGCTACATATGAGAGGTTCAATGTGTTGGTTTACAGAATTAAGAACATACATATAATCACATGTATATAAAGCGGAAGCATGCCATAAATCATATTTAAAATTTTTCTGCAATCCCAAGATCACTTTGATGCAATATTATTAATCGAGGAAAGATAAAAGATATACTTTAAGAAGATGAATCAACTCATTGATCTGATCTTCAAGTCCCAATCCTTTGATCCTTTGCCTTTCTTCAAATCCACGGATCAAACGTCAACTACTTAGTGTGTGCAGCGCTTTGAAGGTGATCCACCAAAAGACTATTGATTGAAGAAGTAAATTTAGGTTTCTCCAAACCTTGGGTGGCTAACCCTAATTCTCTCTCTCTCTTCTAACTCCTTAGGTTGTAGAGAATTGTTATGTAGTATCACTATACTCACACTAACATTAGTTCCCAATCTATCATAAGGCCTCTCCTTATATAGACTTATCATCTTTCTAAACTCTTTAGGACTTAGGGTTTTAATTCAATTCTTAATCTATTTAGGAACTAAATTATTTATGATAATAACAAGAAGAATACTTCTTATTAATTTATAATTAGTATTTCTCTAAATACTTAATTATAAATATGAAGCTATTTAATTTATTTCACCGTAGTATAAATTAAATACACTTCATTTATTATTATTAAGTCAATTACTTCTAAAATAATATTTTTCTTTTATGGTGTGACCCTTTAGGTTTAATATTATACTGATAATAGAATAAATAAATTAGTGCCATTTAATATTCTTTATAATGAATTAAACCCCTTTAATTAAAATATCAATAAATATATTTATTCTACATCATGAGTGACACCTCTCACTATATCATGATTATCCGGATAATATGAAATCAACGTCTAATCACAAAGAACCTATTCCGTAAATAGTTATCGTACAATTCAATCCTTCTACCATACAATGTCCTAATCAAACATCAAACATGAAATTTTTGACAAGTTTTATTTATTTGATCATATGCATTTCGATTCTAAAATGCACAACTCTAGTTAAAGTAAATTAGAAACTCCTTTCTAATTTCCATTCACCTTTGTCAAGGATTTCTAAGTTGTCACTTATCGAATTGCATGAGACATTCTCTCCCTATACTGGAAGTGGTAGGTCCTTTATTAACCGTTCACCTACCTCTATGCACACTTATTATACCCGAACATATCCTTTTATATACCCTAAGAGTCTTAAGGAATATGACAAAATATAACTTAGAATACACAAGGTACAATGATGATCTTAAGTCCAATGATCATTTGTACTACTATCACTATAGGAACTCCTATTATCAGACAAGTAAAACTCCATTAGGTGTTTCTTTAAGCGAGTCACATCCAGTGAACTTATTCTCCAATAAGCACCTATATATGTGCTTTAGTGTTTCCACGTAAATGATTATGAGATCAATCATCCTCTTCAAAAGAGTACGCCTATGATAAGTGCATAATATTCGATAATTTTGATTCCTTTATATTTAGTTTTATTACATGTTTTATGTGTATATGAACTTATTAAGGTGTTTATTGATTTCAGGAGGAATTAACGCTAAAAAGAGAAAAAGGAGAAAAAAGGGATCAAAATGGGCGCGCAAGGAAAAGAGGAAGAAGACAGACAGAACATTGTGAGTCGTGGCGCTCTTGAAGTTGGGTTGCGGTGCTAGAAGCTTGGGTCGCAACGCTCAATAGGCAAGCCGCGACGCTAAGGCCTTTGCGCGGGCGCGTGAGTGGGCGCGTGACATGGTCGACAGATTTGTCCAGTTTTGTACTATTTGAAGAATTTGACTCTAATTTGGATTGCTATTTTCTTAGGGTTTTAGGACTTTGTTCTAGGAGTATAAATATATGTTCTTAGTATAGTTTTAAGGGTCTTGGATGCTCACAATTGCAAACCCTAGTTTTGGAGAAAAGCATGTCAAGCTAAGTTTTTTATTTTAGTTCTAAGGGATGTTGAACCTTATTTATAATTAATGGCTTGATTGAGTATTCATTATTTATTCTTTTTTATATGAAATTCATTCTTGATAATCTGATTTAATGTGTGAATGTTATTTATTTGGATTGATTTGATATGGCCAATTAAGTTAATCTAATTAATATCATCTACTAGATTAAGGGATATTATTACGTGTAATTGATATTATTCCTAGTCACAAGTAGCAGTTAGTAATACATGATTGTGGTCAAACTTTTGAGTATTGCTAAGATTATCGGAAGACAAGTTAAATAATTCGAGCTTATGTGATTGTTGCTTGGAATAGTCTAATTCCCTAATTCTTAATGATGTTATCATATTAAATCTAGAGAGCTTGTTGTAGGTTGTATGATGGTTAGAATCTTGTGAAGAGCTTATTTCATTAAGTGATAATTTAAGAAAAATTTCGGTTAACAGAATTTATTGTTAGCTAGGACTATTAGTTTCATTGAAAGGTAAATAATGATACATTTGATTAATCCATTATTGTGGAAAGGTAAAACTGAACTGAAGAACTGAAGCTTTAATTCATTGGTTATTCAAATCATTTCAATTTCTGTTTTTATTAATTAGTTAATCAAACTCACCCCCCATCTTTTACTTATTGTTGAAAATGATAGAATAAATTAGAACATTATCACTATCTGTGGGATCGATATTTGCTTGTCACTATACTGATTTCTGAGCTAGTAGAATAGAAGTAAGGATTTAATTTTGGAGTGTAAACGACAACTACCAAATTTTGGCGCCATTGTCGGGGAGTGTTAGTTATTTGTATATATTCTTTGTTTTCTTTTCTTTTAGTTTATTACTTGATTCTCTCACTCTATCGAATTAGAGTTTGATCCGGAGATAGAAAAAATTGCACACATGTTAAGGAAAGGGACTCGTCCAACCCAAGTTCGTCCAGAGATTTAGAAAAAGAGATGACTGCTCCCAACAATAACAAGACTCTGAAAGAATTAGATGTTTCTAATCCTAATCCACTATCATTGTGTATTATTTAGCAGTTACACGTGACAATAATTGGTACCAATAAATTATATGAAGGCAATGTCACCAAGTGGCCAACTAGCCAAGATAGAAAACCAGTGTTGTGAATGTTTTATATACTCGCAAGTGCACGAATCGAATACTTAGTGTAGCTTAAACAAGTGTGAGGTCAAACCCTAAGGACTTGACGGATGGAACATACATTACTCATTCACTAATTATAATTAATTCTTAATCTAGCTTAGAAATTTTGAGGGAATTTTTATCAACTAAAAATACACGAATAAAATAATCATTAATAAAATACTAGGGTGGCAGAATCATATATTTGATATCATCTTCCTAATATTAATGCCCAATAAACTATACTTTTTATCTCGTTAATTTGGTCTCTCGACTCTATTAAATGCGAAAAATAAAATCAATTAAATCCAATTAATCTTTAAAATTCAATTGTTAATTCTTCCATAGTCAAATGTATGTACAAGGTCAAAACACCCACTATTACCATCAAAACACAGTTTATATCCGCTTTAAACAAATCATAAACTGAATCCAACAAGTAATAATAAGAATCCAACTTTATTTTTATCAGTAAAAATAGGCAATAAATAGAAAGAAATATTTTTTTTAATGTAAAAATATTAAATTGGTAGAGTCAATTAGCATGAATATGTGCAATAGAATCAATCAATTATACTCATCCTCAACCCTAGAAAATAATTTAGTCTCGTATGCTTAAAATTAGAACACAAGACATAATTAAATACTGCATAGTTAAATAAATAGAATACTTATTTCAATGTACCAAATAATTGAAGAAGAAAATAAAATAAATTCTGAATTTCAATCTTCAAAAATATTCTACTCTAAATAAGAAACAATGTTATCCTTAACATTCAAAAACAAAGAATAAATTGAACAAAATAATTGTGCTCATTAACCGGTAAAAGAACAAAAACACCAATAAACTACTGTGCACCATAAAAAGGGAAAAGGAAGAAAAAACTGCTGCTCCTATCTCGCCCAGTTGACTCTCTCGCGCGCGTCACAGCTCCTCTCTTTTTAATCTGATCCGCTCCCCTTATTTTCTGCCGCTCTCTCCTCGCGCTCCAATTTCTGAATATCTGCTCCCAGATTCCTCTCCTTAGCAAAAGCTTGACCTAGTCGCCCTTGCTTTGTAAAAATGCAGCACATTTTCCTTCTCCCTAATCTATTTTGGAAGACTTGTGAAATTTTTATTGGCCCAAGTACTTAATTCCTTTACCGCAAATTATGAGAAACAAATGAAACTGGGCTGCCACCTGTCTTTCCTTACCCAAATTTTGAAAATTATCTCTTTACATCCCCTTTCCTTGGCCCATAAATTTTCAAATCTAAAAATTGTCTTCTTAGAGACCTGCTGAAATTTAGACCGATCAATCTTATCACCGTTCCAATCTAAGAAAATTGGCATATGGTCAGAAGCTACAGTATGCAAGTTGAAAATTTTAGCTTCACTAAATAGATTCCTCCAAGAGTCAGTCGCAATCCTGTCAAGCCCAAGCTCTCCTTTACAACTGAACAAATAAATTCTGCAAACTGCCTCCATTAAATTTCAAACACATGAGAAACACTAAAACACAGTAATTATTGTCGATGCAGGCATAGCCACATGCCACATGTCGTTTTTTCTCCTTTGGTGTACCATCTTTGATACACCTACGAAATTATAAATTATTCCATCGATGCAGGCATAGCCACATGCCACATGTATTAAATGTCCTATCAAAGTCAACGAACTTAAGCCTAAGAGGCCTGTACTTTTTGGGCGAAGAAGATCAAAGATGAAACAGCGAGAGAAAAAACCGGCAATAATTGCCATGAAAGGATACCCATGTACGGGCAAGAGTAGATTGGCAAGAACATTAGCAAGATATCTTTCAGGCCTCGTTATTGACCAAGATGATATACTCCCTTGCCTTGTAAACCTAGATCAATCTTCCTCAATTACATTAGTACCAGAAGACCTTAATATGATATCCCTTGAAGTCGCTTGTAGAACTGCTCGTACGCAGATCCAACTGCAATTTAGAGTCGTGATTGATTTCCCCCTCTCCCGTCGAGCCCACGTGGACAGGTTGCTTCAACTTTCTGCTTCTACTGGAGCTCCTCTCGTCATTGTTGAGTGCAAACCAAAGGACATGTACGAGAGGCAGTCCTGGTTAGAGCAACGCCCAGCCGGTGAGTATTCATATAAGCCATCAACATGGCCTGAACTTCAAAGGGAACTAAAGCGGTGCGCTGGGGAGTCGGATTATGAGATTGGAGATGTATCGAGGCTCGTGGTTGACACCACATCAAATCTCGAAGACTATCATCTACACTTTGCCGTGGAAGAGGTGATTGATTTTGAAGGTACTTGCCTCTTCTAAAATTATATATACATTTTTTAACATGACTGATTATCAAGGATAAGTTTATTTTATCAAAACATCTTTGATCGTAACAATGAGTCAAAATCTTTTATCCCATCTTGTCTCATTATATATCAGGCTAATGACAAAACTGTCTCCCTAATTTGCACGAAAATCAATTTGATACTCAAAGTTTGAGAATCTGTAATCAATACCTCTAAGTATTTTAAAACAACAAAAGTATCTCTTTTGGCCGGACCGACCAATTTTTCGTCGGAAATTGTCAAGTCTCAAAGGGAGGAGAGAGAAAATAATTAAAAAAAGATTTTTTTTCTTAGTTTTTTTTATCAAATTTCTCTCTCCTTTTTTTCTCTCTCCTTCTTTTCTCTCTCCTCTCTCATCCGCCTTCTCTCTTCCTATCTTCCTCCTTTTCTTTCTCTCTCCTCTCTCCTCTTCATGGGTCTCTCTTCCCTTCTTCCTCCATTTACTTAATTAATTAATATTTTAATATTTTATTTTAAATTATAACAAGTTTTTGGAATGTATATATATATTTGTATAAAATCATAATACATATATGCATAAATTTAAAATGTATAATACATAAAAAAACATCATGGTAAGAAAACAAAATTAAAAACAAGATCATAACTTACTTATAAAAAAAGTAATTACAAAATAATAACAAAATTAAAAAATTAAATAGATTCTTTTTCTTTTTCTTATTTGATAAAGAAAAAGAAGAAAAAAGAAAATATTTGTTTGTAAAAAATTTAATAGATTCTTTTTCTTTTTTCTTATTTTTTTCCAAATATTTTCTTATTTTTTTCTGTTTCTTTATCAAATAATAAAAAAGAAAAAGAATTTATTTAATTTTTTGATTTTGTTATTATTTTGTAATTATTTTTTTATAAGTAAGTTATGATCTTATTTTAAATTTTGTCTTTTTACCATTGATGTTTTTATGTATTATACATTTTAAATGCATGCATACATGTATTATAATTTTATACAAGTATATATATTACAAAAAATTATTACAATTTAAAATAAAATATTAAAATAACAATTAATTAAGTAAATGGAGAAAAAGGGAGAGAGAGAAGGCGGATGAGAGAGGAGAGAGAGAAGGCGGAGGAGAGAGGAGAGAGGAGAGAGACCCATGAGAGAGGAGAGAGAGAAGGCGGATGAGAGAGGAGAGAGACCCATGAGAGAGGAGAGAGGAGAGAGAAGGCGGATGAGAGAGGAGAGAGAAAGAGAAGGGTAGAGAGAAATTTGATAAAGAAAAAAAAATAATTTTTTGTTTGATTATTTTCTCTCTCCTCCCTCCTTGACACCTGACAATTTCTAGCAAAAAATTGATCGGTCCGGCCAAAAGGGACACTTTTGTTGTTTTAAAATACTTAGGTATTGATTGTAGATTCTTAAACTTTGAGTATCAAATTGATTTTCGTCCAAACTTAGGGGGACAGTTTTGTCATTTGGCCTTATATATTTGTTGTATATATGTTATATATAATTGTCAAGTGTGATGTTTTTAAATGAATAAGTATGGATAAGACGATGAGTGAGGGAAAAAAAGACAACAACTCTAAATTTTTCTAAAAGTATAAAAGAAATGACATTATAGTACTCAATAAAATATAATTAATGATATTTTATGAATTTTATGTCACTTTATTCTAAAATTAGAAATATATATTCCATTCGTTCCAAAATTTAAGACTATTATTAACTTTTTGAATTTAATTTAAAACATTCAAAATTTAGACCATTATTCACCTTTTGAACTCAACTTAAAATATTTTTAAATTCAAAATTGATATGGATTCCTTTAGTTTTAGTCAATACAATAATAAATATTATAAATTATATAAAAAGTAGTAGTTATTTGATTTATTGCTTCATATTTTTTGACGAAAGTATCAATTTTGAGTTTCAAAATGTCTCAAATTAACTTTAAAAGTCAATAGGGATCTTATAATTTGGAACAAAAGTATATATAAAATTTTGGAACAAGCTAAAATGAAAATTTATCTCCAACTTTGGAACGTAGGTGGCATTCTTCATGAGGAATTACCGGATTGTATCCCTAGTTCACTAGTAGCTAAAGATTATAAGGGAGAGACAAAAGCACGACCAGAGGTGCAAGAAGAAGAGCAAATATACACTAAACTTCTTTTCTTACAATGCTCTTATAACTGGAGGGACGATGACAAGAAAGTCAATTGTGCAAAATGTCACCAACCAATCTCAGGTTCAATCTATAATTGCAACCAATTCCATTTGTTACTCCATAAGAAATGTGCAGAATCACCTCAAAATCTGAAAATTCCGCATCAAGATTTTCCTCCCTATATAATTCAAGAAGATGAAGAACTTAAATACACTTTTTCCGGAGCAAGCCAAGTGCAAACCGTTTGTAGCGAGGAAAACAAAGATTTCTCCTATGATTGTGACAGGTGTCTCTTTCAAACCCATCTTCAATGTGGTTTATTACCCACAGTTCTTCGCCACGAAGGCCATAAGCATCCCTTATTGTTAAGGATGTCTTCAATGTTTGATACTTCTGACTATAACAAGTTTCGTTGTGATGCCTGTGGTGGTATGGGGAGCCATGTGTTCTACTTCTGCAATAGTTGCCGTTTTAAATGTCATGTTAAGTGTCCACTCCTTCCAAAGACCATAAAGAACAGACACCATAGACACATTCTCACTCGTACTTACCCTCCCTTAGATGTTTATGGTACCGAGGGGACGTGTGATGCTTGTGAGACAACAAGAAACTCAAAATTCTGGATATATTCCTGCATGGACGAGAAGGACGACTGTGATTTTGCTTCGCATTTGAACTGTGAAACATACGCAGCCGGTAAAATAGTAATCTTATAATCGTCTATGGTTTCAATGCAATCCCTGATTAGCTCTCTGATCATTTCCTATTTTTTCTACTTTGGATTTTTTTTTATTTTTGGTAATTGAGGGCCTCTATCAATCCTTTCAAATTCCTAAGGCGTAAATCTACTCTCTAAAACTTTAAGGTTTAAGATATTGAACCTTAATGTCTTTGAATTTTTATCAGTAAAATCTTTCTAGTCATCGAATTTAGCATTTCCTGCGAATATAAGTCACGTCACTCAAAGTAAACGGATAATTTCGTCTTTTAAGGTTCTATATCATCAACAATGGTTCAAATTTTTCCTTCTCTTCTCTCACCCCCTTATCTCATACTAATCACGTGCTTATATTTTTGTGCTTCCGAAGATATTTAGGAGTGAAATGTCCTTAAAATATTCTAACTTCCATTAATTATTATACATTAATGGTCTAACATTTTTATCTCTAGAAATTTAGGGACATTGAGGTTTAGTTTCTTAAATTTTAAATATTGAGATTTAAGTTCTAAAATGCGAGATACTTCATGGTCTAAATTGTATTTAAACCGATTCCTAACTCCATTATTTGTGCTTCAAGGTTGAATTATTTGTATGTTTCTTTTATTTTAAAGTAGTTCAAGTGTTGTGTATTGCGATTTTACCTAGTTATGTAGGGAGTTACATGATTTTTCTATATAAAGTTTGAAACTACAGTTCTAATTTCTAAATACTAATCTTGTTTGATTGATTATTTTGTTTATTCATGATTTTTTTCTTGTTATAACCTGATGTATTAAAAATATGTAATGTAATGCAAGTGCACAACGTCAAATTGAAGACTTGGCAAATACACGAACCACAAAGACTAGATCAATTTTTAAATATTCATAATTTGTATTTCAGGCAAATTAGAAATAAAGATAAGTAGAGATGATTAATTAACTTAATAATGAAAACTAACAATTAATAATGAAAACTAGTCATGAGACAAATTACCTAGGAATTCGAATTCACTAAATACTAATATAATAAATAATTTCTTACTTTCCGAATTAATTCCTAATTTTGGTTTCCCTTCCCTTAAAAAAAAATAATTCATATAATTAATATGCGCAAGTATAAATTATGAAAATTTTATAGATTAACTATAATTTATGAAAACCTCGTAATCAATATAAGAATCACGTATAAATTTTGCACCGAGGTAAATATAAAGGCAAAAAACAATTAAACATTAATATCGCAACGAAAATAAAATATTAATTATGAAATACTTAGTTTCATCGTCATCCTAAGTTTTAAAAACTTAGTTAACTATGGAATTTAAATAAAAATAAAAAGATTATTACTACTATTAATTATATAAAATATAATTTAACTACTCTTATAACTATTACATAAATACTAAAGCATGATTATAAAAGAGAAAACAATTAAACTATTTATTAAGCTATTGTGATTCGTCAAGTAAAGGAGGAGTACTTAAACAAAATTAAAACTAACTTTGAATAAGGAATAACGTGCTAACCTAAAGGAACAGGATGAAGAGTATATAAGGAATCAATTTAACATTAAAAGAAAAAGAATTCCATTGACCCATGTACTGCAGTAATTCGTGACATTGATATATGAATCACAGTTGCTTTTATTGAATGCTAGGCAGACCCCAAGCTCTTACGCGCGTGAGATTCTTTATAGTTATAAAATTAATTTCGTAATAATTATTTTTTATTTTAAAATTTAAGATGAATTTTAATTTATAAAATTAATTAGAGATGTTTTAAAAAATTACTACAAAATAATATAATTTTTTGATAATACAAAATATATATATATATAGTTAAAAAGAAGTATTATTATTTTTGTGCTAAATTTTTTTTACGGTAATATATATATATATATATATATATATATATATATATATATATTATCTGTGTGTGTGTGTGTGTGTGTGTGTATTTTTCTGGATATTTATAACAAAAATATCAATGAAGGGTGATTTTAAGTCATGTTGTATTCAATTTGTAAATTAAAGTTACGAATTAAAAGTAACTACCAAGGAAAAGAAATGAAGGAAAGAAAAGTTATTGTAATGTCCGGAAAATTTTAAACATTGTATCAAATTTATTTTTATAAATAAATTCATTTTATATAATTTTATAAATTTAATTTGGATCCATGTAAGTAGTATTATTCAAATTTCTAAATTAAGTACAAGAAAATTTGGGAAGAAAATTAATAAATAATTTTATTCTATCATTATCGGATTTAAATAATTCAAAAGAGAAATTTTTGCTGAAACAAATGTTCAAATAATTAATTTATTGAATTAATTATTTAATAAGGGTGTTAATTTAACGGACCCATTTTCCTTTTATTTTATTGGGCCAAATCCAATTTCCTTGTTATTCTTTTCGATTGGGCCACTTTGTATTTTAAATAGCCGGCCCAACTCCATTTCTTTTCATTCCAGTCGGGTGAGTCAAGGAACGGGTTGGACCCGTTTTTCTTTAATTAGGACAACCGGCAAAACTCAATTTGGGGGAAAACCTAATCTCTCAAGTAGCCGAACCTAGAGAGACTCGAGCCATCAATCAATCGAACCAAGACTCTCCATCGATCGGAGGAAATGGGACGGGTGGAGAAGGACCGGCGGCATGACAAGCAGCGAGCGACTGACCGTTGAACCAAGAGGGAGGCTCGGTGACCAGTGAACAGACCAAAGGATTTGCGAGCGCGGCGATTTGACCGACGACGTGACCGGTGGGGACGCACGGCTCGAGGGTTAGCCGGCGATTTCACCAGTGGCTCGGATAGGTGGGTGTGACGTCGACAACCATCTCTCTCTACCCGCTGGTCACTGGGTTGTCCAGTTGGGTAATGACCGGCGAATTGGGACAAACCTTGCCCTATAAATTTTTTTGATAAGGTCCGAACCCTAGCCAGCTGCCGTTTAATTGAGGGTTCCAAACCAGAGAGAAAAAAAAATCGCAAGAAAGAGGGATACAGGGAAGGATTTGGTCGTGGCTTCCCAATTTCAGTTGGGGTGGATGTCCAATTTGGTCAACTATTTCGGGAGGAGACGAAGGACAGCCACTAGGAGCTTGGTCGTGGGCACCCCCAGCCTTAAGGTATTAAAAGGACTCTATTAGGTCTTGACCCACTACCGTGTAATTGCATTTAGATTGTATTCCTCTTTTCTTTTCCTGTTATTGATTGTGTTGTTCTTGGATTGGGAATTTTGTATAAAGGGAACCTTAAGGTTCTGGCATGTTGGTTGTGTGCTGTGATTAGGGCTGGGCTGTGGCTGTAGAATGCACACCAGGTGTTTGTGGTAATGCCAAGCCGAAATTTTGCTCCATTTTAGTGTTTAGCGTTCTGTCAATACATTGTTCATTTATTTGGTTTAGAAATCTGCTATTGTGATGGGTTATAATGTACCTTATTTTGGGATTGTATGATATTGCTTGGTTTCAACAGATGGTATCGTACTGTGTTGTGCCTGTTTGAAAATCTGGTATTGTATGAACATTAGGGTCCATTTGCAGGTAGTTGTTCTCGTTGGTGGTAGTCAGGTAGTCAACACCTAGTGCATACAGGGAGCGACCTTTTGGTCCATGTTGGTGTTACGGGTAATACTAGAACTGGTTAATATTATACAACAATGAAAATTTTCGAATGGGTCAAGTGAGTCAATGGAGGCTATCTGTTTAATCAAGTGTACTATCATTGGCATAATTATTAACTGCTAATTTAAGCTAAGAATGCACTGTAAATAATTGGTCGTTATAGATCACTAAAATTAATCAAGTAATTATCAATAATAATAAATAAAGATAATAAATATTTAATTATTATTTAATAATAATAATAATTAAATATGCATAAAGTTAATAAAATAATTATTTATTAATTATTTAATAATAATAATTAAGTATGAACAAAGTTAATAAATAATTATTTAGCAATAAATAATAAATAAAAATAATAAATAGTTAATTATTACTTAATATTAAATAATAATTAAGTGTGTGTAGACTTAAATACACTGAATATTTAATAAGGAGCAAGTGTAATAATTACTCAATTACCCTTAAGGTAAAATAGTAATTAAGTAAATAAAAGATTAAGCAAGAGATCAACTACTATTTAGTTGTTATCAAATCATGTTAAATTTATTAATTATTTTGTAACTAATAAATAAGAAATTTTAACACACATCTAGAAGGGTACTCAAATGGTAGGTAACCATGATTAACTATTGTTTATTTTTAAATAATAGCTAGAGTCCATTAACTTAAATTCTGTTTAGCTGATGGCTAGGTAGTAATTGAATGTAATCGGTGAATTGTTTATCTGCTAAATAAATAGCATAAGTGGATATAATTACGCAATGCTAATGGATAAACCAACTCTACCAACTGATAGGTTATCCAAGGTCAAGTAATTAAAGCTAAGATTTAATTGTAGCTGAGCAAACAGGCAAGTTCCTAACCCTAAAACTTCTTACCTTATTGCAAGTTCTTCTTTACTCAACTTCTACATTGAGCAAATTTCTAAGCCTTATGCACTATTTCTAATTCGTGCAAAAAGGTATAGATATACTGTTGCAAGTTATTCTTTAAGCTTGAGTTTTTATCTCCAAGCATGCCTTAAGTGGTCTAATTACTTTCAAAATTATTCCACATCTGTATATTTATTGACATTCGCACTCGTGCATTTGAAATTCGTATATTTAAATTCAGGAATTTATAAACCATTCATGGTTAAGTCTGAACCCTTGTTCGGTCAGACAATTATGTGAGAATTTATAAAAGCTATCCGAACCAATCAATGGTAAGGATTCTTAGACTGTATGAACACCCCTTTATTTATAGGGGAGTACCCCACGTACCGTATATAAGGTACAAATAGCAGAATTAAATGTTATGCATATACATAGGGTACGCGAGGCTGATCCCCTCAAGTACGTCATTCTGTAGCCAGTAACCAGAGGGTCGACTAGCTATTGACTCCTCTGGAAGTTATCGTTCAAAGTCTATTTGACTATCAATTGTTCTAAAAGCATTTAATGTTCTTGCTTCTGATTATTCTATTGTTGAAATCCCTTTAATATCCCTTCATCATGATATATCTTTATTGTCGTACTTTAAACTTGCTGGGCAAACTCGTTGCTCATTCTTGCTATATCATGACTTCATTGCAGCTAAACCCGAGACGTCAGGGAAGAACAAAGGAAAGGAAAAGATGAAGTGATAGACTTCATGTAGCAGAAAATAAAATTATGTGTAGTTGACTTCTGTAATGTAATTTAATCCCTGATAGCTATTAGGGTATGGATTGTGTATGTGTTTAAGGTTATTTGTATTCTGGGACTAGTAACACCTTGTAATGAACAACGTATGTTTATTTTATTCCGCATTCTAGATACCATATGTTGTTATAGGTGGATGTTTATGTTGGATCGTGATGACCGGATCCGGGTATTTGGAGACCCGAATTTGGGGGCGTCACAGGTTGGTATCAAAGCTGTAGGTTATAAACTTTAGGATCGCGAAACCTAGGTTATAACCTTCATAGTAAACTCGTATCGAGTATTAGGAGATAAATCGAAGAGATTTATCACATGTGGTTTTGATGAATTGGGAATTCATCGAGTCGAGTAGTACCCAATGAAATATAATTTCATTTCTTCAATGAATATATTTTATTGCTGTACTAATGATAGTTTTTGTGTGTTTGTAGGATGGCTGCCGTAGGGGAGACTAGTGGAGCCCGTGAGGAGGAGGAGGTATTTACAGACATACCAGTAGTTGCGGAGCAGCTGGTGGGCTATGCTCCTACTGCCCCAGGATTTTTACAGGAGGAGTCCGAGCCGGAGGAGGACTACCTTAGGGAGCTACCAGAGCCGATAGTAGGTGGGGTTATGAGGTCGGGCAGTCAGGATCCAGAGGCTGAGGAGGAGGACCCCGAGACTGAGGGAGAGGAGCCACCTACTGATATTGATGGCATGGGGTCCACTGCCGATGATATCATCGAGGGATTGACTGACAGAAATGAGGAGCTGGAGGCTCGGATTGCTCATTTGGAGGAGCAAAACCAGACCCATCAGTTTATGGAGGACCAGTACAGAGACTTAGCCTACCAGCTCGAGCATGACTTAGGGGTGGCTAAGGTACAGCTGCAGGGCTACGAGTCCTCAGCACAGCAGGTCGGACCACTGCTACATCAGCTAGTGGCCCGAAATGCTGAGTTGAGAGAGAGGTTGGAGCAGAGGGATCTGCAGATCGCCCACCTGAAGGCCAAGCAGGAGGCCATGAAGTTCGAGATTGGGCTAGAAATTGCTGAGAATGTCCGAGTGAGGGACACCTGGGTCAGAGCAGCAAGTAGAGTTGACCTATTGGAGGACCGGTTAGAGGCTGGGGCGGTGAGGATCGAGACCCTAGGATATGCCCTAGATGCAGCCTACAGGAGGCCCCGGACTGAGATAGGGGAGTCCAGTCGCTCTGTTCGTCGCAGGGTCGGGGATGGAGCATTCTCTGGTCAGCAGGCTCGGATCCGTCGTGATGAGCAGTGATTTGATGGAGCAGTTGATTTTCTTTAGTACAGTCAGTCCCACTTTTTGTCATATTAGGGACATATTTATGTTGTCTTGTGAAGCTTTATATCTGTATTTATGCTTGGGGTAGCAGTTAAACCCCAACTTTTGTGATCTTTAGGGATGAAAGGTTAGGATTCCCCACTTTTGTCTAGGGGGAAAGGTTATTGATGGATAGGGCACACAGTGGCGCATTTATAGCAGTATGCCACAGGTTTAGTCTTGTAACAAAACAGTGGTATATGAATATAAATGCAAATGTTTCACTTAAATCAAATGTGTTGGTAGATATTTTGCCCTTGATTACTAATTTTAATGACATGTCGTGCGAAATGTAAATCTATAGGTAAAAGTCATCAAATTCCTTATTCAGATCATGCCGAGAGGAAGGCCACGTAACCAACGAGTTGAAGAATCTGAGAGCGAGGTTGGGAATCAAACTAACCCGATGAGAATGTTTGCGGAAATGCTGGCAGAGGCCATGCAATCAAGACCGTCGCATGTAGGGACCCAAGCAGCAGCCGAGCCAGTGCATCATCTGGCGAATTTTAAAGATTTCAAATTGGTGGGACCACCTGAGTTCAAGGGAACTCTTAACCCAATCGAAGCGCAGACCTGGATAGAAGAGATAGAGAAGGTCTTTGAGGTAGCACGGGTGGCAGAGGAACAGAAAACAAGTTTTGCTACCTTCATGTTAAAAGGCGAGGTAAACTACTGGTGGAAGGCCAACAGAGGCCGAGTGGAAGAAGGCACTGTCACTTGGGATCGTTTTAAGGAAATGTTCTTGGAAAATTACTTTCCAGAGAGCATGAAGCAAGAGATGGAGATCAAGTTCCTGGAACTAAAACAAGGGAACATGTCTGTGGCGAAGTACGCATCTAAGTTCAATGAGTTGGCACGGTTTGCAACTCACCAGGTCAGCACCGAGGAAAGGAAAGCTCGTAGGTTTGAGCAAGGGTTGAAACCATGGTTATACCGTTCGGTTGCGGTACTAAAAATCAAGACATTTGCAGAGTTGATGGAGAGGGCAATCATTGCAGAGGTGGCAGTGAGGCCCTGGCTAAGTATAATCAGGAAAAGAAGAAGGGTCATGAAGGCCAGAAGTCAGGAAGCAGCGGGGGCAGCAACCCCAATAAGTGCAAATGGAATGAAAGCCAATCACTCGGGAGTAATAAACCCGGAGGAAACCAGTCTGGAGGGGAGGCGAAGAAGCCAGGCAGGTGCAGTAATTGTGGCAAGAACCACATGGGAGAATGCATGAAGGGAAAGAGTGTTTGTTACCGGTGTGGGCAACCGGGGCACATGGCTCCCCAATGTCAGAATAAGCCAAAGGGGGGATGTTTTTCATGTGGAGCACCCGACCACCAAATGAGGGATTGTCCGAAGAAGAAGGGTGACGCCGGGAGTGGCAACAGGAATAACAACAGCGGGGACAATAACCGGTTGAGCTATGGGGCACCAGCCAGTCAAGCTAACAGGCCGACAGCCCGCACGTTCAACATGACTGTCCAGGATGCAATGGAATCCAAGGACGTGGTGTCAGGTATCATCCCAATCAATGATATAAATGTATATGTGTTATTTGATTCGGGTGCTACTTGCTCTTTCGTTTCTGAAGAATTTGCTAGTCAATTAAAGTTACCTTGTGAAAAGTTAGAACACCCTATGAACGTAGAAGTAGCAAACAAAGAAATTGTCCCCGTAGAATACATTCATAGGAATTGTTGTGTTGAATTGCGAGGATTTAAGCTCAACGTGGATTTGATACCCATTCGGCTGGGAGAGTTTGATGTAATCCTGGGAATGGATTGGCTATCAACCCACGGAGCAGTTATTGATTGTAAGGAAAAGTGTGTACACCTGAAGACTCCTAATAAGTCGCAGGTAGTATTTTACGGCAGTAAGTCACCAAGACAATCTTGTTGTCTTACTATGATGCAGACGAGAAGATTACTTAAGAAAGGTTGCGTGTGTTATTTGGCCTATGTGGTCGATACTCGTCAGGTCGGGGATGAGATGAGTCAAATACCAGTCATGAGAGGTTTCACCGATGTCTTTCCCGATGAACTTCCGGGACTTCCGCCAGATAGGGAAACCGAGTTCGTTATCGATTTGGCACCGGGAACCGCACCAATATCGAAGCCGCCGTATCGAATGGCACCTGTAGAGATGAAGGAGTTGATGGTGCAACTACAGGAGCTGTTAGATAAAGGTTATATCAGACCGAGCGTGTCCCCGTGGGGAGCGCCAGTTCTGTTTGTAAAGAAGAAAGATGGTTCTATGCGACTTTGTATCGACTACCGGGAGTTGAACAAAGTTACGATTAAGAATAGGTATCCGCTTCCTAGAATCGACGATCTGTTTGATCAACTTAAAGGAGCGAAGTACTTTTCCAAGATCGAATTAAGAACAGGCTATCATCAGCTGAAGGTGAGACAAGAAGATATCCCGAAGACTACATTTAGAACTCGTTACGGGCACTTCGAGTTTCTGGTAATGTCTTTTGGATTGACGAATGCACCAGCAGCATTCATGGATATGATGAACAGAGTGTTCAAGCAGTACTTGGACAAGTTCGTAGTTGTATTCATCGATGACATCTTGGTGTATTCAGAAACAGAGGAGGAGCATGATGAACATTTAAAGATTGTATTAGAAGCTCTCAGGAGGGAGAAATTGTATGCAAAGTTTTCTAAGTGTGAGTTTTGGTTGCAGAGAGTGCAGTTTCTGGGTCATGTCATAGACAAGAATGGTGTTTCGGTGGACCCAGCAAAAGTAGAAGCAGTTATCAACTGGGAATAGCCGAAGACGCCAACAGAGATCCAGAGTTTCTTGGGATTAGCGGGATACTATCGAAGGTTCATACAGGATTTTTCCAAGATAGCATCGCCATTGACCAATCTCACCAGGAAAACAGTTAAATTTGTTTGGTCGGAGAAATGTGAGGAAAGTTTCATGGAGTTAAAAAAGAGACTTAGCCAAGCACCAGTGTTAACCTTACCGGACAACACTGGGGGTTTCGTAGTGTATAGCGATGCATCACACAAGGGTCTTGGCTGTGTACTGATGCAACACGGCAAGGTCGTGGCGTACGCATCGCGTCAGCTGAAGGATTATGAGAAGGGTTATTCGACTCACGACCTGGAGTTAGCCGCGGTGGTGTTTGCCTTGAAGATTTGGAGGCACTACCTATACGGGGAGAAGTGCGAGATATATACGGATCACAAAAGTCTGAAATATATCTTCACTCAAAAGGAGCTGAACATGAGGCAGCGCCGATGGTTAGAATTGATTAAGGACTACGACTGTGAAATTCTGTACCATCCGGGCAAGGCAAATGTAGTGGCTGATGCCTTGAGTAGAAAAGGCAAGGTGAAATTGATGCAGCTGACAGTCCAAGAGGAATTGATACGGGACTTCGAACGCCTGGAACTAGAGGTTAAGTATCCGATGGAGATGGACGAAAAGGTGTTCGCCGTGACGATAGGTCCAACTCTACTGGATAAGATACAGGAGGCTCAAGAATTTGACGAGGAATGCATTGACATTAAGAAACAGTTATCGGAGGGAAAAGCATCGAAGTATAAGGTTGACAGCACAGGATTGCTGAGATTCGAGGGAAGGATCTGGATACCCTACGTACCAGACTTAAGGGAAGAGATTTTGTAGGAGGCCCATAATACAAGATTTTCGGTACATCCGGGTAGCACCAAGATGTATCAAGATCTTCGTCAACATTATTGGTGGCCGCATTTGAAAGGGGAAGTTGCAGAGTTCGTCAGTCGGTGTTTAACTTGTCAACGGATCAAGGCTGAGCACCAACGGCCGAGCGGATTATTGCAACCCTTAGAGATTTCAGAATGGAAGTGGGAGCACATTACTATGGATTTTGTGGTAGGACTCCCAACAACACAAAAGGGTCTAGACGCCATCTGGGTGATCGTAGATCGGTTGACCAAGTCTGCCCACTTTCTACCGATCAAGATCAGGTACAAATTGGAACAGTTGGCGAAACTTTACGTGAAGGAAATAGTATCACGACATGGAGTGCCGGTATCTATCGTGTCTGACAGAGATCCGCGCTTCACGTCAAATTTTTGGAGAAGTCTACAGGAGAGACTGGGAACACAGTTAAGAATGAGTACGGCATATCATCCTCAGACTGATGGTCAGAGTGAGCGAACAATTCAGACTCTAGAGGATATGCTTCGGGCAGTTGTGATGGACTTAAGTGGCAGCTGGGACGATCACTTGCCACTAGTAGAGTTCACTTACAACAATAGTTACCATGCTAGCATTGGTATGCCACCGTACGAAGCGTTGTATGGAAGGAAGTGTCGAACGCCGTTGTGTTGGGATGAAGTTGGTGAACGGAGATTGTTGGGGCCAGAATTGGTACAACAAACCGTGGAAATTATTAAAGTAATAAGACAACGGTTAGTAGCAGCACAGGACCGCCAGAAGAAGTATGCCGACTTACATCGTCAAAAACGAGATTTTGAAGTTGGTAGCTTTGTGTTTCTAAAGGTATCTCCCTGGAAAGGGAAAATCCGTTTTGGGAAAAAGGGCAAATTGAGCCCTAGGTTCATAGGACCTTTTGAAATACTAAGGAGAATAGGCGAAGTGGCGTACGAGGTAGCATTACCTCCTGAACTTGAGCACATCCACAACGTGTTTCATATATCGGTGCTACGTCCATATAAGCCTGACTATAAACATGTCATCTCCTATGAACCAATTCAAGTCGAGAGGGATTTATCGTACGAAGAGGTTCCTGTTCAAATACTGGATAGAAAAGAGCAGAAGCTGAGGAATAAAATCATTCACTCGGTGAAAGTTCTCTGGAGAAATCACGCGGTGGAAGAGGCCACGTGGGAGCTCGAAGAAAAGATGAGAGCCAATTACCCTCAGTTATTCGAGTAACCTTAGATTGAAATTCCGAGGACGGAATTTTTATAAGGGGGAGGGGATGTAATGTCCGAAAAATTTTAAACATTGTATCAAATTTATTTTTATAAATAAATTCATTTTATATAATTTTATAAATTTAATTTGGATCCATGTAAGTAGTATTATTCAAATTTCTAAATTAAGTACAAGAAAATTTGGGAAGAAAATTAATAAATAATTTTATTCTATCATTATCGGATTTAAATAATTCAAAAAAGAAATTTTTGCTGAAACAAATGTTCAAATAATTAATTTATTGAATTAATTATTTAATAAGGGTGTTAATTTAATGGACCCATTTTCCTTTTATTTTATTGGGCCAAATCCAATTTCCTTGTTATTCTTTTCGATTGGGCCACTTTGTATTTTAAATAGCCGGCCCAACTCCATTTCTTTTCATTCCAGTCGGGTGAGTCAAGGAACGGGTTAGACCCGTTTTCTTTAATTAGGACAACTGGCAAACTCAATTTGGGGGAAAACCTAATCTCTCAAGTAGCCGAACCTAGAGAGACTCGAGCCATCAATCAATCGAACCAAGACTCTCCATCGATCGGAGGAAATGGGACGGGTGGAGAAGGACCGACGGCATGACAAGCAGCGAACGACTGACCGTTGAACCAAGAGGGAGGCTCGGTGACCAGTGAACAGACCAAAGGATTTGCGAGCGCGGCGATTTGACCGACGACGCGACCGGTGGGGACGCACGGCTCGAGGGTTAGCCGGCGATTTCACCAGTGGCTCGGATAGGTGGGTGTGACGTCGACAACCATCTCTCTCTACCCGCTGGTCACTGGGTTGTCCAGTTGGGTAATGACCGGCGAATTGGACAAACCTTGCCCTATAAATTGAAGGTCCGAACCCTAGCCAGCTGCCGTTTAATTGAGGGTTCCAAACCAGAGAGAAAAAAAATCGCAAGAAAGAGGGATACAGGGAAGGATTTGGTCTTGGCTTCCAATTTAAGTTGGGGTGGATGTCCAATTTGGTCAACTATTTCGGGAGGAGACGAAGGACAGCCACTAGGAGCTTGGTCGTGGGCACCCCAGCCTTAAGGTATAAAAGGACTCTATTAGGTCTTGACCCACTACCGTGTAATTGCATTTAGATTGTATTCCTCTTTTCTTTTCCTGTTATTGATTGTGTTGTTCTTGGATTGGGAATTTTGTATAAAGGGAACCTTAAGGTTCTGGCATGTTGGTTGTGTGCTGTGATTAGGCTGGGCTGTGCTGTAGAATGCACACCAGGTGTTTGTGGTAATGCCAAGCCGAAATTTTGCTCCATTTTAGTGTTTAGCGTTCTGTCAATACATTGTTCGTTTATTTGGTTTAGAAATCTGCTATTGTGATGGGTTATAATGTACCTTATTTTGGGATTGTATGATATTGCTTGGTTTCAACAGATGGTATCGTACTGTGTTCTGCCTGTTTAAAAATCTGGTATTGTATGAACATTAGGGTCCATTGCAGGTAGTTGTTCTCGTTGGTGGTAGTCAGGTAGTCAACACCTAGTGCATACAGGGAGCGACCTTTGGTCCATGTTGGTGTTACGGGTAATACTAGAACTGGTTAATATTATACAACAATGAAAATTTTCGAATGGGTCAAGTGAGTCAATGGAGGCTATCTGTTAATCAAGTGTACTATCATTGGCATAATTATTAACTGCTAATTTAAGCTAAGAATGCACTGTAAATAATTGGTCGTTATAGATCACTAAAATTAATCAAGTAATTATCAATAATAATAAATAAAGATAATAAATATTTAATTATTATTTAATAATAATAATAATTAAATATGCATAAAGTTAATAAAATAATTATTTATTATTATTTAATAATAATAATTAAGTATGAACAAAGTTAATAAATAATTATTTAGCAATAAATAATAAATAAAAATAATAAATAGTTAATTATTACTTAATATTAAATAATAATTAAGTGTGTGTAGACTTAATACACTGAATATTTAATAAGGAGCAAGTGTAATAATTACTCAATTACCCTTAAGGTAAAATAGTAATTAAGTAAATAAAAGATTAAGCAAGAGATCAACTACTATTTAGTTGTTATCAAATCATGTTAAATTTATTAATTATTTTGTAACTAATAAATAAGAAATTTTAACACACATCTAGAAGGGTACTCAAATGGTAGGTAACCATGATTAACTATTGTTTATTTTTAAATAATAGCTAGAGTCCATTAACTTAAATTCTGTTTAGCTGATGGCTAGGTAGTAATTGAATGTAATCGGTGAATTGTTTATCTGCTAAATAAATAGCATAAGTGGATATAATTACGCAATGCTAATGGATAAACCAACTCTACCAACTGATAGGTTATCCAAGGTCAAGTAATTAAAGCTAAGATTTAATTGTAGCTGAGCAAACAGGCAAGTTCCTAACCCTAAAACTTCTTACCTTATTGCAAGTTCTTCTTTACTCAACTTCTACATTGAGCAAATTTCTAAGCCTTATGCACTATTTCTAATTCGTGCAAAAAGGTATAGATATACTGTTGCAAGTTATTCTTTAAGCTTGAGTTTTTTATCTCCAAGCATGCCTTAAGTGGTCTAATTACTTTCAAAATTATTCCACATCTGTATATTTATTGACATTCGCACTCGTGCATTTGAAATTCGTATATTTAAATTCAGGAATTTATAAACCATTCATGGTTAAGTCTGAACCCTTGTTCGGTCAGACAATTATGTGAGAATTTATAAAAGCTATCCGAACCAATCAATGGTAAGGATTCTTAGACTGTATGAACACCCCTTTATTTATAGGGGAGTACCCCACGTACCGTATATAAGGTACAAATAGCAGAATTAAATGTTATGCATATACATAGGGTACGCGAGGCTGATTCCCCTCAAGTACGTCATTCTGTAGCCAGTAACCAGAGGGTCGACTAGCTATTGACTCCTCTGGAAGTTATCGTTCAAAGTCTATTTGACTATCAATTGTTCTAAAAGCATTTAATGTTCTTGCTTCTGATTATTCTATTGTTTGAAATCCCTTTAATATCCCTTCATCATGATATATCTTTATTGTCGTACTTTAAACTTGCTGGGCAAACTCGTTGCTCATTCTTGCTATATCATGACTTCATTGCAGCTAAACCCGAGACGTCAGGGAAGAACAAAGGAAAGGAAAAGATGAAGTGATAGACTTCATGTAGCAGAAAATAAAATTATGTGTAGTTGACTTCTGTAATGTAATTTAATCCCTGATAGCTATTAGGGTATGGATTGTGTATGTGTTTAAGGTTATTTGTATTCTGGGACTAGTAACACCTTGTAATGAACAACGTATGTTTATTTTATTCCGCATTCTAGATACCATATGTTGTTATAGGTGGATGTTTATGTTGGATCGTGATGACCGGATCCGGGTATTTGGAGACCCGAATTTGGGGGCGTCACAGTTATAATAGGTCAAAAGTCAAATTTGAGTTCTGAATGGAATTTTGAAACGCGGACCACACCGTTGAGTCTGGAACGTCAAATTTAGTAAGAAAAAACTATAAACACAATGTGATGTACCAGTTGATTTTGATGGTTAAAGTCAATAGTTGACTTTTAGGATAAAAGTTAAATTTTGAGTTTGAAGGTGAATTTGATAAAATGGATGTCACCATGATGATTAGAACGTCAATTTTAGTATGAATCGACTGCAAGCATGCAAGGGGTAGAAAAAGTTGACTTTAGAAGTCAAAAAGTCAAATAGACAATTAAATAGATAAGTGAGTAAATAAAAGGAAGAAAGGATATTTTGGAGGGAAGAAATCTCGTGTAATCAACTGATAGAGAGAAGGGGGGGAGCTTTGTTGGCCAAATGAAGTCTTGTGGTCCATGGTGAAGCAAAAAGAGAAGTGGTGATGTGACCCAACTTTGGACCACCAACCAAAAATTGCCATATAAAGCAAAAAAGCTAACAAAAATCAACACAAACCCACACATACACTACAATTTCGGCCGGAGCATAGAGAGGAGGAAAAGAGGAGCTAACAAGGAGAGCTAAGAAGGAAAAAAGAAAAGAAGAATTGGAGGTTCAAAGCAAAGAAACAAAAACTAGCTAAGGTAAATCCTAAATCCAATTAAAACTTAGTTTTTCTTAAAGAAAATTCTTCTTTTATGAGTTTAAACATGTATTATACATGTATCGACCTAAATATGTTGAATCATGGTTGAAAACACTATTGATCATGAAAAAATTACATCGAAGCAAAAGAAAGAACGGATGAACCTAAGCTAGATTAGTCTAAAAATTTTTAGAATCTGACTCGAAATTGTAAAGGACATAACTCCTTGTGTATAATGAATTTTTGAGTAAGATTTATGGTGTTGAAAAGATCTATGAGTTAGCTAAATTTTGGTAGAGGATTGAGGTTTAAAATCCTTTGTGGATTATTTTTGGTGAATTTTCTACCAAAGTAGGACAGAGCTGAAAAACAAAGGAAACACACTGCCCTAATTTTTCCAAGGGCAGTTTCAGATGGTTAAGTTATGAAATAAAATCAAGTCTTTTGAGGGATGATATCTAGTGGTATAATGTATGTCTTGTCCAAATATGAATAAAATTGGACTTAAGATGAAAGAGTTATGACCAAAACAAATTTGAGAATTTTAAAATTAAAACTGCAATAAATTGAGTTTTATAACTCGGATTGGGATGAAATTTTAGGCAAAAGTAACTTTAGATGCAGAGAGATTACTATCCAAAGTTCATAATTTTGGAGGTAATTTCGAATTTTAATAAATAATGTAATTTTGAACAAAAACAAACCTCTTAATAAATAATAAACTTCAAAGGAAAAATCTAGAAAAATCAGGAAAAATCAAAGTAAGTCTATAATATATTTACCTAAGTGGGGCCAGAAGGAAGAGAAATAATAAAATGGTTAAAGAGGTATAATAGAGAAAATGGAGTTAAGAAAAATTAATTAAAGTAAAACCGATAAATATGTATTATATTTTCGTCGGTTGATAGACATTTAAACAGAACGTATGAGCGTATGTGAGTAATGTATGGACGTTATAAGAGTGAAAAAATGAAAATGGTATGAGAGGATGCTTGGAAACGAGTTTACGTTAAAAAGAATTACCGGAACGGGATTACAAATAGTTACCGACGGTAACTATTAATTTATAACAGTTAAGTTAATTAAGTAAATCTTTATAAATATTGTAGGATATCATGCAAAGGATGTTAATAACGTGAACGAGGAAAGTGCACACAAGTCAGGCAAGTTCTCGTTGTGACAACCCGAAAATTCGTGTAATCTATTATTTGGGTTTATGAATATGAATATCTAATAAAATAATTTTTTTTTGATATTATTGTATGTAAATGTGGTTGTATGTGTTTAAAGGTTGAATTATGACCTAGATTGTGTTTACGTGTTAGAATATACGAATTAGGGTTTCGTATAAGAAAATAAAATTTTTTCGAGAAAAGACGTAAAAACACTATTCATACTAAAAACGCCTTTTTCGTTTTTCAACTTTTCGAATTACATCATAGAGTTTATTAGAGATTACGTCTCCCTTCCTCGAATAAACACTATGACGTAATTTGTAAAGTCGAAAAACGAAAAAGGCGTTTTTAGCGTGAATAGTGTTTTTACGTCTTTTCTCGAAATTTTTTTATTTTGTTATACGAAACCCTAATTCGTATATTCTAACACGTAAACACAATCTAGGTCATAATTCGACCTTTAAACACATACAACCACATTTACACACAATAATATCAATAAAATTTTATTTTATTAGATATTCATATTTATAAACCCAAATAATAGATTACACGAATTTTTGGGTTGTCACACCCGCACTTATGTGTATTTACGAATTGTTTTTTATTGAACTGCGATTGTATTCTTTAAAATTCTTATTATTCATGAACTGTATTGTAATGAGTTACGCCATTGTTTCGGCTAGACTCAGTTGATGAGATTATTTAAATTAATGAGTTTAAGCTATTTATTTTAGCTATACTCAATTAATGTGATTAGTGATGTGATTTTTTGAATTATTGAATTGTTTAAGTTTTTTAAAGATAAGTTGAATGCTCCAAACCAAAATTTTCCTTGGTGTGGATTCCTGATGGTATTAACTAAGATGAACAACCCTATTATATAGGGGAGTGTCGAGCGAACCGACCATGTACCATTGAATTACGATGAAGAAATGATAAAATCATCAACGCACTATTAAAATACGATGTGGATAGATGAAGTCATAGCTTAGAGATGTTATTAGCCTGATCACCTAATAATACCCTATGGAGAGTTTGCAGTCTTTATGACTGTTGAACATATTGAAGAGTTCTCAGTCTTTGACTGATGAACATTTTAAGCAGTTTTTGGTCTCTACGACCACTCAATTATCTCTCTAAAAATATTAAAATTCTTGTGAGTAATAATGTGATGAAATTTCATAGACATTGAAGTCCAAAGCTAGACATTTTGTGATGTTACATTATTGATGCTAAGTATTTCAGAAATTATAATATTCTTATCTGTGACTGAGATTCATACTCGTGCTTATGATTCTAAACTTTTCTTAAACTTGCTGAGCAAATTTGTTGGTCACTTTTACATTCTATAAATTTTCAGATAAGGCAGAAGGATCGAAAGGATCCGAAAGATAAAGATAAAAGGAAGGAAATAGTTGTTAAGAAGAATGAATAATATTGATATAATAGTTTATGATGTTATATTAATTTTTGTAATAATGTAAGATACGTTATGATGTAATTAAGTATTAAATTGTGTAAGGAGCAGAGATATGGATGTTAGGTATTGCATATTTTGATTTAGTGTTGATTTGGTGATGATATTAATGAGGATGGTGCTGATAATGTATATTTGTAACTAGTAAGTTTTGTAAAGTTCTTAGAATGAAATCTATGTACAAGGACTTAGAATAGAAGATCAAACATGTTAGGTTGATCTATTAAAGCTAAACGATTATATAAATTATAGGAATTGAATCGATCATATAATGAATTGAACGATCGTATAACTACTCTGAAAATGTAAAAGAATTATTGAAGATCGCAGAGTCAGTAAGACAATCGTAGAGCTTTTAGTTAAAGTTCACAGAGTATGCCAAAATCGTAAAGCTAGATCAAGATCGTAAAGTCTGCAGAAGAATTATAGAGTCTGCTCAAAGATCGTAAGATAGAATGAAGATCGTAGAGCAGATCGTAGAGTAGATCGTAAAGTACAAATCGCAAAATGAAAATCGTAGATAAGATCATAGAGTCATCCAAGTTAAAAACTCTACGATCTCGATGAAGTTTTACGATCAGGAAAAACCATAGAGTATGTCAGGTCTGACATTGGACTGACATTAAAAAGACTTATAAAAGTGAAGAACCCGAGATATGTTGCTGATCATCCTAAGTTTAAAATGAAGATCAGCTCAAATTGTGTATAACAACTAGTTTGGCGATATGACATTATCTGCGTGGTTGGTACTGTAGCAGTCAAATGTGACGTATCAGAGCCGAAATTAAGCTGACACATTCACCTTGAAAGTCAACATCAAAGATCTTCTAGGAGCGAAGCATTAAATGCACAACGACAACTTTCTAACGGAAAAATATTAAGGTCGTCTATAAAAGGGTATAAAGAAGCAATCAAACAGTACGAATCACGAACATCAAGTTGAATTGCTGCACAATCTCCAAGAAAGCTTTACTCTACGAAAAGAACAACTTGTTCTGCTACTAAGTCCTTAAGAAGCCGAGCTCAACGCAACTTAGTAGCACCATAGAAATCACCCTTTTATTGTGATTCGTTGGTCTTAATGACCTTGTTCCAAATCTAAGTAAGTGACCTTCTTGTCTTAGTGATAGCTGCTGAGACTAACCGACTCGAAAGAATCTTTGTGATTCAGATTTGTAGTAGATCTTAGTGATCTAGTCTAAGTGACCCTCTGCATCCTTAGTGAATTTCCTACTCGCTGAGTAAAAGAGTGGACTAGGAGTCATTTATACTCTGAACCACTTAAAATTTCTTGTGTCATTTTACTTTTCCTGCACTTACATTTCAGCATTCTTATTTCATACCTGTTTGTGATTTAATTCCACAAGAACTAAATTCAGAGCTGAGATTCTTTAAAATCTATGAAGGGATTTTTAAACTAATATTCCGCTATGCAAATTAAATTAATTTGTTCAATTAATTATCTGGTAATTCATCCTTAACAAGAAATATTTTTAAAAAGGATCTATTTAACCCCCTTCTAGATCTCCAAGTGCCTTTGGAAAACAACAAGTGGTATCAGAGCAGGTTCTCAGAATCTAAAGCTTAAATTACTTGAGTAGATCAATAACACTAAATAAAATTAGTTTTGAGCTTGGTGGTGAAAACAAGTTACCTCTTTGCAATAGAGAAAAATTTGTTAACTGGAAGGTTCGAATGCAGGCTTATATGGACGCTATAGATGAAGACCTATTTGATGTTGTTATCAGTGGTCCTTACGTCCTAACAAAGCTCACTCCAACAGTAGATGACTCAAACAAGATGGTAGTCAAATAGAGAGCTGAATGGACAGACATGGAGAAAAAATTATTGCAGCTTGACAAGAGGGCCAAGAATATCCTGTTCTTAGCTCTAGAAAACGAGCTCTTTAAAAATGTCGTTAACTGCACAACGGTCAAGGAAGTTATGAAACCTTACTAGTTATGCATGAGGGCACAAAAGAAGTCAGGGATAACAAGCAGTCTCTCTTGACCCAATAATATGAGATATTCTCTCACGTGCCTGAAGAGAACATAATCGCTACATATGAGAGGTTCAATGTGTTGGTTTACAGAATTAAGAACATACATACAATCACATGTATATAAAGCGGAAGCATGACATAAATCATATTTAAAAATTTTCTGCAATCCCAAGATCACCTTGATGCAATATTATTAATCGAGGAAGGATAAAAAATATACCTTTAGAAGATGAATCAACTCATTGATCTGATCTTCAAGTCCCAATCCTTTGATCCTTTGCCTTTCTTCAAATCCACGGATCAAACGTCAACTACTTAGTGTGTGCAGCGCTTTGAAGGTGATCCACCAAAAGACTATTGATTGAAGAAGTAAATTTAGGTTTCTCCAAACCATGGGTGGCTAACCCTAATTCTCTCTCTCTCTTCTAACTCCTTAGGTTGTAGAGAATTGTTATGTAGTATCACTATACTCACACTAACATTAGTTCCCAATCTATCATAAGGTCTCTCCTTATATAGACTTATCCTCTTTCTAAACTCTTTAGGACTTAGGGTTTTAATTCAATTCCTAAACTATTTAGGAACTAACTTATTTATAATAATAACAAGAAGAATACTTCTTATTAATTTATCATTACTATTTCTCTAAATACTTAATTATAAATATTAAGCTATTTAATTTATTTCACCCTAGTATAAATTGTGAAATAAATTAAATACACTTAATTTATTATTATTAATCCAATTACTTCTAAAATACTCCCTCCGTCTCAAATTAATTGCTCAGTTTTGACTTTTTAAATTCAAATTGACCATTTTTAAAACTAATCTTTTTACTATTTTTGCTAAAATATAAGTAAAGAAATTATAACCAAAAGAAAGTATATACAATTTATTACTAACCCCAATTTTTATAATTTTAGAAATATATTTATATATGCTTAATTATTAATTCTAAAAATAGTCAATTTGACTTTAAAAAGTCAAAACTGAGCAATTAATTTGGGACGGAGGGAGTAATATTTTTCTTTTATGGTGTGGCCCTTTAGGTTCAATATTATACCGATAGTAGAATAAATAAATTAGTATCATTTTAATATTATTTATAATGAATTAAATCCCTTTAATTAAAATATCAATAAATCTATTTATTCTACATCACGAGTGACACTCTCACTATATCATGATTATCGGGATAATATGAAATCAACGTTTAATCACAAAGAACTTATTTCGTAAACAGTTATCGTACAATTCAATCCTTCTACCATACAATGTCCTAATCAAACATAAAACATGAAATTTTTGACAAGTTTTATTTATTTGATCATATGCATTTCGATTCTAAAATGCATAACTCTAGTTAAAGTAAATTAGAAACTCCTTTCTAATTTCCATTCACCTTTGCCAAGGATTTCTAAGTTCTCACTTATCGAATCGTATGAGACATTCTCTCCCTATACTAGAAGTAGTAGGTCCTTTACCTCCATGTACACTTATTATACCCGAACATACCCTTTTATATACCCTAAGAGTCTTAAGGAATATGACAAACTATAACTTAGAATAAACAAGGTACTATGATGATCTCAAGTCCAAGGATCATTTGTACTACTATCACTATAGGAACTCCTATTATCAGACAAGTAAAACTCCATTAGGTGTTCCTTTAAGCGAGTCACGTCCAGTGAACTTATTCTCTAATAAGCACCTACATAGTTACTTTAGTGTCTTCACATAAATAATTATGAGATCAATCGTCATCTTTAAAAGAGTACACCTATGATAAGTGCATAATATTCAATAACTTTGATTCCTTTATATTTAGTTTTATTACATGTTTTATGTGTATATGAACTTATTAAGATGTTTATTGATTTCAGGAGGAATTGGAGCTAAAAAGAGAAAAAGAGGAAAAAGGGATCAAATGGGCGCACAAGGAAAAGAGGAAGAAGATGGACATAACATTGTGAGCCGTGGCGCTCTTGAAGTTGGGCTGCGGTGCTAGAAGTTTGGGTCGCGACGCTCAATAGGCAAGCCACAATGCTAAGGCCTTTGCATGAGCGCGTGAGTGGGCGCGTGGCATGGTCGGCAGATTCGTCTAACTTTGTACTCTTTGAGGAATTTGACTCCAATTTGGATTGTTATTTTCTTAGGGTTTTTGGATTTTGTTCTATGAGTATAAATATATATTCTTAATGAAGTTTTAAGGGTCTTGGATGCTCACAATTGTAAACCCTAGTTTTGGAGAGAAGCATGCCAAGCTAAGTTTTCTATTTTAGTTCTAAGGGATGATGAACCTTATTTACAATTAATGGTTTGATTGAGTATTCATTATTTATTCCTTCTTATATGAAATTCATTCTTGATAATCTGATTTAATGTTTGAATGCTATTTATTTGGATTGATTTGGTATAGCCAATTAAGTCAATCTAATTAATATCATCTGCTAGATTAAGGGATAGTATTACGTGTGATTGCTATTATTCCTAGTCATAAGTAGCAGTTAGTAATACATGATTGTGGTCAAGCTTTTGAGTATGACTAAGATTATCGGAAGACAAGTTAAATAATTGGAGCTTATGTGATTGTTGCCTGGAATAGTCTAATTCCCTAATTCTTAATGTTGCTGTCATATTAAATCTAGAGAGCTTATTCTAGGTTGTATGATGGTTAGAATCTTGTGAAAAACTTATTTCATTAAGTGATAATTTAAGAAAAATTTCGGTTAACAGAGCTTATTATTAGCTAGTACTATTAATTTTATTAAAGGGTAAATAATGATACATTTGATTAATCCATTGTTGTGGAAAGGTAAAACTGAATTGAAGAACTAAAGCTTTAATTCATTGGTTATTCAAATCATTTTAATTTCTATTTTTATTAATTAGTTAATCAAACTCAAACCCCCCCCCCCATCTTTTACTTATTATTGAAAACGATAGAATAAATTAGAACATTATTACTCTATGTGGGATCGACCCTTGCTTGTTACTATACTAATTTCTGAGCTAGTAGAATAGAAGTAAGGATTTAATTTTGGAGTGTAAACGACAGCTACCAAATTTTAGTGATGTTGTCGGGGAGTGCTAGTTGTTTGTATTTATTCTTTATTTTCTTTTATTTTAGTTTATTAGTTGATCCTCTCACTCTATCGAATTGAAGTTTGATCCAGAGATAGAGAAAATTGCACACAGGTTAAGGAAAGGGACTCGTCCAACCCAAGTTCTTCCAGAGATTTAAAAAAAGAAATGGCTGCTCTCAACAATAACAGAATTCTGAAAGAATTAGCTACTCCTAATCTTAATCAACCATCATTGTGTATTACATATCCTACTTTAGATGCTGCTTTTGAATTGCAATCAGGACTAATCCACCTTTTACCTACTTTTCGTGGTCTTACAGGTGAAGATCTATATAAGCATTTGAAGGAGTTTCATGTGGTATGTTCCAGCATGAAACCATAAGGAGTAGCAGAGTAACAAATCAAGCTTAAAGCTTTTTCATTCTTATTAGCAGATCTGGCAAAGGACTGGTTATGCTATTTACTTTAAGGAGTAATTAAATCATGGAATGATATGCAAAGGCTGTTCTTGGAGAAGTATTTTTCTGTTTCTAGAGTTACTAGCATAAGGAAGGAGATATGTGCAATCAGGTAGTTCAGTGGAGAGACTCTCTATGAGTATTGGAAAAGATTTAAGAAGTTGTGTTCTAGCTGTCCAACTCACCAAATTGATGATCAAAACTTGATCTAATATTTCCATGAGGGATTGTTGCCAATGGATAGAAGCATGATGGATGCAGCAAGTGGAGGAGCACTAGTTGATAAGACACCTGAAGCTACAAAAAACTTAATTGCAAACATGACAGCTAACTCACAACAGTATGGAACTAGGATAGATCACACACCTCAAAGGGTGAATGATGAGAATAAAATATGTTATATTTTTATCCCTTAATACTTAATCTTTTGTATTTATTTTGTGCCTAAATACACTCATTATTCTTATATTTTTATTTAAGGTGCAATTAAATATTTTTCTTTTTTAATTATGTTAGTTTATTTAATTAATATGTTTTATTTTATTTTGTAGGATTTAATATCTTGGTGATCAAGTAATATTTAATGCTCCTATTATGGAAGGAAAGAAACAAGAAGAATCTTACAAGGAGAAGGAAGGAGGTGGAACAATCTTGGTGTGCAAGTCAAATCCAATGAAGGAAAGGAAAATCTATCTAGAAGATCTTTTTGAAGGGAGTTGTTTGCCACTAGGAAGTTGAAACATACATGGAAAAGAATTAATGCCTTATGCCTATAAATAGAGGATTACCAAGAGAGTTTAGGGACTTGTCTACAATCTTCTCTCTCTATTATTCTTTAGTGTTTTCAAGGTCATGTGTAACTAAATTCTTATTCTTGGATTAAGGAGACGGAAACCTCACAATTATTACACTGTGAGATCTAATTGATTTTAAATGTTTAATTATTATTTTGAGTATTGATTATTCTTCTGCGCTTGAATTCTATGATTGATATATTTGATTGCTATGATGCATACTAGTTTATTAAGTATTGAAATCTACTACTAAATTAGATATCAAATCCGTAATTATTTGGTCACTCTAATTTGCGAAGCAGCTAAGGTTAATAATTGACTGTAGATCACGAGATTATTATATATTAGGGAGAATACTCAACTAAATTAAATGCAACCGCTTGTGCTTGTGTTGTTTAGTTTCATCGGTTTTTCTAATTCTTAAAGCATCTACTAGATTAAACTTTTAGCGCTTGTCTGAAGTTATTTAGTAGTTAGGGTTATTTAGATCGCTTGTTTCTATCTAACAAAAATTAAGGAAAGATACGTAACAATTCAGAATGGTGAATTGATTCTAACGGTGAATATTCAAATATTAATTGATTATGCTTGAGTCAATGATCAGTGTAAGTTTCTGAGGTGGAAGTTGATTTAATCCAAGGTTTGTTTTCTCTGATTTACTTTAATAAATTATTTTGCATTATTTTTTGTTTACTTTAATAATTACATTCAAAACCCCCTTTTCTGGTATACAAAATATAAAAATAGATTAAATATTTTCTGTGGGATCGACTCTTGCTTGCACTACTACATAATTATTGTTCGCAGTGAGATTTTATTTTTGGTTATCTGCGACACCACACCAGTGAATGAGGTATGCACTTGTAATATTGAACATTAAATTTCTGATTTAACTACTATGGTTTGTCAGATAACTGCAGGGAATATGCAAGTAGCAAAGGTGTGTGGAATTTGTTTAATTTCAGGGCATACTATTGATGCTTGTCCAATATTGCAAGAGGATGAAACTGTTCAACTAGTCAATGTTGTGGGGACATTTGTAGGATAACATCAACAACAATATGATCCTTATTTTAACACTTATAATCCAGGATGTAGAGATCATCCTAACTTGAGCTATGGAAGTACTAGGCCGCCAATGCAGAATGTCTTTCCAAATGGGCAGATAGATTTTCAACTAGCTCAGCAGTAGTACCAACCTAGAGCACATGCCAGTCCTGGAACATCACATGAGGACATGTTTAAGGCTTTCGTGACCCAGACACAACAATTCCAATAAGAAACAAGGGCTTCCATACATGATCTGGAGAATCAAGTGGGTCGGCTTGCCACTACAGTAGAAATATTGGAATCTCAAGGTTCAGGACAAGCACCCTCTCAGACAGTTGTTAGTCAAAGAGAGAATATAAGCGCAATTACCTTGAGAAATAGTAAAAAGGTATGGCAGCAAGAAATGATGGGATCTACATTGCAAAGCAAGGCACACAAGGGTGAAACAGGCAGCAATGTTATGCACAAACATAGGTGTCCACCCCTCTTTCAGTATATACCAACATTTCCTTTTCCTCAAGTCTTAATAAAGAACATAAAAAATGAGAAAAAGACAGATTTATATGTCATCTTCCATAGAAAACTTGAAGATGATGAAAAGGTAACCGATGGAGAGAGTGTTAGTGCCATAACATTGGGGAGTGACACACAGTTGGAAGTACCCAAAACCGCTGATGAAGTTGATAAGGATCCAAAGTCTAAGGAGGGGGAGTAAAAGGTAGAGGTAGATGAATTGATAATTCTTGAAGATTTCTACAATGAGAACATGGATGATACATCTTCAATTCCTGCACATGTTCTCTTAGGGTGGGCATTCTTGAAAAAAGCCAAAACACTGATTGATGCATACAAAGATACCTTGGCTATGGAGTTTGATGATGAAGAGACCCAGATCAATAATTATGAGGTTTTGAGGTGTCTTGGTATTGCTAAATCTGTTTTTGCTATTGATGTTTTTGACCTTATAATGCAGAAATCTTTTGAGCAAACAAACAAGGGAAGTTTGAAGGCTGCATTACTAAGGGTTGAGAGCTATCTAAAGGCATGGAGCAAAGTCAAGATCTGCAGGATGTTGCTAATACTTTTAGGCTTGAACCATTACCAACTCACTTGCAGTATACAAGTTCAATTACATAGATTGAGAGGAATGATGTCGGGCTAACGACGTAAAATAAATGCGTTGTTTGGGAGGCAACCCAAGATTTCAGATTTGCTTTTCTATCCTTTTTACCTTTACTTTTCACTTTTTAGTTGCATTTTATTTAATTACTTCTTCTTTGCATAATTCTCTTACATTGGGGACAATGTAAGGTTTGAGTGTGGGGGAGAGGATTAGGTTTAGGTCTAAGGTAGGTTTTGCTCTAAGTTTGATAATCTGAGTTGTTTTGTGAAAACAAATTAAGAATTTTTGGCTTTAAAGATTTTTCTGTGATTTTATTTGCCTAAGCTTTTGAAGGTTATGTTTGTAGATTGAAAGTTTATATTGGTTGATAGAATTTGTTTGATGCCTAATTAATTGATGAATGATGATAACTGAGTCGGGATCCACAGTTGACTGATTTTAATTGAATTTGTGTTACATGAGTTCTTGAATATGGGAAATATGTTCACTTGGCTAAGTTATTTGTGGGGTCTGACTATGTGCACTGATTTCATGATTTATAACTGTTTATCTGCTTGTTTTGTTTACAGGACCATGCAAAAAAAAGAAGAAAAATTTGAAAAAGAATTGAAGAAAGATTGAATGACAAAAGAATGCAAAATCCACGTAAGGACCGAGCATTTTATATGATTATATATGTATATTTTTACGAATAATTTTTTTTATATATATAAATTATCTTGAGCATATGAGTGAATATGTGTTATGTGAATTAAGTAAGTTAGTCAATTTATTTATTTTAAGTTGACTAAGAAATGAAAATGAGACCAAGATGAATAATCAATTAAGTTGATTAAAGAAAAACAAGGAAAACTTATATTATAGCTTGAATGTTGACCTTGAATGGTAAATAAAAAGATTTATAATCTTTAAGTGATTAATTAATATTACTAATATAAAGTGGATAAATATGTATAATAATTCATTAAGCCAATTAGGGCTAACTGAATTAATGAATTAGTGGAACAAAAAAAGGAAAGCCAAGAAATAAGAATATTAGATTATTTATCAATGTATTGAACACTTTGTGAAATATATGTGATTAAATAAATATAATAATTATTTATCAATGATGATAAATATTTTATGACTTATGTGAAAAATGTATGTGACTAAATAAATAGATATTATAAATATGTATATATATATATATATTTATTTACTATATAAAGAAAATTAAAAAGAAAGTTATATAACCTAAAATACACATTAGGTATGAGAATTAAATAACCTAAGGGTTATAGTAATTGAAGAATGTTAGTATTTAAATTACATACTAGTAAATCAACACTAAGAGATTTATTTTATATATCTCAACTAATTATTTATATTAACCTAATTAAAGAAAACCTAATTAGGTTATATAATTAAATTTACATGAGTAATTATTTAAAATCCAAAATGAGTGGATTAGAAACTCTAATTAAATAATTAGGGTAAGATAAAATTAATGTATTGGACCATGCTATTTTACATGGCCCAAACAATTAAATTAGAGAGCCTAAACAATTAAATGGTTGGCCCAAAACCTAGCCCATTTAAATTGGACATTGTAGATAACTAAATAAGCTAAATAAACAATTATATAAAAATCAAAAATGGGTTAAATTATAATTGGCACATGTGATGTATATTTGTTTTTCAACAACTCTCACCAACTCCAAGCAAGGTGTCTCCATATTATTGAGCCATATTATTTTGCCAAGATTGCAAGCAAAGAGGGAAGAGAAGATGAGAGATATTGGGAGATAATATATGCATATAGGAGTTGTATGTATATGTTTTTAACTAGCTTATAAGAATCATATCTCTTTCCTAAAACAAAAGTTTACTTCTTATTTCTATTTCTCTACTAAAAAGTTTAAGAAAGAAAAACAAAAGAAAATGAGAGAGAGAAAGAGGAAGTGGTTGGACAGCCACTAGAGGAAGAAGAGAAGGAGTTTTTGATTTCTATGTCACCACACTTCATCTCATATCTTGAAAAATAAGGAAGAAAGTCATAAGAGCTAGGTATAAAATCCTAACTTAGTTTATTCCTTTTATTTTGTTTGTTTTGATGAAATAACAAGTTATGTTCTTGAACTCAAAAAAACATAGATTTATACGTTAAAGAGTGTTTTATGTGTAGATCTAACTATTTTGGGTGTTAGAAAATTTGATTAAAAGAAAGAAATGAAAACTATTTTTCTAAGGGTAGAAAATCCTAACTTTTCCTTACTTTGATCATCTACAATTTGAAATCTACACATTCTTTTTGTGATACGTCAAAGAGGGGTGTTAGATATGTAAGTTAACTAATAAATCTAAGTAGTAAAACTTAAATATGTTAACTATACATGAAGTGGCAACTATTTTGACAAAAACAGTCCAGTTGGAGCAAGAATGGGAAAAAGAAGCTGTCCAGGCCAGTTTAGTCGAGGGGCAGTTTCATCTATTTTCTTTACTCTAAAATTTTTTATCTTTTGTGATATTATAGTATATCAAGGTAACTAGTTGTTTTTCAAAATTTGGAATTTTTTGATATCTTGAGAGGGAGTTATGGCTTTTACAATAAACAGTTATTTTAAAAGTGAACGGAAATAAGTCTTTATGTGTAACTCCAAAAATTGTAAAATATTTACTAGTGGTAGATGTTCATAACAGGAGCTTACTGTAAAATTTTCGTAATTTTTGGACAAAGGAATAATTTATAATAAATGGTGCAAATTCTGACTATTTTGGACAATTTAAAAATAATAAACAAAATATAAAAATCCAGAAAAAATATATGTTCATTACAATATCATATACTGATGTTTCCCAGAAAAGAAAAAGTTTAGGAGAGTTTTTGATATTTTTCATGCCTTTGTTTAAGTTATGAATAAATGGATAAATTAAGTTAAATGATGTTGAAAATTGTGAAAATATGATTTTATAGCTTAAAGATACTAAATATGATGTATTCAAATTTTTGAAGGATATTTTGGTCATTTGTTATAAAATGTTATGTGTATTGCATTTTATGTTTATTAAATAAATGAATTAGTATAGGGTAAACAATTAAATTTAATTGTTTATGAGATTAATAAATGATTAAAATATTATTAAGTGAATAATAATATTAGAATAAAATATTATTAATGTAATTAATAATATTAGATTAAATATTATTGTATGATTAATAATATTATATTAAAGAATTAATAAATGATAAAAATATTATTAAGTAACTAATAATATTAGATTAAAATATTACTAAATGATTAATAATATTATATTAAAATATTATTAAAAGATTAATAATATTAGATAATGATTAAAACATTACTAAATAGTTAATAATATTAGATAATTAAAATATTATTAAAGGGTTAATAATATTAGTAAATGATTAAAGTATTATTAATTAATTAATGATACTAGGAAATGAATAAAATATTATTAAATGATTAATAATATTAATAAGTGATTAAAATATTAATAGATGATTAAAATATTATTAAATAATTAATAATATTAGTAAGTGATTAAAATATTATTAAAGAATTAATAATATTTGAAAATGATTAAGATATTATTAAATGGTTAATAATATTGGGAAGGAAATAAAATATTATTAAGTAATGGAATATTATTTGATAAGAGTTTAAGATAATGATTAAGTGATACAAATATTATCTAAGGATGATAATATTACTAATAAGTAAGGTATTATCAAATGTTTGATAATGTGATTACATGTTAGATAATTTATTATTTGAGTAGTAGTGATAAGAGTTAAAAGATATGTTATGCTAATTGAGAGGTCAATTTTATTAATGATAGGTCTTTCAAAAGAAGTTAAATTAGATTGCGTAGCAGTAATCAACAATTAAGACAAATTTCCTAACTCAAACTCGAGTTATTATGTTTCAAGCATGCTACTGGATTAATTATTGATAATTATTCCACATTTATAATATTTATTGATATTCGCACCTTATGCAAGTTTTTATTGATATGCAAGTTCTTACATTCATTTATTTTAATTCTTATGATTGTTTCCTAATGTTTGAAATTTTAAAATTTGTTCAATGATCTTACTTTAAATAAATTCTAGAACTTATACAAATCTTTTATATTTGTATAAATATTCAAGTTATCTTTTAAAATTCAATTATGCCTGAATTGTTATTAAAGATCGATGCCATTTGTTTCGGCTAGATTAATATTAAAAACGTTCTAATATATGTGAACTGAAATTGTCATTAAAAATCTATGCCACTTATTTTGGTTAGACCGCTATTAAAATATTATGTTGAAATTATAGCATTTCTTTGAAATCAATCCAAACCATAATGATGTGGTATAGACTTATGATGTAAGACTGAGATGAACAACCCTTATTAAAAGGGGAACTTTATTGTCGGACATCCTACCCGCGCGCTATGTTTGAGTATTATGCATAATCACGGGTACAATGAAGTTCATCCTTTCACGTACTTGCAGAAGAGTATAATTAGTGTTTATAACTAACTCATACTCTTGAGGTACTTCAGTTCTATTAACTGATGATTTCTCTAGCAGTTCAAGATCCATTGTGATCGCTCAACATGAAATCTGGGAATATTCCTTTTTATTGAATATTATTGCAGTATTGCCAATTCATCATACTCGACTTGATATTGTTAAAATTTCGAAAGAATTTAACTCTTTCATTCTTGATGTATTATTCAGCATGAAATTCAAGAAAATTCTTGTTATTTGAAACGGTTGATTGTTCCGCTACTTCACAATCTTTGAAATATTGTTGAAGTTATAGAAAGTTAAACTTTTATATTCATGATATATCTTTTATTGTACGCTTTAACTTCTTGAGCAAATTAGTCACCCTTGCTTCAAATAAAACTTTTCAGCTAAAACCGAGGTAGCCGAAGGGTCTAAGAATGATAAAGGCAAAGCGAAGGCGACCGAATAGTGTCACTTATGTAATGAATATTATGTTATATTTTGACTTAAACCTTTGTATTATTAGGTATGTAATGTTAAGGTTAGTAAGACCTGTGAGGATTATATATTTTGTATTAAGTTAATGGAATGAATGATGTAATTCATAAGGAATGGGTAGATGGATGTGATGTGTATGATGTATCGTGAACACCGAATCTGAGGTTCAAGGGACCCAGATTTGGGGGTGTCACAGGTTGGTATCAGAGCTGATAGGTTATAAACCTTAGGTGGGGGGAAAAACCTTAGGAATATAACCGTAAGAAAGATAGAAAAACTCTTTTAAAGTTATAAGTGATGGATTGAGGAAATTCATCAATAGTAAGATGTTGATATTTAGTAGTTACGAATGGTGTTTATTAGTAATGTACTAATTAAGTTGTTTAAAACTGATTGTAGGATGTTAGGAGACGATGAGATTAGAGAAACCCATGTGGTTATTGAGATGTTAGCAGTTGCACCAATGCCATTAGCCGAGGTGGCAGCTCAGAGTGAGTTAATTGAGGAAGTCTTAAAAGACGAACCTGTGGTAAATCTAGGAAACGATCATGACGAGTACCCCGAAATGGAACTGAATGAAGAAGAAGAAGTAGATTTCAAAGAGGCTAAGGTAGAACCAGAAATAGAGATAGAAGATGGAGAAAAATGCAAAGTAATAGTCGTGGATGGTCAAGCATCAGTTGAAGTTCAAGAACTAATGAATAAGGTGTTTTACCTGGAGGAAATGTAAAAAATGGAAATAGCATTGCGTGAATTGATAGAAGAACGTAATGAGCTGAAAGCACATATTAATAAAATGGGGGTGGAATGCAGTAAAAAGAAAAAGGAGAAGAATAATAAAAGAAAAAGGAACAACGACAGTGACAATAACTCAGGGAACCAGTAAAGAAATTCACAGCCGAAGAAGAAGGCATGTATTAACTGCGAAAAGAGACGTTTTAGGGAATGTATGAAGGATAAAAATATGTGCCATAATTGCGGACAAGTAGGGCATATCTCTCCCAATTATTCCAAACCTAAGAAAGGAAGATGTTTCTCGTGTGGAGAGGTAAGTTATCTGAAAGTAGTATGCATACAAGCCAATCATATTTGATATGATGTAGCATATACTTTCTAATCTTATTCGTTTATTAAAGGCATTTACATTATCTACATGATGTTGTGTTATTTAAAATGTGATAAACCCATAGTTTTGAGCAATGCTTTTAGAATCATGATGGTGATCATGCTAATGAGATCTAAATTCTAGATAGCTCACAAACTAAAATCGTTTCTAATCGTTGGATTACTAAAAAGGGGATTAGTGAATCTGAATAGATTAGTACATACGTTGTTTGCTCTTAGAAAGAGGATGATTGATCTCATAATCATTTGTGTGGAGACACTAAAGTAAGTATTTAGGTGCTTATTGAAGAATAAGTTCACTGAACGTGGCTTGCTAAGGAATACCTAATGGAGTTTTACTCGTTTGTCAATAGGAATTCCTCTAGTGATAGTAGTAAAAGTGATCCTTGGACTTGAGATTATTATAGTATCTTGTGTATGATGAGTTATACTTTGACATGTTCCTTAAGACCTTTAGGGTATATCAAAGGGTATGATTGGGTATAATAATTTGTACATAGAGATAGGTGAATGATCAACAAATAATCTACCACATCTAGTAAAAGATGTGAAGTTTCTATGTGATTCGATAAATGACAACTCAGTAGTCCTTGGCCAAGGCAGAATGAAATTAGAAAGAAGTTTCTAATTTGCATTATTTAGAGTTGTGCATTTGGGAATCGAAAAACATATAATTAAATAAAGTAAGACTTGACAATAATTTCATATTTTATATTTAATTGAGACATTGTATGGTAGAAGGATTGAATTGTACGGTAACTATGCACTGAAAGGTTCTTTTGTGATTAATGTTGAAATGTATATTATCTAGAAAGTTGTTGATCGCTAAGGGGCTTACCCTTATTATAGAATAAATATTATTTAATTAAATGAATTAAATAGTTTAATTTATTTACTTAAATAAGATTAGAATTGTTCTAATTGATTTATTCACAACCAGTTTAATATGGAGAACCTAAAAGGTCACACCGCAAAAGAAAAATATTTGTTTAAGAAGTAAATATCATAATTGTAATAATAAGTTAAGTGTATTTAATTTAATCTATGGAGATAGAATAAATTAAATAGCTTAATATTTATTATTTAATATTTTGGAAATATTAAATATAAATTAATAAGAGGAGTCTTATTATTATTATTACTATTACTATTATTTAATTCCTAATAGGGATTGAGAATTAATTAATAGAAGTACTCTCTCATTAATTTTTAATTAGATTAGGAGTTTAATTTAATTAAAGAAGTTTAATTAGAATAGAAACCTTAATTCTAAATAGTTTAGGGGAGGGTTTTCCTATATATCTATAAATAAGAGAAGTCTTATCATAGATTAGGGTTACACACTCTTGCATAAGAATTGTGGAGAGTACTTATAATTTCTATAAAGATAGAAACTAGGGTTTTGCCAACGCCCATCTTCTTGAACAAGTATTATTCCTTGGTGGATCACCTCTATAGGTCAAACACTTGGGTGACTAACGTTGATCAAAGGAAGGAATTTAATCGGTAGAATTCAAGGAGAACGCGAAAGAATTTGAGTTGAACTTGTACCTGAGGAAGCTAGAATTCTACAAGGGTATAATTCTTATTCTCCATCCCTTTCGTTTAATTAATAATTGTGCATAAAGAAAGATCACGGTGATGGTTTGTATAAAATTTTAAAATCTGATTTTATCGCGCTTCTGCTTTATTTATGTAATTTGATTGCATATTCGCATTATATACAAACCTAACAGTGGTATCAAGAGCTAAACTTTATGCGAATTATTAATTATTTTGATTCTGTATATACATTGATATGTGTTTAGAACAATTTAATTAGGCATAACTGTTTGTGCAAAATTATTTTATTTTTTTTATTAAAAAATTTTTTTACAAAAAAATGTTGGTCAAAGTCGACGGTCAAACGTTGACTGGTCAACTGATAACGTGGCACTGACTGCTGACATGGCGCTGACTGGTCAACTGTTGATTGTTGACGTGGCGTTGACTGCTGACATAGCGCTGACTGGTCAACCTTTAAAAATGAAATAATTAATTTGAGGCTAGAAGGTTTTGAACCCTTGACCTATTGGTCATATGTTGGAAGTCTTACCACTACACCAGAATCACTTTTGATTATGAATCAGAATATTTAATATTTAAACTATATAATTCTGGGTTTGAAGTTTGACTTAAAGGCTTGTTTGATTATTTCTTTTAAAGGTTTATGATCAAGGGTTGACCTCATTTTTTTATTTTTTATTTATTTTTAAATTAAAATAAAGAAGCTTATTTTGATTTGGAATTTGATTAAAAAATAAAGGAGTTTATTTTTATTCAAAATTGGATAAATTAAAATAAAAGTGTTTATTTTGATTTGGAATAGGATTAAAATAAAGAAGTTTATTTTAATTGGAATTAGATTTCATGATAACTAATTAGAGTTAGAATTGGATTTCATGATAACTAATTGAAGTTGAAATTGGATTTTATACTAATAAATATTGCCCATTAAATGATATCAATGCATATATGGAATGGTTTTATTATTCATGAGATGAATGTTATTTATTGATGCATATGGAGATATGTATGATAATAAATAGGGATTGATTATGGACTATTGACCAATGTGTGATTGGATTTATTTTAGAGGATGCTTGAATGAATGAGTTTTTATAAATGGGGTCTGTGTACCTCGTCTTCTCTAGTTTTTCTTGATGTAAATTCTATCTTCCTCCTATGTACTTCCCCTTGACTGCTGATCAAGATTTCTATTCATTATAAATAGTTTATGTAATAGGACTAGTTAGAATTAATTTTGAAGAATTGGAGACAAAGGAGTAAGGAGCGCTTGAATACCCGTTTGTAATGGAGCCTGGGATTTAAATATAATAGTTATATTTAAATTTAATTCTTGCAACCTAGGTTTGACCTCTTGGTTCACTTGGTGGCTCTAGTGAACCAAACTAGAATAAAAGTCCATAATCAATCTGGGTAGAATATAATATTTTATATGTGCATGTTTACTATATATATATATATATATATTATATATATATATTATCCAACATGTTTCGCATGTTAAATAATATGACGCGTATTTTATATATATATATATATGTGCATGCGCACTAAACAAGATGAGACTAATAATAACAAACCCCTCACATAAATTATATTAAGTCATAAACGTTCAAAGATATTTGGAATTTTGAACATCGCCTTCTAGCATGGTAAAGCAATAGAGTATTAAATATTTAATATGAGTTTGTTGTGTCACACAAGGTAGGTATTAAATATTTAAGATGTTGCTTTATCACATTTGATGCTTATAAATAGACTGAACGATGCTGTTTTGTTGTGTCACACAAGGACAGTGTTTTTCTTTCGAATATATGGAAGTGCTAGGTTGGACTTAACTTGGATAATTTTGATTCAGATGTGTCACACTTGATCAAAATAATTCAAGAGGCAAAATAGAAGGAGTTACATAGTGATATAATTGACAATTGTTGTCTACCTATTTATTTATATATCGTTTGTTGTGTCACACAAGGCTATATACATTTGAAATGAGATCCTTATTCTCACTAGTAAACCTTTAATTAGATTTGCCGAACTATATATAGAGGGTAATATAGTTTGATGAAAATAGTGGGAGATACCAATTTAAATAAAGACCTAATTTATTTTGGTAATTAATTAAGAAATGAATGTATGCTAAAATATTGTTAAATTACAAATTCATTTACAGAATTTTACAATGTCTAATTTACTATCACTGCGGAGCATATTAGATGCTAATTAACGAACCAAATTAAAAGGACTGGTTAAAGAATCTGAGAATAGTTCTCAAGGCTGAAAAGCTATCTTATGTCCTTAATATGCCTATCCCTGCAATGGTTGCAGACAATGCCTCTGAGGAAGAGATTGTTACTTTTTAAAAGTGGTAAGATGATGCACAGTTGGCTCAATGCATCATGCTCGCATCCATGAGTAACGAGCTTCAGCGTCAACATGAAACTGTGGATGCTCCTACTATACTTCTGCACCTTCAAGGAGTTGAATGGTAAGAAAAGTAGGACTATTAGATATCAGATATCTAAGGAGCTCTTTCAATCTAGAATGACCGATGGCACTGCTAATAAATGTCCTAAAATGATTAATCTGATTGAACAATTGGGACAACTGGGTTTTATAATGGATGGAGAGTTGATCCAAGATTTGATCTTGCAATCACTCCTAGACTCTTTCTCACAATTTGTTGTGAAATTCCACATAAACAAGCTATATATTAGCCTGCCTGAGTTGCTTAAATATGTTAAAAACTGTAAAGAGTCACTTTCCAACCAAGAAATACTAAGTCTTACTGGTAGATGATTCTTCCAGGAAGCGGAAGAGGGCCAAAGGATCTTCTTAAAAGAAGAACAATTCAAAGAAGGTATAAGAAAATGCAATAACTAAGGGCACTAAGAACAAAACTGATGTAGATAGCAAAGGAGTTTGCTTCCACTGCAATGAGCCTAGACACTGGAAAGGAAACTGTAAAGAGCATCTTGCAGAGGCTAACCAGAAGAAGCTTAGTGAAGCTTCGATTACAGATATAAGTTTATTCATCATTGAAATAAATCTTTCTATAAGTCAAGGTTCTACTTGGGTATTAGATACCAGCTATAGTTCTCACGTATGCAATCCAATGCAGAGACTAAGCAGAAGTAGAAAGCTAAACAAAGAGTAAGTAATCTTACGTGTGGAGAATGGAGCAATGGTTGCTACATTAGCCGTAGGAACTTATAGTTTAGCGTTGCCTACGGGCAAGTCTATTAAGTTAATAAGCTGTTATTATATTTCAGTTCTCTTTAGAAACATTATTACTTCCGTTATTGGACAAGGAAGGTTCTGGTATTATATTTAAGAACAATTGTTGTTCTATTTATAATGATAATGTTTTGTTTGAAACTGGACGATCACTTGATGGACTTTGTAAACTTGACTTACATGAAAAATAATTTTGCAAATTGAACAAACTAATAAAAAAAAGATATGGTCATTCAAAGAGTTGAATATGTGTACTTGATAAAATACAAGTCTGAATCATTTGAAATATTCAAAGAATTCAGAAGTGAAACAAATTGACAAAGTATTAAGATTATTTGATCAGATCGAGGAAGGAATACTTGTGCAATAAGTTTCTAGATCATTTCAAAAATGGTATTTTCTTATAATGGATACCTCCGATACGCAATAATTGATTGGTGTATCTAAAAGGGAAAAATTGTACCTTGTTTGACATGGTGCGGTCCATAATGATTTTTATCGACATTCTAGTATCCATCTAGGGTTATACCCTAGAAAAGACTGCATATTTACAAAATAAGGTAACCTCAAAATCCGGCCCAAGACTCCATAAAAGTTATGGATGGGGAGGATTTTTAGTCTTAAGTAAGTTAAGATAAGGGGTTGTCCAACTTATGTGAAAAGGTTTCAAAAGGATAAGCTTGGGACAAAATCTGACAAGTGCAGATTTGTGGGATATCCTAAAAAGAGTTTAGGGTATTATTACTATAATCTTATACGCTGCTTTCTTAGATAAAGGTATTTATCATTGAAGGAGCCAGTGGGAGGGTAATAGATCTTGAAAGAGTTCAAGAACCACAAAGCACTTTGAGTCAAACCGAAGAACCTGTAGATAGACCTATTGTACCACAACCGAATCGTAAATCTGGAAGAGTACCGAAGATACCTAGGAGGTATGGTTTCATCATAGAGGATGATGATGAGGTACGCATCATAGAGGATGATGATCCAGTTATATACGATGAGGTTATGAGTAGTAGACACTCAGAGAAATGACAGATGGCCATGAAATCCGAAATGGACTCCATGTATGAGAACCAAGTGTAGACTCTGGTTATTCCACCGAAAGGCATAGTGCCTAAAAGGTGTATATGGGTCTTTAAGAGAAAGACTGGGGCAAATGGCAAGGTGAAAACCTATAAGACTAGACTTGTTTAAAAGGTTTCAAATAAAGTCAAGGAGTTGACTATGATAAAACCTTATTACCGGTAATACTCAAGTCCATATGGATTTTGCTTGTGATTGCAGCTTATTACGAAATCTGGTAAAATGGATGTAGAGACGTCCTTCCTCAATGAAGACTTGAGGAGAATGTATGTATGATACAGCCAGAGGAATTTGTTTCAAAGGTTGAAGCAAATCGTGTTTTAAGCTACAATGATCCATTTATGGATTGAAGCAAGCTTCTTAAAGATGGAACATTCGTTTTGATGAGACAATCAAAAGTGTTTGATTTTATCAAAAACGAGAATGAACCTAGTATGTACAAAAGGGTCAGTGGGAGCACTATGACATTCCTAGTATTATATGTTGATATACTACTGATAAGGAATAACACACCAATGCTATAATCAGTAAAGATAAAATTGTCTAAACATTCCTCTATGAATAACTTGGGAGGAGCATCCTATAAATTAGGGATATAAATCTATACAGATAGATTTAAAAGGATGCTCGGCTTAACCCAAGGAATGTATATTCATTCGATGCTAAAGGCGTTTAGCATGGCAAACTCTAAGAGAGGTCTCATGATGATGAGCCACGGAGTGTATCTCTTTAAATTGTCCTTAATAAAAAAGAGATCGCATGAGTTACTATCATGTATGCAATGAATATACAAGGCCTGATGTTGATCAGTCATATTCTGGAGAAGATTACTGTAAGACAGTGATAAACATCTTTAAGTACTTAACCGGTACTGAAGATGTGATCATGATTCATGGTAGGTCTGAATTAAAACTAGAGGGTTAAACAGACTCAAGTTTTTCAGACTAACCAAGACAATAACAAATCCACTTTAGGGTCATCGTTACCTTGAATGGTGGTGCAGTAAATTGGAAAGGTTTCAAATAGCAAAGAGTTGCTAGTTTAGTTATAAAGACAAAGTATATAGCTATAAATGAAGCTGCAAGTTGATTGTTTGGATGAAAAGTTTATTACAGAACTAGGAATAGTTCCTAAGTCTCATCTTAGATTCAAACATGTGTTGCGGCATTGTCATTTGATTAGAGGAATCATTGAAAGAAGTAAAAGTCACTATAGAGATAGTGGACTCTTAAGAACAATATTGCATATCTATTTACTGAAGTTTTATCCAACAGCAAGATGATTGTCACTTAGAGAAGAAGGGTATTAGATACCATGGCGATTAGCTTTGTTGCAAGTGGGAGATTGAAAGTAGTATGCACACAAGCCAATCATATTTCATATGATATATCATATACTTTGTAATCTTATTCGTTTATTAAAGGAATTTTCGTTATCTACATGATGTTGTGTTATTTAAAATGTGATAAACCCATAGTTTTGAGCAATGCTTTTAGAATCATGATGGTGATCATGCTAATGAGATCTAAATTCTAGATAGCTCATAAACTAAAATCGTTCCTAATCGTTGGATTACTAAAAAGAGGATTAGTGAATCTGGATAGATTAGTACATACGTTGTTTGCTCTTAGGAATAGGATAATTGATCTCATAATCATTTGTGTGGAGACACTAAAGCAAGTATGTAGGTGCTTATTGAAAAATAAGTTCACTGAACGTGGCTCGCTAAAGAATACCTAATGGAGTTTTACTCGCCTGTCAATAGAAATTCCTCTAGTGATAATAGTACAAGTGATCCTTGGACTTGAGATCATCATAGTATCTTGTGTATAATGAGTTATACTTTTACATGTCCCTTAAGACCTTTAGGGTATATCAAAGGGTATGATTGGGTATAATAATTTGTACATAGAGATAGGTGAATGATCAACAAATAATCTACCACATCTAGTAAAAGATGTTCATATGTGATTCGATAAATGACAACTCAGTAGTCCTTGGCCAAGGCAAAATGAAATTAAAAAGGAGTTTCTAATTTGTATTATTTAGAGTTGTGTATTTGGGAATCAAAAAACATATAATTAAATAAAGTAAGACTTGACAATAATTTCATGTCTTATATTTAATTGGGACATTGTATGGTAGAAGGATTGAATTGAACGGTAACTATGCACTAAAAGGTTCTTTTGTGATTAATGTTGAAATCTATATTATCTGAAAAGTCATTGATCGCTAAGGGGGCTTACCCTTATTGTAGAATAAATATTATTTAATTAAATAAATTAAATAGTTTAATTTATTTATTTAAATAATATTAGAATAATTCTAATTGATTTATTCACAACCAGTTTAATATGGAGAACCTAAAGGGTCACACCTTAAAAGGAAAATATTTGTTTAAGAAGTAAATGTCATAATTGTAATAATAAGTTAAGTGTATTTAATTTATTCTATGGAGGTAGAATAAATTAAATAGCTCAATATTTATTATTTAATATTTTAGAAATATTAAATATAAATTAATAAGAGGAGTCATATTATTATTATTACTACTACTATTATTTAATTCCTAATAGGGATTGAGAATTAATTAATAGAAGTACTCTCTCATGAATTCCTAATTAGATTAGGAGTTTAATTTAATTAAAGAAGTTTAGTTAGAATAGAAACCCTAATCCTAAATAGTTTAGGGGAGGGTTTTCCTATATATCTATAAATAAGAGAAGTCTTATCATAGATTAGGGTTATACACTCTTGCATAAGAATTGTAGAGAGTACTTACAATTTTTATAGAGATAGAAACTAGGGTTTTGCCAACACCCATCTTCTTGAACAAGTATTATTCCTTGGTGGATCACCTCTATAGGCCAAACACTTGGGTGGCTAACGTTGATCAAAGAAAGGAATTTAATCGGTAGAATTTAAGGAGAACGCGAAGGAATTTGAGTTGAACTTGTACCTGAGGAAGCTAGAATTCTACAAGGGTATAATTCTTATTCTCCATCCCTTTCGTTTAATTAATAATTGTGCATAAAGAAAGATCATGGTGATGGTTTGTATAAAATTTTAAAATCTGATTTTATCGCGCTTCCGCTTTATTTATGTAATTTAATTGTATATTCGCGTTATATACAAACCTAACATTATCAGGCCAAGAATTGTTCCAAGGAGAAGACAGGTGAAGGAAGAGGACGAAAGAAAGATTAAGTCTGACGGATAGGACCCTTTTAAAATAAAATAATATCTTATACATATAATATAATAGATGATGGATAGGTATATGTATATATGTATCTATATGGATGTATCCCCACCTTATGTGTATAGGGGAGTGTCGTTTTTAGTAGATCCCATCTTTTGATGTTTAAAATGGGATAATTAGCATTTATAGTAATATGCCAGAAGACGTAAGTGTATGACACTATGATTTGGTATATGAATATAAATGCAATGATATGATTATATGTTTGATTAAGTAAATAAGTTCTAAAAATTAAGATAGTAAGTTGTCTATCTCATAATTTGATAATTCAGTAAATTGAATTCGTTAATTTGGTAAACTGAATTTGTTAAGATGGTAAACTGAATTTGTTAATCCGGTAAACTGAATTTGTTAATTAGGTAAACTGAATTCGTTAATCCAGTAAGCTGATTTTTTTTTTAAAAAAAAGAATACCTTAAGGTTTTATTTAAAATCAGATAATGCCACCAAGAAGAGCACCACGAAATCGAGGAGAAGAAGGATCCGTTAATAATGAAGAAGGTAACACAAACTCGATGCAAGACTTTATAAATATGTTAGCAGAGGCAATGCAGAATAAAGCACCAGTCCTAGGAAATCAGCTAGATAATCAATTGGCAAATTTAAGGACTTTAAGGCAGTAGGACTGCCAGAGTTTAAAGGAACAACAGACCCAATTGAAGCTCAAACTTGGGTGAAGGAAATAGAGAAAGCTTTTATTATTGTGAGAGTTGTAGAGGAGCAAATGACAACTTTTGCTACCTACTTGATGAAAGGAGAGGTAGATTTCTGGTGGGAGTCGAATCGGAACAGAGCCGGAGAAGGAGTAGTAACATGGGAGAGATTTAAAGAATTATTTTTTGAAAATTATTTTCCACGGAGTATGCAAGGAAGAATGGAAGTTAGGTTTTTAGAGTTGAAGTAAGAAAACATGTCAATATTGGAGTATGCCGCCAAGTTCAACGAGTTAGCTAGGCTTGCACTACATCAGGTGGACACCGAGGAATGAAAAGCGCGACATTTTGAGAACGGACTGAAACCGTGGATATTCAGCAAAGTAGTTGTGTTGCAGATTGATTCATTTTCAACCCTGGTAGAAAAAGAAATCATCTCTGAGGGAGAAAGTGAAGTCGTATCCAAATACAACCAAGAACAAAAAAAGAAGAAGATTGAAGGAGGTAATAGGGGAGGTAGTAGTGGAGGCAGTAACTCCAACAAATATAAGTAGAATGATAAAAGTCAATTAGGAAATAAACCAAGAGAGAGTAGGAAGAAAGGTGAACCGTGTACAAATTGCGGGGAGAATCATCAGGGAGTCTACCTGAAGGGCAAGAGCGTGTGTTATAATTGTGGTCAAGAGGGACACATCTCTCCTAACTGTCGCAGTCCGAAGAAATTGCAAGGTTGTTTTTTGTGTGGATTACCAGACCACCATAGCCGTAACTGTCCAAAGAAGAATGCAGAAAGAGGAAGCAACAACAAAGGAAACAGCAGTGGGACACTGATGATTAACGGGCCAGCTCAGCCACGAAGACCAACGACACGTACATTTAACATGACGGCTCAAGATGCAGTTGCTTCAAAGGAACTAGTGACAGGTATAATTTCAATCAGTAATATAATTGCGTACGTACTATTTGATAGGTATCACTGTGAGGTGCTGTCCATTTACGGATATGAGTCACAGGTTGGTATAACGCATGTAGAAATGAAGAAATTGATGATACAACTTTAAAAGTTATTAGAAAACAAGTATAACCAAGTGATTTATTATAACCCTTACAGAGGTCCCAGAGTAGAGTAAGAGAAAACGAGAGTTACTTAATATGTTAGAGGAATATTATTATGAGAAAGATATTGATAGCTAAGTATAACAGGTAATTATGAGCCATGACAAGTCAAATGAGACTTGAGTTAAGCAAAGATTTTTCGCCCCTGATTGGGATGGGAAAGAGCAAATGAAGTAATACGTAAGTTATAATAATAAATAAGGGTCTAATGATAGACATAATTTGAGTGTAAGGTAATAGTGATTCCGGAGACGGAATCCTTATAAGGAGGGGAGAATGTAAGGACCGAAAATTTTATATGATTATATATGTATATTTTTACGAATAATTTTTTTTTTATATATAAATTGTCTTGAGCATATGAGTGAATATGTGTTATGTGAATTAAGTAAGTTGGTCAATTTATTTATTTTAAGTTGACTAAGAAATGAAAAGGAGACCAAGATGAATAATCAATTAAGTTGATTAAGGAAAAATAAGAAAAACTTATATTATAGCTTGAATGTTAACCTTGAATGGTAAATAAAAAGATTTATAATATTTAAGTAATTAATTAATATGACTAATATAAAGTGGATAAATATGTATAATAATTTATTAATCCAATTAGGGCTAATTGAATTAATGAATTAGTGAAACACAAAAGGAAAGCCAAGAAATAAGAATATTAGATTATTTATCAATGTATTAAACACTTTGTGACATATATGTGATTAAGTAAATATAATAATTATTTATCAATGATGATAAATATGTTATGACTTATGTAAAAAATGTATGTGACTAAATAAATAGATATTATAAATATGTGTATATATATATATATATTATAAAGAAAATTAAAAAGAAAATTATATAACCAAATATACACATTAGGTATGAGAATTAAATAACATAAGGGTTATAGTAATTGAAGAATGCTAGTATTTAAATTATATACTAGTAAATCAACACTAAGAGATTTATTTTATATATCTCAACTAATTATTTATATTAACCTAATTAAAGAAAACCTAATTAGGTTATATAATTAAATTTACATGAGTAATTATTTAAAATCCAAAATGAGTGGATTAGAAACCCTAATTAAATAATGAGGCTAAGATAAAATTAATATATTGGACCATGTTATTTTACATGGCACAAACAATTAAATTAGAGAGCCTAAACAATTAAATGGTTGGCCCAAAACCTAGCCCATTTAAATTGGACATTCTAGATAACTAAATAAGCTAAATAAACAATTATATAAAAATCAAAAATGGTTTAAATTGGAGGGGATGAATCCGGACAAAGGAGGGAGTAATTGGCAAATGTGATGTATATTTTTTTTAACAACTCTCACCAACTCCAAGCAAGGTGTCTCCATATTATTTTGCCAAGATTGCAAGCAAAGAGGGAAGAGAAGATGGGAGATATTGGGAGATAATATATGCATATAAGAGTTGTATGTATATGTTTTTAACTAGCTTACAAGAATCCTACCTCCTTCCTAAAACAAAAGTTTACTTCTTATTTCTATTTCTCTACCAAAAAGCTTAAGAAAGAAAAACAAAAGAAAGAGAGAGAGAAAGAGGAAGTGGTCGGAAAACCACTAGAGGAAGAAGAGAAGGAATTTTTGATTTCTATGTCACCACACTTCATATCATATTTTGGAAGAAGAAGGAAGAAATCCATAAGAGCTAGGTATAAAATCCTAACTTAGTTTATTCCTTTTATTTTGTCTATTTTGATGAAATAACAAGTTATGTTCTTGAACTCAAAAACCTTATATTCACATGTTAAAGAGTGTTTTATGTGTAGATCTAACTATTTTGGGTGTTAGAAAATTTGATCAAAAGAAAGGAATGAAAACTATTTTTCTAAGGGTAAAAAACCCTAATTTTTTCCTACTTTGATTATCTACCATTTGAAATCTACATATTCTTTTTGTGATCCGTCAGAAAAAGGTGTTAGATATGTAAGTTAACTAATAAACCTAAGTGGTAGAACTTAAATATGTTAACTATGCATGAAATGGCAACTGTTTTGGTAAAAACAGTCCAACTAAAGCAAGAATGGGATAAAGAAGTTGTCCAGGCCAGTTTGGTCCAGGGGAAGTTTTGTCCATTTTCTTTACTCTAAAAATTTTTATATTTTGTGGTATTATAGTATATCAAGTTAACTAGTTTCTGTCCAAAATTTGGAATTTTTCAATATCCTGAGAGGGAGTTATGGCTTTTAAAGGAAACGGTTATTTTAAAAATGAACGAGAATAAATATTTGTGTGTAACTCTAAAAATTGTAAAATGTTTATTGGTGGTAGATGTTCATAACACGAGCGTGCTGTGAAAAGTTCGTAATTTTTAGAGAAAGGAATAATTTGTGATAAATGGTGCAAGTTCTGACTGTTTTGGACAATTTAAAAATAATAAACGAAATTAAAAATTTCCAAAAAACTTATATATTCATTAGAATATCATATAATGATGTTCCTCAGAAAAGAAAAATTTTAGGAGATGTTTTGATATTTTTCATGCCTTTATTTAAGTTATGAATAAATGAATAAATTAAGTTAAATGATGTTAAAAATTGTAAAAATGTGATTTTATGGCTTAAAGACACTAAATATGATGAATTCAGATTTTTGGAGGATATTTTGGTCATTTTTGATACAATGTTATGTGTATTGCATTTTATGTTTATTAAATAAATGAATTGGTAGAGGGTAAACAATTAAATTTAATTGTTTATGAGATTAATAAATGATTAAAATATTATTAAGTGAATAATAATATTGGAATAAAATATTATTAATGTAATTAATAATATTATATTAAATATTATTATATGATTAATAATATTAGATTAAAGCATTAATAAATGATTAAAATATTATTAATATAATTAATAATATTAGATTAAAATATTATTACGTAACTAATAATATTAGATTAAAATATTATTAAATGATTAATAATATTAGATTAAAATATTATTAAAAAATTAATAATATTAGATAATGATTAAAACATTACTAAATAGTTAATAATATTAGACGATTAAAAGATTATTAAAGGGTGAATAATATTAGTAAAGGATTAAAGTATTATTAATTAATTAATGATACTAGAAAATGAATAAAATATTATTAAATGATTAATAATATTAACAAGTGATTAAAATATTATTAAAGGATTAATAACATTAATAGATGATTAAAATATTATTAAATGATTAATAATAATAGTAAGTGATTAAAATATTATTAAAAGATTAATAATATTTGAAAGTGATTACGATATTGTTAAGTGGTTAATAATATTGGGAAGAAAATAAAATATTATTAAGTAATGGAATATTATTTGATAAGAGTTTAAGATAATGATTAAGTGATAAAAATATTATCTAAGGATGATAATATTACTAATAAGTAAGGTATTATCAAATATTTGATGATGTGATTACATATTAGATAATTTATTATTCGAGTAGTAGTGATAAGAGTTAAAAGATATGTTATGTTAGTTGAGAGGTCAATCTTATTAATGATAGGTCTCTCAAAAGAAGTTAAATTAGATTGGGTAGCAGTAATGAACAATTAAGGCAAGTTTCCTAACTCAAACTCGAGTTATTATGTTTCAAGCATGCTAGTGGATTAATTATTGATAATTATTCCACATCTATAATATTTATTGATATTCGCACATTGTGCAAGTTTTTATTGATATGCAAGTTCTTACATTCATTTATTTTAATTCTTATGATTGTTTCCCATTGTTTGAAATTCTAAAATTTGTTCAATTATCTTACTTTAAATAAATTCTAGAACTTATACAAATCTTTTATATTTGTATAAGTATTCAAGTTATCTTTTAAAATTCAATTATGCCTGAATTGTTATTAAAGATCGATGTCATTTGTTTCGGCTAGATTAATATTAAAAACGTTCTAATATATGTGAACTGAAATTGTCATTAAAAATCTATGCCACTTATTTCGGCTAGACCGCTATTAAAATATTATGTTGAAATTATACCATTTTTTTTAAAATCAATCCAAACCATAATGATGTGGTAGGGACTTATGATGTAAGACTGAGATGAACAACCCTTATAAAAAGGGGAAACTTTATTGTCGGACATCCGTCCCGCACGCTATGTTTGAGTATTATGCATAATCACGAGTACAATGAAGCGGATCCCTTCACGTACTTGCAAAAGAGTATAATTAGTATTTATAACTAACTCATACTTTTGAGGTACTTCGGTTCTATTAACTGATGATTCCTCTAGCAATTCAAGATCCATTGTGATCACTCAACATGAAATCTGGGAATATTCCTTTTTATTGAATATTATTGGAGTATTGCCAGATCATCATACTCGACTTGATATTTTTAAAATTTTGAAAGAATTTAACTCTTTCATTTTTGATGTATTATTCAGCATGAAATTCAAGAAAATTCTTGTTATTTGAAATGATTGATTGTTCAGCTACTTCACAATCTTTGAAACATTGTTGAAGTTCTAGAAAGTTAAACTCTTCTATTCATGATATATCATTTATTGTACGCTTTAACCTGTTGAGCAAATTAGTTGCTCACCCTTGCTTAAAATAAAACTTTTCAGCTAAAGCCGAGGTAGTCGAAGGGTCTAAGAATGATAAAGGCAAAGCGAAGGCAAATGAATAGTGTCACTTATGTAATGAATATTATGTTATATTTTGACTTAAACTTTTTGTATTATTAAGTATGTAATGTTAAGGTTAGTAAGACCTGGGATGATTATATATTTTGTATTAAGTTAATGGAATGAATGATGTAATTCATAAGGAATTGGTAGATGGATGTGATGTGTATGATGTATCGTGAGCACCGAATCTAAGGTTCAAGGGACCCGGATTTGGGGGCCTTACAATCCACGTGGTGGGTTGAGATGGAGTGTAAAACGCACTCTCCCAAAAATATATGCAATAAGTGAGAAGGAGCGTAAAACGTACTCACTTGCAAAATACAAGAATGGGTATAGTGTGAAATGCAAGAAAAAAAAGCATGTTCTGGGTTGTGAGTCAGTTGTGCATAGTTATTGTTCCATATGAGTTTAGTTGGGTATTTATGTTGATCATAGGAGAGATACTTATGTGGATGCATTTTAATTTAAAGATGTTTAGTGGTGAATGGCATGGTTATTATTGTGAATTGATTGATGAGTGTTGATCAAATTTTTGTTGATTAATATTGATTTCATGATTGGGAATTGAGTTAAAAGCTTTGAAAGTTTGGTTAAATAGAATTCTGATGATTTAAATATTACCTTTGTTTTGGTTTACACGAGTATGTGTAAAGGCTAAGTGTGAAAAATTTTGATAAGTGCATAATATTTGATAATTTTGATTCCTTTATATTTAGTTTTATTACATGTTTTATGTGTATATGAACTTATTAAGGTGTTTATTGATTTTAGGAGGAATTGGAGCTAAAAAGAAAAAAAGAGAAAAAAGGGGATCAAAATGGGCGTGCAAGGAAAAGAAGAAGAAGACGGACAGAACATTGTGAGCCGCGGCGCTCTTGAAGTTGGGCCGCAATGCTAGAAGCTTGAGCTGCGGCACTCAATAGGCAAGCCGCGACGCTAAGGCCTTTGCGTGGGGGCGTGAGTGGGCACGTGGCATAGTCGGCAGATTTGTCTAGCTTTGTACTCTTTGAGGAATTTGACTCCAATTTGGATTGTTATTTTCTTAGGGTTTTAGGACTTTGTTCTAGGAGTATAAATATATGTTCTTAGTGAAGTTTAAGGGTCTTGGATGCTCACAATTGCAAACCCTAGTTTTGGAGAGAAGCATGTCAAGCTAAGTTTTCTATTTTAGTTCTAAGGGATGTTGAACCTTATTTACAATTAATGGTTTGATTGAGTATTCATTATTTATTCCTTCTTATATGAAATTCATTCTTGATAATCTGATTTAATGTTTGAATGCTATTTATTTGGATTGATTTGATATAGCCAATTAAGTTAATCTAATTAATATCATCTGCTAGATTAAGGGATAGTATTACGTGTAATTGATATTATTCCTAGTCACAAGTAGCATTTAGTAATACATAATTATGGTCAAGCTTTTGAGTATGACTAAGATTATCGGAAGACAAGTTAAATAATTAGAGCTTATGTGATTGTTGCTTGGAATAGTCTAATTCCCTAATTCTTAATGTTGCTGTCATATTAAATCTAGAGAGCTTGTTTTAGGTTGTATGATTGTTAGAATCTTGTAAAAAGCTTATTTCATTAAGTGATAATTTAAGAGGAATTTCGGTTAACAGAGCTTATTGTTAGCTAGGACTATTAATTTCATTGAATGGTAAATAATGATACATTTGATTAATCCATTGTTATGAAAAGGTAAAACTGAACTGAAGAACTAAAGCTTTAATTCATTGGTTATTCAAATCATTTTAATTTCTGTTTTTATTAATTAGTTAATCAAACTCAACCCCTCCCCCCATCTTTTACTTATTGTTGAAAACGATAAAATAAATTAGAACATTATCACTCTCTATGGGATTGACCCTTGCTTGTCAATATACTGATTTCTGAGTTAGTAGAATAGAAGTAAGGATTTAATTTTGGAGTGTAAATGACAGCTACCAGTATAGTATATACTAATATGTCCGGATTCATTAACCCCACATTAGTGATCTTATGAATAGGAACATTCTCGTTTTGAGTTATTTAGATTTTAGATCTTATTAGCATGAACTCATCATGATTTTAAAAACATTACTACAAAATTATGGGTTTATCCCAATTAATTCTACCAATTAAATATGGATAAATAAATGCCTTTAAATAAATGAACTCTTTTATTAATAAATGAATAAGATTACAAAATAAATGCTTATCACATCATATGTGATTGACTTGAGGGCATACTACTTTCAATCTCCCACTTGAACTAAAGCAAATCGCCCTGGTATCTTATAACCATCTTCTCTAAGTGGCGATCAAACTGCTGCTGAGATAATGCTTTAGTAAATAGATCTGCAATGTTGTTCTAAGATACTACTCGTTCTATGGTGACATCTCATCTTTCAATGATTTCTCTAATCAAATGAAAGCGCCACAACACATGTTTAGATTTCTGATAAGACCTAGTTTCCTTGGCTTGTGCAACTACCCTAGTGTTGTCACAATATACAGGTACCGATTCTTGTATGCTAGGAATCACTCCAAGTTTTGTAATGAACTTCTTCATCCAAACAGCTTCCTTTACAGTTTTACTTGCAGCTATGTACTCTGCCTCTGTTACTGAATCAACAGTTGTTTGCTATTTGGAGCTCTTCTAACTCACTGCACCACCGTTCAAGGTAAACACATACCCTGAAATGGATTTGTTGTCATATTGGTCAGTCTGAACACTCGAGTCTATATATCCTTCTAGTTTCAAATCAAACCCACCATAAACTAGAAACACATCCTTAGTTCTTCTTAAGTACTTTAGGATATTTTTCACTGCCTTCCAGCGATCTTCTCCAGGATTGGACTGATATCTGCTTGTCACACTTAGTGCATAAGCAACATCAGGTCTCGTACATATCATCCCATATATGATAGATCCTATTGCCAAAGCATAAGGTATCTTACTTATGCGATCTCTCTCTTCCAGTGTCTTTGGGAACAATTTCTTGGAGAGATGCACTCTATGACTCATCGGTATGAGTCATCTCTTGGAGTTTTCCATGCTAAACCTCTTTAGTATCGAATCAATGTACTTTCCTTGGGTCAAGCTGATAATCCTTTTAGATCTATCTCTATAGATCTTTATTCCCAAAATATAAGATGTTTTTCCCAAATCTTTCATGGAGAAGTGTTTAGACAACTATATCTTTACTGATTGTAGCATTGGTATGTCATTCCCTATTAGTAGTATAACATTAACATATAGTACTAGGAATGTCACAACGCTCCCACTAACCTTCTTATACACACTTGGTTCATCCTTGTTTTTGATAAAATCAAACTCTTTGATCGTCTCATTAAAACGGATGTTCTATTTCGAGAAGCTTACTTTAATCCATAAATGGATCGTTGTAGCTTACATACCTGATTTGATCCATCTTTTGAAACAAATCCCTCTGGTTGTATCATATATACTTCCTCTTTGAGTTTCCCATTGAGGAAGGTCATCTTCACGTCTATTTGTCAGATCTCGTAATCATAGTAAGTTCTTATCGAAAGCAAAATTCGAATGGACTTGAGTATTACTACCGGTGAGAAAGTTTCATCATAGTCAACTCTTTGCCTTTGTTTGAAAACTTTTGCAACCAGTATGGCCTTATAGGTCTCCACCTTGCTATCTATTCCAGTTTTTCTCTTAAAGACCCATACACCCTATAGGCTTTATGCCTTCTGGAAGGTTAACCAAAGTCCACACTTGGTTCTCATACATGAAGTCCATTTCGAATTTCATGACCATTTGTCATTTCTCTGAATCTTTACTACTCATAACATTATCGTATGTAACTGGATCATCATCCTCTATGATGCGTACCTCATCATCATCATTTATGATGAATCCATACATTTCAGGTATCTTTGGCACTCTTCCAAATTCACGATTCGGTTGTGGTACAATAGGTTTCTCTACTTGGACAGGTTCCTCCATTTGATGTGTAGTATTTTGTGATTCTTGAACTTCTTCAAAATCTATTTTCCTCCCACTAACCCGTTCAAGGATAAACTCCTTTTCTAAGAAGGTAGCCTGTTTCATAATAAATATTTTTTGCTCAGTAGGATTATAGAAATAATACCCCAAAGCCTTCTTTAAGATATCCCACAAATCTGCACTTGTCAGATCTTGTCTTAAGCTTATTATTTTGAAACTTTGTCACATAAGCTGGACAACCCCAAATCTTAACATGCTTAAGACTGGGTTTCCTCCTTGTTTATAACTCATATGGAGTCTTAGGGACGGATTTTGAAGGTACCTTATTTAGTAGGTATGCAGCCGTTTCTAGGGCATAACCCCAGAAGGATACTAGAATATCAATAAAACTCATTATTAAACGCATCATGTCCTACAAGGTATGATTTCTCCTTTCAGATACACCATTCAATTATGGCATACCAGGAGGCATCCATTGTGAGAGAATACCATTACCTTTGAGATGATCTAGAAATTCATTGCTCAAGTATTCCCCTCCTCAATTCGATCAAAGAATCTTAATACTCTTGCCAGTTTGTTTCTCTACTTCACTTCTGAATTTTTTGAACCATTCAAATGATTCAGACTTGTATTTTATCAAATACACATATCCAAATCTTGAATAATCATCAGTGAATGTAATGAAATATAAATACCCTCCTCTAATATATGTTGTCATAGGTCCACACACATCAATGTGTATCAACTCTAACAACCCTGTAACTCTCTCTCCATGTCCACTAAATGGAGATTTAGTCATCTTACCCATGAGACAAGATTCACAAGTTGGATACGATTTATTATCAAATGACTCTAAAAGCCCATTTTTGTGCAACTTATTTAATCTTGTTTCATTAATATGACCGAGTCTACAATGCCATATGAAGGTATAATTCACATCATCTCTTTTTCTTTTATTACTTTGTTCATTTTGTAGAATATTTTCATGTAAGTCAAGTATATAAAGTCCATCAAGTAATCTATCAGTTCCAAACAAAGCATCATTATTATAAATAGAACAACTATTTTTCTTTATTATAATATCAAAACCTTCCTTGTCTAATAACGGAACAGAAATAATGTTTCTTATGAAAACTGAAACATAATAACAATTTACTAACTTAATAGATTTCCCCGTAGGCAGCGCTAAACTATAAGTTCCTATGGCTAATGCAGCAACATTTGCTTCATTTCTCACACGCAGGGTTACTTCTCCTTTGTTTAGCTTTCTACTTCTGATTAGGTCCTGAATAGAATTGCATATATGAGAACCACAGCCGGTATCTGATACCTAAGTAGAACTTTGACTTACAGAAAGATTTATTTCAATTATGAACAAACTTATATCTGTAACCGAAGCTTCACCAAGTTTCTTCTGCTTAGCTTCTGCAAGATACTCCTTGCAGTTTCTTTTCTAGTGTCCAGACTTATTGTAGTGGAAGAAAACTCATTTGCTATCCGCATCAGTTTTCTTCTTATTGTCCTTAGTTTGTGTCTTTCCTTTTGTCTTATTCCTTTTCTTCTTTTCAAAAGAACCTTTGGTCTCTTCCTTTTCTTGGAAGACTCATCTACCAGTATGACTTGGTCTTTCTTTGCTGGAAAGTGACTCTCCGCAGTTTTCAACATATTAAGCAATTCATGCAGGCTAACATCTAGCTTATTCATGTGAAAATTCACAATAAATTGTGAAAAAAGAGTCTGGGAGTGACTGCAAGATCAAATCTTGGCTCAACTCTCCATCTATAACAAAACCCAATTGTCCTAATTGTTCAATCAAATTGATCATTTTGAGAACATATGTCTGTACTATAATGTCATTAGTAATTCTAGATCGGAAGAGCTTCTTAGATATCTCATATCTAGCAGACCTACTTTGCTCACCATACTGATCTTGAAGGTGCAACAAAATGGTAGGTAGATCCATTTTATCGTGTTGACGCTGTAACTCGTTACTTATGGAAGCCAACATGATGTACTGAGCCACCTATGCATCATCTTGCCACTTTCTAAAAATAGCAATTTCTTCTTCAGAGGCATTTTCTACAACCGTTACAGGGACTGATGAATTTAGGACATAAGATAGCTTTTCAGCATTGAGAACTATTCTCAAATTTCTTAACTAATCCGTATAATTCGGTCCGGTTAATTTATTAGCATCTAATATGCTCCGCAATGATAATGAATTAGACATAGTAAAATTCTGTAAATGAAAATTTTAATATAACAACATTAGCATGTATTCGTTTTATTAATCACCAGATTAATTAGGTCTTTATTAAAATGGTGTCTCTCACTATTTTCTTCAAACTATATGACCCTCCATATACAGTTCGACAGATCTAGTTAAAAATCTGCTAGTGAGATCAAGGATCCTATTTCATAAATATAAAGCCTTGTGTATGCGCAACAAACTATAGCTTTATTCAATAGGTAGACAACTTTTGTCAATTACATCCCCATGTAACTCCTTTTTTCCTTTTGCCTTTTAGATTATGATGATCACGTGTGTGCACATCCGAACCAAAATTATTTAAGTTAAGTTAAACCTAACATTTCCATATAAGTGAAAAGAAAATTACAGTCCTTTTTTGTGCATAACAAAACATATTTTTGTTCAATTCTTTATAAACATCCAATTTAATAAAACAACATCTCAAATACTTAATATAAGTCTTGTGTGTGAACAACAAACTCATATGAAATACTTGATACTCTATTGTTTCACCATGCTAGAAGGCTACATTCGACATTCTTAATGTCCTTGAATGTAATCAACTTACTATTTTTCTTGTTGCTGGTTCTTGTTATTAATGGTCTCATCTTATTTAGCGCGCGTGCAAATATATATATATATATATATATATATATATATATATATATATATATCTGTCATATTAAACATACATCTCATGTATAATAATATATTAATATATAACTAGCATGTACATATAGAATACTATATTATATTTGGGATGATTATGGACTTAACTCTTGTTTGATTTACTCGAGCCACCAAGTGAACTAAAAGGTCAAACCTAGGGTATAAGAATAAAATATGAACATAACTATTACATTCATCCCAGACTTCATTACAAATGAGTCTTCAGTGTTCTTGCTCTTCAGCTACAATTTCTTAAATAATTCTACTAAATCCTATTACAATCTATTTTTCATAAAACAGAAACATTGATCAGTAGTCAAGGGGAAGTACATAGGAGGGAGATAGAATTTACACCAGAAAATTAGATAGGCGAGGTACGTAAACCCCATTTCTAAAAACTCATTCATTCAAACATCCATCAAAAATTAAATTCAATCTTATTGGTTAATGGTCCATAATCATCCCCTTTATTATCATACATATCATCACATGCATCAATAAACCATTCATCTCATGAATTATACAGTCCATATATATATATTCATATCATTTAATGGACAATAAAAGTTTGCATGAAATCTAATTCCAAGTTCAAAATAAACCTTTTATTTTAATTTAGAATTGTTGAAAACTTGAAGTGATCTGACGCCCAACACGCCACGCCCCCAGCGCCATCACCCAGCGCTGCAGCGACAGAATGCCAGCGTTGTTGCGCCTGCGATTTCCAGATCGCGTTTTTGTTTTTCCAAATCGGATTTTTCTGCATTGTTTCATAAAACATGATTATATACTAACAATTATGCCCAATCAAATTGTTCTAAACACATATCAATGATACAGAATCAGAATAATTAATAATTTGCATAAGGATGACTCTGATACCACTGTTAGTTTGCAGAATTAAGAACATACATACAATCACATGTATATAAAGCGGAAGCATGACATAAATCATATTTAAATTTTTTTTGCAATCCTAGGATCACCTTGATGTGATATTATTAATCGAGGAAGGATAAAAGATATACTTTAAGAAGATGAATCAACTCTTTGATCTGATCTTCGAGTCTCAATCATTTGATCCTCCGCGCTTCTTCAAATCCACGGATCAAATATCAACTACTCGGTGTATGCAGCGCTCTAAAGGTGATCCATCAAAAGATTATTGATTGAAAAAGTAAATTTAGGTTTCTATAAACCTTGGGTGGCTAGCCCTAATTCTCTCTCTCTTTCATAACTCCTTAGGTTGTAGAGAATTGTTATGTAGTATTTTTATACTCACAGTAACATTAGTTCCCAATCTATCATAAGGCCTCTCCTTATATAGACTTATCCTCTTCCTAAACTATTTAGGACTTAGGGTTTTAATTCAATTCCTAAACTATTTAGAAACTAAATTATTTATAATAATAATAAGAATACTTCTTATTAATTTATAATTAGTATTTCTTCAAATACTTAATTATAAATATTACGCTATTTCATTTATTCCATTATAGTATAAATTAAATACACTTAATTTATTATTATTAAGCCAGTTACTTCTAAAATAATAATTTTCTTTTATGGTGTGACCATTTAGGTTCAATATTATACTGGCAGTAGAATAAATAAATTAGAACCATTCTAATATTATTTATAATGAATTAAACTCGTTTAATTTAAATATAAATAAATATATTTAGTTTACATCATGAGTGACACCTCTCAGCATATCATAACTATCCGGATAATACAATTCAATCCTTCTATCATATAATGACCCAATCAAACATAAAATATAGAATTTCTGACAAGTTTTATTTATTTGATCATATGCATTTCGATTCTAAAATGCACAACTCTAGTTAATGTAAATTAGAAACTCCTTTCTAATTTTCATTCACTTTAACCAAGGATTTCTGAGTTGTCACTTATCGAATCGCATATGACATTCTCTCCCTATACTGGAAGTGGTAGATCCTTTGTTGATCATTCACCTACCTCCGTGTACACTTTATTATACCCGAACATACCCTTTTATATACCCTAAGAGTCTTAATGAATATGACAAAGTATAACTTAGAATATACAACGTACTATAATGATCTCAAGTTCAAGGATCACTTGTACTACTATCACTATAGAAACTCCTATTGTCAGGCAAGTAAAATTTTATTAGGTATTCCTTTAAGCGAGTCACGTTCAGTGCACTTATTCTCTAATAAGCACCTACATACTTGCTTTAGTGTCTCCACACAAATGATTATGAGATCAATCATCCTTTTCAAAAGAGCAAGCATAGTATGTACAAATATGTCCAAATTCACTAACCCCACATTTAGTGATCCTATATAGGAACGTTCTAGTTTTGAGCTATTTAGATTTTAGATCTTATTAGCATGAACTCATCATGATTCTAAAAGCATTGCTATAAAACTATGAGTTTATCCCAATTAATTCTACCAATTAAACATGGATAAATAAATGCCTTTAAATAAATGAACTATTTTATTAATAAATAAATACGATTACAAAATAAATGCTTATCACATCCTATGTGATTGGCTTGAGGGCATACTACTTTCACAATGTGCAGCTAAATTCTCTGAGAGCTTATGACAAGGTCTATCTAAACACAGACCTTAACATTAAGTTTATGAGAGCTCTTCCCAACAAGTGGGATGCCAAGACAACTGTCATCCGAGAATCAAAGAACCTGCACGAAATGACTGTGTAGAAGCTCTACGGTAATCTTCTTACCTATGAGCTAAAGCTGAATTAGAGGGCAGAGACAATCTCTGAAGGAAAGAAGAAAGAAAGATGAGTTGCGCTCAAGGTGTCAGAGGCAACTTCCAAAGCCCTAGTTATCGAGGACTCAAAATATAATGATGAAGATGATGATGAAGATATCGCGCTGCTAGCCAGAACGTAAAGAAAGTTCATGTGCAAAGGCAGAAACAGCAAGCCAAGAAAATACTTCAACAATAACAACAATAACAGAGATCATGTCAAGGTTCTATGCTATAGCTGCAAGAAGCCGGGACATTATATCGCAGAGTGCACCAAACCTCTGCGAGAAGAGCTAAAGAAGGGCAAGAAGAAGTCAGCCCCAAGGAAGGAATCTAAGGGCTACAAGAAATTTTAGAAGAAGAAAGATAAGGGCCTAGTTGCTGAAGGTTCGTGGAGTGACTCGGAGAACGACACAAGCTCTGAGTCGAGTGAAGATGAAGGACCCCATGTGGCCAACCTATACTTAATGGCCATTGAAGCAGATGCTGGCAACACCACTGATCGTCAAGAAATTGACATCAATGAGGTATTTGACTTCAACTCCCCTAATGTAGATATTAATAATTTAAGAACTGCACTACATGACAATACTATATGAAATGGTTCAGGGTTTTATTAAAGGACCATTCTCTTCTTCAAGAGGAGAAAGAGAAAGTTCAAGTAGAACTAGAAACAACTCTATAAAGTGTTGCCTCTCTCTCCAACCTTGAGGCGGATAATGAGAAATTGAGACAGATAACTAAGCATAGTGCACACAGAGAGTCAATCCTAACCTCTAAGATAGAGGATTTGGAGAAGATGATTTCTACATGAAATCGATATTTCTCGTCTATGGACTCCCTAATCACCAGTTAGAGAGCAGTCTCTGACAGGTCAGGTTAAGGGTTTAGGGATTCTTCCTCAGATCCAATTATGGACAAATCTATGGAGATTAACAACAATAATACTTCTTCATCCCACAAAGGCATTATGTTCATGAAATCTAAAGAGGCTGCTGAGCCTATTATTCGTAGCTGCCCCGATCTTTGTGGATCAAATGGTTATTCTTAAGAATAATCGATCACATATTGGCCTAAGATTTGTGAAATCACAGAGTAAAGTCTACTTTTAAGCCTCGAAGAGTCGAAGAGTCAAGTAAAACTAACTTTACGAACCAACTAGGCCTGAAACGTAGAGTTGACTTCTACTCTATGAAACCACAAAATCGTAAAGCAGTATAGAAGTAGAGAGAGATTTAGCTAAGAAGAAAGGTTGTTCATGGTTATGGTCCACATGTGTCTTTGATGGGAAGAAATCCACACACCCACACATGCATCATGTTAAATGTTATACATGTCATAATTATGGTCATATATCTGCTATGTGTTATTTCAATGATTATTATCTTATTCATTATCGACCTAAAATCAATCAAATTTGGGTCTCCAAAGGAACTAACAAGTCAGGACCCAAGTAAGTTTGGGTACCAAAATAAAAGCTGATTTTTATTTAGGTACAAAGCTCCACTAGGTCTTATCTGGTATTTGGATAATGGATGCTCAAGATATATGACCGATAACAAGGCACTCCTGTCGAACTTCAAAGAAAAACATGGTCCTGCAGTTGTCTTTGGAGACAACAATTTTGGAAAAACTCGAGGATATGGCTCAATTGGGAATGGTTTAGCAAAGTTGCATATGTTGAAGGGTTAAAGCACAATTTGCTAAGCATCAATCAACTGTGCAACAAAGGGCACCAAGTTATCTTCCTCAACAACTAGTGTCAAGTTAAAGACCTGGAATCCAACTCGTTGAAGCTGACCGGGACTAGGGAAGGCAACGTATATGTGGTAAACCTTACAGAATTAAGTTCCTCAGAAACAACCTGCTTCTTTGCTAAAGCTTCAGAAGATGTTAGCTAGCTGTGGCATCGAAGGTTATCCCACCTGAACTTCAAGAGCATGTCAAAGTTTGCCTCCAAAGACCTAGTCTCAGGCTTGCATAAGCTCAACTTTGTTAAAGAAAGACATTGCAAAGCCTATCAGCTGGGAAAGTAAATGAAGACCTCATTTAAAAGCAAGACAGTCAACTCCATCGATAGGCCCCTGCAGTTGCTTCATATGGATCTCTTCAGGCCTATCCCAACTGTCAGTCTTGGAGGAAAAAGATACTCACTAGTGGTAGTTAATGATTACACCAGATTCACATGGGCATTCTTTCTAAGCTTTAAAAACGAAACCAGCAGTCAACCAATCAGATTCTTCAAGGTGGTGGAGAATGAGAAAGGCGAGAAGATTAAAGCAATAAGGAGTGATCATGGAAGAGAATTCGACTACTCTAAGGTAGATCAGTTTTGTAAGGCAAATGGAATTCATCATAATTTCTCAGCACCAAGAACTCCACAACAAAATGGAGTAGCTGAGAAGAAGAATAGAACGCTAATCAAAATAGGAAGGACATTTCTAGCACCGGCCAAACTCCCTGAATATTTTTGGACTGGAATTGTCAACACTACTTACTACACTCAGGACAGATCGCTGATTCACTCTACGTTCAAGTAGACGCCCTACGAGTTATGGAGAGGAAAGAAGCCAAATATAAGCTATTTTCATGTATTCAGATGTGCATGTTACATCCTCAACAATGGAAAGAGATATCTGACCAAGTTCCAGCCCAAGTCAGATGAAGGAATATTTCTTGGATACTCTACGGACAACAAAGCCTATAGAGTGCTCAACAAGAAATCATTAAATATTGAAGTCTCAGTCCATGTTACCTTTGACGAATCTGACTTAGGAGAACCAAGGAAGGTTGTATCTTTCGACGAGATCGTAGAGCAGGAGAACCCTATGATCGATGATTCTGAACTTGTAGAGCCAGACCCGACGATCATAGTGCCGAAAAAATAGATCGTAGAGTCTATAGTGCCAGATATGGAAACTTTACGAATTAAAGACTCAACAGATCATGAACCAGAACTTGAAGAACTCAGACAAAAAAGCACAAGGACCGACGTTTCAACAGGAAGCAGATGGGCAAGAGATTAAACCCAGGACTTGATCATTGGGGATCCCAATGTAAGGATTAGGATAAGGTCGGCTACCTAGAATGAATGCTTCTTCTTAAGCTTTCTATCTCAGATGGAGCCCAAAAAGATCGAAGAAGCTTTAAAAGACTCAAGCTGGATTGAAGCTATGCAAAAGGAGTTGAACTAGTTCGAGAGAAGCAAAGTCTAGAGGCTAATCCCAAGATCAAAAAATCATCCAGTCATCGGCACTAAATGGATTTTTAGGAATAAGATGGATGAAGATGGGGAGATCACAAGGAACAAAGCAAGGTTGGTGGCCAAAGGATATTCGCAGCAAGAAGGGATTGATTATGATGAGACCTCCACTCCTGTTACCAGATTGGAAGCTATCAGAATGTTTCTTGCATATACGGCTCATATGAAGTTCAAAATCTTCCAAATAGATGTCAAAAGTGCATTTTTGAACGGAGAGCTTCAAGAAGAGGTTTATATAAAATAATCTCCAAGTTTTGTCAATCCAACCTTTTCTGATTATGTCTATAAATTAGATAAAAACACTTTATGGTTTAAAGTAAACACCTAGGACATGGTATGAAACACTCACTAATTTTTTGATTGAAAAAGGATTCACTAGAGGTAGGGTAGACACAACACTATTCCTTAGGAAGCATAAAGATAAAATTTTGTCAGTACAAATTTATGTAAATGATATTATTTTTTGTTTTACTGATGAGAAATTATATGTGAGATTTGCCAAGTTAATGCAGAGCAAGTTCGAGATGAGTATGATGGGTGAGCTGAACTTTATCCTTAGACTTCAAATAAAGTAGACTGATGAGGGAATCTTCATTAACTAGGCCAAGTATATTAAAGATTTTCTTAAGAAGTATGATATGGAATTAGCCACTCCTATGAAGACTCCTATGGCCTCTGCAACAAAGCTTGACAAGGATGAAAATAGTAAATATATTAATATAACTCAATACAGAGGTATGATAGGCTCTCTCCTGTACCTAACTACAAGTAGGACATATATTATGTTCGCTACCTGTATTTGTGCTAGGTTTCAGGCTAATCGTAAGGAATCTCATTTAACTATTGTAAAAAAGAATTTTCAGGTATCTCAAGGGAACTTCATATTTGGAACTATGGTATCCCAAGAAATCTCCCTTCGATCTAATAGGGTATTCAGATGCAGATTTTGCAGGATGCAAGATTAACAAGAAAAGCACTAGTAGTACATGTCAAATGCTAGGGAATAGGCTTGTCTCATGTGTTAAAAATTGCATGTTTAATTTGATAATGTGATATTGATAATGTATAAATGTTCAGTAGTTTTTTGTAATGTCCTTAATAAGAATATAATGTATAAGGACTTAGAATAAAACGATCAAACTTGTTAGGTTGGTCTCATGAGCTGAATTGATGTATAGATAAGATTAAATCGATCGTACAGCAATATTAACCGATCGTAAATTTACTCTGACATTTTTTAGAGTTTATTAAAGATAGCAAAGTTAGCTATGCTATCATAGAGCATCTAGTGCAAGATCGCTTAGTCTGCTAGAAGTTCACAGAGTTAAGTCAAGATTGCAGAATCTGTAGAAAGATCACAAAGCTCTCTCAAGGATCGTAAAGTAAAATAAAGATCGTAGAGTTTGCTCTAAGATCGTAAAGTAAAGAGAAGGTCGTAGAGTCTGCTCAAATATCGTAGAGAGCATATCGTAGAGCGTCTCTCTACTCGTAGAGCAAGCAGTTGTAGAACGGAATATAGAGTTCAAGATCGTTGAGCAATTCAAGCCTCAAGCTCTAAAACCCTCATGAAGCTCTACAATCTGTCTTAGTCGTAGAGCATGTCAGACCTACAATGAGGAGCCTTGTAGAGTGAAGATCTCAAAGATATTTGTCAATCATTCCTAATTCAAATAAAAGATCAGATAATGTTGTGTCTAACAACAAACTTGGCAATGTGACATCACTCACAAGTGGTAGCTGCTACAGTCTGATATGATCAGTCAGAGCTAAAAGTCTGACACATTTACCTTGGAAGTGAACTTCATACATCTTCTAGGATCAGTACATTAAATGCACAACGGCAACTCTCCAACGGGAAGCTCTGAAGGTGGTCTATAAAAGGGCAAAAAGATTCAAGTTAATAGTAATGAATCACCAATCATCAAGCTGAATCTCTGCCAAAGTTCTAAGAGCTCTACTCTACGAAAAGAGAACTTCTTGTTCTGCTACTAAGTCTTCAGAAGCCAAGCTTAAATGCAACTTAGTAGCACCTCAGACAATAACTTATAACTGTGATTCATCTGGTCTTAGTGACCATTGTACCAAGTCTAAGTTACTTGAAGAGTTCTAAGTGAACTAGTTTAAGTGACCATTGTCTTAGTGACATCTGCCGAGTCTAAGTGACTTGAATGAGTCTTCATGATTTATTGTAATAGATCTTAGTAATCTGGTCTACATGACCCTGCATCCTTAATGAATTTCATACTCGTAGGGTAGAAGAGTGGACTAGAAGTTATTTGTACTTTGAACCACTTAAAACATCTTGTGTCATTTACTTATTGCATTTACATTTTGCTTATTATCTGCTATATATGTTCTGACTGAAATCCATAAGAACTAAATTCATAACTGTGATTTCATTATATCTTTGAAGGGATTTCAAACTAATATTTCGATGTGCTTAATTAAATTGATTTAATTAATTATCTGGTAATACATTCTTAAATAACCAAAAAGTTTTTAAATGATCTATTTAACCCCCCTTCCAGATCTCTTTTGTGCCTTTGGGAAACAACAAATGGTTTCATAGTAGGTTCTCTTGAACGTTTGCAAATCACTTTGAGTTGATTTATGACACACAATAAAACCAGTTCTGAGCTTGGTGGTGGAAATAAGCCACCCCTCTGTAATAAAGAAAAAATTGCTAACTGAAAAGTTCGTATGCAGGCGTATATGGATGCTATAGATGAAGATCTATTTGATGCTGTAATCAGTGGCCCATATATTCCGACAAAGCTCTCACCAATAACTGATGATTCAAATAAGATGATTGTCAAGCAAATATTTGAATGGATAGACAATGAGAAGAAGCTGGTGCAACTGGACAAGAGAGCTAAAAATATCATGTTCATGGCTCTAGAAGATGAGCTATTCAAAAATGTGGTCAATTGCACAACAGCTAAGGAGATTTGGGAAGCCATGTTGGTAATGCATAAAGGACCTAAAGAAGCCAGAGAGAATAAGCAGTCTCTGACTCAATAATATGCAATGTTTTCTCATGTACTTGGAGAAAACATAACTACTATATATGAAAGGTTCAATGTGCTGTTAAATTCTTTGAGAGCTTATAGAAAAGTCTATCCAAATAAGGACCTTAACATTAAGTTCATGAGAGCACTGCCTAGTAAGTGGGATGTTAAAACCACTGCCATTCGAGAATCAAAGAATTTACAGGAGATGACTGTGCAGAAGCTCTACAGTAACCTTCTTACCTATGAGCTGGAGCTTAACCAAAGGGCAGAGATCATTTTAGAAGGCAAGAAGAAAGAAAGAGGTGTTACTTTTAAGGCATCAGAAGTAGCCTCCAAAGCCCCAACAGTAGTAGAGTCTGATGGTGATGATGTTGATGAAGATAATGATGAAGATATAGCGCTGCTAGCCAGAAGGCTGATAAAGTTCATGCGTAAGGGTAACAGCAGCTGACCAAGAAAGTACTTCAACAACTGTCGATGTTGGAAAATAATTTTTTTTCTAATTTTGTGTTTCTACCCTTTTTAAGATTTTGATTTATTTATTACGCTTTAAAAGGTGATCTTTAGAAAAAAAAATCCGACATAAATGTCGACGGGGTTTTGAAAGGTTGATTTTAATGATAGACCAATTATACATAGCCATAAGTTGGTAAAGATTTAAATGGATGTACCAACTCATCTGAATTTTTAAATTTTCGCAATATGGCTCAATATGTGACTTCATAAAATTTGTCTCGAAACCGAGGTTCATATAGTTCGGGGGCTTGCTTAAGCGAAGGGAAAGTATTAGGCACCCCCCGACTTCCGTGAAAATACGGTTACCGCGTCTTAATATTTTTCTAAGTGTGAAGGGAAAGTATTAGGCACCCCCCGACTTCCGTGAAAATACGGTTACCGCGTCTTAATATTTTTCTAAGTGTGAAGTGTATGTGTGTGTGTGTGTGTGATTCTTGGAGAAAATATGCCTAGCTTTAAGTCGAAATCGTGAGGAGTGCATTATTTTGAAAGGAGCTTTAGAACCTCTTTGAGACTATGCGCACGGGATTTGATTTTAGAAAAAGGTTCATTTTAGCTTTGATTTTGATGAAAAACCTATCCGGGGTGACATTTTGGAAAATATCATTTTTAAACCCTTCGTCAAATAGGAGTCAAGATTCTTTGTTACTTTCAATTTTAGCTTAAAGTGGTCTTACTAACCCGAGTGATTTGAGTTTGAATTTAAAAGATCTTTGTTGTTTTGTTTAGAAATCGTTTCTTTGTGATAAATGGGAAATTAAAAATAGGGTCGGGGTGATCCATTGGCATGAAAGCCATCTCAATAGTCCTAAACACCCGCAATCGCAATTTTCACTATCAAGAGGCCTTAAATCTGGTTCTCATAGGATAAAACCCTTTATACCGTTTTAAGGCCCAAATTTACATTTACAATGATCGGATGATAACTTTATAATTGAAATAATGTCCATCGTAGGAATTAGATCAAGATCCGATTCGAGGATCCCGACTTCAATATTCCTAGGATCACATCGTGATAAATAATACATTGAACTAAAGAAATAGATCGGGACTTAAATCAAGAAATATATCCCACATCGACTATCAGGTGATTCAATAGTTGGAATCCCTTGGCGGCGGTTCGATGGGACCCCCTTTACCACTAGATACGAATCTAGGGTTATACAGAGTAAGCAAAATAGACTTAAAACATTGAAAATGACTGGATCCGCACTAGATCTAAGCCGAATCTAGCATAAAGGTTAAAGTTTTGAACTTTGAAACCGCCAAGAAGCTAGATTCAAGATAGATCTAGGGTCGATCTAGTGAAAAGATTCAAACTTTAACAATTTCAAGATAAAACAATCGGTACAAATGATTTAAATCTAGGAAAAACCGATAAAAGATGCAATAATCGAGAAATAAACGAACTTTAGGCACAACAATAGACAAAACACAAAAGATCTAATAGATCTACATTGAATTTATGAGAAAGATTGAATCTTTCACCTTGGGGTATGAGATTTGGCACTTTCTTGCTCTTGAGTGTGTATAGATCTAGCTAATCTAATGCAAAATTTGAGAAAATCAAACAATTTTGAACTAATTCTCGAGCTCCTTTTCTAAAATTCTTTACTTTCTCTCTCTAAGATTCTTCTTTTCTTCAAAGATCTGTTGAAAATCAACATATGTAGGCTTCCTTGGGCAGCCGCAGGTGCATCTGCTGCTGGCCCAGGTGGGGCCCACTTGCCTTGGTTTTCATGTCGTGTAGTCGGCTTTTCATCTTATTTGCTGAAATGTCCGTAACTTTCAATCTAGGAAGAGTTGGGAGACGTGTCATACTATTCTGAAAAGCTCTTTCCGATAGCTTCGCAATGATATATTGTTTGCTCAATTCTGAGTTTGGGAAGATAGGTAAATGGGAAGTAACCATCCTCGGTTAGATGTCAGCTAGTCGTTCGTCTTGCCTTGCGCTACAACGTTTATAACTTTTAATCTGGGGACAACTGGGAGGCATGCCATACCATTCTGAAAAGCTCTTTCTGAGGGCTACCTAATGACATAGGTTTAGCCCATTATGAATCCAAGAAGATGAAGCAAAAGTAGAAATATATCTTCCCGTAGATGTCAGATAGTCAAGCGCCATGCCTTGCATAGTTCCTCGCTTGATATTCACCATGGTAGCTTCTTGTACTTTGATCTGGGCCCCAAAATCTTCTATTTGGATGTCTCGTCCTCTGGCTGAAATGATTCTTTTATCCTCCTGCCAGGTTTAGAAAAATAAATAAAATTTTGGGTGTCTACAAATGCCCCTCTTTGTCGTGTTTATGCAATACAATGAAATGAGCATGCCAAAGATATAAACACCCAATCCATGACATGATATATTGATAGTGCAAAAGGATGAAAAATAGTTATATAATGATGTAATGATGCAAAATGCTTTAAACTACTATGTAGATCCACTGGGGATATTGTCATTGTATTGACATCGCCGGGTCTCGTCCCCAATGCTTTGTTGAGTCTCGTCCCCAACAGGTTTAATCATCAGGTCTCATCCCCGATACTTTTGTTGAGTCTTTTCCCTAACGGGTTTAATCATTAGGTCTCGTCCCCGACACTTGTGTTGAGTCTCGTCCCCAATAGGTTTAATCATCAGGTCTCGTCCCCGACGCTTTTTGTTGAGTCTTCTCCCCAACGGGTTTAATCACCAGGTCTCGTTCCTGACACCTTTTTGTTAAGTCTCGTCCCCAACAATTTTAATCACTAGGTCTCGTCCTTGACACATTTTGTTGAGTCTCGTCCCTAACAGGTTTAATCATCAGGTCTCATCCTTGACACTTTTTGTTGAGTCTCTTCCCCAATGGGTTTAATCACCAGGTCTCGTCCCTGACACTTTTTGTTGAGTCTCGTCCCCAATGGTTTAATCACCAGGTCTTGTCCCTAACACCTTTTTATTGAGTCTCGTCCCCAACAGATTTAATCACCAGGTCTCGTCCCTACACTTTTTATTGAGTCTCTTCCCCAATGGGTTCAATGTCGTTTAATCATAAAAAGACACATCTTCTTTAGTGTTTATCTATATTTTCTCATTTTTGATCCGTTTTTTACCGTTTTTCTCATTTTTTCTCATTCACTTTTATTTTTATTTTTTTTATCATTTTTCATCATTTGGTATCTTAAGACCCATTGTTATCAGATTTCAGATTCTCGCGACCATCATTGCCGAAAATGACGATTTTAGGCTTTAAAAATGCATTTTTTTTCGTGGTTGCACCTATTTAGACCGAAAGGGGCGCGCCTTGACCTGTCGTGCACCAAAATAAGAGGAGTGGGGCCCATTGGACTTGGCCGCAGAGGCATCTGTGGTTGACTACGGATACATCTGTAGCTTCCCGTAGTGGGTATATCCCACGCGCGCAGCTTTGTCTTTTCATTCTTTATGTATCCTTCTGACTCTTCTTCTTGTATTCTCTTGCGTTTCCATGCACATTTTCACATATTTTCGACTCCGTACATTCGTTCGTTTAATTGCAGGTAACGCATTCCCATAACTTTTATGTTTCTTTTGACTCCGTTTCGTTGTATTGTGGATGCTAGTTGGTTAGAACGCAATGTATCAAAAATGTATGCTCTAATGACTTGATAAAAATGTTCTGCTTTGATGCATGCATGTATTTTAATATGCTAGACGCGTAGATGTAAAAATTTTCATGATCTGGTCACGTTTTTTGGCGCATATTTTTGATAAAAATTATCTGCTTTAATGTTGGAATTGACTTCTTATGAAAGTTTTTCATTTTTCAAATATTTTTACTGCCATTATTCACTTTCGTTTGATTTATACTGTCCTATTAAAATATGAAAAAATCGTATATTATGCATATTTCTTGTGTTGTGCCTTGGGGACCTGTAAATGGTCACGTGTGCATGCCATTGTGCATGGGGATAGTGCATATTATAGGGGAGACTCTGGCAAAAAAAATTCGTAGGTCAGATGATTGTCCAAGATTAGGAACCTAGGAATAAAGACATAGGCTTCCCTAAAGGCTCCTGCAGACCATGCATGATGATGTGCCCAAATATGTTTGTGTATTTTGACATTAAATATAGGATCAGACGGGGCGTAACTTATGTTGAGATGGTTAATCTTTATTTAGCCATGGCCCCAGGTACTTCTTCCTCCCACCGGCATCCTTAAGAGTTCGTCGTCGTAGGGCAGCTGCTGCTTCATCCCCTCTCATTACTAGATAGCCCCGACGCCTGACGGAGGCCTGCATTCGACCGATCGGGGTAGATCGAGCCGATGATGCTGATATGGATGAGGATCTTCCTGATATTGACACAATTGTTCTACCCTTTCGCGGTCATTCATTTCTTAGCGCACGAGTGGCCATTCCAGATCTTTTAGGACTTTATTTGAGTCGTCATCCGTTAGTGCACTTGTGCGCTAACGAGGTATATTTATGAAATACTTGAGTCATTTTGATCCCCCGTCGTAGTTGTCTTAATTCCCAGTATTGCAGGTCCCAGAGTTTACACAGCCTCGGGGTAATTGGTTAAGTGTTTACTCCCTTTATCGCACCTTTTATGACCATTACTGGGCTCGAGTAGATTCTTGGGGTTTCGAGCGTTTCTTCACTATAGCCCCACGAAGTTGCCCCTGGGGTTATCTTCGTGCTCTGTCCGATAGATGGTTCCACCAAAGCCAGTCTCTTCATTTGCTGGACTGCAAGGTGACGATAACACCTTTGGATTGGCGCTATAATACGGGCATTGAGTTTACTGGCCATCGGGTTGCTCTGAATGCTAGTATCTCCCCAACGGTTGTCTGTGCACTACTGGGATTCTCTCCTCGTGATAGGGTTTGAAAGGCCCACAACATTCGTTCTGGAGCTCTGGCGATCGATGCTATTAGAGGAGCTTTATCGGAGTCGTTCCTCGCGGACTCTATCGAGCGTGATCGGCTTCTTCATTGACTTTTTTTGATCATTATGAGGGGTTATTTCCTGGCGAACAACTCTGCTACCATTCATTTCAGCATAGCGGGCGCCATCCGAGGCGTGGATCGTATCGGGGAGTATGATTCGGGATCGTTCATGTTTGCATACTTCCTCCAGGGTATGCGTCTTCGCTCGGAGGGACAGACCAACGCTTGGCTTAGCTTTTTCCCTTTTCTCTTGGTAAACTTCTTTGGAATTATTCCTTTTTCATAGTTCAGTTCACTTTCGTCATTTTTATTGTTGAAGTTGTTATTGTTCTTTTCAGTTCTACGCTCATGAGAGGTTCCCGTGCATTCGTCCGGTTATCACTTTGAGTTTGGATACCGATCCCCGGGGTCGTCGATGGCATCACACCACTCTGGAGGAGGTCCTTATTTCTGACAGCTTTGCCCATTGTCGACTCCAGCTTGAGCTGATTATCGCCTCCGACGTGGTATGGGTTCCGTATACAGCTGAACATCTGGCCATGGGTTTTGAGGGTTGTTTCTCGACCGGACCAGAGTTTGCGTTATCCACTCGTCGCATTCCCATGTTGACCTTTGGAGGATGGGAACTTTACCTCGGGGAGCGGGCATTCTGGTGTGTTTCAGGGGAGATCTGCATCCCCTTCCATCCTCCTCCTCGGAGATTGTGGCCTGTCGATGTATAGATTGTAGAGATTCCCCTTGATGGTATGGATGGATTCCTGCTGTCGGATGGTCCTAACAACTCAGAGGATTTTACCGTCTAGTGGAGGCCTCGGACTATTGGCGCCCAGACCCGAGCTACACATTTCCTAAGGGATCTTGTGCCTGGATCAGTAGTGATGTCTGACTGGATGACATGTATTCGTGAGCCTACACATCAGGCCTAGATTGCTAGTTTGACTCATCAGGTGGATCAACTATGCTTCTTCATCCGCCAGCTGGGTAGGGACCCGTCAGAGGCTTACATATGTGATCCTGCTGGATTAGGCACTAGTTCTTCATCTGGTCTAGGTGTCGCTGATATTTTGGAGGGAGAAGCCCTGCCCTTTTAGTGTCCTGATTTGAACTTTGATCCAGAGGCGCCGAGCCAGGAGGACTTAGCTAAAGTTGGCCGGTTTGACGATGATGTTGCCTTTTGTAGATGACTTAAATTTCATTTAGCAACTTTGTATCAGTTGTTGGGCGCATGTGCCCCTTTCCCTGTATATTTTGTTTTTTATGTTTTCATGTATTGTATAGAGATGATGCTTATGTAAAAAAAAAATTATATACAATTCGCAGTTTTATATGTATGGATCAGTTAGAGATGCTAATGTACATGGTTGTTTATTTTTATTTATCATGATGCATGCTTATTATATATAAACTGCATAAGATTGACCCATGTGTAGCCTTTTGATATTGTTTTTACAGATGGCCTCATCTTCTATTACTCGTTTGGGTCATCATTCCACTGGCAGTATTGCTTCCAAACTTAGGAATTGGTTCGATGATCTGCCCGTCGAGGATCGTTCTACGGTTGGTAGATTATTGAGGCATTCGCTGTCATTTTTATCCTTCCAGGTGTCGGAGGGTTTTGTTGATGCTATGATCGCTCATTGGACTCGAGCTCGTCATGTTTTCCGGTTTGGGTCTTTAGAGCTAACGCCGACCCTTGAGGAGTATGATTGTATTACAAATTTGCCTTTAGTGGGCCCTTATGCTCGGGTTCCTATGGGTTACATGTTAGAGTTTATGCCCTATAGGCCAATTATTTAATGTAATTGCTTAACATTTCTTTTGATATTTGATTGAATAAATGAATTATTTTATTATGGTTTCATTTACTGTGTTATATAAATGTTAGCATAATAAAAGTCCTTAGAATAATGATACAAATTATATAGCTTCAAGTATGTGACTTGAACATGAGATTATATAATTACAATAAGTATCATTACTCTTAAATGTCTCTAGTCGAGTATCATTGAGAATGGGACAACAATGATACATTGAGACTAGTATGTGGATTGACTGATGGCCAAATTTCATTGGTCATTAATATATGAGATATTAAGTCAATGCATAGGTACATGTTAGAGAACAATGTACTGGACATACCTATCATGAGAATTCTACGTGGAGCATTATGCAAAGTGTCATAAGCAATTCTCGTAGTGACAATGATGTAATGGTCCTCCAACCTGAAATCACTATATTACTGTAGACACCCAAATTTTGCGTTTCCTTGTACTAACCATGACAGGAGGGCGAAATCGTCAATTGAACCGGCTTGCGGGAGCAAAGGAGCGGGCACAAGGGCGAGCGCCCAATACCGCCGCAATGTTTTGGCAACCCAAGCTTACATGACAATAAAGCCGTCCAAGGCAGGCATTTCCGAATGAGGTGGCACGTCTCCCGGAAATTCCCGGACTGCAGAACACGAGCCTGTCAACGAAAACCGACGTTGCGGCACGAAAATCGAGGCGTGGCACGAAAATCGAGAAAGTCAAGCCCGCCAGCCGCGGATAGATCTGCGGCCAAGTGGGTGCGCCAGCACGAAAACCGGGAAATCAGCACTACCAGCTGAGTGCGATGGGAGGCGTGCCAGCTGGCCAGCCGCAGATCCATCTGCGGCCAGCCGCAGATAGATCTGCGGCTGGCTTTGGCCAGCCTATTTAAGCTCGGCAGCAGGCAGCATACAGGAGGTTGGGCAGTTTGCGGAAGAAGAAGAAATCAGCAGCAGTTTTAGCTCGGAAATAGAGAGAAATAGCAAAAAATTCTTGCAACAATTGAGAGAAAAAGAGAGAAATTTCCTTTGTTGTTAGATTATATCATATACATCTCATATTTCCCTCAATACACAAGTTTCTACACAATTTTGGTATCATTTGCAAGGTGAAAATCTCATTATTTTTGCAACTTCTATCATGTTATTTGGCTAAATTTAATTGAAATTTTCAAGAATATTATTGAGCAATCATGGATTAGGGATTATTGGTGAGGGTTCCATTGGAACAAAATTCTTCCTAATAATCCGATGATATCTAATTGGTGAAATTTCTAGTTTGTTTATGGATGTATATTAGGCGTAATTTAATTGAGTGTATTTGTAGGATGTGTTAGGCAATCTACGTTGTTATAATTGAGTATTCAATTTGAGAGTGTGTAGCAATCGTGGTTGTGAGCCTAGGAAAGCGACCCCGTGGTTCAAATCCGATGATGGACGTTTGGTGTATGTAATAGATTCAAGAGGCTTGTTTTGTAGTGTGTAACCATTGGGCCTTAAAACGACGCTAAGGCGAGAATCGGGTTTAAGGCCCCGAAATAGTGAAATTTGTGATTGTTGGCGTTCGGGGACATTTTGATGGCTTACATGCCCATGAATAGCCCCGACGCGTGTTTATGCTCGATTCGATTTATGACGCGAAATTGATTTCAAAGCTAAATGATAAGATTTTCATAAAAATCAAGCAAAGTAGGATATTCGAATCACGAGGTTAAAATTTGAGAAATGTTAATGAATGTCGATTCCTATCTAACGAGGAAGCTAAAGAAAGATCGTTTTCCAAAACACCACACAAAATGATTTTGCAAATAAGTAACGTTTTATTAAATCTTTGTGCATAGGGTGAAAGAGATCCTAGAAATTGCCCATCATTTTATGAAAGCAACGTATAGATCTCGATTCCTATTTTGACGAAGGTTTAAAACTCTTGTTTCGTTAAAACGACACTTAATGAAAATCCCATAGTTTTGGACAATTAAAATCAAACCTTTCTCATAAAGAATAAAGCTTTCTCGGGTATGCCGAAAAGACGTTCCGAAGTATTCTCAAAGTAAAACACGATTTTCCCTAAAATCCAAATGATTCTTTCATACAAACTCACCACAACATTCACATAAGCACACACACACACACACGCACGCGCACACACACACATTTCATGAATTAAAGGATAGGAAAGCATTAAGATTGCGGTAACCGTATTTCACGGAAGTCGAGGGGTGCCTAACACCTTCCCCTCACTTAAGCAAGCCCCCGAACTCTATGAATCTCGATTCGCAGACCAATTAATTCGGAGTCACACATGAGCCAGCGATTTATAAAAAACGAAAACTCGGATGAGTTGGTACATCCATTTCAAATATACCAACTGGCGACTCTGGTTAATTGGCTCATCATAAAAACGATCTTTCAAAACCCCGTCGACATCAATGCCGACCTTTTCCAAACGTCATCTAAATCAAAAGGCTAAAATTGGAAAAGAAGAGAAAGAGAAAACCCGGCGTCGACAGCTGGCGACTCTGCTGGGGACCATTAGAGGGCTTAAGCCGCGTTCAAATCTTGATGCTATTCTATCCTTTAAAAATTCATGAATATGTGTGTGCATGCGATATGTTGATCTTTTGATTTTTGTTGTGTGAATGCGTGTTTTGTCCAATGAATGAATGATTGAATGGAATGGATTTACTTTAAAGAAATCATTTGCATACGGTGAGGACGATGAATGTGAATGTATGTTGAGAGAGTACCTCCTCCTGAGGCGAACCTGTCGGTTGCTTATTACTGGACTCGATGGGGCTGCTCCCCGGAGATGGCTCAGGAAACGCACCACTCAAATCCGCTCCAATCGAAAGGGCTCAAACGAGTAGATTGCGAAGATTTGGGAACCTTCATGCCGAAAAGCCCGTGAGAGTAACCCTAGGATAGGTCATCCTCAGAATAACCCAACGCAGGAAAAGTCTCTTCATTCCTTTTTACGTTTATATGTCTAAATGTCATGATCTCATTCAATATTCATACATCCCTTTTCTATGTCGAAAGAGATTACTAACCGCTGTGAATTGCAGGGAATAGTTGGGGGAGCATAATAAAGCATGTTTAGCATTGGTTACGGCACTAAAGGACTACTAACTTTCTCTTTTGCAGGGAAAGATTAAAGAACCCCAAAACACAAAAAAATTACAGTTTTAGCATGCATCCATTTTTGCATCTCCCCGGGACTAAACTTCGAACCGTTGTCTCTGCAGGATTGCTCCTCAAACCCGTTCGCAGTCTAAGAAAGCCCAGGTCTCTACCTTCGAAATGGCTGATATTCCTAATCATAGTTCCATATCTCGGGAAGAGTTTGATGATTTCAAAAAACAGATGATGGAAATGGCCACAATGTTAAAGGAACAGTTCTTAATCAGACAGGATCCGGTAAACCAGGGATCGCATAATATTCCACCACCAGGGGATGATCGGATTCCTCCTAAAAATGGTACAAACTTGCTTCAAGAGGACCAACCCCGACTCAAGGACGAGCCAGTCATCCCAAAGGCCGTTCCCATACCTAGCAGGACAGTGATTACTATCCCAGAGGAAGGGGACCATGACGACCTTCGGAGAAAAATGAAATACATGGAGGAAACCATCCAATCTCTAAAGGGCATAGGCTCCCTGGGCAGGGTTAATTACTCAGATCTATGTGTTTTCCCTGGAGCCAGATATCCAGAAAAGTTCAAAGTTCCCGAGTTTGAAAAATACAATGGAAAGGGAGACCCCTATACACACTTGAAAATATACATTGGAGAACTCGGGTCTTATGCCGAAGACGAGGGGTTAAGAATGCAACTATTCCAGAAAAGCTTAACAGGGGAGGCAAGAATCTGGTATGCCCGCCTCGACAACGCCCGAATCCACAACTGGGAGGAATTGGCCCATACCTTCTTAACCCAATACAGCTTTCAGGCCCAGATGGCCCCTGACAGGTACCAAATGACAAAGGTTAAGAAACAGCCTAGGGAATCCTTCAGGGAGTATGCACAACGGTGGAGGGGCATGGCCGCACAGGTGACCCCCCCAATGAACGAATCAGAGATGGTGATGACCTTTGTAGACATCCAGGAGGCACCGTATTATGAGAGGGTCATCTCGGGGATTGGAAGACCTTTTGCTGAAATGATTAAACATGGAGAGATGGTAGACATGGGGTTGAAGTCGGGTAAAATCCGGGATCTTACTGCTTTAGAAACTGCTGCCGAGCAAATACAGAATGGAAACTATGGCAGCACTTCCCGGAGGGTCCAAAAGAAGAAGGAAGAGGATGTTTCCCTCATCTTACAGGGGTCATCCAGAAAAACAGAAAATCATCTTCCGGTTCAGGTACAGAGGGGAGGGCCATCCCGTCAGCCAAACTTCACAGATCAAAGGACAGAGGGGCGAAGAAGATATGAGGCCTCGCAAAACCGAGTGTTCACCCCGCTCGGGGAGCCGCTTGAACGAGTATTAGCGGTATTAGTAGCCCAAAAGAAGATAATCAATTTGGCTCCCCCGAGTGACCCGAAGGGAAGGAGATTTGATCCAAGCAAACGGTGCGCCTATCACTCGGGTTCCCCGGGTCATGATACACAAGATTGTTGGACATTGAAACATATAATTCAGAACATGATCGACAACGGGGAAATTGTGGTGGAGCAACCGGACTCCCCGAATGTTAAGGCAAACCCCCTGCCAAGACATGATGGGGGGGAGTCAATGTGACGGAGGCAAGTGAGGCTGGGGGGCCGCCAAGGTTGAACTATGTGCAGAAAATTGAGGAGATGATCAACGTGATACATGATCATGGGGATGCACGGGTAGCGCCCATTAGGTTGATAGGGGTAAGTACGAATAACATAGAGGGACCTGTCAAGCTGACAGCCCCGAGGCCCATCATCCTTGCAGCAAGGTCCCAGCTCCCTATCAGTAGTCTGAAGACTGTACCCTGGAATTACGGGGGAATACCAGAGGAAGCGGCCAGTTGTGCTTCCGTGACGACCAAGGGGAATCCCTTATATCTTCCCGGGCGAGTTCTTGAGAGCCAAAAGAGAAAAAATGAAGAGGTTTCCGAGGAAAGGGCCATAGAGTTTTTGAAAAGGATGGATCACCCAGAAATGAGGGGGATCCAGATTTTAAATGAGGAATCAACCCTAACATCAGTCATGGACTTGGTGTTGTCATCCAGTGAGCATTGCAAAGCCCTGATGAAGGTTCTGGAGGAGGCATTTGTGCCCAAAGAAATTAGTGGGGAGGGTTTCGGCCGGTTGGTAGGCCACTTATTGGAAACCGATGCAATATCCTTTACAGATGAGGACATTCCCGAAGAGGGAAGGGGGCACCGAAAACCGCTACACATTGCAGTAATCTCCTCAGGATATGTCATGAATGGGGTACTGATCGACGGGGGATCGGCATTGAATATATGTCCTCTCAGTACGCTGAAGAAAATGAACATCAGTCCCAAGCGCCTGCGGGCCAGTCATGTGGTGGTTCGGGCTTTTGACGGATCCCGGAGAGACACCATCGGGGAGATAGAATTGCCAGTGGAGATAGGACCCTGTACTTTTGATATCTCCTTCCAAGTCCTGGATATCACGGCAAGCTACAACCTGCTGTTAGGGAGGCCGTGGATACACATGGCCGGGGCAGTTCCTTCCACGCTCCACCAACAAATCAAGTTGATCATCGATGGGAATCTGGTAACAATCTCGGCCGAATGTGATGACCCTTCTCCTCCCAGGAATGGCCTACCAGTAATCAATGTGGATGAGTCAGCGGCGCCTGCCAGCTTTCAAGCACTAGAGATTAGCACCCCCCATTATAGATGCCTGGGAGCTCCAGCTGTGAAACCAAGGGTCTCACCGGAACTCACCTTTGTGGCAAAGGAAATGATTAAAATGAACTTCCAACCTGGACAGGGACTAGGGAAGAGCAGTCAGGGAATCACCGAGCCCATCCACCTACCACAGCAGATAGGCAAAGCAGGATTGGGATACCATGAGGGCGCAGTACGGGGACACCGTCAGGGTGCGACTCCGATTCGACTAGTTGGCAGTCCAGTGACCAAAGTCGACAATGGGCAGGGGATCAGCAGGCCTGTGATTGGGGCAGGGAATGAAGAGTTAACCCCCACACATAGTGAGTCGGCCCGGAGGGAAAGTTTCCTGCAGGAGGTCGCAAAGGAGTTTGAAACCAAATGCTACGTCCCCGGACAATCAACACGCAGTAAGTAAGGAGGGGACGAATGTTATCGCGCCACCGGGAGCCCAACAAGTTGTGCCTGTCATCGATTGGGCAGGGCTGATTATTCCTGGAAAGGATATGGAGAGGGATTCAGGCGACGTATCCGTAATCATCGGGGAGGTGTCCGATGTGAGGCCCTCCTTTATCCAGCGCATTCCAGCTGACCTGACCATCGACAATTGGACCCAGAAACCCGTGATATCCAAACAGGGGTAAAACTCGACGTCAGGGTGATTGACCCCAGATGATGGGGGAATGAAGAAGTTTATTTTTGTTGTTGTTTTATTTCTGCATCATTATGTCGTTTCTTCTTGTTATTTGAAAATGCGATCATCGTGAAAAATGATTTATATATGACAAGTATTTTGTTTCATGTCAGGTGTACCAATTTGAGTAATCCTTGCCTAACAAATGGTCTTTCAAATTTGAATGATGATTATGATTTTGACATTGAGCTGGATTTCGATTTAATGGGCATTGAACAAGATGAGACAGATTACGACGACGCACCTGAAGAGATCAAAGGATGGGTCGAAGATAAACCCAAACCCAATTTGGACCAAACCATCACTATAGATATCGGAACCCCTGACAATCCAAAAGAACTCAAGATAGGGACAGACCTTACCCCCAGCCAAAAAGCAGAAATGATTGAGTTACTAAGCCAATATGAGGATGTCTTTGCCTGGTCGCACGAGGATATGATCGGATTGTCCACCGACATTGTGGTGCACCGGTTACCCATCAAGGAGGGTTTCAGGCCTGTCAAGCAGAAACTAAGAAAGTTGAAACCTGAGTGGAGCTTAAAAGTGAAGGAGGAGATCATCAAGCAGTTCAGGGCGGGAATCATTATGGTGTCCACTTACCCGGAATGGCTATCCAATGTGGTCCCAGTGGCTAAACCTGGAGGAAAGGTGAGGGTATGCGTGGACTACAGAGATCTAAACAAGGCCAGTCTCAAGGACAACTTCCCGGTGCCTTTCATACACATCCTGGTGGATAACACAGCCCAGTACGAAATGTATTCTTTTGTGGATTGCTTTGCGGGGTATCATCAGATAATGGTGGCGGAAGAAGACCGGGAAAAGACCGCATTCATCACCCCCTGGGGCACTTTCTGCTATAGACGACTGGCTTTCGGTCTCACAAATGCAGGGGCTACTTATCAGAGAGCCATGATGGCCTTGTTCCACGATATGATGCACAAGGAGATAGAGGTCTATGTGGATGACATTATCGTGAAATCGAAGGTAGAATCCGATCATATAATTCATCTCAAAAAAGCTATTCGATCGGCTCAGAAAGTATAATTTGAAGCTCAATCCAGCCAAGTGCGCTTTCGGAGTACAGTCGGGTAAGCTCTTGGGTTTCCTGGTTAGTGATCGGGGCATTGAGTTGGACCCAGCAAAGATTAAGGCCATTGTGGATATGCCGGCACCTCACACAGAAAAGGAGATAAGAGGATTCCTCGGGAGGATAAACTTTATCAGCCGTTTTATATCCCACTTGACGACCACATGTGAGCCGATTTTTAGACTGTTAAGAAAAGGGGTGTCCCAAGAATGGAATGAGCAATGTCAAAAGGCGTTTCAGACCATTAAAAAGCAATTGACTGAGGCACCAGTGCTGGTACCCCCGAAGGATGGGATCCCTCTGTTTATGTACATATCGGTCAATGCCATTGCGATGGGATGCATGCTGGGACAGAAAAATGAGGCGGGTAAGGAGCAGGCCATCTATTACCTCAGCAAAAGATTTAGCCAATGTGAGCAGAATTACACTCCCATTGAGAAGACCTGTTGTGCTCTGGCCTGGGCTGCAGGGAGATTACAGCACTACCTCCATGGGCATACAACGTACCTGATATCAAGAATGGATCCCCTGAAATATATTTTCGCAAGGCCCATGCTGAATTGTCGACTATCAAGATGGCAGTTAATTTTACAACAGTTTGACATGGTGTACGTGACCCAGAAGGCCATGAAAGGGCAGGGAATTGCAGATCAGTTGGCAGAAGCCCCGGCAGGAGGGATGGAGCCGTTAGAAACTCCTCTCCCGGGCGAAGATATATTTTGGGTATCGCGCGAAAAATGTGATGAAGAGGGACAATTCTGGAAGCTGTATTTTGATGGTGCCATGAATGCCGAGGGGGCAGGAGCCGGAGCGGTCTTAGTCTCTATCACCGGAGAACAATACCCCGTGGCCACTAAACTTCGTTTCAGCAATTCGAACAACACCGCTGAATACGAGGGGTGTATCTTGGGACTCCGATTGGCCCGTGACATGGGAGTAAAAAGACTAGCGGTGTTCGGGGATTCAGAGTTGGTAATCAGACAAACAATCGGAGTATACAACACTAAGGAGCTTCGGTTACTTCCATACCATCGTTGTGTCACCCAGCTTATGCAAGAATTCGAAGATATCGCCTTCCGCCATATTCCTCGGGGACGAAATGATTTTGCCGATGCATTGGCGACTTTGGCTTCCTTAATCCACGTGATCAAGAGTAGGGACAGTCCACAGATTGAGATCACCGTACAGAATGCCCCGGCATATGAGGAAAAGGTGGCAGTGTTATCAAATGAGGTGGTGTTGACGAGGCAGCCCTGGTATCACGACATAAGGGAATATCTGAGAGACAGATCCCTTCCCGATCAGGCAAATCGGACTGAAAGGATGAGAATTCAAAAGATGGCGATGAAGTTTTACCTGAGTGGCGATTCACTTTACAAAAGGGATGTCGGGTTGGGACTGTTGCAATGCGTAGACGAAACGCAATCCCAAAGGATTATGAATGAAATCCATGGCGGGGTGTGTGGGCCACACATGAGTGGACCGATGTTGGCCAAAAAGATCTTGAGGACAGGGCATTATTGGTTAACACTGAGGGCCGATTGCGATGATCATGTCAAGCGATGTTATCAATGTCAGGCGCACGGTAATGTGATCCATACACCTCCCAATGAACTGCACTGTATGACCTCCCCCTGGCCATTTTCAATGTGGGGAATGGATGTAATCGGACCAATAGAGCCCAAAGCAAGCAACGGGCACCGATTCATCTTCGTCATGATCGATTATTTCACCAAATGGGTAGAAGCAGCCTCTTTCCCCAAAGTCACTCAGGAGGTCATCGTCAGCTTCATCAGGAATAATGTCATTTGCCGATATGGGCAACCTGAGGTTGTAGTCTCCGACAATGCCAAGAATTTAAACAACGCCCTCATGAAAGGACTGTGTGACCAGTTCAAGATTAAGCATCTCAATTCCGTCATTTACCGTCCCAAAATGAATGGGGCAGTGGAGGCGGCCAATAAGAACATCAAGAAGATCATGGCAAAAATGTCTGCTAATCATCGAGGATGGCCGGATTTGTTACCCCTCACCTTGTTAGCTTACCGAACCTCAACGCGTACTTCCACAGGGGCAACCCCTTACGCTTTGGTGTATGGAATGGAGGCTGTTCTACCAGTCGAGGTTGAGATGGCGTCCCTCAGAATAGTGATCGACGCTCAGATAAGCGAAGAGGATTGGATGCAAAGTCGATATGACCAATTGGCCCTGATTGATGAAAGGAGAGTGGCTGCCATTTGGCATGGTCAGCTATATCAACAGAGGATCTCTCGATCGTACGATAAAAAGATAAGACTTCGGAAGTTCAAGGAAAACGATTTGGTGTGGAAAAGAGTCATGCCTTGTCAAGACGAGGCCAAGGGGAAGTTTGCCCCGAACTGGGAAGGGCCATTTGTGATCAAGAAAGTACTATCCGGAGGAGCCCTCATATTGCAAGAAATGGATGGTGAGGTATTTCCACAACCCCTCAATGCTGACTCGGTGAAGCGGTTCTACGCTTAAATCATCAGTTCTTGTTTTCCTTTGGGAGCGAACTACGTAGGACCTGATCTCCCAACTTGTGGGGGTACGTAGGCAGCCATCATGGCGCGGTCCGATCCTTTAAAAAAAATAATCCTCTCCCTAATCAAAACCAATTTTCGATAGCCAGATAAAACCTTCCTACACCCTCAAAACCTTCCCGAAACCAACTGCCTAACCAGTTTCATCCCAGAATACATACCCTGATCCAACCCAAACAGTTATCCAAAATCTGAGATTCAATCCGACGAAATCAAAAGGTGTGCGGCAATATCTGTCAAATCTCCATCAAGTCTTGAGGAAAGAAAGAAGGCGAAATGTCAAAATCATGGTCAGTTGGACAAAATGATGATCCAATGGAGGGCAATGATACGACAAAAGGGGAAAATGACTAAATTTAAATGCATGTCTATATATATAAGTCGTTTTATTAACAAGATTTCTTTTTCAATAACTGATGAAACCAACATAGTCTATGCAGGAAATAAAATAATCTACAAATCTGGAAAACCTAGCCGAAGCAGGATGGACATGGTGGTGGATAGATCTGAAGCATCAGCATCTCCTGCAATCTGCTGCCCCATCATATCAATACGATCCAGTAAAGCAGTTTTAGCTCGGCTGACAGTCCCAAAATGAGCATCTACCACTGCCCTGGTCTGAAATACAATGGCCTCTCTATCAGCAATGGCAGCATCTCTAGCCCGAATGGCCTCATCTCTCTCGGCAAGGGCGGCATCCCTCTCGGCTCCAGTAGTAATCAGGGCCAGGCGGAGTCGGGAATCCTCAGCGACCCGACTCGGGGCAGAATCGGCTGAATGAAATGGAATGGTCTGTGGTATTTTCTGTGAAAATCACTCCAGAGTCATCAAAGGCCCCAGTCCGACTCAAACTAGCCGAATCCAGGTCTCCACGCAACCACTGTACGTAGGCAAATGTCTGGATGTGACAGCTCGCACTATATTCGGCAAAGATCCTGCGATCCCAAAGCTCGTATACCTGTAATAGATCCCTCTCTGTACAGGATGATATAAGGAATCGGTATGAGGCTGCACCCGCGAAGGGGTGTAAATCCTGTGTCTGATCAAACTGCCCCATAACCGCCAGGGGATGATAGGTCGTCACACCCCTTAACCCAGCAATGGGAATGAAATCCATGTCAGGCACATGAGTCAAGAAGCTCATAAAGGAGCAATAACCCGAATAAACCAGGAGATGAAAGGGATCCTCGATGACAGACAAAAATGCTGTCCAAGAGACCGCATCCGTACAGCTCATGGGACGAAACGGAAACTGCGCGGCTATGTTGTGACTGAAGCAAAACCCTTGGCGGCGGAAATGGCCGATGGGACTAAGATGACTCATGAACCATATGTACAACAAGGTCGAACTCCCTCTGAAGAATCTCCCTCGGAAGGACTGGCAATATGTGGCCGACATATAGGTGTCCGCCAATATCATGGGGAGAATGGTGTGATCCTCCCGAAGGGCTCGAACGGCCGCCACAATCCGCATATCCAAATGATCGGGTCCTGCAGGCAAATACAAAACTGAGATGACACAGGCCATCAGGACATCCATTCTCAAGGCGCCCCAGCGCTCCTCGGACACGGAAAAATCACCGAAGAAGAGTCGAAAACTGTCGGGTGAGCCAAATCGGTCGATCAAGAATTGAAGAGGAACCATATGGTCTGATGTGATTACCGGTAATAAGACAGCCCTCCGCAAACCGGTGAAAGTCAAGAGTTGACGGCGCATGGAACCAACTGTGACCCTAGCACAAGGGCCGTCCAACGGCAAGCCGGTAAAGCGGGCATACTCCTCAAGGGTGGGGGTCAGCTCTACTGTCCCTAACCTAAACACCTGACGGGCAGGGGCCCAATAGCTCAGAAGACCATCCACAAAGCCCGCTGGCACCTGAAAGGTCAGTAAGGACCAAGAATGTCCCAAAAGACCATCTGCGATAATCCTGTCTGCCGGCAGTAAACTGTCCAACCAGCGAAAGAGACTGCCAACCAACCCTGTGGGAGGAATGGAATCCAAACGAGCCACGGCATCCGAGGACGACATCTGTGGGAAAATAGTATCAAAAAGACTGTACAGGGGTCATTTTCTATCCATAAATAAAAGAGCATGCATCATACAGTTAATAATAAAGCAGGTGAATTCCATAAGAGATGAAAAAAAAAGATTGTGCATAAATAAATAAATGAGTTCAGTACATAGTGCATAAATGAAAAAGAAATCTAAGCAGGTGCCGATACAAAAGGCCCTATCCTATCCTGGTCTAAATAAAATCAGTATCATCTATGAAAGCAGGATCCTCGAACTGATCCCCTGGAGTCACCGAGCTCGGAGGACCAAAGTTCATATCAGGAATGTAGGGATGCGCTGTGGCATCAGATGAACTCGGGCCTGCATCATAACCTGCACCGTCAGGATCGTAGGTGTAAGCCTCCTCCGGGGTCCGGCCCAACCCCCGAATAAACAGCGACAACTGATCTACCGGACGGGTCAATGAGGCGATCTGCTCAGCGTGGGTAGGGGTCCGAACACAGGCAGCCCAATCGGTCATCGTCACCGAGCCTGGAACCATGTCTCCAAGGAAGAAAGTGGCCCGAGTCTGAGGACCGATGGTACGGGGCACCCACCATGTACGGAATGCATCACTCGTAGTGGGACTTGTGGAAAGCATCCGACCATCCTCCCCGGCAAGCATGATCTCTGAAGGCTGAGAATCCAGCGGCCAGAAAGTAGTGAAAGAAAGGGAGTGCGGGATGCGGATCTCCCCGGTGACGCATCTGAATGCGCGCTCTCCCAGATACATCACCCAGCCTCCAACACTCTGCAAAGTGAGGCGACGGGTAGAAAGCTCGAACTCCGGGCCGGAAGGATGCCCGTCAGCAAACCCCACAATCAAATGCTCGGAGAGGTAGGGAATCCAGACGACGTCGGCAGCCGTGATCAACTCCAGCTGAATACGACAATGTGCAAAGCTGCTCGACACGGGGACCTCCTCCAGAGTACTATGATGCCATCGCCGACCCCGAGGATAGGTATCCGGGCCCAGAGTAGTGAGAGGCCTCAGACATGGCAGCCGCTCGTAAGCCCAGAACTGTGAATAGAAACAAGGCAAGGCATGTGTCACTATCAAATACAGAAAAGAGATGAAAGGAAAAGAAATACAGTAAGAGAGAGGAGGAGGGGACTCACCAACAGAAAATGGTAGAAGCCGAGCCAGGCATCAGTCTGTCCCTCCGAGCGTAGGCGCATGCCGTGAAGGAAGTAGGCAAAGGTGAATGACCCCCAGTCATAATCACCGATGCGGTCCACATCTCTGACCGCTCCTACGACGCTGAAATGAATGGTGGAGGAGTTGTTCCCCAGAAAACAACCCCTCATGACGGTCAGGAACAGGCGTCGTAGCAGAATGTCCCTGGTGCCCTGATCTGCTGGAATAGGCAGCGCATAGAGACCCCCGACTGCATCAACTGCCAAGTCGGCACCAGATCGGATACTGCGGGCCTTAAAGACCCGGTCCCTCAGCAGCGAAGCCCAGCAAAGCTCGAACCTCCACAGGAGTGATATCAAGATCCAAGGGGACGCGGGACCCGGTAAACTCAATGCCAGTAATGTACCTCCAGTCCCATGGGGTCAACACGACCTCGCAGTCGAGGAGATGAAGAGACTGCGTCTGGTGGAACCATCGCTCGGATAAAGCCCTCATGTAACCCCAGGGGCACTGGCGGGGGATGATAGTGAAGAAATGTCGGAAGCCCCAAGAGTCCACCATCGCCCGATAATCACTGTGCAGGGCCGCGTAAAGGGAATAGATGTTGAACCAGTTGCCCCTCGGCTGGGTAAACTCGGGTACCTGGGGCAATCACCAAGGGGTTAATCCGGATAAAAGGAGAATGGAGAAATTGAGAGTGAAATCAGAATGGAGCTGAAATATACCTCGTTAGCCACGAGAGATGCTGAGGGGTGACGACTGAGATCCCGACCCAAAAGATCGGGTATCTGCACAGAGGCGCCAGAAGGAGCCTGATGAGTAGATGGAGCCGGTGCGCTAGATGATGGCCCCTCTGCCGCGACCTCCGGAGGGACAGCCTCCTCAACGTCCGGATGACCAGGACGAATAACAGCCTCCGTCAAACGACGAGCCTGACGGGTCCGAGGAGGAACAGGAGTGGGTGCAGCCCTACGACGGCGAACACCCGAAGTCCGAGAGGCGGAGGAGCTACTGGGCGCATCACGATCCATAGCTGGAATAGAACGGGCGGAAAAGAAGGTAAGTTTCCTTTTAAAATTATGTAATGAACATTCTAAATTTCTAGCCTCATCATATGATTAATGCAACATGATGCGTGTAAAAAAAAAAAAAAAAAAAAAAAAAAAAATCGGCAGAGTTCCGTTTGTAAAATGGACATCCCAGGCATAAGCCAAACATGATTTCCATCAAATCAAAATCTCAAACAGATCTAAATTGCATTCATATATGTAATTACAGCATGTAATGCATGGTTTTTATTGCAGAAAAGGAATAACAATATGTGGTACCGCCTCATGAACATAAAATAGGACTCACATAGTTGATACATAGCATGTATATATGATGGTACATTACATAGCATTGTAAAGCATACATTTTATCTCTAAACATGCAAATAGTCAAATGTATAGCAAAACATTGACGAAATTGAAAAGTGACCGGTCAAAGTGTTACCTGTAGCGTGTAGATCAATCCTACCGGAACAGTTTTTGCAGGAAAGTTGAAAAAATCGACAAAAAGCCCTTGCGAACAAGAAAAATCAAGAGAATCTCTTTGGATTACAAGTTGAAAGTGACAGATCTGGAGGAGCCGCGTTGGATTTAAGGCCCGATCATGGCCGCAGATGTATCTGCGGCTGGCCGCAGATCCATCTGCGGCTGGCCGCAGATCCATCTGCGGTTGGCCCTGGTGGGTCCCACCTTGCTCCCTTGCAGACATTTGACGTGTTGAAGTGAAAAGTTTACGAGATGGGTGACCGGCGACGATACCCGGCCCCGACATGACGATCGACCGGCGACGATAACCGGCGATCACGAGATGGATGACCGGCGACGATAACCGGCTCCGACGAGATAACCAACCGGCGACGATAACCGGGGGTTACGCGATGGGTGACCGGCGACGATACCCGGCCCCGACATGACGATGTCGAACGGCGACGATAACCGGCGATCACGAGATGGATGACCGGCGACGATAACCGGCTCCGACGAGATAACCAACCGGCGACGATAACCGGGGGTTACGCGATGGGTGACCGGCGACGATACCCGGCCCCGATATGACGATCGACCGGCGACGATAACCGGCGATCACGAGATGGATGACCGGCGACGATAACCGGCTCCGACGAGATAACCAACCGGCGACGATAACCGGGGGTTACGCGATGGGTGACCGGCGACGATACCCGGCCCCGACGAGACGATCGACCGGCGACGATAACCGGCGATCACGAGATGGATGTCCGGCGACGATAACCGGCTCCAACAGATAACCAACCGGCGACGATAACCGGGGGTTACGAGATGGGTGACCGGCGACGATACCCGGCCCCGACATGACGATCGACCGGCGACGATAACCGGCGATCACGAGATGGATGACCGGCGACGATAACCGGCTCCGACGAGATAACCAACCAGCGACGATAACCGGGGGTTACGCGATGGGTGACCGGCGACGATACCCGGCCTCGACGAGACGATCGACCGGCGACGATAACCGGCGATCACGAGATGGATGTCCGGCGACGATAACCGGCTCCAACAGATAACCAACCGGCGACGATAACCGGGGGTTACGAGATGGGTGACCGGCGACGATACCCGGCCCCGACGAGACGATCGACCGGCGACGATAACCGGCGATCACGAGATGGATGTCCGGCGACGATAACCGGCTCCGACAGATGACCAACCGGCGACGATAACCGGGGGTTACGAGATGGGTGACCGGCGACGATACCCGGCCCCGAACGAGACGATAGATTGAAAGAGTGAACCCAAGGACTAACAAACACGGTCAAGGGGTTAATACATTGACACTCTTACGAGTGTCTTGCATGCATTACATCTTGTGTTGCATCATAAGTTATATGTGTGGCATCATGTATGTACTGTCATTCTTACGAACTGTCATTCATGCATCGAGTGTCTATTCTTTATCCCGTTCATTTCACTTATCATTTCATAAACATGATAAAGAGGGGCAGCTGTAGACACCCAAATTTTGCGTTTCCTTGTACTAACCATGACAGGAGGGCGAAATCGTCAATTGAACCGGCTTGCGGGAGCAAAGGAGCGGGCACAAGGGCGAGCGCCCAATACCGCCGCAATGTTTTGGCAACCCAAGCTTACATGACAATAAAGCCGTCCAAGGTAGGCATTTCCGAATGAGGTGGCACGTCTCCCGGAAATTCCCGGACTGCAGAACACGAGCCTGTCAACGAAAACCGACGTTGCGGCACGAAAATCGAGGCGTGGCACGAAAATCGAGAAAGTCAAGCCCGCCAGCCGCGGATAGATCTGCGGCCAAGTGGGTGCGCCAGCACGAAAACCGAGAAATCAGCACTACCAGCTGAGTGCGATGGGAGGCGTGCCAGCTGGCCAGCCGCAGATCCATCTGCGGCCAGCCGCAGATAGATCTGCGGCTGGCTTTGGCCAGCCTATTTAAGCTCGGCAGCAGGCAGCATACAGGAGGTTGGGCAGTTTGCGGAAGAAGAAGAAATCAGCAGCAGTTTTAGCTCGGAAATAGAGAGAAATAGCAAAAAATTCTTGCAACAATTGAGAGAAAAAGAGAGAAATTTCCTTTGTTGTTAGATTATATCATATACATCTCATATTTCCCTCAATACACAAGTTTTCTACACAATTTTGGTATCATTTGCAAGGTGAAAATCTCATTATTTTTGCAACTTCTATCATGTTATTTGGCTAAATTTAATTGAAATTTTCAAGAATATTATTGAGCAATCATGGATTAGGGATTATTGGTGAGGGTTCCATTGGAACAAAATTCTTCCTAATAATCCGATGATATCTAATTGGTGAAATTTCTAGTTTGTTTTATGGATGTATATTAGGCGTAATTTAATTGAGTGTATTTGTAGGATGTGTTAGGCAATCTACGTTGTTATAATTGAGTATTCAATTTGAGAGTGTGTAGCAATCGTGGTTGTGAGCCTAGGAAAGCGACCCCGTGGTTCAAATCCGATGATGGACGTTTGGTGTATGTAATAGATTCAAGAGGCTTGTTTTGTAGTGTGTAACCATTGGGCCTTAAAACGACGCTAAGGCGAGAATCGGGTTTAAGGCCCCGAAATAGTGAAATTTGTGATTGTTGGCGTTCGGGGACATTTTGATGGCTTACATGCCCATGAATAGCCCCGACGCGTGTTTATGCTCGATTCGATTTATGACGCGAAATTGATTTCAAAGCTAAATGATAAGATTTTCATAAAAATCAAGCAAAGTAGGATATTCGAATCACGAGGTTAAAATTTGAGAAATGTTAATGAATGTCGATTCCTATCTAACGAGGAAGCTAAAGAAAGATCGTTTTCCAAAACACCACACAAAATGATTTTGCAAATAAGTAACGTTTTATTAAATCTTTGTGCATAGGGTGAAAGAGATCCTAGAAATTGCCCATCATTTTATGAAAGCAACGTATAGATCTCGATTCCTATTTTGACGAAGGTTTAAAACTCTTGTTTCGTTAAAACGACACTTAATGAAAATCCCATAGTTTTGGACAATTAAAATCAAACCTTTCTCATAAAGAATAAAGCTTTCTCGGGTATGCCGAAAAGACGTTCCGAAGTATTCTCAAAGTAAAACACGATTTTCCCTAAAATCCAAATGATTCTTTCATACAAACTCACCACAACATTCACATAAGCACACACACACACACGCACGCGCACACACACACATTTCATGAATTAAAGGATAGGAAAGCATTAAGATTGCGGTAACCGTATTTCACGGAAGTCGAGGGGTGCCTAACACCTTCCCCTCACTTAAGCAAGCCCCCGAACTCTATGAATCTCGATTCGCAGACCAATTAATTCGGAGTCACACATGAGCCAGCGATTTATAAAAAACGAAAACTCGGATGAGTTGGTACATCCATTTCAAATATACCAACTGGCGACTCTGGTTAATTGGCTCATCATAAAAACGATCTTTCAAAACCCCGTCGACATCAATGCCGACCTTTTCCAAACGTCATCTAAATCAAAAGGCTAAAATTGGAAAAGAAGAGAAAGAGAAAACCCGGCGTCGACAATTACTATACGAGAATTTATGTACTTTGATATCATCAAAGGTCACCTTTAATAGGGTGGACAATAAAGGTGATTATTAGGTACATCATGAATCGTGTGAGGAATATGAGTGATCTAGATGGAATTTAACCCTCCTATATATTAGGGGTGATATCCATAGGCCTCTTGATTGAGTAGGACTATGAAATGCATGACCATGCTCAAATAGTGATTTGTTTCATATAGTCTACTCATTGATCAAGAAAACTCAGATTAACTTATGAAGAGTATGACACATTCCATGGCTCGAGTTTAATCCAGGATGTCAAGGTTAAAAGGATTAAATTACATTGAAACATTGGTCATGAAAAGGTTGCATCGAGTCACCGATCTTATTATTATTTAGGTAGCAGTGATGCATTACTAGATGTCACTCACTGTTTATAATTTTATAATATGATTTTAAAATTATTGTCAATATAATAATAACCTATAGGGTCACACACTTAGAACGTAATTAAAAGAGAATTAATTTAAATTGTAAGGATTTAAATATATCAATATGATTGATAGTATTAAAATTACGAATTTAAATTAACAGGATAATTTGTATATATGTATATTAATTAAGTAAGACTTAATTAAAATATAATATATATAAATTCGGATTTTATTTTTCTAATAGGATTAGGGTTTTGTTTAATTACTTTTTGGACGCTATATATATCTGATATATCAGCAATCTGAGGTACGTGAAACCAGAAGAAAATAAAACCCTAGCCGTTTTAGAAAAGAGAGTTGAGAGCAAAATTTGAGAAAATCCAGATCTTGGCGGCTAGTACCGGAGTTCTTTTTATTGCAGATCGTGTGACGATTTGTGGGACGTTCGTGTGGATACCGTAGAGACGCAGTTCCGTTGGATTGCGTCGGAGATTCGAAGCCGTTCAGAATTTCATCGTTCCATTCAAGCTCGGATAATCGGTAAAACAAATCTAAACCTCTGAATTAATTTGTTCTTTTCGCATGGATCCTGTTTTAGGGTTTCAAAAAATTGTTTTAAAATTTTAAATTCCGCTGCGTTTATGTGTCTAAAACCCTACATTACATGCGTCGATAGTTCATGACTTCTACTGGCCTGAGGCGATTGATGGTTCTGTTTGAGATTACTGTTGGGCATATCGTGTCCCTAGATTTTTTGATTGATAGGTTTGGTTCCCCTGGGAGTTTTGCCGTCTTCAGAGATGATTTTGCCATCCATGAGGACAGATGGAGATCTGCTCGGGTTGATATTCTGATGATGTGTATCATCTCGTTTCTGTACATGCCGATTTATAGAAACCATATGGACGTTGGAGTTGTGATGGTGGTCAGGGCGCTTCATGAGGAACATACCATCTTCCCCCTGATTCTTGCTGAGACGTATATTTTCGCCACATATTGCTGGACCTTTATAGATAGAGAGTCCAGTGGCAGTTCCGTTCTATTATATATTTGGTTTACAACTCTTACTTTAGAAGACTCTTCCTTTAGAAGATTTATTTTAAAAAGATTCCTCTAGAAGATTGTTTTGAAATATTACTTTATTCCTTCAAAAACTATTTTGAAGTTTATTTTACTCTATTTTGTACATTACACAAATTTATACTATCAAGTCACGTTTGACGATTTCATAATATACGAGTTAGTGTATACCATGAAACTTATTTGTGGTAGTTACTAATTAAATTATAAATATACATATATGTTGATCAACTACATAGAGAAAAGTATCTAGTCACGTGCTAAGGTAAATGATATCATTTTCTTTCATACTCTTAAAATTATGGTAAGAAATTATTATTCGTTTCTACAGCCTTATCATTAATCAGTGAAAATTCCTAAAATGATTAGAATTTCCTTAATAGTTGGTGTTTCATCTAATATCTTTTAACCTGAACCTTTCTATTGAATTTTAACCGTCATATTTGAACTGTGAACCTTATGTATTATTCTTGAACTCGAATCGATATTCTGCATATCATGTTGACAATTTTGACATTATTGGACTCTGGACAAATTAAATTACAAATCTATAATGTTTATTCTTTATCTTATTATTCTTATTATTTTTGTTCATCCTTTATATCATTGTTATAATCATCAGGACTTAAGTTGTGGTGAAAGTTCTCTTTGATCTGGGAGCAAAGAGGAACTGTTGATTGGCATGATCATGACCATTGGTGCTACAGTTGAATGTCTTTGGCCTGGGTGTAAAGACAATGTGATTGTTGAGTGTCTTTAGCCTGTGTGGTAAAGATACACGGTGAAAGTTCTCTTTGGCCTAGGTGTAAAGATGAATTGTTGATTGACTTGATCATGACCATTGTTGTTACAGTTGATGAAATTTTTTTTATTGGAGAAAACAGTAAATATTATGATCTATTTGACTCTTTTTGTGAGTTGCTCATTCCACTGCAGTTGTTTGTTAAAATCTTATGTTGTCTATCATTTTCTAAATATATGATTTATCACTATTGAAGGCTAAGGATAACTTATTCTTCGTTACCTTAGTCATGATACACTTTACTGGGATATTTGAGTTCATCATTTTGTTTCATAATTCATTTCAGGAAATTAGAGTGTAGTTGGGGAGAATGGGAGAATGTCATGATGGTCTGAGTTAGTAGCTGTAGTAATCCTCACCATGTTATAAAATAGTGTAGCAATAATTGTAGTGAGGACTTAGTGTGTGTGTGTGTGTGTTGTCGTACTATACACGACATTGTTAGAAAAATTTATATATGTTATTTGTATTTTGACGACTCAAATTGGGTATGCAGACCCAAATTTGGGAGCGTCACAAGGGTGGCCTCCCACCTCATGGTGGTTGCTCTCTTGCATGGTTTTGCTTCTTTGGTTGCTTGGTTGCGCAACTTCATACCTTGTTTTAATCCTCTTCTTCTTCATTCTTTCTTGTTTGCTTGTGGGAGAGTGAGGTGTGCACCATATAGTGGCATTGGGCATTCACTCATAGTAGCTCTCCTAGTGAAGTTCTCCATACTTGGCTAATTTCTTGTCGATTTCCCATATTTAGCCAATATTGGCTCTTTTGGCTAGAAATAACCAATGCTTTGTTTTGGCTCCTTCTTGGGTACTCATGATGAATAACGAAGGATGTCAAGAGGCATGTTGAGTTCCCTAACTTGACGCGGCAATACAGGTGCCTTAGTGGCCTCCCGGGTGGACCCACCGAGAGCAATTTTCTGACGGAGATTGTATTTCTTGTCAGGGACAAATTTGGGGGTTAATTATCACTAATTATGATTTAATTAAGGTAATTAACCCCCTGATTTATACCCGAAATACAACAAGTAATAGTTTTTTGTTTTAATTTTTAGGTGATTTTAGGTTTTGTTTAGTTAATAGCAATTTGTTTATTTTTGTTTAAATTTTATTTTAATTTAAAACAAAAAGAGATTTGACTTTATAAGGAGTTTTAAAAAAGAAATATATATTTAGTAGATATTTTCAATTGGCAATTTTTTTTAAATATTAGAGTTTCTAAGAATTCTTTATTTTATGAAGAAAACCTCTTTGTTACTACCATTATATATATATTATTATATTGATTGCATGATTGAAGGATGGTTCCAGTTAGGGGTGCACAAAAGGCCTGAGGCCTGCGACCTGACCTTGATCCGGCCTAAGCCTGGTCTGGTCAAAGCCTGGCCTGGTCAAAGCCCGGCCTAGTCGGGCCCGGCCTGAAGGCTGCAAAAAGGCTGCCATTTAATAGACAATATCCGGCCTGGACTGGCCTAACTAAAAGCCCGGCCTGGACCGGCCTGGGCCAAACCTTAAGCCTGGCCTGTTCACACTTGGACCTGGCTATAACATGGAATAATTTAGTTAATTTTTTGGCGTAGGCTGCATGTCTTATTTATACTGTCAATGGCCTAGCATAAATTTGGTGGGTAGGCGATGTGGGACTTAACAAAAGTCATCATTAAGTAACTAGTGGCTGCCATTTTGCAATTGCTAACTTATATTTTTAGAATTGTATACTCCTCCAGCTGTCAAAAAGAATGCATATGCCCATGTAATAAGGAACCTGCAAATGAATGATGATGTTCCCAAAAGTAATTATATAATATATATTTTTTGACTAAACCACCAAGGAAGAAGGGAGAATTATATTTAAAGATAATTAGTAACTCAAAGCAACAACTTAAGAAACTAAAGTCTGTTGACACACTTGTGTCCATCCCACATCGAATATAAAGTGTTCTTTCTCCAAGTTCGCTGAGTATATTTATATGATAGTCATAGTTGGTTCTCTACTTAGACTTTAAAAGTCCTATATTGATTAACAATGTTAGCTTATATCCCATTTTTGTTTTATAAATGAAAGAGTTTTCAAGTTTAAAATTTTAAAGGAAAGTATGGAAAGGCCTGGCCTGGTCTGCAGGCTTCCTCAGACCCAAGTTTTAGTTCAATAATCTGGCCTGACCTGGCCTTTTGATGTTTGAGCCTGGGTCTGGCCCGGCCTGGTCGATGGTCAAAGCCTGGCAGGCTTAGATCAGGCCAGGCCAGACAGCCTGTTTGTGCATGTCTAGTTCCAGTTATCTCGCTAGTGCTGACCACTTGTATTAAGAATGTCTTTCCTTCTGTCATATGTTTTTCTTCATACAAATTTTCTCATGTTCTTCTAAAAGAAAATAGATTATCTCATTATCTTGTCAAAATAGAATTTTCTTCACCAATTTCATTGTTGGGTAAAGGAGTTTCTCACTCAACTCTACTGTACATGTAATTCAGATATGTAATTTGGAATATAAAGTTTTCGTGGTCTCTCCCCCTTTCATATATATATATATATATATATATATATATATATATATATATTTTGAAGCTTCATTAATACTAATTTGTTAAGAACAAAGAAAAAAAAAGTTCATTATAAAAGAAAGAAAAAGAGAAATTAAGATGTAATTAAGATGAAAGAGATATGAATAAGGTAAGTAAGATGGATAATTTAAAGATATTTTATTTAATAGACATTTATTTTTAAAATGACAAATAAATTGGAGGGAGGGAGTACTTGTTTAGAAGATAAGATGATAAATATATGTAATTAATCCCTTAGACACTTTAGATGAAAACATAAAAAATAAAAAAATATAAATAATACTTTATTTGAATGATCAAATTGAGTATAAATTTTTTATTATCTTTTTAAAAATTATTAAAATAAATAAAAAGAAAAATAAATAAATATTTAATATAAAAAATAATAAAATAATCATTAATATTTTTTAAATAATTTAATTATGATAGATTGATGTTAAAATTATAATATGTCATTAAAATATTATTAATAAAATATTTATATATCATAAATTATTTTTATTTTGAATGTGACGTGTACACACTATCAGTAACTCAAATTTATTCGAAAAATCTGCGAGTATAACCTCTAATCTTCCTAAGCAAACATGGCTTATATTTAGGAGTTAGCGGGGGAGTTGATAGCGCCAAAACCCTAGAAACCCAGCACCAGAATTTCGCACCATGTCCAATCCCTCCCAATCTCTAGACCCAGAACCAGACCTATCAGCAGAAGAAATCTTGCAAATCCAAAACCCTATTTCTACCCATGATGAAGAACAACAAAAATCTCAACCTCAATCCCCACAAACCCTAATTACCCCGAAAACCCAAGATCATCAAATCCCAGAAAAATCAGACACAAATCTGGAAGACCCACAAATTCTGGAGCAAGAAGCACAAGAATCTTCAGGTATGTTTGTGTCTCATCGCCTCTCATTTGCCACCAACAATACTTACTGTAGAAACCTTTTTAAAAAGGGTGGTCGCAAGAAGCAACTAGCAATCGATAAGAAAGCAAAAAATTTGCTTAAAAATTTAAACTTAATCCCGTTTGTACCCGCCAAAATTCTTGATTTTCCCAAGCACGAGAAGCTGTTGAGGCGTCTCGGGTTGTGGGATTTTGTTCACATTGATTTTGGTAAATCAATTAGAGCTGATCTTGTTGCCCAGTTAATTGTGAGTTTTGATCTTACCAAGAAGTCTAGTTATGTGAATGGGTTTAGATTTACTGTTAATCGGGCTAATTTGGCCCGGGCTTTGAAGCTGCCCTTGCCAGGAAAGAAGGAGAAGGGTTGTGGTAATGCGGTGGAGGCACTTGTTGTGGATTTGGATTTGGATTGGGAGCATTCGTCGGAGGAATGTGTTTCATTTGTAGAGGATTTTGTGTCAGGTTGGGTGCTTTTTCATGGGGAGGCGTGGATGATGCCGAGTGAGGTGGGGAATTGGATGCAGTTGATTAAAAGTGGGCATCCTGAGAAGGTTAATTGGGCTAGTTTGTTTTGGCATATGGTGGAGAGTGAGTTGAAACAAGGGGTTCAATTGAGGTCATGTTATTATGTGTCGCATTTGCAATGCTTGATAAAGTCGCAGCGCGAGGAGTTGTTGAGGGAAGAGCCCCTGAAGGTGGAGATGGAGATGGAGGTGGAGGAAGTGAAGGAAGATGAGGAGTTGTTGAGGGAAGAGGCTGGGAAGGTGGAGTTGGAGGTGGTGGAAATGAAGGAAGCTGAGGAGGTGGTGGAAGTGAAGGAACCTGAGGAGGTGGTAGAAGTGAAGGAAGCCGAGGAGGTCGTGGAAGTGAAGGAAAACGAGGAGGTCGTGGAAGTGAACGAGGAGGGGGTGGAAGTGAAGGAAGACGAGGAATTGTTGAGGGAAGAACCTGGAAAGGTGGAGTTGGAGGTGGAGGAAGTAATGGAAGATAAGGAGTTGTTGAGGGAAGAGGTCGGTAAGGTGCAGTTGGAGGTGGATGAAGTGAAGAAAGATGAGGATGGTGATCTGAAGGAGTCATCTAGGGGAGAACACAATGTTGCGTTGGAAAGACCCACTATTGAATTAAATATAGGGCCCCAAGATATAGTTGAGAAGGAAGAGATGAAGGAAGCTATAGTTGAGAAGGAAGAGATGAAGGTTGATGAACATGATGGATGTTGAGGAATGCAAGGATGACAAAACGGGGGGGGAATTTGTGTTTGGCTGAAAAGAACAATGTTAACAAACATTTCTTGCAGCCTTGTATTTTAGGAGAAGGTAGGGGTTTGGATAGTAATGAGGAGAGGAATCAGGAAGTTGAACAGGTTGAGGTGGAAGAAAATATGGAGGTAGAAGAAGGGGAAGGTAGGGGTTCGGATAGTGATGAGAGGAAAGAGGAAGTTGAACAGCTGGTGGTGGAAGAAGAGGGGGAGCAGGTTGAGGCGGCGGAAGATGAAGTGGAGGAGGTGGGAGTGGAAGATGAAGTGGAGGAGGTGGAAGTGGAAGATAAAGTGGAGGAAGCAGAAGTGGAAGATGAAGTGGAGGAGGTGGAAATGGCAGATGAAGTGGAGGAGGTGGAAGTAGAAGAAGAGGGGGAGCAGGCGGAGCGGGAAGAAAATGAGGAAGAAGAAGATGGAATAGGATGTAATATTGCACCAAATTATGGCTCACTGGAGGGAGCTGATTTGACAGGAGATCTACTCCAGGGATTTGGAACAAGCCAATTACCTTTAAACTTGCAGGGACAACAACTTCATGAGCACTCATCAATGGAGCTTTTTGCATCAAATGCAGAAACACATTTGATTATGGGTGGTCCTATCTTTGGTAGTGGTCATAAGAGAGTGATGGACTATGAGCAGGATACTTCGCATCTTAATGATAGCAATAAGAGGATGCGCACAACTGCTGAATGGGATCACAAATCATCTGATTTTGGGTTTTGTATGGGGCAAGTAGAGCAATTGATGGAAAAAGCTAAGATCATGTATGAGGAAAAGGAACAGGCTTTTCAGGAACTAAATATGAATCAGCAGTATTTACTTCGTGAGCTGCAACAAAGAGATAATCTGATTCAAAATTTGCAAAAGAGCAAGAATGAAGAGCTACAGAAAAAGGAAGTACGTATATTCCGGCTTGAGCGTGAGCTTTGTCTAATGGGAACTCTCTTGGATGGCTACAGGAAGGCCTTGAAAGAAACTAACAAGGCATTCTTTGAATACAGACAGCGTAGTCAGCTTCCTGAAGAACCTATCTACAAGGATGCTGGTCCCGGAGGTCTCGTATCAAGTATCACAGAACTAGAGAAACAACGCCAGAGTCAAGAGAGAAAAGATAGGTTGAACCGTTTGATGATTGAACAACATGCTAATGAAGCATTTGAAGGGTATGTTGGCAAGTTTGAAGTACTTCTTCACAAGGTCCAAATGTTGGATACTAATAGATTGACCTCTATTGAGAATGAGGTGAAACTGCTCAAGGATTTGTCTGCGGCAAAATGCAAAGCTTCAGAAACCGCAGGGTGTGTGCCGGGTGATTGACAGTGCTGCTTGTGCAATCTTCCTTCTTGATCCATGCATGAAGGAAACTGGTAAATTGTTTTTGGATCCTGCATAGAAGCATTTTGTGCTCCTTGGTAGTATGCTTTTGATGTAACTGGTTCTTACTCCTGCTTCTGTTATGGTAGATAAGTTATGGGAGATAAATGGTAGTATATAACTTTTAGGATCTTCAAGATGGGTAAATTAACTGATCATTTTGCTGGTTCGATTATAGAAATATTTGAACTATCCCAACTCTACTTTTAGGAATCTTGATGATGGAGATATTCACTGATGTATTTTGTTGCTGCAAGACTTGAAGTACAGTTACTTTTAAATTGTTTTTGCTGCAAATCCTTTAATTTTAAAGTATTATTTGTTTTTCAAGTATAATTATTTTACTTGAAAATTGGAAATATATATATATATATATATATATATATGGGCTATATGTAGGTAAACAGTTGTGTACTGCACAGTCGGGTTATAGCGACGGGTGAACCATCGCTATAGCCGACTGTGCACTACACAGCTAGCTGTGTCTATACATTTTTTCATATATATATATATATATATATATATATATATATATATATAAAGAAAAGTAAAATAGTACTTATAAATATTACGTTCTTCGTCCTAATTCACTTATCCCCATTTGAAATATGAAGACATTTTATCTTTAATCGCTGTCCTAATTAACTTGTGTTCTTGTCTTTCTGTTTTCAAGTGACACTGACCTAGAACTTGGTAAATTCCATTTGAAATATGAACGCATTATGTTAAGGATAGACTAGCAATTAAATATTATTGAATTTTTTAAATTACTAAGAAAAATTTAAATTGTTTGTTTAGTTAAAAGAGGCACTTGAGTTTGAGATGCTCCCTCATTTGCACAAAAGAGTCTCATTTTCAATTTTGAACAAATATTAAAATTGATTTTTCTTTTCATGTTTATCCTTAAAAGTAGAAGTTAGTTAATTAGTAGTGGTAAGGTGATGAAATTATGAACACAAAGGTGATGATTTTATACTACCGTCAATAAAAGGAGTACTCTTTTTGTAGAATAAATTTATTATTTTTTTTTTTACAAATGCTCTTTTTGTGTGAAATGTGGAAGTATTTTTTAAGTGTCCAATTGTCCGAGTACTTATAAGTTTGGCTGTCAATTGAACTATCAAACATAACATATTTTGTGCTAAATATCAAAATCAATAGTTTGTCATTTAAAACGAGACCAAAGGAGTAGTATATGTACAATGAGAGACCAAAAGGAGCAAGCTAACTTTTTAGAAGCTGGAAATCATAAATCCCAATAATCCATTGTTGAAATACAAAATAATTATCAAATTTCACAATTTTTTGGTAAGTGATACTAATTATTTGATAAAAATGAATGAAAAGTTCTAAATAGAAAATCTAAATGAATTATGAACTGAACAAAGTAGAAGTTTTGAATGAATCTAAATGAATTATGAACTGAACAAAATAGAAGTTTTGAATGAATCTAAATGAATTATGAACTGAACAAAGTAAACGTTTTGAATGAATCTGTCTAAAACAACTGAATGCGTATATTTTTCATATTAACCCTCTAATTTTCTGAACATGGTTTCTTTTTCTTTCTTTTTTGTTAATTTTGAATAACTATTAACATAATAATTTGAGGTATCTAAAGTGTATTTTTATTTTGGTTATTTTCTTAACATACAAATAGTTAATCTCTTTAAAATCTTGAAAGTATTCAAATTAAATTTTAAATGAAGTTGAATATTTTTATTTAAATGGGTTGTTTGAGATACTTGTAATTTTTTCATATTTATATAATTTTAGAAGTATTTAATGTGGAAATCCAAAACATTATTGGATATTTATTTGCAAAAAAACGAAGGGAAAAAGAAAAAAAGAAAAAGAAATCCAAACACATTATTCTAATATTCAAAAACAGATGTGACTAATCAATGACAAACTAGGATTATCCATGTTATAAAACTAATTGATTTTCTACAATCCCCTTGGTCACTGGAGCTTCAAGGCCCTGAACTTCCTTGCTGTTGTGTTGATGTCATCTATTTATTCAATTAATGGTTCTCTTCTCAATTACTAATATATGACGGAACAAGTGTTGGTTGAAAATGGATGTTTACCGAACAGTCAGAACAGATGTTTACCGAACAGTCTCAAAATCTTACCGAATCAGATTTGTGGTCATTAAGATCCATCCAATGCAATCAAACAGCCGTTAACACTACATTCCATGTTGCAGAACAAAGTCTATCCTATTAAAATCCAAAATTGATACCTCACACATCTACAAGCAACAGTGTTGCAGAGATGAGAGGAATATAACAAAAACACGGATTTCTAAATCAACTTGAGAATTTTGTCCACCAATAAGCACGTGCGGCGGAGTTCAAATGCACCTGGCCAAACGCAATAATAGCGTTTAACGCAATAACGCTAAACACTATTGTTGCAAACGCTATAAACGTTAGTAACCAATTATACCGGACAGTATTTTGTACAAGCATAAAAGGAGCATGTGAAGTTTAACAAATTTAGTTTTCAATTTTGAGTTTAGTTACATAATCAAGGGTTTGTGATTTCAGAACCAAAACACATTCCAATAACTTTGCCAATCGATGGATAACTTAATATGAATATGTAACTTCTGGTTCCTTTTTTATACATGTACTTGTATACATAATCGGGTGATGTTAACCAAAAGTTTATAGTTAAAATTCAGAAAACTAAGGATTTGATTGAATGAAAAAAATAATTAACCTTTTATTCTCCTCGAGTAAAATAATAAGTTCAGGGACAAATAAAGTAGAATAATTGAATATCCTAAAGTTTACAAGCATATCTCAACAAGATCTTTTGCTTTATAGACTACACAATTAACTAAGGTCAACTAACCATAGGTGGGATTTCCAAATTACTAAAAGGTAAGGGGAGAATGTTATCACAAACAGAGAGACTAACAGCGCTGCATAAAAATTTCCAATCTTTTGCATTTGTTATTCCTCCACCACATATCTATTTCTTCTAGCACCAAAAGCGAGTCTCTGCAATAAAAGCACAAAACAGAAGGATTAGCATTCTGTTGGGTTTCTATATCAAGGTAGATACAAAAATTGGGAATATAATTATTTAATGTTTAAGTAAACACAGCCATTAAAAGAAAAAAGGGGGAGAAGGAAATCTTTCACTTCTTAACTGAGAATATCTTGGAGTAAGCTTTGATTCCAGTTAGGAAACGAATGTAAGTCGGCTTTGTTGTTCCATTTGCAGGGATGGATCTAATGCTTGGGACAAGATACTTCGCAACCTGCAAAGAGAGAAACTTAAAGAAATTAAAGCTTTGAACTGTAACTAATTTATTACTACCTCCGTCCTTGAAAAACTGGCTTAGTTTGACTATCTCGGTCAAATTGATCAATTTTTGAATTAAGAATTAAACATATTTATTTATATTTTCAAACTCACGAAAATTGGAGGTAGTGGTAAATTTGATATAGTTACTTATGGTTATAGTTCTTCCACCTATATTGTTAAGAAAATAGTATAAATTGTGACTCCAAAATTGGTCAATTTGACTGAAAAAATCGATCCAAGCCATATCCCAATTCAGGTTGCCAATTTTTGGGCAACCCGAGCGCGTATATGTTGCATATGCCTGTATTTACATAAAAAATTTGTATCCCTTTTCCTTTCCTTGCATATCTTGAAATCTTGTCACCTTAAATTTTTAACTGTTAGAAGCTAAGTGTATGTGTGTGCTGTGTATGTTACTTGAGTGTTGTTAGCACTGAGGAAAACATGATCCATGTTTCCTCCTCCACTAGCTCAACTTCTGTATATAAATGTAGCTACCATCAATGAAAGAAAATAAGAAAGAGTACATATTTATTCTAGCTTTCTTCATGGTATCAGAGCATACTGCTTTATAATTTTTTTGCAGTTAAATTTTTTTTTTCCTTTTTCCTCCCTTCCGCGTCGCTACTGTCCATACAATCCATCAGAAAGCTAGCCCAACAGTTATATATTGAGAAATTGACATCATATTTAGCATACCTGTTGCCGGGCGACCTCGTCGGAACCTTCAATTTTTCGACCCACCGCCGCACGCGCCGCCACGCGCCGACCAGTCGCCGGAGCGCCAACGCCACGCGCCGGCGCGTGAGCCAGATTCCGGCAGCCATTTTCGGCGCGGCTTCTCACAGTTTGGTCGCCTCTTCCTCCTCTTTCCATCCATGGTGGTCTCCTAGAGGAAATATCAGGTTTACTTGGATTTGGCTTAATTTTTTGGTTCGGTTGGCTTGTTTCTCTCACTGTTATCACCTGCGACTTGAACCCAGGGACTCTCTGGCCTATATATTAGGTCACCATTACTGGTATATCTATTTGGCTTATTTGTATTACCAAAGTACTGTTTGGTCTTGACCTATACATATACTGCTATTCTTACTGGTTGGCCTATTCTGCTGCATTCGTACTATTTGACACCAAATACTACTATCAGTGTTAAGCTAGTACCGATTTAAACCCTCGGATTATTTTTTGGAGCCTGTATATTATCCTTGTTGTTAAATTCCTTGGATAAATTGTTGCTCCTATTATATCACCATGGCAGAATCTGGTCCTATTATCGAAACCAATAAGGGACAAATGGTTAGAAATCATCATCTCAATTCCGCTTTGGTTCTTAGTCCATTTAAATTGGATGGAAACAATTATCTTGCCTGGTCCCAAGCATGTCGTATGTCCATTGAAGCAAATCGAATGCAGCACTTTATCACTGGTACAAACACCATGCCTGTGCAAGCAGGTACTGCCCAAGAAGAATGGAAATCTGATAACTCCATGGTAAAAACATGAATTTTTAACTCAATGGAACCTAGTCTAAGGAGTAGTTACATGTTCTTAGACACTGCATATGCACTTTAGGAAGCTATCTCTCAAACCTTCTCTATCTCTGGTGATATGTCTAAAGCCTATGATATTCGTAAACGAATCCGTGAGTTGGGCCAAGGAGAGAAATCTGTGGCACAATATTTTGCAGAGATTAATGCACTTTGGCAGGAGCTTGATCATTATCGGGTTTTCTCAGCTAAATGTCCGGAAGATGCAGCAGCTTATCAAAAGTTTATTAATGAAGATAGAGTTGTGGATTTCTTGGCTGGTTTGAATATAGAGTTTGATCAAGTTCGAGCTCAACTGCTTGGTCAGACACCTTTTCCATCCCTGAGAGAGGCTCATGCTAGAGTCCAACAAGAGGAAAGTAGACGACGAGTGATGATACTAAAAGCTAATCCTGTTGACCGATCAGCCTTGATTGCCTCGTATCCTAAACCTGACTTTCCCATTTCCTCTCCGGTTGAGAAGGAGTCTCGTGAATGTGATTATTGTGGGGGGAAGAATCATACCCGGGATCGCTGCTTTAAGCTCCATGGTCGTCCTAGAGGACGTGGAGGTCGGTCTGGTCCTGGTCGTGGACGTGGATCCCATGCCTACATGTCTGCTCCACCTCCTGCTAATGTATCCGGCACTGCAGACACTACTATGACACTCACTCCTGAGGAAATCTTAGCCTTTCGGAAACTCTATTCCAAACCTACTTCCTCTCATTATGCCCAAACAGGTATACCTCCTTGTGCTTTTCATGTTTCACGCACTAGCCCTAGTTGGATTATAGACACAGGTGCCTCCGAGCATATGACAGGGTCTTCTAACCTGTTTACTTCATACACACCCCGCTCTGGAAAAGACAAAGTTCGAGTTGCTGATGGCTCCCTGTCTCCTATCTCCGGGAGTGGTTCTGTAGTTTGTACCTTTTCATTAACATTATCATCTGTTCTCCATATTCCTTCTTTCACTGCAAATTTACTATCTGTTCAACGTCTTTCTGAATCTATGCACTGTTCCGTAACCTTTTTTCCCAATCATTGTATTTTTCAGGACTTGGTGACGGGGCAGAAGATTGGCAGTGGTAGTGCAGTTAATGGTCTCTATTATTTAGATGTTCCCTCATCTAATATGATCTCCACTCAGGCTCATCACTCTATTTCAGACTCCAGCTTAACCTCTCTCCATCAATGGCATCGTCGTTTGGGTCATCCTTCCTTTTCAGTATTAGAGTCTTTATTTCCATCTTTAGTTAAAGGATGTAACAAAACTCAGTTCTTGTGTGAACCATGTGAATTCGGTAAACACAAACGTTCGAACTTATTCTGCTATTAACAGTCGTCATTCTGAGTCTTTTGCTATTATCCATACTGATGTATGGGGCCCTTCCTCGGGTTGTTTCTCGTTCTGGTTTTTAGGTGGTTTGTTAGCTTTATTGATTGTCATTCTCGTGTCACTTGGATTTACCTTTTGCGTTCCAAAAATGAAGTTTTTGATTGCTTTCAGGACTTTCATAAAATGATTCAAACTCAATTTAACGCTAAAGTCAAAATCCTCCATAGTGATAACGGTCGTGAATACAGTAATAATCACGTTTTTGAATCATATCTCTCCCAACATGGCATCATCCTTCAAACCTCCTGTGTCAAAACCCCAGAACAAAATGGAGTAGCAGAAAGAAAAAATCGACACCTACTAGAAGTTGCCCGCACTCTTATGTTTACAATGAAAACTCCTAAATTTTTATGGGGTGATGCGGTTCTGACTGCGGCTTTCCTTATCAACCGCCTTCCTTCTAGAAGTCTTGGAAACAAAAGTCCTATCTCCTTTCTCCAGCACATAACCACCCCTTCCCCCTCGCCACGAGTTTTTGGATGTGTGTTATGTTCATGATAAATCTCCCACTCGGGGTAAATTGGATCCCAAAGCCCTTCGATGTGTTTTCATTGGTTATTCCCCAACCCAAAAAGGTTATAAATGTTATCATCCTCCTTCTCACAAAGTATTTGTCACTCGGGATGTAACTTTTTGGGAATCTGAACCTTTTTATTCTTCTTCACCATCTCCTCAGGGGGAGGATGTTATTAATGAAGAGACGTTTTTTGAATCTGGTATTACAAGTACTATACCTTTTGAATCTGGTATTACAAGTTCTACTCCTGTTGATTCTGATAATGCTACACAGGGGGAGTTACAGTTACACGTGTCATCTTCCTCTACTCCTGTTGTTGTTTCTGATAATGCTACACAGGGGGAGTTACAGTTACAGTCTGAATCCGAGCCTGAGTTGAGGACCTATACTCGAAAAGGGAAGAATAAGGTCACCATTGCTGCACCACTACACCAACCTTGCCCTAAACCGAGTCTTGGTAATACTAATGGTATGAATCCTGATCCTATTTGTTCTTCGGATGAAACTGACATTCCTATTGCTCTTAGAAAAGGTGTCAGGTCTTGTACACAACATCCTATCTCGCATTTTGTTTCATATGATAAATTAATCTGCATCCCTACCATTCCTTTGTTTCTTCCTTGTCCTCTATATCTATTCCTCAGGTGGAAAGAAGCAATTAGCAACGAGAAGTGGAAACATGCTATGATAGAAGAGATGAATGCCCTAAAAAAGAATGATACTTGGGAACTAGTTACTCTTCCTTATGGGAAAAGACCAGTTGGTTGCAAAATGGGTATATACAGTGAAACAAAAGGCAGATGGGACAGTTGAAAGACTCAAAGTCAGGCTAGTTGCAAAAGGGTACACTCAGACTCACGGGATTGATTACCAGGAGACTTTTGCTCCCGTGGCAAAAATGAACTCTGTTCGTACCATAATCTCATGTGCAGCAAACTTTGGCTGGGATATTCAGCAATTGGATGTGAAAAATGCATTTCTTCATGGTGATCTAGAAGAAGAGGTATACATGGAAATACCCTCTGGTTTTGCCTCATCTGTCACCAAAGGTAAGGTTTGTAGACTACGAAAGGCTTTATACGGATTGAAGCAATCTCCTCGAGCCTGGTTTGGTAGATTCCACAAAGCAATGATAAAACTTGAATACAAACAGAGTCGAGCAGATCACACTCTATTTGTCAAACAAATAAATGGTAAGACTGTCATCCTTATTGTTTATGTTGATGACATTGTAGTGACAGGGGATAATACAGAAGAGATAGTCAAACTCAAGGCAAGCCTGACCAAAGAGTTTGAAATCAAAGATCTGGGCACCTTGAAATATTTCCTTGGTATTGAAGTTGCAAGATCTTCCAGTGAAATTTTTCTATCTCAACGAAAGTATGTTCTTGATCTCTTAACAGAAACTGGCATGCTAGGGTGAAAACCTGCTGATTCTCCTATTGAAGTTAATCATCATCTAGAAGGAGGCACAGGACCTACGGTTGATAGAGAAAGATATCAACGTCTAGTGGGACGACTGATATACCTGTCTCATACTAGACCCGATATATCTTATTCCGTGGGTATAGTCAGCCAATATATGCATGATCCTCGACAAAGTCATATGGAAACCGTTTACAGAATAGTGAGGTATCTCAAGTCTGCACCCGGTAAAGGTCTATTGTTTGCACCACATGGTCATATGAGAGTCGAAGCTTTTTCCGACTCAGATTGGGCTGGCTCTATAGAGGATCGTCGTTCTACATCAGGCTACTGTTCATTTGTTGGAGGTAATCTTGTCACTTGGCGTAGTAAGAAACAGTCTGTTGTGGCAAGATCTAGTGCTGAGGCTGAATACCGAGCTATCGCCTTGGGTATATGTGAACTAATGTGGCTTCGAACTTTGCTAGAAGATTTGGGTGTCTCAACTAAAGGGCTTATGCAGTTGTTTTGCGATAACAAGGCAGCCATTAGTATTGCAAATGATCCGGTACAACATGATAGAACGAAGCACATTGAGATTGACCGACATTTCATCAAAGAAAAATTAGTCAGTGGTCTTATTTGCTTACCTTTTGTAAAAACAGAACATCAGCTAGCTGATATTCTGACTAAGGGTCTTAGTGGTAAGATGTTTCATCCCTTGTGTTTCAAGTTGGGTATGCGAAATATCTATACACCAACTTGAGGGGGAGTGTTAGAAGCTAAGTGTATGTGTGTGCTGTGTATGTTACTTGAGTGTTGTTAGCACTGAGGAAAACATGATCCATGTTTCCTCCTCCACTAGCTCAACTTCTGTATATAAATGTAGCTACCATCAATGAAAGAAAATAAGAAAGAGTACATATTTATTCTAGCTTTCTTCATTAACTTATACAAACATTACCACATAGCCTTGTTTTGGACAAGAGCTTTAGGTTGGAGTCCATGATATGGAATTTTTTGAACTTAGTACAACCTTTACACCAATATGACAATCTCATTTCTTTCACAGAATTGTGTCACGGAACGTCCTTAGGTTGTCTTCCATTGGAAAAAGCTTTTTTTATTTGATGAATGAAAAATAAACAGGAAGCCTTGCAGATAATGCTAAAAATATGGTTATATCATTTCTTCCCACTTCATTTGTATGGATGCACATCTTGATATCTAGTACGCGATACATAAACAGTTCAACAGTAATTCCTGTCACGGACTAAGAAGGTTTTTAAAAAATTTACCTTGGATGAATATAACATATTATATCGTGGATGATTAAATGGGTAATTTTTGATGGAATACCAATGGATACTGACGAAAGTAATCTCAAAATACATGATTGCCAGAATTAAAATAGAGTTTGTACTACTTCCGGTAAATGAACAAAATCTTACCACTTCTGCTGGTTCTGCCAAAACATTAATGAAAAACTTGGCCTGCAATATGGTGACATGTTTAAATTTCCTAGTCAGAAACTTATAGAAGAGAGAATAAGAAATGAACTATTACACGTCGTACCTGCTTTGTGTTAGCACCAGACATGAGGAGGTCAGTTGTGACCATTCCGGGCTGCAAAACAGAAAGATAAGGAAATCTGAAAACTGTGACTGGCATAGACAAGAACAAAGAGCACAACACAATCCAGAAAGGTCTAATATGACACGACTTTGTAGCACAGTGCAACATCTGGCAATCAAGTTCATAAATCATCAATCTCATAGTGTGTGCGTGCGCGCGCGTGCTTAAGATGTGACAGCGCTAACATCATTGTGAAGCTGTTTGTAGACGTGTACGTATCTACGTGGTGTCCAGGATTTCATCTCAACATAAGTCCATGGCCGGTCCATACATTAAGCCAATTAAGCAATGGCTTAAGGCCCCCAAATTAAAAAGGCCTCCAAAATTTTAATAACCCATATGTAGATCTAATAAGTAGTCATTTTATAAGAAAAAATTTCTTAAATTTTTATCAGCTAACCAATGTGCGACTTAAAGACTTTTTATTAAAAAAACTTATTTCAACTTTTATCATCTAACCAATGTGGGATTTAGAGACAATAACAATAACAAAGGCATTTTAATGTATGTTTTGGTTCAAATATCCCACATCGACACCACAAAAAACTTAAGTTTAACAATAACCTATAAGAATGAGAAGCATTTTGGCTATAAGAATGAGAGACCTTTTAGTTCAAATATAATTTTGTTTCAAAGTCCTATAAGACTCTTAAGTTTAACAATAAGTTATAAGAATATGAGGCCTTTTGGCTATAAAAATGAGAGACATTTTAGTTCAAATGTATTAATAAACTATAAGAATGAGAGGCCTTTTGGTTCAAAGTCTCACAAGAAACGTAAGTTTAACAATAAGCTATAAGTTAAGAGGCCTTTTGGCTATAAGAATGAGAGACCTTTTGGTTCAAATGTATTTTTATTTCAAAGTCTCATTTCATCTAATATACATCTATTGTCTTACCTTGGTTTTATAAGTAGAAGAGAGTTCAAGATTAATATAACCAATGTGGGACTTAGAAACAACTAAATCTTCATTTCATATTCCTTTTATAAAAAAAATTTCCTTTAACTTTTATCATCTAACTAATGTGGGACTTAAAACAATAACAAAGACATTTTACATATGTATTTTTTGTTTCAAATATCCCACATCGACACCACAAGAAACATGAGTTTAACAATAGGCTATAAGAATGCGAGGCCTTTCGGTTCAAATGTATTTTTGTTTCAATGTCCCACATCGTCTAATATACATCTCTTGTTTTATCTTTGTTTTATAAGTAGAAGAGAGTTCAAGATTAATTTTTGTAAGTAAGTATATTGGCTTGGGTCTAGTATTTGTTGGCTTTGGTCTGAAGGCTTTAACAAACCACATTATTGTATCAAGTTTGACCTACCAATTGAATGGTTAAAAAAAGGCCCCAATTTGAAATTTGGCTTAAGGCCTCCAAAAAGTTTGGACCGGCCCTGCATAAGTCACATTTGATTCATCAAAAGAAGTTATGGGATTCAGGGAGATGTACCCAGAAAAGACCCCTATCCCATTTTTAGGCCAATTCCCCTCTCGTACTACCAAAAAATGAAATTCTTGCTGAATCCGAAAAAGAAGTGCATCGTCCTAAATCATGTTGTATTTTCAGATTTGAAATGATACGGGAAGCCTTACATTCATTTCCTAACAATTTTCCAGGAAACAACAAAAGTTTAACCTAGGATCACCCAATTGCAAATCAATTAATATTTACCGAAACACAAAATTAGAAAGACTCTAAACAAATCTTTAGTTTTACCCCAAAATCCATATTCTGAAAAATTGATAATTAAAAATATATTTGACCATAAGAAATTTATCTCAGCAAAGCTTTTTTATCCCAAATTAATTGGGGTAGGCTGAAAATGAATCCCGCATAAAACTTAAGTATAGCAAATCAAGAGTAAAGAAAATAAAAACATAAGGGATTAACTGATATGAAGAATAATAATAATATTAATATAAAAAATAATAATGAGAAAGTATGAACATCAAAGAGTGTTACAGGCTACTTGTTCTCTGACATGTGAATTACCCTCCCCCACTCCTTCCTATCCAAGGCCAAGGTCTCCATAATATTCCTCTCCTACTTGTCTCTTTGTACAACTCTCCCAAGTCAGTCTTGATCTCCCACCCCTCTTCTTACATCTTCCTCCTGATAAGTATACCTCTACTCACAGGTGCATTTACAGGACGAAGCTGGATATGGCCAAACCATCTCAATCGATGTATCCCCCTTACAATCTCCTCCACCTCCTCCCAAAAATGTCTATTGTTGGATACTGTCATACTGATAACCCGATTTGGGGAGTGGACACGCTAAGAACATTGATCACCATGTCCCCAAGGACCCCAACGACAATCTTCATGGCTCACGCATAATAATATCACCTTTTCTAATAACATCAACCACCCATCTTTCAACTTATGAGTAAGAGAACCTATATTCTAACTGCCCAAGCGAATCCCAATCATTAAGTAGCTTCATTGCCCCCGGCACTCGATCATTTAAGTGTGAGAACCCTTGCTCATTTTTCACCACATCCAGGTTCAGATGTGGAACGTCATTATGGGGGTGACGGCACAAGACTAGCTTCTTTGCTTCTCTCACCCGCTTATCAAAGTGTGAAGACCCTCGCTTAATTTTCACCACATTCGGGTGCCGATGTGGCACGTCACTATGAGAATGACAACTCGACCCTTGCTCATTTTTCGCTGGCAACCCAGATTCCGATGCAACGCATTGCTAAAAAAGATAAGCTCCAAAGAAATATCATAACAAATAGCTAGTGTTTTTTTATAGTCGGCTTGGAACCACCTGACGCAAACCCTCCTCCTTTATGGCTGCGGACAAAATAGATAGCAGAAACTTCTATTGCTGAGACACTGTTCTCAAACCTAAGTTGTGGCCATCAGTATATTTCATTACAAGAGAAAGAAACAACTTCTATCAGTGATCCAGTTATTAGAATTTCAAGGAATATAGAAAAATATTCAAAACTGCAGAGCATATTCAAAACTTAAATGGTCAATAATCACAAGTTAAACATAATTTTCAAAAGTATAAATGAAACATAACATACCGACAGGTTATGTACAATGACATTTTTCACTTCTTGCATCCGCAGTTCAGCCTGTAGAGAAACTTGACAAATTTTGTATCACATAAATGTACAAATTTGTACAGGCAAACATGTACCTAAAACATAAGTGTAAAACAGAACTGCACAGTAGTCTAAAACCTACAGCAGCTATCAGCCTTTGGGCTTGCACAATGACAAGAGAACAGTAATACAGGAAGCAGAAATGATGAAATTGATGAGAATGACTCAGCCGTTTTAGCTAATTAGTACTCCCTCCATTCCGAATTATAAGATCAATATTGACTTTCTAAAAGTCAATCTGAGACATTTTTAAATTTTAAATTGATATGATTCATTTAAGTTTTGAAAATAATAAGTCTTATAACTAGTAGTACACTAGTACTTTTTAGGTAGTTTAAGATATTCATAATTGGATTGGATATAAACTACATAAATTCATGTCAATTTTAAGTTTGAAAATGTTTGAAATTGACTTTTGAAAAGTCAATATTGATCTTATAATTTGGAAAAGAAGTAGTATTATACAAATTTGTAAATGAGCAGTACAAGTCTCCCAAGTTCATCCTTTTGGTATGCATTCCACATTGTTATCATGTTCTATAACATTCACATTACCACTCTAAAGGGGTGTAGGGGCTTGAACATGACATGACCCTACTGGAGGCACTTCAGCTACATAACAGCATCTATTGCCTGCTATTATAACAGCCACTAAGCTCCAGAAGGGGCCAGAACAAGAAACTACTTCCCCCGCGTGAATCTAGAAATATTCACCTTTTGAGTTCAACTTCAACCCTTTCTACAATATCTTTTTTAACCTTCTCATGAAAAACAGTTTTACTGATACTTGTCTTACAATTTGGAATATTGAGACGGTGAACTATATGCAGACCCAACCTTTGGTATTATTTGCGCATAGTAACTCCTATCAGTTTCAACCACATGTTATTATGTTTACCTGTCCAAAGATTTATCATCAAACACATCTATGACCCTAGAGCTTCCTCAAAAAAATTCAGGTAAATTCCATCATACTCAACATTAAAAGATTAAGAAAATATAATAATAATAGAAGAAGCATCAACCTCAAATCCTGAACCAAAGCTCCAAAGGATTGACAATTGTATATATTAAAACTTCTTTTTGCTTCATTCTTCATTGTTATGTCCTTCATTGAGGTGTTACATGCTTCATTCTAGCTACATCGACATTCTATGAGTTAAAGAATCAGTGCAGATAATGTGGCTTAGTTTACTTTTAAAATATAATCAAATCATAGTAATATTTTTTGAGTTCCATAAATGGCTATAACACTGAGGGCCTTAATCCACATATTATGAGGTCATTAAGTGTAGATGAAGAGATCCAAGTTAGTATGAATTATATGTGATAAATTTAGTTGTAAGATCAGGGATTTGGTTTGGTTCTTAGTTCTTGGTAGGCACACACTAATCACAAATGATTTCCACCAGATACACCAGCTCCATATGTCCTTGTCACTGGATATATCTATCTTGCACATTTGGAGTAGTGAGACTCTCTCCCTTGTTTCTTTTCTTCGTTGTTCAGTGAATTGGGACATATGGTGTTCTATGTTCAAGCCTTGATGAGGTTTAGGTGTTAAGAAAAATTCTTCACCGTAGGAGACCAGCTGAATTGTACAGATACAGTACACATAAATCTTTATTTTTTAATAAGTCATATCTTCCTTCTATTTTTATAGTAATGTGAAAGAAGTGATCAAGTTATATTACTACGAAAGCTATATTGTATCATATACTAGATAATGAAACCAGTATAGGTATGAAAAAGTATGTGCCATTAGAATCTATTATAATAATCCAGAAAACTCTTGCCATTATTCTCAGAATATCTAAAGCTGAAGGGAAAAGGTTATCAAGGCCATTCAAAGTAATAAATAGCATATAATCTCAAAAGGGAAGTTCAGCATTTACCTGTAATGATTTTGTTAAATGCACCACACTTCGCTTAGTCGCTCCATATGCGGCAAATCTAAAGATAATGAGATCATTTGGGAAATAAATTCCATTAAGTTTGGAAGTAAAACAAGTAAAAGCATTTCATAACACTTATGCAAGTGTTTGTAAATTGATAGGGAGGAGAGAGAGAGAGAGAGAGAGAGAGAGAGAGAAGCTAAAGTGCTGCTGATTATGAACTTGTAATCATGATAAACAGGAAAAAGCTGTAAGAAATTTTATATAATAAACCTGCAACTTAATAGACATCAGTAGGATTATGCCTCAGGATAGTACTAAAAGAGAAAGACGGAGAGAGTACTGTTAGCAGGATGCATCGCGAGAGTGCTTAAAGGGAGGAGAGTCAAAGAGAGATAAAACGCACCAATGACAAGTAAATGACAATCTTCAGTAAAGATAAAAAAAAAAGGTCAAAGAATTAATTCTGACCACTGTTCTTTATTTCAGTGAGCAACACTCTTCTTTATGGTTTATACAACACAATAGAAGATCAACGCCCTTAGAGCAGTAAATTTTCTTCCAAAGAGATTGTCAAGGGAATAGAGCATATTCAACACACATACTCTTTTCTCAGTCATTATGAATTCCCTTATATGCTTTTTACCAGATTTTTGTCTGGCAATCTGGCCAACATAATAGTTTAAGATCCAATATCCTTCAACTGAAAGGATGAACAGAAACATCACACACCTGGGTGTTGGTCTTCCATCTGAACCAGCTCCATCAATATTGAATATATGACCTCCCCGAGGTTGGTTTAAGCATCATGTTTATCGCCTATATAGCAAACAGATTAGCGAAAGGTATGATAAATGCCACCTAAAATCCTAGAAAAGACAATTCACCTCTCGACAGCATATCATCAAAACCGAGGGTGTTTGTAGTGACAACTTTCTCTGCATAGCATTCACAAAATTGAGCCCAAATATTTACAACTAATTAGGTACTATAGAATGAAAGCACATAGAATGCTTACAGAAGATCTTCATCTGAAGCTTCTGCCAGTGGTTTGTAACTATATGCGTTTGATCCTGCATTATTAATCCTGCATCACTCTCAAGATTGTGTAAGAAAGTTGCAAAACTGGAATTTCAATATACCACTCATTCAACTAGTTGACATGAAACGGAATGTAAAAAATTACTATTACAACTGATAAACATATAAACAAAAACAAACATATGCTAAATTCAAGAATCAACTTTAAGGTGTAACATTATGGCCCATCTGCTATCAGATGAAATGGCAGTGCCTAGGGGTGGACCAACATAGGACCGAACAAGGTCAGTTGCCCTCACTAAGTGTTTTTTTTTTTAAATATAAAAAATTTATTTTGTTTAAAGATGTAACTGAGAAGTGTTTTTCAAATTTAGGGCCATAGCATAATACTATAATACTTACCAGCTAAGAGGTCAATATGTAATTTTCAGAAACATGTTAAAATAAAAAGTGCTAAAATGATCACATTCAACGATATTAAGACCTTCATTGGAAGATCATAATATCCTAGACTTTTCTTTTGCTCTTGACTTATTATTATCCATAATTGCTCATTACTTATGTACTTCATTTGCGTATCCCACTTGAATATTAAAACTTAAAAGGTAAATTAGTATAACCCTCTCATTTTCTCTTTGTCGCTAAGTTTATATATAGAATAGATTAAAAGAAAACGAAAATATGTATAAACATTAAAGTATAAAATACTATGCAAATATTGCTACACAAACACAAACAAATATAACTAATAAACTAATTAACGCAACTAAAATTGATATAATGATTGGAAATTTACATTCTCAACCTTAGCTTTTTTTATTTGCTTATATAATAAATTACTAATTTTAATACTATTTGGTAGTGCCTCTTGTTGTATCAAATCAATTAGCATGTACACATCATAGCCTCTAAAGTTATAGGTAGTCTTTACATATGTTGTACACATATATAAATGTCTTATTTTATAAACTCCCTTTAAATGTCCACAAAATGTTATTTTTTGGTTTCCTACATTCATCTATTGGTTAATTTTCGGGTCTTGCTTTTCTTTGTTTTCTTTTTTTTGGTAAAAGAAGAATATTTTATCGATTAGAAGAGAAAATTACAATGCATGACAAGGACAAGAAGTCCTCTCAAAAGAAATTAAAGAAAACAAGAGGAGAAAAACTTAAAATTATGAAGCACCGCCCACCAATCTCTTTATTGATCGGAAAGGAAATTCCTCCAAAAGCTCACACTGAATGAGCCCAAAGAGAAACAAAGAAAGATATTCTATCTCAAAGTAAGTCAATATTTGTAGTCCAATCGCAAAAAATTCTAACATTCCTCTCAATCCAAATTCCCCAAGCAAAACAAGCACATCTCCAAAGAATCCTCATATCACTCGTATGACCAAAATCCCTGAATTTGTATAGTAAAAAATCTTCTACCGAATAGAGACATATCCAACTTTCACCTATCACACTAAACAAACAACACCACAACCGCCAAGCCACCAAATAGTGAAGAAATAAATGAGAAAAAGACTCACTATCCTTTAAACACATTACACACATCTGGGGATAAAGATTTGTAAGGCTTACGCCTCTGACGCATATCATTAGCGTTAAGCCGACCAAGAGATAAGAACCACATAAAAGCCATAATTTTTTAGGGATCCTTTGCTTTCCAAATATAAGAGGCTAGAGTAAAACGATGAACTGGATGATAACCCAATAGTAAGTGAAAAAAGAACGGCGCGAGAAGATTCAGAATCAAAACACCAAACACGTCTATCCAAGGACTGAGAAAAAGAATCTGAGTTAAGAAGTTGAATAAATAAAGAGAATTCCTCCGTCTCCCTATCATTTAAATTAGCCAAAAAAAATAAAATCTCAAGAAATTGAATCTCCCTCCCATGTATAGAATTTAGAAATGGAGAATTATGCTCAGACGAGAGGTAAAAACATTCTAGTCCTTGGAAATTTTTGGATCTTGTTAAAGATTGGCTCTTCATTCGAGGTTTAAACTTAATTCTTCATTGAATAGTTATGTTTGACTATGGTTGGGTTTATTATATTTATCAAGGATGTGACTTAATTCTGTTGTTGACTCAAAATCACTTGCTTTATACTCCCTCCAATGACCAATCCAAATATAGGATCAAGTTTTCGAAGTCAATTTGAAATATTTTCAAATTCAAAATTGATATGAATTCGCAAACTATCTAAAAACTACTAATTACAAGATTTACTATTATCAAAAGTTAAATGCATCAGATCAATTTTGAATTTGAAAATATATCAATTTTTTTTAAAAAAAGTCAAAATTGATCTTATAGAATGGAAGGAGTATCATTTTTTGTGGAATGCTTTTTATTGTGATATTATTTAGTATCAAAACAAAATATTAATTTTATCAATTGTTGATTGTATTTTATTAATAATTAACTAATACCCCCAATAAAAAAAAATAATGCTACTACTTCCACCACTGTCAGTTCAATGCCATGCTTAATGACAAGTAACATAGCCAATTTGAGTACAATTTAAGTAAGATCAGACTGGAAATTTAATGCCATCATATTTTGTATCCCAATAAATAAAGTTTAATTTCATCTAATTATATTTGGAGCAGCAGTAAAATGAATTTATGCTCCTGCTGAGTGGATGTGAAAGTGCAGGTCCCAACTTTAGGTCTTATAGACCGTGGCTAGATCCAATGCCCCTCATACCATAAAGAAGGAGCACATGTAGGATCCAACAGCTAAAATAGTTTGATGGAGAATTTGCACAGTAAAGACCTCTTGAGCAAATACTACAAAAATACCTAATCATATAACTCAAAACATATTTTGTCTTTATAACTTTCCATAACAGGCATCCTCATGTGTTCGTAGCTCACTTGGTATGCAAGTTAGTGAGTTCTTATTTTCAGGTGTAGCAAGACTTATTGGGTTGCACATTTTGGTATCGTATATGTCGCTATTTTCTTTAATTTTAGTTTCATACTTATTAAAAAGGAATAAAAATAAAAAGAAATGGCTGAAGGTAAATTCTCCCTATGTTACAAATATATGATCAATATTGACTTTTTAAAAGTTAATTTGAGACATTTTTAATTTGAAATTGACATGATTTATTTGAGTTTTGAAAACAATAAATCTTGTAATTAGTTGTCTTTTTAAATAGTTTATACTGTTCCTAATTGGGTTGACTATAATTAAATGGATTTATATCATATTTGAATTTGAAAATGTTTTAAGTTGACTTTCAAAAGTCAATATTGACCTCTTATATTCTTAAATTGAGAGAGTACAAATCATAGAAGATACTTGCAACTACGTATCACATATACAGATTAAAAGAAAAATAAATACAGAGACAAAAGGATATCAATCAAGTACCCATATATCAATGTACTTCAGGTTTTGTTGAGCAAATTTAACTAGATTCTTCACATCATTCCCATCTCGAACATCACATTTGGTACCCTGTAGATGAAGTAGCTTGTTAGAACTAGAAATATGAAGTATAACAGCCTGAGCCGAAGGAAATAAAAAGGAAAATAAGAATAGGAAGAAGTATATCTTTCAACAACAAATACGAAGTCATGAAGCAGGTACCCACACATGCTGCTTCCCAAATTCTGCTCTTAAGCTCTGAATAGCAGAATCCACCCTTTCAGCTGTAGAAAATTTCATTAAAAGATATGTTGGATTATATTTCTATTGTAAGAAAAAAGTAATTCTTCAAGGGTTATGGGATAATTAGGAAATTCTAGTGAGGCATGTAATTTAGGTCTGGTTAGAGCTAAAAGATCCACAAAAATAACTATGCAAGCCGGATATCACTCATAGAATAAAAAACTACAGGAAGGATCAGGCATATGGACACCTCAAAACGAATAAAGACATATATATATATATATACACACACACACACACACTGCATGTGTGATAGATAAAGATACTTTAGAAGTCATAGTTTGGAACTGCTTTTTCTTGACACCCTAGCTACCCAGTAGATGTTGGCTCTAAGGAAGTTTCCTAAGATCTCTCTAGATTATTTTTCTAATCAACATTTCCTTCGTAAGACCAGCTCTCAAACTTCGTTTAAAATGTATCTGGAAAGATTTTCAGGTCTGCTTTTTCAACTAAAACTATTTGACATTGTCTCACAGACAGTAACCTTCTTCTGCCTATGTAGATGAACAGCTTGTCCATTTGAACTATATCAGTGAAAGCATCATATATACCTTAAGAGTGTGTCTAGTTATTCCCTCCAGATATAAACATATAACATGCGGTCTACCATTCTAGCCCGCTTGACTATATTCCTCAAGCACCTCATCAACAACCAAGCCAATTCACCACTTTAACGACAATACCCACAACTGAGAAGAGAGGGAAAAAACAGCAAGAAGCCGCATATTGTTTTACTGTCTGATTTGTAGTCTATTTAGTCATACCTACAAACACCACTTCTATACACACACAGCTTGTTAACAATAACAAATAAAACTTGTAGATATACAAAAAGAGGACATTTGAGAGGCGTTGGACAGAAACTTGTAGATATCCAATCTTTACATAAATCTGAAACTGAGATACCCTACACGCTCCCATAGCTGAAGCCCGAAGCAAGGTCAGAAAATAATTAGCTCTACCAAAAAAGTTCAAAGATAATTGTTTCTCCTTTTCATTCATATCAAATCCAGTGTTTCAAAAATTCCCGCCTAGGTCCGATCAATCCCCGCCTAGGCACTAGGCGGTCCTCTACCTCCTTAATTTGGCTTAGCACCTTGCCCCCACTTAGGCAGAATCAGACCTCTACTTTGAAGCTCTACAATACTTAAATGAATTTGTTAAGCCTTAAAAGATTGTTTTTATTTTGGGGGTAATGTTTCATGTAAAATTTAAAATAATTACATATACTATATGTTTTGTATAGTATAACAAGTATATACAATAGAAAAATAATTAAATGGGATCGCCTAAGAAAACGCCTAATCCGCTTAGGAAAACACCTAGCCACTGCCTAGGCGGCCTAGGCGCTAGACGCCCCTTCCGCAGCCTAGGTTCGCCTAACGATTTTTAGAACATTGATCAAATCCCCCACAAAACTAAGAAAAGCACACTTCCAAACATAGTTGTCACGACGTCGCCTAGGCGTCCATGCAATGGAGAAATGGTATGGCGAGAGGTCGACTTGAGGGGAGCTGCTAAGGCGTGCGCCTTGGCAGCTCGGCGTCTCATGACGTCGCTTAGCAGCTCTGACCCAATCCATTGACCCACGGCATAAACCCATGACCCATGGCCATTACCCATGACCCATCGATTAAAATAGAATGAGAAAGGCAATAAAATTAAAACCCTTATCTGCAGACAATCGCGATTCGCAGCAAGACTGAAAGTTTAGACTCGATCGCGGCTGATTTGACCTTCTCTCTCACACACACATCCTTGACCCAGCTTCTCTCTGTAAATCTATTTTACTCTCTCTCCTTCTCGACTCTGTTTCTATGTTACCCTTATCCTTCTTTCTTTTTTCATAAATATATATTTTTAAAGGACTCATCTGATAATATGGGTATTATTGTCAGCTGAAAACTGCTTACTTTTCTTTTAAAGCAAAACTGCTTGCTTTTCAAAACTGCTCCTTTTTTTTTAAAGCAAAATTGCTTGCTTTTCTTATGCCCAAAACTGCTTGCTTTTCTTTTAAAGGAATTTTTTTTGTTTCTATGTCATGCATAATTGTATATACATATGCCAAGTGTCAACTGCCAACTAAATAATGCCAAGCTGATGTACCTTAGATAATGCCAAGCTGTTGTATTTATTGCAATGAATGTGTAAAACAGCACTTAACCCCAAGTTAAACATTAGGACATACTAATGTTTTATGTTTGGATTGTTATTACTAAGTATTTACATAATTGTGTTTTTAATGTTATTCTGTAGTGTTATGTTTTGAGTTTTAATGTATATGAAATTTTATTGTCAATATACTTGTTAAGTAAAATAAATAATATATAAATTACACATTGTAAATGACTTGTCGCTATACGGACGTCATGGCGGTCGCCTTGTCGCCTAGGCGTCCTGGCAGTCGGCTACCGCCATGACTCGTCGTGGCGCCGTGACAACTATGCTTCCAAAGCACCTTGACATCCTTACTCTTCCTAAATCCCTCAACGAGGATATAATATGGATATTAAAGATGTTAGAAGATAGTGGCCAGGAACATGCTTCTTGTATTAAGGAAAACAAGCTTCCTTGTTTTCCTCCTTTTTCATTTTTTAATTCCTAGACCTCTTGTATAAATATAGCAATTCACATAAGAGAGAAATATAAGAGAGATTACATTCTTACATGGTATCAGAGCTCTGCTCCTTTATCAGGCGACTTTTTTCGGTGACTTTTTCCGGCGACTTTTCCAGCTACTTTTCCAGCGACTTTTTTCAGCATGGTTTTTCTCTCTCCTCTTTCCATCTACAGTGGTTATTTTGAGTGAAACTCAGGTTTGGTCTAATCCAGGTCTTTTTTAATACAATTTTCTACTATCTTTGCGCTTGTTAATTATCCTTATTGTTATTCCCTTGGATAATTCTTGTTGCTCCATCTCCTGTACTGCTAATTAAAGTGGTGTTATTGTGTAGTACAATTAATTGCAATCCCTTTGGTTTCTAGAATTACTTTCTGCTAATTTTTTAAGCCTTTATAATATCCTTGTTGATATTTTCTTGGATATTTTTTGCTCTTACTATCTCATCATGGCAGAATCTAGTTCCATTAATAGTGTTGGTACTATTTCTCATTTCGCACAATCAGGTATACACTCTTGTGCTCTTAATGTCTCATCTAGTTACCCTAGTTGGATTATAGACACAGGTGCCTCTGCGCATATGACTGGGTCCTCCAATCTCTTTACTTCATACACGCTCCGCTCTGGAAAAGACAAGGTTAAAGTAGCCAATGGCTCCCTGTCTTCTATTTCCGGGAGTGGCTCTGTCGTTTGTACCCCTTCATTAACATTATCATCTGTTCTCCATATCCCTTCATTTACTACAAATTTACTATCTGTCCAACGTCTTTGTGAATCCCTACACTGTTCAGTAACCTTTTTTGGAAATCATTGTGTTTTTCAGGACTTGGTGACAGGGCAAAGGATTGGCAGTGGTAGTGCAGTTAACGGTCTCTATTATTTAGATGTTCCCTCGTCTAACATGTCCTCTACTCAGGTTCAGGCTCTTCACTCTACTTCTCACCCATGCCTGACCTCTCTCTATCAATGGCATCGACGTTTGGGACATCCTTCCTTTTCAGTATTGGAGTCTTTATTTCCATCTTTAGTTGAGCATTGTAACAGAACTCAGTTTTTGTGTGAACCATGTGAATTAGGTAAACACAAACGTTCTACTTATTCTGCTACTAACAGTCGGCATTCTGAACCTTTTGCCATTATCCATACTGATGTGTGGGGACCCTCTCGAGTTGTCTCCCGTTCTGGTCATAGATGGTTTGTTAGCTTTATTGATTGTCATTCTCGTGTCACTTGGATTTACCTTCTGCGGACCAAAAATGAGGTATTTGCTTGTTTTCAAGACTTTCATAAAATGATTCAAACCAATTCGATGCTAAGGTCAGAATTCTCCATAGTGATAATGGTCGTGAATATAGTAATAATAATGTTTTTGCATCTTATCTCTCTCAGCATGGCATTATTCTTCAAACCTCATGTGTCACAACCCCAGAACAAAATGGAGTAGCGGAAAGAAAAAATCGACACTTACTAGAGGTAGCCCGCACTCTTATGTTCACTATATCAACCCCTAAATTTCTTTGGGGAGATGCGGTTCTGACTGCTGCATTTCTTATAAACCGCCTTCCCTCTAGAAATCTTGGGAACAAGAGTCCCATCTCTTTTCTCCAACACACGACCAGTCCTTATCCTTCACCTCGAGTTTTTGGTTACGTGTGCTTTGTTCATGATAAATCTCCCACTCGGGGAAAATTAGATCCCAAAGCTATTAGGTGTGTTTTCATTGGTTATTCTCCAACCCAAAAAGGTTATAAATGTTATCATCCTTCTTCTAACAAAGTCTTTGTCACTCGGGATGTCACTTTTTGGGAATTGGAACCTTTTTATTCTTCTTCACCTTCTTCTCAGGGGGAGAATGTTATTAATGAGGAGAAGCTTCCTGAGGCTCCTGAGGCTAGTATTACAAGCTTTACTTTTCCTGTTCCTGTTGTTTCTGATAATTCTACACGGGGGGAGTTACAGTGTACTAAACAGTAGGGGTGTTCAAAAAATTCGGTTTTTTCGGTTTTTTACCGAACCGGTTGATACCGGTACCGGCGGTACCGGTTTTTTTCGGTACCGGTTTTTTGGGTATCGGTTTTTCGGTATTTTAACACTTTTCGGTACCGGTAGCGGTAAGGGATTTTTTGAATTCGGTATAAACCGAAATACCGAAATACCGAAATATATAATTATTTTTAATAATTATATATATAAATATAAAATTTAATTATTATTAAATAATAATTATTGTTAATTATATATTTAATTATTGTTAATATATATAAAAAAAATTATTTAATTATTATTAATAATTATATATATTACCATGCGGTATTACCGACAACCGAACCGAAAAAACCGGTACCGATTTTGTACCGAACCGGTACCGAAACCGGTAATTCGGTATCGGTACCGGTTCTTAGTTTTTCGGTATTTTTGGATCGGTACCGGTTCGGTATTTTCGGTACCGGTTCGGTTTTTTACCGATGAGCACCCCTACTAAACAGAATGAGTCTGAGCCTGAGTTGAGGACCTATGCTCGAAAAGGCAAGAATAAGGTTACCGTTTCTGCACCACTACACCAACCTTGTTCCGGACCTAGTCTTGATAATGCTAATGGTGAGAATCTTAATCCTACTTGTTCTTCTAAAGATATTGACATTCCTACTTGTTCTTCTAAAGATACTGGCATTCCTACTTGTTTTTCTGTTGATACTGACATTCCTATTGCTCTTAGAAAAAGGGGTTAGAACTTGTACTCAACATCCTATTTCTAATTTCCTAGCCTATAGCAAATTATCTGCATCATATCGCTCCTTTGTTTCTTCCTTGTCTTCAATATATGTTCCTCAGGGGTGGAGAGAAGCATTTAGTGATAAGAATTGGAAGCAAGCTATGATTGAGGAGATGAATGCCCTAAAAAAGAATGATACATGGGAACTAGTCACTCTTCCTTGTGGAAAAAAAGTAGTTGGGTGCAAGTGGGTATATACAGTCAAACAAAATTCTGATGGAACGGTTGAGAGACTCAAAGCCAGACTAGTGGCAAAAGGGTACACTCAAACTCATGGGATTGATTACCAGGAGACATTTGCTCCTGTAGCGAAGATGAACTTTGTTCGTACCATAATCTCATGTGCAGCAAATTTCGGCTGGGATATTCAACAATTAGACGTAAAAAATGCATTCCTTCACGGTAACTTGGAGGAGGAAGTGTACATAGACATACCTCTTGGTTTTGCTCCATCTGTTACTATGGGGAAGGTTTGTAAGTTACGAAAGGCTTTGTATGGTCTGAAGCAATCTCCTAGAGCCTGATTTAGTAGACTCCACAGAGCAATGATAAGGTTTGGGTACAAGCAGAGTCGAGCAGATCATACTCTTTTTGTCAAACAAATAAAGGGTAAGATTACCATTCTTATTGTTTATGTTGACGACATTGTGGTGACAGGGGATAATAAAGAAGAGATAGTTAATCTCAAAGCAAGACTGACCAGAGAGTTTGAGATTAAAGATCTTGGTCCTTTGAAATATTTTCTTGGTATTGAAGTTGCAAGATCCTCCAGTGGCATCTTTCTATCTCAAAGGAAGTATGTCCTTGATCTGCTAACTGAAACTGGCTTGTTAGGATGTAAGCCTGCTGATTCTCCTATTGAAGTTAATCATCATCTAGTAGGAGGCACAGGACCTACAGTTGATAGAGAAAGATATCAACGTTTGGTGGGACGATTGATATACCTCTCTCATACGAGACCCGATATATCTTATGCTGTGAGAATAGTGAGTCAGTATATACATGACCCTCGACATTGCCACATGGAAACTGTTTACAGAATTCTGAGGTATCTCAATTCTTCTCCTGGAAAAGGATTATTGTTTGCACCACATGGTCATATGAAAGTTGAAGCTTTTTCCGACTCAGATTGGGCTAGTTCTATAGAGGATCGTCGGTCTACAACGGGTTACTATTCATTTGTTGGAGGTAATTTTGTTACTTGGCGTAGTAAGAAACAGTCTGTGGTGGCAAGATCTAGTGCTGAGGCTGAATATCGAGCTATCGCCTTGGGTATATGTGAATTAATGTGACTTCGAACCCTGCTAGAAGATTTAGGTGTTACAACTAAAAGGCCTATGCAGTTATTTTGTGATAATAAGGCAGTCATTAGTATTGCAAACGACCCAGTACAGCACGATAGAACGAAGCACATTGAGATTGACAGACACTTCATCAAAGAAAAGTTAACCAGTGGTCTTATTTGCTTACCCTTTGTAAAATCAGATGTTTCATCCTTTGTGTTTCAAGTTGGGTATGCGAGACATCTACACACCAACTTGAGGGGGAGTGTTAGAAGATAGTGGCCAGGAACATGCTTCTTGTATTAAGGAAAACAAGCTTCCTTGTTTTCCTCCTTTTTCATTTTTTAATTCCTAGACCTCTTGTATAAATATAGCAATTCACATAAGAGAGAAATATAAGAGAGATTACATTCTTACAAGAGAGATTCGCCACTAAATATGGCCTTTCATGAAGAACATCTACTGCCATTGTCTCTATTATTATCAAGTCTATTGTTCTTATCAAGTATGTCCTTTGTCAGACTCGACCAAAGAAACCACTAAAGGGGTTTTCACTTTACTAAGGGAATTTTGTACATCTTCCAACTCCCATAATGAACATTTAAACTTTCACCCTCTCTACATCCAATACCATGGCATTCATTTCATGTGATTCCCAATCCTGGAATGATACTGAAAAATTGCCAGAAGGAACATCTGTCTTTCCAATCCCAATATTTCATCAACCCCTGTGCCATTTTACTTGCTTCGTTTTTTTGAAATGTCATTTACTAGATTATCACTTTATGCTTCCTCAGTTACCTGAGCTGGGGCTTATCATCCTTTCCTCCTATAACCCTGGTACCACTATTATCAGCAGGTATCACAATCCACCAAGAGTCCAAGACATGATTTTTTTTTCTACAGTTTCCTCTTTACACAACAACTCAACAGCGCACTTTCTCCTACACTACATGTGGTAGGTTGAAAATAAATCCATGTATGCAGGAAGAATAAAAGTAAAAAAGGCAAAGAAGAAAAATAAAAAGAAAAAACAAATAAAGGTTAGAAATATACTACCTCCGTTCCAAATTATAAGATCATTATTGACTTTTGAAAGTATATATGAGACATTTTCAAACTCAAAATTAAGACGATTCATTAAAAATTATAAAACAATAAACCTTACAATGACTAAATACTTTTTAGATAATTTACAATATTCATCATTGTATTGACTAAAATTAAAGGAATCCATGTCAATTTTGAGTTTGAAAATGTTTTAAGTTGACTTCTAATAATGAGTAAATACTTTTTACTTATATTTGGATCTCAGAGAGTATAAAATAAAACATAAAGAATAGAAAATAGATTTAAACAAATAAAACAAAAAAACTCCAAGAAATATACATACATATTAATGCAAATCCTAGTGCTAATTAAAGATATTCAAAACTCTCAGCAGAAATTACATGAATAGTATGTATCAATTTTACAAAATGTCTATATAAGATAAACTATCAATAAAACCTAAATAAACCAAGTAACTTATGATACTGATTGCCAATATCATGAATAGACAAAATAAAAAAATTATGGAAGAATGAATCCAACATTAGCACAAGCAATTTCCTTACCTGATCTTGAGCAAATTATGACATTATCACCTTCTTCTAGAAATTCTTTAGCTAGTGCATATCCTATTCCTGAAAAGAAACAAAGAAACTGACAAAAGAAAGCACCCAACCAAAAAGTAACCTGAATATAAGAGATACTATATGCATTAAGCTGAACATATAGACAACATATATATATAGAGAGAGAGAGAATAGCTATACCACAATGCATTAGTTCACATACACATTTTACACTAAAAAACTGTTTCATATAACTCAATAAAGCAACTGAGACACGACCAAAGAAAAGTGATACTGTAGGAGCTCAGAGCCTTGTCTCTGCAAGTAGCTGTTACTGCTAGAACTGAGAGTAGTATAGCATTATATATTAGCAACATAAGTAATTGGTAAGATTTGCACCCAGACCAAGCGAATCAGATGAGGCCATGATGCTCCACTTTATGGATCATGATGATCACATCATATGTACCAATTCCAACATATGAAACAATAATGATAGAATCACATAATGAGCACAAGAAGTTGCTTTCAAAAATGGTGCATCAGCTAATTTGGCCACTGACTGGACTCATTGTCAACCATAAGTAATCTAACTTGAATTGGAACTTCCTCTCCTCACAGCTTCTTCTCCAATCTCTAGCAAGATCAAACACAAAAATACCCTAAAAGCACCCATCGCAGAGGTCCATAAAGAATTAAGAAAAAAGATCTTATCTTCTAGCAAATCAGAAGATAAATAGTTTTCTCTAAAATGCTGAGCATTACGCCCATCCAGATCCCAAAACCAGAAAATATTGCACACTTTTAAAGTATCTTAGCATCGTGCCTCCCACCAAAACATCTGAACCGAGTAAGCAACAAATATGTTGGTTATGACTCGACTTGTTGCTAAGTGCATTTGGGGGAAAAAAACTATCACAAAATTTGTGAGTCTTATATGCATATTACTTATTATTAACTGTCGCCAAAGGGGATGAAACAGTATACAAACTACAAACAAAATCATCCTTACAAAAACTATACCACAGGAAGCAGACCTCCCTGTGATATCCTAAAACCCAAATGGTTGTAGACTCATCTTTGGCAAGATCTACAAAAGCTACATAAACCCAAAATCTTCAGGAAAATCCAAAAAGGTTATAATATTATTTTTTTAAAATAAAAGAAGTGATTTTGTTAAATGGAAACAGAGAATACAAGCTTGAACAAGTCCACCCACCCTACAAGAAGTGGGAAAAAAAATACTCAAAAGAGAGCAGCTCTCCAATCGCTACTAAGATCAGAAACAAAAATTCTCCTAAACGCACCCATAGTAGGGGCCCGTTAAAAAAATCCAAAAAGGTTATAGAGAATGCAAAAGCATAGCAGTTTTACAAAAACAAATTGAGGTTTAATGTCCAAAATCCTTTATGATGAGATCCTGACCAGACTCGCATCAAACAACATTCATTCAACAAAAGTTCCAAGGGATCAACGAATGTTCATATGTGAATGGGATGAATTCAAATCATGGGTGCTTAAATTGGAGCTAAAGTCAAGTTATTGGAACCGTATTCGTTTGTGTGGCCACGTCATCAACAACGATATGGTTCGATTCATGGAAGGAGTAGTAATCACGCGACGTTGTGGTTGTCCAAGCTTGTTTAAGAGGTTACAATTTATTTCGCGACAACACAAGGTTGGATTACACGGTTCGAGTGATAAGGATTCAAGCTTCGTAGCGAAACGTTCAACATGGAATTTGATTCTGAGTTCATCAATTTGGTCCAAGCAAAGAATCATGATTGATGGGGGAAGTGGAAGATGGACAAAGTTTCAAGTTCAGAGCTTTAAAAGGATCAGAGTAGCAGCCAAGCCAGACCAGCGCGGCCGCGCCTTGATCCAGTTCAATTCTAGCGCTGCCACGCCGTTATGCAGAAAATGGCTCTCTGGACCACCAGCGCGGCCGCGCCCAGTCACAGTTCAAAAGCAGCGCGGCCGCGCCGCTCTGTAGACGTAAAAATCTTTCTCTAGACTACCAGCGCTGTCGCGCCCAAACCAGACCAAATCCTAGCGCGGCCGACACGGATTTCGAGGACACACTTTCCAACGCGTTTTTCTAGATTTTCTAAGATTATTTGCTTTATTTAAGGGATTTATCATATCTTTCATAATTTTATTGTAGTTAGGATATTTGTTAGATAGATTTGCTTCCTAATTACTTGATAACTAGTATTTCTATTTTTTTTAGGATTTAGGGTTTCTTTAAGGTTTATTCTATTAGTATAAATAGAATACATGGGTTATGTAATAGTACAATTCAATAATATTCAGATTTTTATCATACTTGTGAGGTTATTCTCTACTTTTGGTTCTTTGAAGAATTCCTAAGTTATTTTCTTAGTTTTTCTTTGAGATTCAATTTGACTTATCATACAACGATACATAGTTGTGTGTGGCGTCTTCTACGGCATCAATCGTCGATTGTACCGAGGTTCCTGTTTCTCTATAAACACGGGGTTTAGGTGTCGGTGGTGTTCCATTCAACGCATAATTCATTGCTTAATCGATTGTACCAAGGTTCTCGTCTCATTATAGACGTTGGGTTGCGGTGTCGAGAGAGTTCCACTCTTAAAGCTTTACTAGAAACGATCCCGGCGATGACCACCTCACGCAAGCGTGTCGTGGAGTCTATCACTTTAGTTTTTTATATTTTTTGTATTTTATTTTATTTTGAATTTGACCTAACAAATGTAGGTTTAATGTCCAAAAACTAGTAATCTAGTATGAAACAGGTGATTTAATGATCACTTTAAGTTGCTTAGTGTTTTCCCTTCTAGATATAAAAAGAAAGTTTGTTAGAAGGATAAAGAAATTACAAGCAAAGGGCGGACGAGGAGTCCAAACACCCTATAACAAATGGAAATAAAAGGAAAATGCTAAAAAGAGAGCACCTCTCCAACTCTACAATGATTAGACACAAAAATACGATTGAAGCCAAAGCGAAGCCAGAAAAATAATCCTCTCTTGCAGCAAAGCAAATTATAGAGAACTGTCCGTGAAAAGCTAAGCATCACGCTCATCCCAAATCCCCTAAAGCACTTAAAAGGATGCACACTTACATAACATATTTCCTCCCCCAAAGTCTTTGAATCGAGTAAGTAACAAATCCTTCACAGAAGCGGGACATTACCCACTCCACAATCCACACACCAAATATAGAGTTCGACAAACCCCACATAATAATATATTCAAGTAGCTTAGTCCACTAACAAAACCTTATATTTATCATGGTACTTATGTTTACTAAAATTTAATTTATAAATGAAGACACTACCATAATTAGTGCATCGTTTTGATGCATCAAATCTATTATGTTGTTGCATGAGAATTAACTTTGATGTTATGAACTCAAAAAGTAACTATCTAAATATACGAAACTAACAAAGTAAGAATCCACTAGAAAAATAAATAAATAAAACTCTTTAAAACATGAATTGTATTCTATACCTTGTCGACCACACTCATCACGTGTCACACAACAAGTCTCTTTTACCACATTAAGCCAGCCCATCAATAGATGTGGCATATAAAATCGTAACATAAAACCATCTCTTTACTTGAAACTTGCCAAGCAATTTTTTTTCAGTTTTTATTATAGTTTCGTTTTATATTTTAATAAGTTTTTGATATAGATTCTTTTAAATTTTCAAAACTATGTCATGGAAGCTACTTTTCTCCACATAACTACTTTCAAAAGTATGTTTGTTCGAGTCGAGATGTATAATTTCAATATATTTTATAAAGACTGACAAAAACACTTGCATTGCATGTGTCATACATCAATTTCAAAACCAAAGAAAACTACAATATTCCAAACTATACACTCCCTCTGCTCCACACTATAAGATCAATTCTGACTTTTGAAGTCAATTTGAGATATTTTCAAATACAACTATCTAAAAAGTACTACTAATTTCAAATACATCTATCTAAATGGCACTACTAATTACAAGATTTATTGTTTTCAAAATTTAAATGAATTAATATCAACTTTGAATTTGAAATGTTTCACATGCACTTCAAAAAGTCAAAATTGGTCTAATTATATATAGTTTCAAAGAATTTACGACCAACTTTAATGTAAATGGATAATCTTTAACATTATGTGTACTACTATTAAAACCTATACGGCTATACCATCTTTCTTTACATTTGTTTCTGATTTTTATATCAAAATACTATTTCACCTTTATATAAGTTTTGTTATGTTTATAATGTAAAGGTACAATAGGTATTATAAAAAATTTAATTAGTTTATTTAGTTTTCCGACCATTTTTGGACAAAAAACTTTGGCAAGAAAAGTCACCAAGTTTTCCTTCCATTTCATTTCTTCTCTATTCATTAAAAAACTTAAGTTTTCTATCTTTTTTTTTTCTTTTCCGTCATTTTTAAAACTCAGTAACACAGTGTTATTTTTTATTTTCCTTTTCTTTCTTTAATTTTCCCTCTAACTTTCTGAGTTCCAAAAAAAAAATCCCAATTCCAGGACAGATAAAATGTAAGGAACTAGAGTAAAACAAAGCCTATAATCAAGAAAAATCAATCATCTCTCAATTTTAACTCTAGGATGATAAATTGAGTATAAATAGCTAAACACAAACCAAATGAGACCAACCTTTTGTAGAGCCAGTGATCAAAACGTTGTAAGGAGGAACCATTGGCTCTGATGAAGAAGCTTTGACCGTAAAAACCCGAGAATGTGAAGAATTCGCACCAGGCTCTGCTAAATTGAGGGGTTTATGGCGGGAACCAGCGGTAGAGAAACCGTAACGGTCGAATTTAACGGTTGATTGAGGGAGAGAAGAGGGGAATCGAGGAGGGTAGAGGTATGGGGAGGTTGTAGTAGCAGCGGTGGTGGTAGTGGCTATTGCCATTTGGGAAGAGTGGATTATAGAGAGGGAATGGTAGAGATAGAAGGTGCTAAAATAGGATAGACTAACAGAGTTTCAGCTGTTAGCACCTTTTTTGGTAGTTTCTTTTTGCCTTTTTGGATTTTAGTAGTAATCTTACAGTAACAAAACTAATTATAAAAAATTAAATATAAAATAATATATCTAATTACAAATAATTGATGTTTCACTGTATATCAGTAGGTTTAATAGTTAAATTCAATTACTATCATACATATTATTTTGTATTTTTTTTGTTCAATTTTTTGTCACCAAAATATTATTGCAAAAGTAATATTATTGACAAAAACGTAGTTAGCTCCCTTTATTACGAATTCTCTCAAATTCTATCCAATATATCATATTTTAGATAGTTCAATTGAAATTAATATCGGTCAATTAATTTATAATATTTAGTAGTATAATTATTTTAAAAACGAAAGTAATCCAACATTTTTTCACTATTTGATGAGCATGTGAATTTTTTATCAAAATTTTAATAGTTGAAAAATCTTTTAAGCTTTTGACGGAGAAAATATTTTTAATGATTTTAATTTTTAGTAAGATTCATTTTAATATCATAAACTATTTATTAACATGTCTTATTAATTTTCTCATTATTAACAAAATTAATAAGATCAAATAAATAGTGTATTAGGGGGGAGGGCGAGATATAACTGAGGGAAGTCAAATCTGACATAAATTATACATCAAATATTGTGTACAAAATGACATAGCGAGATAAATACTATTGACATAAACTATGCAGATTTTGTGTACAAGGCGACATAGCATAAGATACATAAGTATTTAGCTGGATTCATTCAATTATCTGAAGTTAATTTAAAATTTATCTTAGTTCCTATTTATTATTACAAAAATATAGGACTTCATAACAATAGAACTACTGAAACGATTGCCTTGGCTTACATCTTTCGTCTTCCCTCATTATCCTTCTCATAGTTCCTGCCATGTTGTTCTTCTCCCTCGACATCATTTCCCCAATTCTTACATTTAGGGTGAGCATAGTGTAGGTTTGTGCGGTTGCGAATAAAAATTACACATGAAACTACTTTGATATGTTTGCTTAAATTAAAAACTACAACATGAAATCGTTTGGATTGGTGCGAAGTGGTTTCTACGAATAAGGAGTGGTTTCAAATAGTGTGGATCCAGCTCAAAAACTGTTAGTACTTGCATATTATGTGGACCCTTATTTGATTTGATGATAACTCAAATTTAATGTATATTTGTAATAACAAATATGTTTTGTAAAGTCATTGAGAAATATAATAGGTAAAAGGACTTAGTTAGGAATCAAATTTGTTAGGTTGATCCAAATCTTAGATCTTGTCTATGTAATCCTTGTAATAGTTAAGTTTTCCAATACCAAAAGATTTTCGTAGAACTGAATTCAAAACTACTCCAAGATCACAAAGTTAATTGAAGTCATTTTAAGATTGTAGAGTAAATGTCAGTTTGTAGAGCCAGAATCGCAGAATCACTACAAACGTAAAGTAAATATAGTAGAGCCCAAGCTATTCTGCTATCTGGAGAACGATTCTACGATTTCACTACTAGAGCTAAAATTGTAGAGTATAAACACTCTGATAAGTCGGTGACAAGTTATGGCATGATCATAAACCTTAAACACGCCCCTTGTAATGCCCAGGAATTTTTAAAATCTTGTACAATTTATTTTAACATATGAAATTCGTTTTATTTAATTTTACGAATTTAATTGGATCCATGTGGGTATTATTATTTAATTATATACATATGTGATCCAATAATTTTCTGTGCATTAAAGGGACTCACTGATAGTTTAAATAAATTAGCGAGTTAACCCTAAGAATTTATTTGCAAGAAAATTGGGAAATTAAATAAATAATTTTATCAGTATCGGATTAAATAATTCTAATGAGGAATTTTGGGTGAAATAAATATTCAAGTGAATAATTAATTAACTTAGTTATTTAATTGAAAATATTGGAAATGTATGGCGGTTAATCTAATTGGGGTCATTTTCTTTAATTAGGATGACCCATTTTCTTTTGTTTGCCCAATTCCCCTATTATTTTTCTTTTGGGCCGCCCCTCATTCATTTAGCCGACCCACTAGTTGTGAGCCCATCCTTGTTTCCTTGCCAGCCGGGTTATGAATTGCAAACGGGTCGACTGATTTGGGATTGGGGAATATTAGAGCCGGTGAATTCAAAATTTGGGGAAAAATCCAACCAGAAGCTAGTTTGAGCATTCAACTGAGCCAAACGAACTCACACCCGCAAATCCAACCAAAATAACCTTTGGCTTTTCAATCAATCGAACGGGAGTGAGCGATTGACTGAAGGAAGAGTCGTCAGGCGTACGCCGGCGACAACGTGAAGCAATCAACCAGACAAGCGAAGGACGGGAGGAACGTCGACCGACGGTTAATCGAGGGTTTGAGGGAGCGACCGAGCAGAAGAATCGAACGGACCAAAGGTCCCAGGTTTTTGGCGAAGTGACAGGCGAGGCACACGGCTCAAAGGCCAGCCGGCGAGCCACCATCGCTGTCCCCTTTCCTACCGACGGTCCTTAGGTAGACGAATGGGGTAATATCCAGCTAATTTGGGTAAAAGATTTATTATAAATTAAACCCCCCAAACCCTGAAATCGTCAATTCCTTTGTTGAGAGTTCTCAGTTAGAAATTAGGGCTCGAGAATCTCAGAGAAAGTAATTGCAACGAGAAGCCACTGTTGATGCCCAACTGGGTTGTGTACTGTGGGAGAAGGAGGAGGACAGCGGCGCGATCAAACACAAGGTATAGAAATAGGTTATTAAGCTACTGTAATGGTTTTGTTTGATTCAGGTTACACTGCATAGTATTGTAACTGCTTGGGTTGAAAACTCAGAACATTGTATTATAATTTTGGGTCTAAAATCTGGTAATGAGTTGTTAATATACTTGTTTGGTTTTGATTTGGGAAACCTGGTAATGTGATTAGTTCATTCATTTTCTTTCTTCTACGATTGAGATTGTGTTGTTCCCCTGTTTTGGGACTGTACTGTTGAGAGATTTACCCATATAGTAGCATTGTATTGTGTTGGTTGTTCGATAATAAATTGCTTGGTTTGAAAACTAGATATTGAATAATATTGTTTGGGTTTGAGAATTTTGGGTATTGTATTGGTTGCACTGCATTGTGTTATTTTGGGGGTTGGAACTCTGTTATGGTAACATGTTATTTCCTGTTGAGAAGCTGATAAACCTTAAGGTTGGGCAGTCTAAAGTTCTATATAGAATCAGGCCAGTGCTGTGTATTTGGAAGCACAACAAGTAATGGTTGAAATGGATTGAGCATGAGTTGTGCGATTCATTCATTGGGGTTTTATGACTGTTATGCCTAACAGAGATTATATATACCTATCGTTGGCTTAATTGTTGGTAATCAATTGAAATAATAATAATAATAATAATAATAATAATAATAAAAAGATAATAAAAGTTTCACTATCATTAAATAATGATAGAGTTAGTAAATAAGTATTACCAATAAATAACACATAAAGGTAATAAATATTTAATTATTATTTAATCCTAAATAATAATTAGATATAAGTAAAGTTAATAATTAATTATTATTTATCCATAAATAATAAATAAAAGTAATAAATATTTAATTATAAATAAAGTTAATAAAATAATTATTTATTAATAAATAATAAATAAAGATAATAAATATTTAATTATTATTTGATTTAAATAATAATTAAATATGAATACAGTTAATAATAATTATTTATTATTAATAAATAATAAATAAAGATAATAAATATTTAATTATTATTTGATTTAAATAATAATTAAATATGAATACAGTTAATAATAATTATTTATTATTAATAAATAATAAATAAAGATAATAAATATTTAATTATTATTTGATTTAAATAATAATTAAATATGAATACAGTTAATAATAATTATTTATTATTAATAAATAATAAATAAAGATAATAAATATTTAATTATTATTTGATTTAAATAATAATTAAATATGGATACAGTTAATAAATAATTGTTTGTCATTTTCTCAATAAATGAGACGTACAGATGATAAATATCTAACTATTTAGTTAATACTAATTAGTTATGAATAAAGCTGATAAGCATAACGAGTACTTAATCATTAATGAAATCATGATTAAGTACAATTAATAAGGTAAACATCTTTGGCCCTTAATAAATAAAGATAATAAAATTATTAAATAATTTATATTAAATAATAAGTAAGTGTGTGTAGGATTAATACATTAAGTATTTAATAAGTGATCAATTAATATCTAGTTGCTATTAGACCATAATAAATTTATTATTTATTTTCATAAATAATAAATAGGGATTATTAACCTATACTTAGAGACAATTAAAGGTCATTAACTAAATTTCCGTTTAGCTAATGATTAGATAGTGGTTAACTGTATATGGTGAATTGATTTCCTGCTAAATAAATAGCATAAGTGAGTGTGTCGATATACAGTTATGCAATGCTAATGGATAAACCGACTTTATCAACTGATAGGTTATCCAAGACCAATTAATTAAAGCTAAATTTATCTGTAGCTGAGCAAACATGCAAGTTCCCTAACTTCATTCTTTCAGTATATTGAATGCAAGTTCTACCTTACCCAACTTTTACATTGAGCAATATTTCTAAACCTTATGCATTATTTTTAATTCGTGCAGAAGGTATATATTATTGCAAGTTATTCTTTAAGCTCGAATATTATCTCCAAGCATGCTTTAAGTGGTCTAATTAATTTTAAAATTATTCCACATCTAAGTATTCATTGGCATTCGCACTTGTGCATTTGAATTCGTATAATTATCTAAGTTCTGAAATTCACGAACTATTCATGATTAAGTCTGAACCCTTGTCTCGGTCAGGCACGTATGTAAGAATTGATAAAAGCTATCTGAACCAATCAATGGTAAGGATTCTTAGACTGAATGAACACCCCTTTTATTATAGGGGAGTACCCCATGTACCGTAAATAAGGTACAAATAGCAGAGTTAAATGTTATGCATATACATAGCGTACGCAAGGCTGATCCCCTCAAGTACTTATTCTGTAGCCAGTAACCAGAGGGTCAACCAGCTATTGACTCCTTTGGAAGTTATTGTTCAAAGTCTACTTAACTATCAATTGTTCTAAAAGCATTTATTGTACGTGCTTCTGATAATTGTTGAATTCTCTTTCTATATTCCCTTCATCATGATATATCCTTATTGTCGTACTTTAAACTTGCTGAGCAAACTCGTTGCTTATTCTTGCTATATCATGACTTCATTGCAGCTAAACCCGAGACGTCAGGGAAGAACAAAGGAAAAGAAAAGATGAAGTAATAGGCTTCATGTAGCAGATTTTAAATTTACGTATAGTTGATTTCCGTTAATGTAATTTAAACCCTAACTTTTATTTAGGGTATGGATTTGTGTAAGTAATTAAGGTTTTTTTTGTATTCTGGGACTAGTAACACCTTTGAAATGAACAACGTATGTTTATTATATTCCGCATTTTAGTTACCATATGTTGTTAGAGGTGAATGTTTGTATTGGATCGTGATATCCGGATCCGGGTATTTAGAGACCCGAATTTGGGGGCGTCACACCCCTCAAGGATGATTTTCATATGTGTTTACGATAAGGACAAGACTTTTGAAGCACTATTTAACAACTATATTTGCAAGGATAAGGACATGTGTCTGCAACTGCATTGTTCACGGTACTAAAGAAAGCGACATGATGTGGTCTTAGCAGACAACAATTCAAAGTCAAACAATTGAATATTGACAAGTGTCAAAGACAAAATGGAGCAACAGTAACTTCTCAACGAAAAAATCCCAAGTGGACTCTATAGAAGGACTACAACTTTGAGCTTTACAACTAACGATTCATCAAGAAACAAAGTGATGATAGTCCAAGTTCTAAAAGCTCTACTCTACGATTCTAAAAAACACTAACTGTTGTTAAGTCAATTGAAGAGGGACTTAAAACAACTTAACATAACCTCAAGTAAATACATTTTTCTTAGTGATTAGTTGTAAGACCCCAACTTTTATAAATAAAACTTAATTTTCTTTATAAATATTATTATAAACAGTAAAGTTTAAATTGATAAAAAGATTAAAGTTAAGGTGATATGTGCAAATTATAAAAAATAAAAAAAAGTATGTTAGGGAATATTCGTTATGTCGAGAAATATTCGGAAAAGTACGACGACGCTGAAACAACCAATCATTGGTGGATCTTATAACGAAATAATTGTCGGATATAGAAAACGACAGAAATAACCATTTTAATAAAAAAAATTATTGACGGAACTGTTACCTTTAACTGTTAAAATACCCGGTGATAAAGGAATAGTAGTTTGCGCTATTCTACAGTAGCACGCGGTGTTCCATAGTAGCACACGGTATTCCACACTAACACGCGGTAATGCACAATATTTCATATTATTGAATCAATAATTGTCACAATAGCAAATGCACAGTATTTCATATTATTGAATCAATAATCGTCACAATAGCAACTGCATAATTCACATTATTGAACCAATAATTGTCACAATAGCAAATGCACAGTATTTTATATTATTGAATCAATAATTGTCACAGTAGCAAATACATAATATTTCATATTGTTGAACCAATAATCGTCACAGTAGCAACTGCACAGTAATTCACATTATTGAACCAATAATTGTCACTGTAGCAAGGGTAGTAATGAAAAGTTACATAATTAAAAGTCACAGGTATTAAATAGTTAGACAGACTCATTATTTGAAGAACACTGATATCTGTGATATTAATACATTAAGTCAATAATGTAGAAGATGGATAATATAATAATAATTTTGAAATGGGAAACGTGTGGATAACTAATATATGGTATAGATTAAAGATAATTTTAAAATATGAAATGTGTGGATAACTAATGAATGACATAGATAAAAATCTTGAAATGTGAAATGTGTGGATAATTAATAAGTGGTAAATTAATGATAATCTTGCATTGTGAAACATATAGATAACTAATGAATGGTAGAGATTAAAGATAATGAATTGATTATGTATAATAACTCCTAATTTAAAGTTGAAGTAATAGCTAACTCTAGCATTGCAACTTTCATGTACAAAATCAACCCAAGCTAAAGCCCGTTACCTGCTAGGAGTAATAAAAAAGGACCGGCAGTAAGCAAAAATGCTCATATACAGATATAAACAAACAAAAATTAAAAAGAATGAATAAAGATGAATAAATTATTTGCAATATCATGAATCAACTAGAAGAACTTACCATAAATCCTTTCTTGAAAAGAAGATAGAAATAAGATATTCTTACAACTTATTAGAATAAGATGCACTCTAAAATATTAGTTTATAACTTACTTTTTCTCATCACTTACAAGGAAAATAATCTTACCATAAATATAAAGAAAATATAAAATAGTCACAATGTAACAAAATACTTTCTGAATATACTTACTCATAACTTAAACTTACTAATCAAAATTGCATACTACCAAAGTTCTCGCAAAAAGAACTTACTTAAGATAAGATATTTTTCAAATCATACTTTACTTATGCTAACTTACTCATATTTACTCAAACTTACTCATAATCTTACAACTTACAAAATAGACGAAATCATATCTTACATATATATTGGAGAGCAACTTACATTGGATCCATATTAAAAACATGAGTTCCACTTACACGATGTCTCACCTTTTTAGTTATCCAAAAATAGATAGTCATTAAATAACTTACACGGGCTTGTAAGGCCTAAAACACAATGCTACCGAATATCATAAACTTGGGCTTGCAAAGCATAAAGCTCAATGCTTCCCAAAATCACAAACTCACACATAAACTCCATATCTTACACTTACCAGTCATGATCGTACATATCTCATAACATCGACGACACACCTACACTATCTGCACCGCGTAGGAAGTGCCAAGCATGGGGCTCAATCTACCCACATCAGATATCTTACAATGCTCTCAGATATATATTTATATATATATATATATATATATATGTATATATATATATATCTCGAAATATAAACAAAAACTTACATCATACATAAAACTTATACATAAGTTTACTTATAATATTATTGGAACTTCTCCAAAATATAAACAAACTTACTAAAAAATATTACAAATGATAAATAAAATTATAACTTACGAAATACTATTGCCCGAAAGCTTACTAAATGTAATATTAAACGTGACAACAATATAATCTTATTTTTGTAACTAAAATAACTCATAAGTTATTCATATACTTACATATTTTATATAAACTCATTAAAATAAATAACAAAAGTTAATAAATTCTCAAAAAATCACAACTTGACAATATATATATATAAGACCTCAATTCACTATCTTGGTTATAAAACCCTCAATTTGAATTTGTTTTTCAAATATAAAAATAGAATGAAAAACTAGACTTCAAATGTTCTAATTTGGTCTTAAGAAATACTCAATTCGGATTTTAAATCATCAAGTTATCAATGTTTTGAAATTACGAACTCGTTGCATAAACTATGTTACACTAATTTCAGACCAGATTTAGAAAAGTTCTATTTCGACATACTAAACGACAAAATTAGCGAAAACTTAAAGAATAAACATTTTAGAGGATTTTAAGAGCTTTTCAGATTGTTAAGAATCATCCATATCGGAGTTAAAATGAATTTTATACAAATCTAATAAGATGTTGGTTAGATTTTCGTTCTAGAAAATAGTGTTTGTACAAAAGTTCTGTTTTGGCTAATTTTGAGTCAAAATCTCGAAAACTTGTAAGAACAAAAGTTATAGATAACGTTCATACTATGTTAAAAAATTTAGAATGCAAGTTGGATAAGAAATGAATTTAATATGATTTTTCGAGCACTACTAAAAATTATAAACAGATAATACGCGAATTTAAATTTAAGGAAACGAAGATCTGTACTTAATTAGTTGAAATATCTGAAATTAATTTTCAAATCATATTTCTCAAGCTGAACCCTAATTGCTAATTAACAAAAAAATCTAATTTAAAATTATAATCAAAATGGATATTTACAATTTAGTAGATGGAAGGAATTAACAGAAATATTAAACATAAACATTCTTACCTTATGTAATGACCTGAGATCTAATTAAGAAACTAAATCATGACAGAAAGAAGGAAAAACAACTGAAAAGGATGGAAAATAGGAATTGTATTGATTGCTTGAGTACATATTAAAATGAATAGAAAAGAAAAGAGAACAATACACAATACATCAGATTACCCTCTCCTCCCTTTTACAATTTTATTTATACCCATACCTATCTTTCCAGCTCCTAAGAAATTCAAATCATTCCTTCAACTAACTAACCACTATTCCTGCCTAAATTCAAGCTCCAATTCTGCAACTTGTTTTCCAGTTGTGCACTTTCCAAATTTAGAAGTTAGTTTTAACTAACTTTCTATTTCTAGAAGGTTCAGTTATATCTACTTCTTACATTGCCCCCATCTTGAAAACATCCTTGTCCTCAATGACAAAAATTAAAGTCAGGGAATTGTTAAATCATGTCTTGAACGTCCTCCCATGTGGCATCTTCAATAGAGTTATTGGTCCAATGGATAAGATACTCAGTTTTTGGCCTATTTTTATAGGAAACTGATAAATCCACAGCAGAAAATGATATTTCCACCACAAAAGTGCCGCTGTGGATGTATAACGACGGTAAAAACCGTCGCTATAGGATCTATAGTGACACCTTTGCTGTGAAAATATCATTTTCTGCTGTGGATTTATCAGTTTCCTTTTTATATTTGACCATTCTCTGTTGCATCACACGAAATGACACCATTTTGGGCCTACCATCACTATGAACATGTGGAGGCGAAAGGGGAAGAATAGCTTGAGCTCCCAATTTATTTTTAAGTAGATATACATGGAATACATCATGGATTTGTGCTTGAACAGGAAGCTTAAGCTGGTAAGCCACTGTACCAATCTTGTCCAGAACTTTATATGGCCCATAATATCTAGGAGCAAGCTTAAAGTTAGACCTATGAGCAAGTGTAGACTGTTTGTATGGCTAAAGTTTAAGATACACAAAATCTCTTACCTGAAAAGTTTTTTTAGACCTTCTTTGATCAGTATACACTTTTTGTAACACCCCAGTCTCATATCAAAACATGTGAGAAACATTTGTCTCTATATAAGGAATTAAGTTACTAACAATGGTACCTTCAGTCATGATATTTTGTGTGAGCCTATGGTGGGCTAAGATGACCTGAGAAGATACTATTGGGCTAGTGTTTAAAGGTTTTGTTTGGATGAATTTGATTCAATTCGGACTTGGGATTTGATATAAGATTTATTCCGAACTCGGTATTTGACCCGAGTTGTTTCATATGGTATTAGAGCTTTTAATTTATTTTGTAAGTTCCGTTGTGTTTTGTTCGTAATCTTCCTTTCTATTTCGAAAATGGGGTGTTACAAAATATAGTATCAGAGTCGACTCTCGAAAGCCCGAGTCGGGTCATCTGATTGGGTGGCTGGAGGTGGGGACACGAAGGCTAGTGGTATTATCCCATAATGGAGAGAGGTCTGAAGGTGGAGACACGAAGCTAGCTGGCATTATCCCATAATGGCTAGAGAGGTAAAAATCTGTGGACCTTATGTATGACCGATTCTGACGAGGATAACATAAATTTAAAGTGGGGGAGTTTGTAATACCTCAGTCCCGCTTCGAAACATGTAGGAAACATTTGTTTATATGTAAGGAATTAAGTTACTAACAATGGTAGCTTCAGTCATGACTTTTTTGGTGAGCCTGTGGTGGGCTAAGATGACCTAAAAAGATACTATTGGGCTAGTGGTTTGATGTCTTGTTTGAATGAATTTGATTTGATTTGGACTTAAAATTTGACCCAATATTTGTTCCCGACTCGAGATTTAACCCGAGTTATTTCACTTTTATTTTGTTTTGAGCGTGAATTAGATTTTCCTTCAAAGTAGCCAATGTAGTGGTTCTTTCCCTGATAAAATCATCTGCAGTAGGAACTTTTGTAAGCTCAATCTGGTGAAAGTTTAAATGAGGAGGAGAAAACCTAAATAAGGTCTGAAAGGGACTGCTGATGAGTGAGTTTTATACCAATGAATCGAGTATATTTGACTTGATAATTTGTGAGTTTTTAAGTATTTTAAGTTATTATTAGGTATTTATAGTGTTTTTATATTATTTTATATGAAGAAGAAAGGAAACATATTTCGAACATCTTTTGGAGTACAATATGCAAGCAAATACAAAAAGGGAAGATTGAAGGGCTTTCAATGCCAAGTTAATTGCATGTTCTTGGCTTAGAACTTATATTTTATTGTAGATATCATTGAGAGCTTCAATGTGATAGGTGGCACGCCCCGTAACTCTTCCCGAATCAAAAGTTATGACATTTTTATCAACATAGATCAATGTTTGGAGTTGCCATTTACATAGCAGCCACTTGAACCCCAATTTCGACCTTGATCCAGCTAGAATCTCTCAATGCTTATTGAAAGAAAGTTGTAAATCTATTTTTTAGCTTTTCGGAACATCTTGAATCGTCCCAATCGGAGGTCGGATGGGAGAGTTATGACCATTTTACCAACAGAGGTCAGAGTAAAAAATTGCCTGGCGCGAGGCGCGCTGGATTAACAAGGAAGTCGGTGCAGGGCGCACCGAAAGAGCAGACTCTGGTGGACCGACGAGGGGCGCGCCCATTTTGGCCTATGAGCGGCACGAGGCACGCCATACGCACGACAAGGATGCTGAATTTAATGTAATTATGACCAATTTGAGTTGTAATAGGATTTTTGGTTGCCTAATTAATTAAGGTTTTCATTAGAACTATAAATACTTGTTTATGACTTGGATTTAGGAGGCTTTTTATTACAATAATAGACAACCACCTAAGGAGGCTTAAAGATTGGATTGGAGAATAAGAAGAGAAGTCAGACATTGACGGCTAAGGAGATTGGAGATTCTTACAAGAGTTTTTCTTCTTCTCTTTATTTTCTTTATCTGTAACTTTGAATGTTCTTATTATTTGAGATGATGGTTTTCATTAGGATTATGAACTAAACTTTTGATTAGGAGTACAATGTAATCTTTTGTGATGCTATAATTTATTCATCCATATTTTCACTTATTAATCATATTTGAGTTGTTTATCATATCTTGTGCTTAATTTATTAATTGTGTGGCCAACCGTTAATCTGATATCTTAGATGGAATTGAAAAAGGAAATCTATGATTAGATCTGGATGTCATAACGTATGAATTTGTTGATTCTCTCTAGAATAACATAATAGTGCATAAGATAAAAATACATATGTGTCATGCGTAACTTATTTGAGAGTTTGTGCTTAATGAATATGTTTTAAGTGTCTTGCATGAAAATAGCAATATAACTGAAACAGGTCTTTTTATTAATCATTGAAAGATGTTAATGAATTGATAGGCAATCCTAGTTAACAATTCATTGGATTAATAACGTGGAAATAAGGTAAAGAGGTTATTGTAAAGCAATTGGGGAAATTGTATTCCTAAATTTAACATATTTGGTAATTGATTCTTGTTAGTTTAGCTTAATTTCAGTTTTAAATTTAAATTATTTTTAAAAATCAACATTGGTGACCGTTTAAATTAAATTAAATTAAATTGGTAAATAATTGATAATTAGGAGAATTGTTAGTATTCGTTCTCTGTGGGTTCGACATCCTTGTTATTTCTATATTACTTGATTGACCGTGTATACTTGCGCAAATTTGTCATTATATAAATCGGACAACAAATGCACTTAAGAGAAGAATGATAAGTTGAGTTATACCACCACTGTGCAAGGGATATCCAAGAAAACCATTTTTTAGGATGCTCATTGCATATGCACCTTAGATAACATTCTAACCACCTATTAAGCCTCTCAGTCTACCCATCAGACTGAGGATGGTAAGAAGAACTCATACAAAGTTATACACCCAATTGTTTGAATAACTATTGCCAAAAATTGCTTAAGAAAATTTTGTTTCGATCACTTACAATAGACTTTAACAACCCATGTATCTTGTAAATGTTATTAATAAAAAGTTTTGTAATTGAGTTGATAATAAATTAATGGATGATGCAGACCTATAAAATGGCCAAACTTTGAATACTTGTCCATAACTATCAAGATGACATATGTCCTTTAAAAAGTGGCAACCCCTCTATGAAATCCATAGAGATATTTGTCCAAGGCTTATTAGGAATGGATAAGGGTTGCAAATAACATTACATATTCTCAATTTTATGTCTCTGACATACATCACATTCTTTGATCCACAATTTAATATCCTCAGAAAATTTGTGCCAAGTAAAATAACCACCTAATTTCTTAATGTTGGCCTGAATCTCTGAATGGCCTCCTAAACAAATTTTTTAAAAGGCTTGGAATAATTTTCTTCTTAAATCAATACCAGACCCCAAGTAAATGACTCCATGTTGTCTTAATATGCCTTGTTGCCACACAAAAGAATCTGAAGAAGCTGCAGATACACTTAGTTGATGAATTAGCCACAAGGTCTGAAGTGTAAGTGTCTATTATCTCTTGTATCCATACAAGTATAAAAACACTAATAGCTATGATAGAAGAATTAGCTGTAACATTGTCCCTCCTAGTTAGAGCATCAACCACTGTATTCTCAGTTCCCTTCTTATAGGTCATCTTATATCTATATCCCAACATTCTACTAAACCATGTCTATTGTAGTAATGTAGAAAACTTTTGTTCCATGAAAAAAATTTAAACTCTGATGGTTTGTTTTGATTACAAAATGAGATTCCAATAGGTATGTGTTGTTTTCCAGATGCACAAAAAAGATCTAGAAGGGGGGTTGAATAGATCTTTTAAACTTTTTCAGTATTTAAAGATCAATTATCAGATAATTAATTAGTTGAATTAATTTAGTATAATGGAATATAAGTTTGAAATCCCCTTAAAGATTTAATGAAATCTCAGTTCTAAATTTAGCACTTGTAAGATTAGTCACTTTCAAATATAACAGTTAAATGCAGAATATAAAGACTGAAAGTAGATGACATAAGATGTTTAAGTGGTTCGGAGTACAAATAACTCTTAGTCCACTCTTCTACTTCAACAAGTAGAAAATTCACTAAGGATAGGGTCACAAAGACCATATCACTAAGATCTATTACAACTGAATCACTTAGATTCCTTTGAGTCACTTAGTCTCGGCAAGGTCACTTAGACCTCTTCAAGTCACTTAGACTTGGATGAAAGTCACTAAGACAATCGAATCATAATTGAATGATAGTTGTTTGAGGTGCTGCTAAGTTTGCAATATGCTTTGACTTCTTTGGTACTTAGCAGCTTGATCAAGTAATACTAAATCGTAGAGTAGAGCTTGATATTCTTTTATAGAGGTTCAACTTTTTGTACTTAATCATTCGTTCTTGGATTTGAATTCTTGTATGCCTTTTATAGACTTCTGGAAATCATCCAGTTGAAGAGTTTCCGCTGGTGCATTTAATGCTCTGCTCCAAGATGTTCTCTGATGTTAACTTTCAGGGTAGGTAAGTAGCTTGCTTTCGGCTCTGGCAAGTCTCATCTTATTGCGGTTTCACCTATCACTTGTGAGTGGTGTCACATCTTTATTCTAGCAGTTTAGATACACCACTATCTGATCTTCTATTTGAATTTGAAAATGGTAAGAAACAATCTTAAAATCTTTACTCTGTAATGCTCTTCATTTGTCAGTCCTTTGATAGTTCTGACATGCTCTATGAACTTGATTGATCGTAGAGCTTGGTGAGGAACGTAGAGTCTTGGCTTGAGTTACTCGACGTTTTGAACTTTACGAAGAGTAGCTCTACGAATGGTGAGACAGCTTTACGAAATGCTCTCTACGGTCTGCTTTACGATGCTTGAGCAGACTCTGTGAACTTTTCTTCACTCTGCGATCTCATCTTTTACTATACGATCCAAGAGATAGTTCTATAGTCTGACTGCTTATTCTGCGATTCTGACTTTAACTCTGAGATTACTTGGTAGCTCTGCGATCATCCATCTGATGCTCTACGAACACATAACTTACTCTGCGAACAACATTTACACTGGCAGAGTAACTGTACGATCATTTGATAATATAATATAATCGATTTGATCCTATCATCTATACATTAAATCAACTCAAAGGATCAACCTAACAAGTTTGATCGTACTACTCTAAGTCCTTGTACAATTATATCTCTTTTAAGGACTTTGCAAAAACTACTGAATAATTATACATTACTTAATCACATCATCAAATTTAAACATGCATATCCTAACAGTGTGCTCTCCATTTAGATACAACTTGTAAGATAGCTAACACTCCTTTTCATACACAGATAGGCCTAGACGTTTGGGAACCAGAGCTTTACTCAAGAAGGCTAAAGATCTACCTCCTTGCATTAGAATAACTCCAATTCCCTTGGAACTACATCAGTTTCAACTATGAATGGTTGAGAAAAATTTGGTAATGGCAGCACAAGAGTAGAGGCTATAGCTTGTTTGAGCTGTTGAAATGAATGTGCAGCCTCATGTCCCTAATTAAATTGATCCTTTTGTAATAACTTAGTCAATGGTATAAAGATTCCACCATAGTTCTTAACAAACCTTATGTAGTATCCAATTAGACCAAGAAATCCTCTCAAAGCTTTTATTGTTGCTAGTTCTGGCCAATTGAACATGGCGTTAATTTTAGTAGGATCTGCAGACACCCCTTGTTCACTGATGATATGACCCAGGTATTCCACCTTGGATTGCCTAATGAACATTTAGATCTTTTGACAAATAATGTGTTAGCCTTTAGCAGTTCCAAAGTGCAGGTGAAATTATACACTAAAATATCATCAAAAAATACCATGATAAATTTCCTCAAGAAAGGAGAAATTTTTTTGTTAATGAGTGCCTGAAAAATGGCTGGGACATTAGTAAGCCTAAAAGGCATTACTAAAAATTCATAGTATCCCACATGTGTCCTAAATGCAGTTTTAAGAATATCCTTTGGAGACATTCGAATCTGATGATAACCAGACCTCAAATCCAATTTATTGTACACTTTGGCTACTTTCAATTCATCCAATAACTCCTCAATGATTGGAATAGGAAATTTTTCCTTTATAGTGATACGATTGAGCTTTATAATCTTCACAAAACCTCCATGAACCATCCTTTTTCTTGACTAATAAGACTGGATAAGCAAAAGGGCTCTAACTGGGTTGAACGATACCTGACTCCAACATTTTCTTTACAATGTTCTCAATTTCAGTCTTTTGTACCTGTGGATATCTATAAGGCCCAATGCTAAAGGGGTCAATACCAATTTTAAGTGGTATATGGTGATCCAGACCTCTATATGGAGGTAATGTTTTAGGATTATCAAACACATCCTCAAATTCTTATAGAACTTGCTTAATAGACTGTGGTAAATCATCCTCTTGGTGTGGAAAAGTTATTTGGAATAGATAAGCCATCATCACAATCTATTCCTTTTTATAAACCTCTTGTAAGTCACAAGACTTAATCATTGAAATAGAAGGCTGGCACCCATCCCTGGTGCCCTTCAAAACCACCTTTTTATCATCCTATGTAAATGTCAATGTAAGCTACTCAAAATTAAATCACAATCACCTAACTTCTTAAACCATTGTAATCCCAAGGCTGCATCATATCCCTTGAGTGGAATTAGTCTCATGACTGTCTTGAATTTGTGACCTTGCACATTCCACTCAAAATCTCTACAAACTTCAGTACATATCATCTTATTGTCATCTACAACACTCACTTGCATAGGTTTATCAATAATCTTAGTGTAATGAAGCAAGTCTGCAATTCTTGAATTAAGGAAGTTATAAGTAGTGTCGGTATCAATAAGTAACACAATCTCTTTACTATTAACTACAGCTTTGACCCTTATGGTTATATCAGATGTGTTATGAATGTATATCTCAGTTGGTTCTTTAACCTCAGATAAAACACTTTCCACACTTTCTTCAATATTATCCTCCAAGTGATCCTGGTCTTTATCCCCTATAATCATGTAAACATATTTATGTTGGCACCTATGCCCATGTTTATAAACTTCATCACAATTAAAGCAAAGGCCATTTTCCATTCTTGACTGTATTTCATTATAGGTTAGCCTCTTAACCTGCTGTGAATTAGTTTTATAGGTGCCCAAATTAGAATTGCCTGAAGAACTTTGTCCTACACTTGGGCCAACAGAACTGGAATTACCATGACCACCCCCAACCAACATTTTAGATCCATAGCTAAAATTGTTTGAGATTGTACCCAAATTAGTACCCAACTTTGCAGGAATTCCCAGGTGGTTTTCTACTAATGGCATCGATAATGGCTTCTTGTACTCTTACATCAGCAATAGCCTCTGACAATTTATTGGGCTTAAGCAATCCTACAAATCCACCTATTTCCTCTTTAGGCCCCACAATAAAACACTTTAGGAAATATTCTTCAATTAGACACGGGTTCTTATCTTCAATTAGAGGTCTCAAAAACGCAAATTGTTATTGGTAATGCAAAATTGTAGAAGTTTATTGTAACATATAAAAATTCAGCCAATGCATTGTTATAAAAGGTTTCCCCAAACCTAATCATCACATCCTCAATTCATTGTGTCCAATAAATTCTAGGGTGAGACTTAAAATGGGCCAAGAACCAAGTTCATACCTCTCCCTCCAAATTGTGTTACACTCTTTAATTTATGTTCATCATTCATAGGATAAACGGAAAATAATATTCATATTTCATAATCCAATTTTTTTTATTTCTTGACCATTAAACAAAAGAAAATCATATCTAGGATTTCTGGCAATTGAATTTCCATTAAAATTGCCCTGGTTGAATTGTGTTCAAGGTGAATCAATAATAGGTTCCACAGGAATTTCAGAGGATGAAGTAGGGCCTTTACCTTTCACATAAGTTGAAACTCAGCCATCATCAGCTTCATAGTTCTTTGCAATTACCCAAACATTTCCCCCATATCTTCGACTAACTTCTGCAGATTATAATAGTTGTTCATAAGCTCCGAAACCCTCGTATCCGTGTTCCTTAAACCCTTCTCTAAATTTTCTCTAGAACAAGTACCAGCAACCATGGAAACGAGTGGCCAAGGAGCGCTGGCTCTGATACCACTTGTAATGAACTAAGATCTAATTAAGAAATTAAATTAAGACAAAAAGAAGGAAAAACAAATGAAAAGGATGGAAGAACATGAATTATATTGATTTCTTGAGAACAGATTACACGGAATAGAAAAGAAAAGAGAACAATGCACAATACATCTGATTACCATCTCTTCCCTTTTACAAATCTATTTATAACCATACATATCTTTCCCGCTTCTAAGGAATTCAAATTATTCCTTCAACTAACTAACCATTATTCCTGCCTGAATTCAAGCTCCAATTCTGTAACTTGTTTTCCAGCTATGCGCTTTCCAAATTTAGAAGTTAGTTTTAATGAACTTTCTATTTTTGGAAGGTTCAGTTATATCTATTTATTACACCTTAAAACTAAGAACCTTAATTTGATTTGTCATCAACACCAATGATTCTCCACGTATTTAATTTTTTTTTCTTCTTCTCCTTCTCAATTAAGGAAAATAAAACAAAAGTAATCCCTCTTTCTCTTAATCAGAACTATATACATCTTCTAACCTAAACTGAATTGGGTCAAGTCCATTAATAAATTTATTAAATAAAACCTTTTATTAAATAATACTAAGAGAATTACTCAGGCCCACAACACTTAAATTAGATAAAATATTAATTAAGTCCTATTTTAGATTTTCATTAATTATTTACGAGAAAAGAAAATGTATATAAAAATACGGGATGTTACATTCTTCCTTCCTTAAAGGGAATTCATCCCCGAAATCCACCAAAGTAACCTACTGAGAAAGAGTGAAAATCAAGATGTCAACCACAATTTACTAAAAACTCTCCAAGAATAAATTAGATGATCGAACTAGAACTCACAGAGAGTAGAAGAGATTAGTAAATTTCAAAAGTAGAATGTGAAAATAATCTATGGTAAACATAGTAATCTTTTATTTAAATTCCATAAATAATGAAACTTGTCAATCTCTCAACCCAAGTTCGATTAAATGAATTATATAGAGCGGAAGGATAAACCAGATTAGGATTTTCGAATCCCAAATTGACTATCAGCACTTTGAATTTCTCAATTAAGCTTACAAGTCATGTAACAAAATTTAACCCAAATAATATCATTTAGAATAACTCTTTAAACTTACTAATGCAATGACCAAGATCATGTGGTTAACATAGTAAACTAAATTCTAATAACCCAAAATAATAAACATTACTAGCCTCAATCAATACTTCAAACAAAAGAGATAGCCTATTTTTTCTTAAAAAGTTAAGACTCCACCAAAAATCCACTATATAATCATAAATATCCCACTTCAAAACTATCATAAAACCTAATAACTATATCACAACCTAATAAATATAATTCAATTACTTATCACAACTCAAAATGACAACATCAACAATAATATTATGAAAATAAGATGGTTGGGTATTACATCACCTTTCCCTTACAAGTATTTCGTCCTCGGAATCCAAAGCATAAGACGTTCTCATTGTCACAGAAACATAAATACATACTGATATTAAACAAATAGGAATCCAAAATCAATATATATTAAATCTCTGCTAAATCCATAAATACTCATGCTTCATACATGACTTAAATCTGTCACAAACTCTACAACATAGATATATAAATACTCCAAAATATTTGATAATTCACATTATACAAAAAACTCCAAAGCCACTTTGTCAACTCTCATTTAAATCTCAATATCTTTCAAATATCACAAACATATCATTAATCACCTTTCAATATCATCAATCCTCTAAAAAAACAAAAAAGAACATATCATCATCACTAACTCAAACTCACTCAAAGTCACAGTACCATAAATTATATTGAAAACCCTTTTACTAACACAAATTAACTTAAAATCCTACAAAAATCAAATAAATCACCTAAATCTCAACATAACTTATAAAACCTCAAATAAAGTCATATACCACACAACCCATTTTGAGTCGCCAAAATACATACTACAAAATTTAAATATAAATTTTTCTATTTATAACTATTATACTGTCGTGCGAAATACGATAACACACATACTGTAAGTTTCAATACAAATATAACTTAAGTTCTCAATACAATTATTGTCACACTATTTATAACGTATTGAGATACTTCTACAGTCGGACCATCACTCCATTCCCCGGCTAGTCCCAGCTACACTCTCATTTTTTGAGAAGAATAATTGAACAAAACTGAAAAGGGTGAGCTCAATTAGCCCAGTAAAGAATATCATAACTAAGATAATGAAAGTGACCAATCAGAGATTTAAAGATAATATAAGTTTTCAACAATAACTGCAGCGGAACAAGTAATTCATTAGAAGAGTCAAATAGAACATAATGTCTACTATTTTCTCCTATAAAAAATAAAATTCACCATCATCATTTTATCCCTGTAACACCAATCAACAATTCATGTTTATGATCATCCAAATCAACAGTTTATCTTTGCACTACAGGCCAAAGATATTCATTTGTAACACCAATGGCCATAATCATGCCAAACACCAGTCCATCGTTGCACTGCGGGCCAAAAAGAACTTTCACCATAAGCCTTTGTCTGTAACACCAAAAGTTATGATTATACCAATACACAGTTCTTGGTCATAATCATGTCAATCACTAGTTCATCTTTGCACTATAGGCCAAAGAGAACTTTCACCACCATTTAAATTTGAGGATTATGACAATAATATAAATGATGAATAGAAACAATAAGATCAAGAATAAATATTAAAGATTTGTAACTTAATTTATCCAAAGTCCAAGAATGTCCAAATTGTCAACATGATATCTAGAAATTTGATTAGAATTCAAGAATAGAATAAATAAGGTTCATAATTCAATTATAATGTGTAAAACACAATAGAAAGATTCAGGTGAAAAGATAGTAGATGAAGCACAAACTATTAAGGATATTCCACTAATTTAAGGAATTTTCACTATTTAATAATAAGGTTATGGAAACGAATAATAATTTTTACCATAAACGGAGGAGTATGAAAGAAAATGATAACTCTTACGAGTATGAAAGAAAATGACATCCCTTATGAGTATGAAAGAAATGATATCCTTTACGAGTATGAAAAAAATGATATCTTTTACGAGTATGAAAGAAAATGACATCATTTACCTTAGTAAGAGACTAGATCTGACTGATATAAATGAGATTATCTTGAGAAATTCTTGCACTATTTGTAACACTCAGAGTATCCTTATACTCAAAAGAAATACGCACAATATTATAGAAGAAGAATTTTGTGATTTTAGTGTGAGTTTCATATCTCAACTAAGCAACCCATTTATAGGAAAATGCTTAGCACACCACGTTTGAGAAACGCGCGACTTAACACGCCGTTGACGAATTCGTTCGTCTGATTTTTACCGTGCAATAAAATATTCTAATAAAACAAATAACTTTATATATAATATAATATATTCTAATTATATTCTAATAAAACAAATAACTTTATAAAAGTTTTCTATTTTATATAAAAAGTTTTTTGTTTTATTACTATTATAATAATAATAAAACAAATACTGAACAAAATTTCTGCCGACGGTTTGACAAATTGGCAAGTGGGGGGTCCATGGATTAATAAGCCAAACTTACGACAAACATTTTATGACAAATCCCAAAAATTGAACAAATAACTACCACACATCACTTATCTTTAATCAACACATTTTCAATCTTTCAACAATTATTCACCATTAATATTATAGACTCCCAATATTAACAAACAGATCATTCCCAGAAAAAAGGGGGCTTTCCGTAAAAACGGCGCGCAATTAAGTAACCCATTTCCTTGACAAAACTTCTAGACATTGTCAATAATGCTAACTGATCTAATAATATCATATCAAATATTATGAGTTACTGTGTTGTTGTAATCATCGATTTAATAATATAAAATACCATGCAGATGTTACTGTAATAATTATTGAGTTAAAATACTGTGAAATTACTACTATATCAATTATTGAATCAATAATATGAAATACTGTGCAATACCGTGTGCTACTGTGAAATAACGCGTTCTACTATTCTTTTATTACCGAGTATTTCAACAGTTGCAGGTAATAGTATCGTTGATAATTTTTATAAAAATATTAATACTGTCGTTTTCCGTATCCGACAATTAGTCGTTATGGGGCCCACTAATGATTGGTTATTTCGGCGCCATCGTACTTTGCCAAATATAATATTCCTCAACAGAAAGAATATTTCCCGACAAAAAGAATATTCTCCGACATACTGTTTATCTGATAATTTGCATATACCACCCTTAACTATAATATTTATCAATTAAACACTTTACTGTTTAGAATAATAATCATAAAGAAAAATAACTTTTATTTCATAAAAGTTAGGGTCGTACAATCTCCCTCCTTATGAAATTTCGTCCTCGAAATTGACGTACGTACCTGGCATCTCGGAGAGGTGAGGATACTTTGCTCTCATTTCAGATTCTAACTCCTAGGTCATTTCCCCTATATCATGGTTTCTCCATAAAACTTTGACTTGAGGTATAACCTTTGAGCGTAGAATCTGTTTCATCTTATCCAAGATCTTGACAGGTACCTCCTCATATGTTAAATCCTCTGCTATTTCGTTTGGTTCTAATTCAATAATGTGATTCAGATCTTTCAAATATTTACGTAACATGGATATGTGAAAAACGTTATGAACACGAGACATGCTTGGCGGTAAAGCGAGTATGTAGGCCACAATTCCTACTCGGTTGAGGATTTCAAATGGACCAATAAATCGAGGTTGAGCTTTCCTCTCTTTCCAAATCTCGTAACTCCTTTCCATGGGGCAACACGTAAAAATACATGGTCTCTGACATTGAATTTCTCGTCCCTTCGATGAAGATCAGTATAACTCTTTTGTCGATCTTGTGTTGATTGTATACATTGCCGGATCATTTGAATCTTTTCTTCAGTCATACGTACCAACTCTTGTCCCAACAATTTTGCCTTGCCTACTTCATCCTAACATGCTGGAGAACGACACCTTCATCCATACAACGGCTCGAAGGAAGCCATGCCTATACTTGCTTGATAATTGTTGTTGTAGGAGAATTCCACAAATGGTAAGTATTTGTCCTAACTTCCTTTGAAGTCTAGTACGCAGAGTCTCAACAGATCTTCGAGAATTTGAATGACCATTTCCTATTGCTCGTCTGTCTGGGGATGGTATGCAGAATTGAATCATAATTCAGTGCCCATAGCTTTCTACAAGCTGACAAAAAATTGTGAAGTGAATCTAGGGTCTCAATCAGAAACTATGGATACAGGCATACCATGCAATCTCATAATCTCGCTTATATACATACTGGCAAGACGCTCAAGGGAATAGTTTTCTCATATGGGCAAGAAATGAGCAGACTTGGTCAATCTATCTTTAATGACCCAAATTGCGTTAAGCCTTGAGAAACTTTGGGAAGACCTGTCACAAAATCCATGTTGATGTGTTCCCACTTCTATTTTGGAATCTCAAGTGGTTGCAATGGACCCTTTGGTACTTGATGCTCTATCTGACACGTTGACAAGTTAGCACCTTGAGATAAATTCTGCAATCTTTCTCTTCATATTGCTCCACCAAATGTATGTCGTAGATCATGATACATTTTGGTATTTCCAGGGTGGATTGCAAACGGTGTATTGTGTGCCTCCATCATGATTTTATATTTTAAATCAAGGTCGTTAGGAACACAAAGTCTAGAGTTTACCCGAAGTATCCCTTCCTCGTCGATTCTTGCTTCTAGAATAACACCTTTTTGTACTTTCTTCTTCATATTCACCAGCTCTGGGTCTGTAGCTTGAGCAGCTTTAACTTTATCGATTAAAGTCGGTTCTACTCGTATATGTGCCATCTTCACGTGGGTTCCTAGAGCCTTTAACTCTATCTCCATCTTTTGTAAATCATACAAAATGGGCCTTTGTGTTGACAATATTGCACTCGTGCCCGAATATGATCTTCTACACAATGCGTCAGCTACCACGTTCGCCTTTCCAGGATGATATTGGATGTTATGGTTATAATCCTTCAATAGTTCAAGCCAACGTCATTGTCGCATGTTGAGTTCCTTCTAGGTGAAGAAATATTTGAGGCTTTTATGATCTGTATAGATCTCCACTTTCTCCACATACAAGTAGTGTCTCCAAATCTTCAACGCAAAAACGACTGCTGCCAACTCTAGATCACGAGTAAGATAATTCCTCTCATATTCCTTGAGTTGCCAAGAAGCATAAGTTATAACTTTCCCATATTGCATGAGAACGCAACCTAGACCTCTACCTGAAACATCGTTGTAGATGATAAATCCTTCCGATCCTGATGGTATTGTCAGAATAGGTGCTGAAATGAGTCTTCTCTTGAGTTCTTGAAAACTCTTTTCGTATTTTTCGCTCCATTCGAATTTTATGCTTTTCCGAGTTAGCTGAGTTAATGGAATGACAATTCTAGAGAATCCTTCTACGAACATCCGATAATAACCAGCTAGGCCCAAAAAGCTTCGTACTTCGGTTACTGACTTAGGCTGCTCCCAATTTAGTATCGCTTCAATTTTCGCCGGGTCAACCGATATTACTTGTTTAGAGATCACGTGTCCAAGGAATGCTATCTCCTCAAGCCAGAACTCGCATTTCTTTAACTTAGCATATAACTTGTTTTTACGAAGCTTTTGGAGTATCTGCCTCAAGTGTCGCTCATGATCTTCACGATTTTTAGAGTATATGAGGATGTCATCAATAAAGACAACCATGAAATTATCCAAATATTCCTTGAATATTCTGTTCATCATATCCATGAAGGCATCAGGAGCATTAGTTAATCCAAAAGACATTACTAGGAATTCGTAATGCCCGTATCAAGTTTTGAAGGCAGTCTTGGGAACGTCATCAACTTTAATCTTTAACTGATGATATCCGGAATGGAGATCGATCTTTAAAAAGAATTAAGCACCTTGTAACTGGTCGAACATGTCATCAATGTGAGGTAATGGGTACCTATTTTTGATGGTGACATGGTTCAACTCCCGATAGTCAATGCAGAGTCTCATACTCCCATCTTTTTTCTTTACGAATAAGACAGGAGCTCCCCATGGCGATGTACTCGGACATATAAAATTAGTGTCTAACAACTCTTGTAGTTGGACTTTTAACTCTTGAAGTTCAATAGGAGCCATTCGATATGGGGTCTTGGAAATGGGTTTTGTACTGGGTTCAAGGTCGATACAAAATTCGATTTTACGGTTTGGGGGTAGGCCAGGAAGTTCTTCGGGAAATACGTCAGGGAACTTATTCACAACATAAATATTATTCAAATTTGATGTACTTTTGTTTAAATTAGTTACATGGGCTAAGAAAGCTTGACATTTGTTTTTAATAAACGAATGACTTTGTGACTAGAAATGACAGTTATTAATTTCAACGGTTTGGTTGCTTGAATTAGGATAACAGGTTGATTAGGAATATGAAAACTAACGACCTTAAGAAAGCAATCAATTTTAGCATGATGAGTAGTTAACCAATCAATTCCTAAAATCACATTCAAATTCATGCATGTCCAAGGAGATAAGATCAACAGGTAATGTGAGGGTGCCGATTTGAACAAAACAAGATTTATAGACCGTAGATGTAATGAATGTTTGTCCTAATGGTGTTTCAACAGATAAGTCAAAATCTAATTTCTCAAGAGTCAAGTTCAGACGTTGAGCACATGTAGGTGAAATAAAAGAGTGGGTAGAACTAGTATCTAATAAGGCATAGACTTCACAAGAGTTAATAAGTAGTTTGCCTGTGATAACTTCGTTCGGGTTTCGCACTTTTTGGGATGTTACGACAAAAGCTCTCCCTTGAACTACAGACTTTGACTTGTTCGTGACAACCTTTAGTGTCATCATTCCAGCTGGACTTGATTTTGCTATAGGATAAAATCGAGCTATGTGGCCTTCCTTTCCACAACTATAACACACCTGGGATGATTGTGTACAGTTTGGACTGATGTACCCCTCCTTTGTGCACTTGTAACATCTGACTGGTGGTCATTCTCCTCCCCTTGAAACTGGTGCTTGTGCTGATGTCGATGCTTTTCCATGGTCATTGTTGAATCTTCTCTTCTTGAAATTATTTCCACTCGACTCATTTCTTCTATTAGATGGGCCAGGATTACCACCGAAGTGGTGATTTCCTCCTTGCTAGTTCTCATTATTCCGATGATTGTTGCCACTGTTACGATAATTATCGTAATTTCTCTCTCGCTGTTAGGTGTTATCTCCTGGTTGTAGTATTTTTTCTCTCGTTCCACTAATTGAGCCCTATCCATGATATCTGAATATAGACAAAGTTTATGAGAAATAAGATGTTGACGAATTTTAGGTTTCAAATCTCGTAAAAATATTCGCGTCATCCGTTCCTTAGTGTCCATCAAATAGGGCGTAAATCAAGACAGTTCGACAAACTTGGCTTCGTACTGCGATACGATCATGTTGTTCTGCTCCAGTTTGATAAATTCCACCTTTCATATGGCGAATACTCTCTGGGAAATACTTTTCGTTAAACAATTCTTGGAACTCCACTCAAGACATCTCGAGTACTGAGTGATGGGTACGTTTTACAGATTCTCACCAATGATCCGTTCTCCTCGCAAAATAAAGGTAGCGAAAGAAACCTTTTGTTCGTCAGCGCAACGCAGTACATCAAATATCTTTGTCATTTGTTTGAGCCACGTCTCTGCCTTGAGTGGGTCTGCTTTCCGAGAAATTCAGGTGGTCCTAACTCCTTGAACTATTTAGCAGTGACCCTTCATAAATTACCCGTGTTTCCACCGGTACTATAAGCAATAGTTTCTCTCGCCTGGTTCTACAAGAATTGTATGAAGTTCCTAAAGAAATCATCATTCATCATGTTGTTAGCAGCATGATTTTCTGAGTCTGCAACAATATTATTGGTAGCCTCCTGATTCTCAACCATATTTGCCTCATAGTTCACTTCTTGATTTTCAGATGCCATTCTGAAATGCGGCCACAAAACAAAGATTAGTTTAAAGAAATTGACACGTCACATCTTGTCCATACAACCAAACCAACTAATTAATAAATAACAAAATAGTTTAAGTAGGACACACTAGCGAAAGATTTTACTCGTCTCTACCCTCCTAGTTCTAATCCTAGATCACCACCAGAGATCATATCCCTAAGCTCTGATACTAATTGTGACTCCCCCAAAATAGGTCCACACAACCCATTTTGAGTGGCCAAAATACATACTACAAAATCCAAATATAAATTTTCCTATTTACAATTATTATACTGTCGTGCAAAATACGACAACACACATACTGTAAGTTTCAATAAAAATATAGTTCTCAATATAATTATTGTCACACTATTTATAACGTATTGAGATACTTCTACAGTCTCGAACCATAACTCCATTCCCCGGCTAGTCTCAGCTACACTCTTATTTTCTGAGAAGAATAATTGAACAAAACTGAAAAGGGTGAGCTCAATTAGCCCAGTAAAGAATATCATAACTAAGATAATGAAAAATAAATTATCTTTAGCCTTCAACAGTGACCAATCAAAGATTTAAAGATAATATAAGTTTTTAACGATAACTACAGCGGAACAAGTAGTTCATTAGAAGAGTCAAATAGAACATAATGTCTACTATTTTCTCATATAAAAAAAAATTCACCATCATTATTTTATCCCTGTAACACCAATCAACAATTCCTGTTTATGATCATCCAAATCAACAGTTTATCTTTGCACTACAGGCCAATGAAATTCATTTATAACACCAATGGTCATGATCATGCCAAACACCAGTCCATCTTTGCACTGCAGGCCAAAGAGAACTTTTACCACAAGCCTTTATCTATAACACCAAAGGTCATGATTATACCAATACACAATTCCTGGTCATAATCATGTCAATCATCAGTTCCTCTTTGCACTACAGGCCAAAGAGAACTTTCATCACCATTTAAATTTGAGGATTATGACAATGATATAAAGGATGAATAGAAACAATAAGATCAAGAATAAATATTAGAGATTTATAATTTAATTTATCCAGAGTCCAAGAATGTCCAAATTGTCAACATGATATCCAGAAATTCGATTAGAGTTCAAGAATAGAATAAATATGGTTCATAATTCAACTATAACTTGTAAAACGCAATAGAAAGATTCAGGTGAAAAGATAGTAGATGAAGCACAAACTATTAAGGATATTCTACTAATTTCAGAAATTTTCACTATTTAATAATAAGGTTATGGAAACGAATAATAATTTTTACCATAAATAGAGGAGTATGAAAGAAAATGATAACTCTTACGAGTATGAAAGAAAATGGCATCCCTTATGAGTATGAAAGAAATGATATCCTTTACGAGTATGAAAGAAAATGATATCTTTTACGAGTATGAAAGAAAATGACATCCTTTACCTTAGTAAGAGACTAGATCTGACTGGTATAAAGAAGAATATCTTGAGAAATTCTTGTACTATTTGTAACACTCAGAGTATCCTTATACTCAAAAGAAATACGCACAATATTATAGAAGAAGAATTTTGTGATTCTGGTGTGAGTTTCATACCTCAATTAAGCAACCTATTTATAGGAAAATGCTTAGCACACCACGTTTGACAAACGCGCGGCTTAGCACGCCATTGGTGAATTCGTTCGTCTGATTTTTATTGTGCAATAAAATATTCTAATAAAACAAATAACTTTATATATAATATAATATATTCTAATTATATTCTAATAAAACAAATAACTTTATAAAAGTTTTTTTTATATAAAAAAAATTATGTTTTATTACTATTATAATAATAAAATAAATACTGAACAAAATTTCTGCCGACGGTTTGACAAATTGGCAAGTGGGGGGGTCTATGGAATAATAAGCCAAACTTACGACAAACGCTTCATGACAAATCCCAAAAATTTAACAAATAACTATCATATATCACTTATCTTTAATCAACACATTTTTAATCTTTCAACAATTATTCACCATTAATATTATAGACTCCCAATATTAACAAACAGATCATTCCTAGAAAAGAGGGGGCTTTCCGTAAAAACGGCACGCAATTAAATAAATCATTTCCTTGACAGAACTTTTAGACATTGTCAATAATGCTAACTGGTCTAATAATATCATATCAAATATTATGAGTCACTGTGTCTTGACAATCATTGATTTAATAATATAAAATACCATGCAGATGTTACTGTAACAATTATTGAGTTAAAATACTGTGCAATTACTACTATATCAATTATTGAATCAATAATATAAAATATTATACAATACTGTGTGCTACTGTGGACTACCGCGTGCTACTGTGGAATAATGCGTTCTACTATTATTTTATTACCGGGTATTTCAACAGTTGCAGGTGATAGTACCGTTGACAATTTTTATAAAAATATTAATACTGTCTTTTTTCGTATCCAACAATTCGTCGTTAGTGGGCCCACCAATGATTTGTTATTTCGGCGCCGTCGTACTTTGCCGAATATAATATTTTCCAACAGAAAGAATATTACCCGACAAAAAGAATATTCCCCGACATACTGTTTATCTGATAATTTGCATATACCACCCTTAACTATAATATTTTATCTATTAGAAATTTTACTGTTTAGAATAATAATCATAAAAAAAATAACTTTTATTTCACAAAAGTCGGGGTCTTGCAAGAAAATTATCACAAAATCTATCAAATTGACGTAATCATACTTATTATCATAAAAAACCTATTCGTAACAGATTTTCAAGACTTATAATCCTTTCTCTCATCTTGTACCCCAAGTTCAACCAAAAATTATGATCAAGATTATTCTGTTTCAAATTAACTTCAAAATAATCTTCAATGACAATACCTAGATACTTTTACTCCAAAACATTACTTATACATTCGAGTCAAAACATAACCATAACCATATGACCAAATTTATCTAACAATCCTAATATTAACACAAGTCACAAAGCGAGGACGAAAATCAGCGCTAATTATTCAACACCAAAACCATTCAAAAAGAGATCGTGCTGAAATAAACTCTTTCGTCTACCCGGTGATGTATCCCTAACCCAAAAAATAACTTGAAATGTCCAAATTACATCCCTCTAACATAGCCATGGAATTCATGAAATTTGGACATATTTTGATTGTTTTAGACGTAACAACTTACAATTCTAAAATTATGACTTCCTAGTTATCTAGTATTTTGCACATTGAACCTTAATACTATGTAAAATCCCAAATATGTATCTCTATATATAGTATCCATTTTTAGGACCGTTTGGAATATGAAAGATTTCGATAATATTAGTATTAATGTTTTGGTTTTAATATATTTTACTACCCTAAACTATTATCCTTTTTTTCACTTCAATGATTCACCTTTCAATTTTGTCAATTAGATGAGTAAATTATTAATTTTTTCTACTTTTATCTAAATTCACTTGACACGTCAGAAATTAATAATGTGCCCCCTGAGTGGGGCCATGTTTAGCTGATGTGTATTTAAAAAATAATATTTTCACCATTTTATTAACTTAGATTGTTTAATCAAGGGTAAATTTAGCAAACCATGTTTTATTTTACATTAAAGCAAAACAAAACAATTCTCAGACATTTCTCCTTTAATCCATCGATCGATCAACCCAAATCTGCAAATATTCCCCACTCCGAAAATGTAAAGCCCTAGTTGCTGAAAGCCTAATCGACGACAGAAAAGGCCTAATTGATGACGAAAAAGAAGAAAACTTCCTAATCGATGACTGAAAAGCACAAATCAAAAGCAGGTTAGGGTTTCTTTTCATTCAATTTCATCTGCGAATGGATTGTATTGGTATGAAAGATGAACTGGAATCAAGGGAGTATACTAATTCGATGGGTGACTCTCCAAGGTGCTATTGTGGGTATAGAGCTCGAATGAAGATATCTTGGAGTAAAAGTAATTCAGGAAGAAGGTTATTTGGTTGTCCACAATGGAGCAAGGTACTAGTTCTTTAGTTCATAAATGGCTGAGTTTTTCTCTCATTTTCTGAAAACATTAGAATTACAGTTATGTTAGAATTGTATTCATGTTTGATGTTTTGGATTGGTTTTTATCAACCAACATGCAGGTGAAAAAGACAAGCAAACACTACAACTTCTTTTTCTAGTATGACCAAGAGATTTATAAAAGGTCTAAAGAAGTTTTTCCTGAGTTGAAGTTTCTGATAAATTGTTTGAATTTAGAAATAGAAAGGAAAAAGTATGAAATTGAGAGAGGCACTGAAAAAATAATTGAATTGAAAAAAACCAATGAGAAGCTTCAACTTGAATGTGAAAAGCAAAGTGAAGAGGTTGGAAGAGTTAGACAGGTGATTGCATTATTGAGAAGGAAGGATAAAATGTGTACTGCTTCAATTAAAGTTATGTTGTTAAGGATAATATTTGTATTCATGTTAAGACAACTATATGTGAATGATACTGGTGAATGATTGTAATTTATAGTTCCAATTATGTATAAAGGAACAAGTTTGCAATTGTTTGGATTGGTAAAATTTTTTGAAGTTAGTTTTAACTTATGAAATTAGCAAGTTATTTGTAAGTTTGCAATTGTTTGGAATGGTAAAAAATTTTGCAATTTTTTGTTAGTTGTTGTGCCACTTAAATTTCATTGATGACAAAAGTTGTTTTGCAATGACTGATGCAATTTGTAGTGACATAAAAAACTTGTTGCCATGTAGTATACACTGTTGCACCTTTTAATATGCACTGCTGCACTTTGTAGTGACATAAAGCACAAAGCACCAAACAAATGCACAAAGCAGTTATTAAAATCACTAAAGAGATGCATACAATAATATTTCCAAAAACAACAAGGACTTTTGCATTAAAGTACTCCTTTCAACATTCACTGTCAATTTTACATAGCTGTCATAGATACAATGCGCACCACTAATATAAATTAACCCAACTGTTATAGTTTGCCAAAAAATAAACCAAACGGTGACCACTTAAAATGTTTCAACAACAAATACTGCATAATAATTAATTAGTTAAACTCCTACATAATCCACAAACATCACACAACAAATACTACTAATAATTTGCATCATGCACAACTTAAACTAGATATCCACAACTTTCTCTTTTGCTGGTAGCTGTCGTTTATAGTCCAAAATTAAAACCTTACTATTACTCTACGAACACAAAATTTAATATAGTGATAAGTAAGGGTCGAACCCATAGAGAATGATATTGTCTTAAATTTATTCTAATGTTTCTAATAGTAAATAAAAAATGAGGGAATTTTTGAGTTGAATATAATTAACTAACATAAACAGAAGTAAATTATTAAGAATAACCAATTAATTAAAAGCTTCAGTTCTTCAATTGTCAAATGCCTCCTTGCACTCATCATCAAACTGGAATTCCACATCCTTTTGTAGCAACTTATACAATGGCAAAGCTATCTTGATATAGTCCTTGATAAATCTACGATAGAAACCTACATGACCAAGAAAAAAACGAATCTCTCACACATTAGTAGGGTAAGACAAAGCAGCAATAATTTCTATTTTAGCTTTATCCACTTCTAATACCCTAACTGAAACTACATGTCCAAGTACTGTACTTTGCTCTACTATAAAGTGACACTTTTCCTAATTAAGAACGAGATTAGTCTCTAAGTATATATCTAGCACACAAGTCAAATTATCTAAGCATGCATCCAAAGAATCACCATGAATTGTGAAGTTATCCATAAATACTTCAATATAATTTTCAAGAAGATCGGAGAATATACTCACCATGCATTTCTGAAAAGTACCTGGTGTATTGCAAAGTCCAAATGAAATTCTACGATATGAAAATATACCAAATGGACATGTGAAGGTGGTCTTTTTCTGATCCTCTAGTGCAATCACAATTTGGTTATAGCCTGAAAAACCATCTAGAAAACAATAATAAGTATGACCAGCTAATCTTTCTAACATTTGATCAATAAAAGGAAGAGGGAAATGATCTTTTCTAGTTACAACATTCAATTTCCTGTAATCATACACACTCTCCATCCTGTTTGCATACGTGTGGGCACCAACTCATTATTATCATTCTTAATTAAGTTATAACAGACTTCTTTGGAACTATCTGCACTGGACTCACCCATTGATTGTTAGAAATTGGGTAGATTATACCTGCATCAAGTAATTTTATAATCTTTTTTTTCACTACCTCTATCATGGGTAGATTCAATCTTCTTTGAGCTTCTCTCGTTGGTTTGGCTCCTTCTTCCAAAAGAATTAGATGCATTCACATGACAAGACCTATACCCTTAATGTCTGTGATTGTCTAACCAAAGACTATTATGTACTTCCTTAGGACTCTTAGCAATTTGTCTTCTTAGACTTTGGTTAGATTATTGGCAATGATCACTGACAGTGTGTCATCCTTCCCTAGATATGCATACTACAAGTGGGTTAGTAACTGTGACGCCCCTAAATCCGGGTTACCTTAACCACGAATTCGGTGCATCACTGTGCAACTCATACATCATTCTAACAATAACTCATTGTGGAAAAATAAAAATATTTACATTGATATAATATAAATATTATCGTCCCAAGCCTTGAAACCGTAACTAAAACATGATCTTACTACATGAATGTAATTACAAGATTATTACAACATGTTCCCATCTAATCTCAGAAACGAAGACCTTAACTAACACATCATTTAATAATCATTACAAATTTAATACTACTCCTGCTGTATATATAACAGTCCATATTAATACAAGCATTAAAAATTATTACCTCAAACTCTTCTCAATCTCAGGTTTTGTAATATTTAACTTCTACACTTATGATCAAGGTTGAATAGATACCATGATCATTTACAAAAATTCCTATATGAACGTAAGGTTCAGATCCTGACTTTATTCAATCTCTGAATATTCGCAAGGTTATTCGGTAAGTATACATTCGTTATAAAAATGTCCTTTGTACATCATTGTCATCCTTGTAGTTTATTATAACAAGTAACTAACATAATCATGTCTTAACTATTATAGAAGATAACCTTCATTTTTAACTCAAGGTTTACATAGTCAAATTCACGTACATCATATACTATCATCACAACTAAATAATTACAATAAAGGGACATTTAGCAACCTTCCTGTATTCCTGCGCCTCTATTCCTTATCATCACGATATCAAGATAATTGCATTGTATCGTAAATCTGCAAAAGTTTTATTTTTGCAAGAATGAGCACGACGGCTCAACAAGAACTAACAGTTTTCACATTTCATGCTTCACGTAACACATAAGTTTGTATTTATCCATGCATCATGATTCTCATACTATGCATCTTACTCATGCATTATAATTCTTATGCAATTCATCTATCTATATGCATCATGTATCTCATAGCATACTTCATGCATCTTACATTGTATATTTACAATAATTCAAGTTCCACATAGAACAATATAGTCACATAAATTCACATTGTGCACACTTTAATCATGCTCGCAGATAATTCACACAACAGTAGAGGATTTAGCAATCAATTTATGTATATCAATACATTTAAACAAGTCAACAAGTTACTGAAAGAACTTGCCTTAAAGCGTTCCTTGCCAAATTATGATGGCTCGTCCTTCAAATATCCTGCACAATTTATTTAACAATAAAATACCAATTAGCCACTAAAAAGGCTTCATATAAAGGTTTATATTAAACTAATTCTTATCTCCTATTGTTCGCGCATTATAGACAATTAACGCGGTTAACACTAAAACATTTCTCGGCGTCGCGTCGTTTGAAAACGTTATGACCCTCATCATCATCAATCCTTATTGGCTTGCAATAATCCTACTTCATGTCTCATAATGTTCGTTTCATTTGAATCGAAACACTATTTAAGTTCATTAACACTTTACGTGGCGTTTTGACGTTTACACGTCACACGCCTAATTCGCCTCTTTTGCATGTGCTTAGCATGCTCATACACTGGGTTATAACACACTATCATGTTTCATTATTATAAGAAACAAAATATTAAACAAAGTTATACACACTTGTCACGGCGTTACGACGCTTGCACGCCCATACGCCAAACTTGTCTACTCGAACGCCTAAGCGACATGGACTTGCGTATGCTTAACACGCTTATTCGACTTATCTAATACTCATTGAATAATGCTAAGTATCATTATCATTTATAAAATTCATGTTTTAGAACTTAGAACATCAAAACATAGCGTCAAAACATTGCACGTTGCTCACGCGCATGTCCGACGCCCTCCGATTGTCTCCAACCGTATATTAGTCCTAAAGATGGTCAATTTAGGAATTGATCCCGACCTCAAATGTTAAAACTTATTAAAATAAAGTTGTAGGTATACTCTTTCTCTTTCCGAATCATCTTGAATCACCTCAATCCGAGTTCGTATGAGAAAGTTATGCCCATTTTAGTAAAGGACGTCAAAGCTGATTCTGGCCTAATATTGGACCGGCGTATATACGCCCAAAATGTGCCTGTGACCGGCGTATATACACCCAAGACAGTAGCAGCGGCGTAAAGGCGGCGTATATACGCCCAAACTCAGCTCTATACTTTCTTGCATGCTCTGTTTTTGGTTTTCTTAACCTATCTTGCTTCCAATCATCATAACTCTTTCTATACACGTTCAAATTGGTTCATTTCGGGCTCTATGGACTCCTAAGACATAGAGCTACAACATATCAAAAATTCAGAGCTACCCATTAATATTAACATGGCCAAATCTTAGTCCAAACTCTCAACTCACGCTCTATTTTTGTGTTATTGGTGTTCTTCACTAAATCTTTGTTTTAACACCTTTTTACTTGATTCCAGTTGGGTTAACTTTGTAACCCATGGAACTAGATTACCATAACAACAAATAAATTAAACAAACACAAAATCATAGCTACAAAGTCCTCTAAATCGTCCAAATGTCCAAGTTCATGTCCAAAGTTCATTGTTCTTCATGTTCTTCATCCTCCTTAAGCATAGGTACGGATTTATTGCGTTTTTGTTCCACTTTGATATTATTAATGGTTTATATAACCTCTTAACAACATTTACCATCATCCAACACAAACAAAACAACAAGAAAATCTCCAGAAAATCAAAACCCATCACAAAAGCTTGAAAACTCAAAAATGAAGGAAATGAGCTTGAGGTTGGGATTTTACCTCTTGTTAATCCGTTCGAAAGTTAGAGAAGATGAACTAGAGCTTGCTTGAAGGTTCTTCTTCCTCCTTGGGCTCACCCGCACACTCATCTTCTTCTCTTCTTCTTGTTCTCCTTCTCTCCCGAACCCTTCTTCTTTTCTTTGTTCTTCTTCTTTTTCCTTTTCATTTTCTGTAATTTACTCTCTCTCTCTCTCTCTAAAATCTGCAGCACCACTTGGAGAAAGAAAATGAAATGGAATGGTATGGGAGGGAATGAATTATTTGGGAGAAGTGGAGGAATTTTGGAAGAAAAGGGGAGTGGCTCAAGGTAGCCAAAAATCCTAGGCTTGCCGGCAAACTCCCTCATCTCTCAATTCTAATTGGTCTAAAATAGGGGGTTGGTTCCCTCTTGGAGTAACAAGCCAAAATAAATACCCAAATACACCAAATTATATCCGAAAACTCCCACTTTTGTACCAAAACTGGTAAATAACTCTACCCAAAATTAAAATGGGTATTCCCATAAAATATTGGGATGCATAAAAATAATTATTACGGGATTTGTCCATATATTCGGAACACCCATATAATACATTTCGGATACGGATAAAATCACGTATCAGCTCAAATAAAATTTCCGACGCTTGAAAAAATTATTCGTGCGCATACACATATTTATGAAATTTATTAAAACCGAAAAAGACACAAAAATGTTATGGCATGAATATTGCCTCGGGAAATGTGCCCGCAAATAGTGATTTTACGATTTTTCGCGAAATCAATTATTCACTCCTACAATTCAATAACGCATAAAACTTCATACATTGACATCATCCAGGTTATAAAAAACCTTAAAGGACATCACATAAAAATAATATTTAATCCATTTAATGATATTACTAAACCCAAATTACAAGGGTATTCACGATTCGCGATCGCTGCTCTTCACAATTAACTCCCCATAATCATATACATCATCGCACATATATCCCACCCATAATTCGGGTTAGCGTCTTTACAACAAATAACTCGTTCCATATTATTATCCTTCAACTATTTATTTAATCCAATAAATAGTATTCTATCGATATTTCTCAAAATCACCAAATTAGCTTATACGATCGCTTTCATACATACCAATCATCGCTTACACACAATCTAGGTCATAATATAACCTTTAAACGCTTAACACATAATATTATTAATAAAAGTCTATTTTATTCAATAATATCCATAAGCTCGAATTACCAAGCTACCCACGGCTCGCGATCGTTACAATAATTAACTATTAACTCATTCATTCTGAATCTATGTATATATTTCACATTTGTATATATACATATTAAGCTCACTAAATAAATCACACATATATATATATATATATAACATATATATGCAAACTCGAATCATGATAAGAATTATTCTATATTAAATTCTTATTATAATTATTCTCGAAAAAATCCGGGTTGTCACATCCTTCCCTCCTTATAAGGATTCCGTCCTCGGAATCACAAATATCAAACCTCTCTTACTCGGTTTTCATCTACTTTCTTTCGAAATTTTATCGTTGAATAATTTCAACGTATTACTATAACATAGGTTTCATATTACCTATTTAATCCACTTTCCTCAACCAACTCTCGTAGGTTTTATTATATAACCTTTATCAAGTCAATTATACTCTGAGTATTATCCTATCTTTAACCATCAATTTCCTTTTCTAAGGATCATTGTATGTCACAATCATCATAATAATTTAATATCATGATTTACTTACTCATACCCATTCGGGATATTACATTCACCCCTTCTTCTAAGAATTTCGCCCTCGAAATTACAACATACTCATCTTCGTTCATACTACTCATCATTCTATCTAGGAATTTCACTTCTTCTTCTAGGAAATATTATTCCCGTAATTACTATCATGCTCATATCATTCTTTCATACAGACTTTAAGCAAAGCTTTACGCTTTCCTCGTTCAAGGATTCATTTAGAATCGTCGCATTCTACGACCACTTCTTTCTAGGAAAATTACCCTTTTCACATTCAGTTTCCAGAATAATGGAATATCTTTCAGGAGTCTTCAACAATTGTTCGATAATTGTGAAGCGGTATGAATCATTGAGTGGCCACCATGGCACTTACCTCTTATATGAATTACCAATATTGGATGCTGGGTGGCCATTAGGGACCAAGAACACATACTAGAATCACCAGAAATTCATCTGATAACCCAACATACTAGAATCAACAGAAATTCATCTGATAACCCAACATACTAATACAATAGGTGATCAGCCTATTGTACCCGAGGTCATGCATAACCCCTTTTTACATACTGTTTGCGCGCGCAGTCGGATTTTCCCGACATCAAAAATATTACCCCTTCTATGAGGGTTGTTTATCTCAGCAGATATAAAAACCCGCACCAAAACAATTTGGTTTGGAAAACATTGTCAAAGAATTCTCGAGTTTCATATTCACATTTCAACATTCGTCTAGCTGAAGCAAATAGCTTAGACTCACATCAACGGTTCAGACATCAATCAAAATATTTTAGCTAACTCAATTGGCATACTTTTTCATACTTTAAAGAAAACAAAAATCATTTTATGACGTCATAATACTGCACTGTTACAACAGTGTGTTAGGATTCCGTCATTTTATGACTTTGTCATACTACATCATACCATAGTGGGTTGATGATCCTATGATCACATCCAACACTAGGTTAATCTGCATTGATGACTCCATCATTTGTCATTCTACATCAGGTTCCATGATGCATTGATGACCATTTAGAAATACATTTTGATATTTTTAAATCATTTTATCTAGCTGAAGCAATTAGCATAGACATATGAATAATAGTACATTTAAAAATCCTTGGTCCAGTAATCTGGCCCCATACATTTTTCGAAGAGCAAAAGTGCAAGTATCAGCACGATGTCAATAAATTCGAAATCTAGCATAGCTAGAAGATTTGGAATATCCATTTCTCCTCATCAACTTCAATTTCCCTTCATTGCATCATTACTTAATAATTCTATCTATTTCTAACATCACCAATGCTCATCATTTTGAGAATTCACAATTCTCGCTCTACAACTTTCCTATACCCCTATATAGTTCATCAAACTTACCACACATTATGAGTTCAGGAGCTTTCCACAATAATATGAGTTTAGGAACTTGTCCTAGCAATACGTAGTCTAAGAACAAATCAAGGATTGTCCATATGCTGAGGGGTTCAAAACATACCATATGATTATGAGTCATGAACTTACCATAAGTATGAGTTTCAAGAACTCGCACCTAATCTTATTATTCTCTAACTATCAAATATAAATATGAGAAAAGAATCACCTTCTCATCATACGTATAGCGATAGTGCAATACTAGGTTCCAATGATTATCAATATAGGAAGCTAAGTGATTATTGAACCCATCACAATCCCCTGCCCATACAAGGAATCGATCAACTCGGCCACTAATCAATATAGGAAGCTAAGCGGTTGTTATACCAAGCACAAATTCCCCGCCCATACAAGGAATTGTTCAACTCAACCACTATACCGATGTAGGAAGCTAAGTGGTTCTCAAACCAAGCACAAATTCCCCGCCCATACAAGGAATTGTACAACTCAGCCACTAACATGAGTCCTCAATTGAAATCACCCCCACTCCTAGCTTACTCGTTGCTCAACAAGAATTTGACTCGTGTTTCATCATCCATAACTCTCTCTGAGTTTTACTCGTACTATCTCATAGTACCATCTATCTATAGCATTGAGCTAAAATTTTCAATCATTCAATTGATCATCTGTCATTCTATGACTTAATCCAATCACTTCGTGATCTTACTCTACAATCGTTTTACATTACGATCTTCTTATCCTATGATCGTTCCATCCTACGATCTTCTATGCTCTTCTCTTTAATCATAATATATGATTTTATGCCTTTACGCCTTATAGACCTCGTCCATTGATCAATACTTATCATTTATATCGCTGGAGTCAGGTAACTCCAAATCCTCAAATTTTTTATAACTCTTCAAGATTCTTCTTTGAATCTCCTCATATATATATCTTGACTCTTACTATGAATTTTCTAAATTCATTTACTATCAATTAAACTATATTTGAGTTTATTCTTTATCATTATCCTCTTTCTACCCTCAGGTTATAGCCTAAGGTTCTCTTACCTAAGGTTTATAACCTACAGCTCTGATACCCTTGTGATGCCCCCAAATCCGGGTTACCTTAACCACGAATTCGGTGCATCACTGTGCAACTCATACATCATTCTAACAATAACTCATTGTGGAAAAATAAAAATATTTACATTGATATAATATAAATATTATCGTCCCAAGCCTCGAAACCGTAACTAAAACATGATCTTACTACATGAATGTAATTACAAGATTATTACAACATGTTCCCATCTAATCTCAGAAACGAAGACCTTAACTAACACATCATTTAATAATCATTACAAATTTAATACTACTCCTGCTGTATATATAACAGTCCATATCAATACAAGCATTAACAATTATTACCTCAAACTCTTCTCAATCTCAGGTTTTGTAACATTTAACTTCTACACTTATGATCAAGGTTGAATAGATACCATGATCATTTACAAAAATTCCTATATGAACGTAAGGTTCAGATCCTGACTTTATTCAATCTCTGAATATTCGCAAGGTTATTCAGTAAGTATACATTCGTTATAAAAATGTCCTTTGTACATCATTGTCATCCTTGTAGTTTACTATAACAAGTAACTAACATAATCACGTCTTAACTATTATAGAAGATAACCTTCATTTTTAACTCAAGGTTTACATAGTCAAATTCACGTACATCATATACCATCATCACAGCTAAATAATTACAATAAAGGGGCATTTAGCAACCTTCTTGTATTCCTGCGCCTCTATTCCTTATCATCACGATATCAAGATAATTGCATTGTATCGTAAATCTGCAAAAGTTTTATTTTTGCAAGAATGAGCACGACGGCTCAACAAGAACTAACAGTTTTCACATTTCATGCTTCACGTAACACATAAGTTTGTATTTATCCATGCATCATGATTCTCATACTATGCATCTTACTCATGCATTATAATTCTTATGTAATTCATCTATCTATATGCATCATGTATCTCATAGCATACTTCATGCATCTCACATTGTATATTTACAATAATTCAAGTTCCACATAGAACAATATAGTCACATAAATTCACATTGTGCACACTTTAATCATGCTCGCAGATAATTCACACAACAGTAGAGGATTTAGAAATCAATTTATGTACATCAATACATTTAAACAAGTCAACAAGTTACTGAAAGAACTTGCCTTAAAGCGTTCCTTGCCAAATTATGATGGCTCGTCCTTCAAATATCCTACACAATTTGTTTAACAATAAAATACCAATTAGCCACTAAAAAGGCTTCATATAAAGGTTTATATTAAACTAATTCTTATCTCCTATTATTCGCGCATTATAGACAATTAACGCGGTTAACACTAAAACATTTCTCGGCGTCGCGTCGTTTGAAAACGTTATGACCCTCATCATCATCAATCCTTATTGGCTTGCAATAATCCTACTTCATGTCTCATAATGTTCGTTTCATTTGAATCGAAACACTATTTAAGTTCATTAACACTTTACGCGGCGTTTTGACGTTTACACGTCACACGCCTAATTCGCCTCTTTTGCATGTGCTTAGCATGCTCATACACTGGGTTATAACACACTATCATGTTTCATTATTATTAGAAACAAAATATTAAACAAAGTTATACACACTTGTCACGGCGTTACGACGTTTGCACGCCCATACGCCAAACTTATCTACTCGAACGCCTAAGCGACATGGATTTGCGTATGCTTAACACGCTTATTCGACTTATCTAATACTCATTGAATAATGCTAAGTATCATTATCATTTATAAAATTCATGTTTTAGAACTTAGAACATCAAAACATTGCACGTTGCTCACGGGCATGTCCGACGCCCTCCGATTGTCTCCAACCGCACATCAGTCCTAAAGATGCCCAATTCAGGAATTGATCCTGACCTTAAATGTTAAAACTTATTAAAATAAAGTTATAGGTCTACTCTTTCTCTTTCCGAATCATCTTGAATCACCTCAATCCGAGTTCGTATGAGAAAGTTATGCCCATTTTAGTAAAGAACGTCAAAGCTGATTCTGGCCTAACATTGGACCGGCGTATATACGCCCAAAATGTGCCTGTGACCGGCGTATATACACCCAAGACAGTAGCAGCGGTGTAAAGGCAGCGTATATATGCCCAAACTCAGCTCTATACTTTCTTGCATGCTCTGTTTTTGGTTTTCTTAACCTATCTTGCTTCCAATCATCATAACTCTTTCTATACACGTTCAAATTGGTTCGTTTCGGGCTCTATGGACTCCTAAGATATAGAGCTACAACATATCAAAAATTTAGAGCTACCCATTAACATCAACATGGCCAAATCTTAGTCCAAACTCTCAACTCACGCTCTGTTTTCGTGTTCTTGGTGTTCTTCACCAAAATCTTCATCAAATCTTTGTTTTAACACCTTTTTACTCGATTCCAGTTGGGTTAACTTTGTAACCCATGGAACTACATTACCATAACAACAAATAAATTAAACAAACACAAAATCATAGCTATAAAGTCCTCTAAATCGTCCAAATGTCCAAGTTCATGTCCAAAGTTCATTGTTCTTCATGTTCTTCATCCTCCTTAAGAATAGGTACGGATTTATTGCGTTTTTGTTCCACTTTGATGTTATTAATGGCTTATATAACCTCTTAACAACATTTACCATCATCCAACACAAACAAAACAACAAGAAAATCTCCAAAAAATCAAAACCCATCACAAAAGCTTGAAAACTCAAAAATGGAGGAAATGAGCTTGAGGTTGGGATTTTACCTCTTGTTAATCCGTTCGAAAGTTAGAGAAGATGAACTAGAGCTTACTTGAAGGTTCTTCTTCCTCCTTGGGCTCACCCGTACACTCATCTTCTTCTCTTCTTCTTGTTCTCCTTCTCTCCCGAACCCTTCTTCTTTTCTTTGTTCTTCTTCTTTTTCCTCTTCATTTTCTGCAATTTACTCTCTCTCTCACTCTCTAAAATCTGCAGCACCACTTGGAGAAAGAAAATGAAATGGAATGGTATGGGAGGGAATGAATTATTTGGGAGAAGTGGAGGAATTTTGGGAGAAAAGGGGAGTGGCTCAAGGTGGCCAAAAATCCTAGGCTTGCCGGCAAACTCCCTCATCTCTCAATTCTAATTGGTCTAAAATAGGGGGTTGGTTCCCTCTTGGAGTAACAAGCCAAAATAAATACCCAAATACACCAAATTATATCCGAAAACTCCCACTTTCGTACCAAAACTGGTAAATAACTCTACCCAAAATTAAAATGGGTATTCCCATAAAATATTGGGATGCATAAGAATAATTATTACGGGATTTGTCCATATATTCGGAACACCCATATAATAAATTTCGGATACGGATAAAATCACGTATCAGCTCAAATAAAATTTCCGACGCTTGGAAAAATTATTCGTGCGCATACACATATTTATGAAATTTATTAAAACCGAAAAAGACACAAAAATGTTATGGCATGAATAGTGCCTCGGGAAACGTGACCTGCAAATAGTGATTTTGCGATTCTTCGCAAAATCAATTATTAACTCCTACGATTCAATAACGCATAAAACTTCATACATTAACATCATCCAGGTTATAAAATAACCTTAAAGGACATCACATAAAAATAATATTTAATCCATTTAATGATATTACTAAACCCAAATTACAAGGGTATTCACGATTCGTGATCGCTGCTCTTCACAATTAACTCCCCATAATCATATACGTCATCGCACATATATCCCATCCATAATTCGGGTTAGCGTCTTTACAACAAATAACTCGTTCCATATTATTATCCTTCAACTATTTATTTAATCCAATAAATAGTTTTCTATCGATATTTCTCAAAATCACCAAATTAGCTTATACGATCGCTTTCATACATACCAATCATCGCCTACACATAATCTAGGTCATAATATAACCTTTAAACGCTTAACACATAATATTATTAATAAAAGTCTATTTTATTCAATAATATCCATAAGCTCGAATTACCAAGCTACCCACGGCTCGCGATCGTTACAATAATTAACTATTAACTCATTCATTCTGAATCTATGTATATATTTCACATTTGTATATATACATATTAAGCTCACTAAATAAATCACATAAATATATAAATATATATATATATATATATATAAATAACACAAATATATGCAAACTAGAATCATGATAAGAATTATTCTATATTAAATTTTTATTATAATTATTCTTGAAAAAATCCGGGTTGTCATATCCTTCCCTCCTTATAAGGATTCCGTCCTCGGAATCACAAATATCAAACCTCTCTTACTCGGTTTTCATCTACTTTCTTCCGAAATTTTATCGTTGAATAATTTCAACGTATTACTATAACATAGGTTTCATATTACCTATTTAATCCACTTTCCTCAACCAACTCTCGTAGGTTTTATTATATAACCTTTATCAAGTCAATTATACTCTGAGTATTATCCTATCTTTAATCATAATAATTTAATATCATGATTTACTCATTCATACCCATTCGGGATACTACAGTAACATCTTCAATTCCAAGGTAGGAGCTTACACAACAGAAAGTAACAGCTTCTTGTGAGTAGCAGGTAATTGAATGGAAAATACTGCATACTTATCTGAGAATTTTGGTAAAAAGTGTAGTGCAACCATGGTCTCCTTCAATTCCTGAGTATGCTCAATTTCTTCTCCTTTTTCTAATTCCAAGTTGTTTCTGATGGAAACCTCCAAGCTTTCCTTATGTATTTGCTCAAAAGATTTTTGCACTAAGGATAATTACATCAATAGCAAAAACAGGATTAATATCACTAGGGTACCTCATGGCTTCATATATATTGAATTGTATCTTTTCTCCATCAAACTCCATGGTCAATGTCCCATTGTGCACATCAATTATTGTCCTAACTATTTTCAAGAATGGCCTCCCTAATATAATATGAGCAGAATTTGGAGATGTATCATTATCCATATTCACAATGTAAAAATCTGCAGGAAATATAAGCTCATTCACCTACACCAACACATCCTCAATTACCCCTTCAGGGTAAGTGTTAGTACGATCAACCAATTGGATAATAATACCAGTATTTTTCAAAGGACCTAGATTTAAAGAAGCATAAACAGATAATGGTATAACATTAATTGAAGCTCCTAAATCTAGCATAACTTTTTTAAATCTGGTATTACCTATCTTACATGGAATGGTAAACATATTTGGATCTTTACACTTAGGGGGCATTTTTCTTTGGAGAACTGCTGATACATTCTCTCCAAGAACCACTTTTTCGTCATCCCATAACTTCCTCTTATTAGTGCATAATTCTTTCAAAAAATTTGCATTCCTTAGCACTTACTTGATTTCATCTAGTAAAGGAATGTTTACCTCAACCTTCCTAAAAGTTTCCAGAATCTCCTTATCTTGCTCATCCTTCTTTAAAGTTCTAGGATTCCTGGGGGGAAAAGGTAAAGGATTAGTCTTAAGCTGAACAAGAGGTTTAGGTATTACCTTTGATATTTCTACATCCTCTTTAGCCTTATCCTCATTAAATTTAGCAGTAACTTTTGGCACTTCCAACTGTTTTCTACTCCTCAATGTTATGACACTTGCATTCTATCTCGGATTGACAACAGTTTGAGAAGTTAACTTCCCCGAGCCTTGAGAGTCCAATCAACCAACTATGGTAGCCAACTGACTCATCTAGTTTTCCAAATTATGAATGGAAGTCCTTGTATCTTGTTTAGGTTGGTACTAGTGTTGGGCTGGTTGAAAACCTTGCTGCCTATTTGGAAAGACATTTTGCATTGGTGGCTTGTTTCCTCCATAACTTAAATTAGGATAGTCCCTCCATCCTAGATTGTAAGTGTTAGAGTAAGGATCAAACTTCTTCGTGGTTGTGCCTGATAATTCCCCACTACATTTGCTTGTTGCACAATCTCATCCTCTTGCAGTGTTGGACATGCATCTGTACTGTGACCTGCTAACAAACAAATTCCACAAGCTCTTGCTGCTGGCATGTTTTCTGCAGTCATTTGTCTAACCATAGTAGTTAAATCAGAAATTTGTTGTTCAATATTACACGTACTCACCTCATTTGCCCTTTTTGGTGCGTGGTTCATCCTAGTTCCATATTGTTGTGAGTTGGCTGCCATGTTAGAGATTAAGTTCCTTGCAACCTTTAGAGTCTTATCAACTAGTGATCCTCTACTTGAAGCATCGATCATACTCCAATCCATTGGCAACAGTCCCTCATAGAAGTACTGAATTAAGTGTTGATCATCTATTTGGTAAGATGGACAGCTAGAACACAATTTCTTAAATCTTTTCCAGTACTCATAGAGAGTCTCCCTATTGAACTGTCTGATGCCACATATCTCCTTCCTTATGTTAGCAACTCTTGAAGCAAGAAAGTACTTCTCCAAGAATAGCCTTTTCATATCATTCCATGATTGTATTGATCCTGAAGGAAGATAGTATAACTGCAAGACCCCGAATTTTAATAAATAGAATTTAAATTTTTTTATAATTATTATTATAAATAATAATTGTATTTAAATGATATTTCAAGTAGAAGATGTTGTTTTTCTTTATTTAAAATTATCAATCATTAGTTTTACTCCTCATGGAAAACATATTACTTGAGAATTACTTGAAACCACAAAACGTATTGGCAAAATAGTTCTCGTCCATAACTAGGTCCCTGGTTAGTATAATTGACTTGAGTGCTATGTAAATAATGTACAACATTATTTAAGTGCATATATAACTAAGTGGCTCAATCACCAATAACGGGTGCGTAGATTTCACACCTTTTATTACTAATATGCCTTCTAATGCTTTGAGATGTCAATTCATTAATCATAGTCCATAATATTTAATAGACTACCAAGGCACCCTATGCCTACAGGCATACACATGAAACATGAAAATGTATTTTAGATTAAAATGTTAGAGGTCTTAGAATTTTTAATTTCAAATAACATGTCATTGAATATTCTAATGATAATTTATGACATAGTCAATCACATAAAATTTACCCAACCGATGTTATGATGACCCAATATAATATTATAAGTTCTTAAAAAAAACAATGACTGTCTTTTAATTATTTTATCATTTGGTTAATGCCTTTGATATTGTTGCTTAATTATTTGTTATTACTAACTTTTTTGTATTATCATTATTTTTTTATGTACAGTTGGGGAGCATGCCGTCACACGTTACTTATTATCTTAATCATCAAATATATAAAACTCTATAATAATAGTGCATCTATCTATATAAATATGATTAAGCCTAAGTAGGGCCTCTTACATGGAGCATACAATATCCCATATTGTGGAACCATTGCTTGCACACCTATTTGACTTTTCAAAACTAAACGAGTCCTACTTTGTTCATATGTATATATCATTGTTATTAAAAATGGTACCACTTGACCTCTACAAAAAGAGTCCTATTTTAATCTTGCGAATTATTGTAACAAATTAGCTCATTACAAATGAAAGATAGAGGTAATGCTTTTGCGTGGTGTTTATGCTAATATTGCAAAACTTGTATCAAGAAAGTTTACATGTTCATGTTGCATATCCTAACATAAATAGATGAAGCAATATATTTCTTGTTACAGATCCTAGCAGTGTATGGTTGGTGATATTTTATTTTCAAATAATGAAAAGTAGATGTATTATATTAGGTATGACAGGAAGGGTTTGATTTAGACTTTACTTGTTTATATTTTTTAATTTGATAGTGGAAGTAATTATCAAGGGCCAATAATTTTTTTAGCCATGTTAATGTATTTCCTCTTTATGATATACACTCAAATTGAAAGTTGATTCAGAATTATTTCAGGTTAATTCGATGAATCATTTCAAGTCTATCATTCAATTTAGAACTCCTATTATTGCTGCAAAAACTATTGGTAGGCTGGCTATCATGGAAACAGAATGGTAGGACCTACACCTTTGCCAACCTTTCTAACATAGTGTGCTAAATATCTCCAAAATTGTGCTATAAATTGGTTGAGCAACTGAGAACAAAAGGGGGGAGCGACGAGAAAGAAGCTCAGTGAGAGCAAACCTAGAGTGGTGAGGGAATAGAGAGATATTAAATATTTAGTTTACTTCTCAGTAGACAATTTGTATTCTCCATATTAGTTTTATAGTGGATTTTTGAGATATCACCCCGTGGTTTTTCCCAGTTGGGTTTCCACATAAAAATCGTGATGTTGTGGTTTAATGGTTATTCTTGATATTATTGATCATATTATTTATATTCATCGATTATATCATTGTCATAAACATTGCGGTAAAATTTCTCTTTGGCCTGAATGCAAAGATGGACTGTTGATTGGCATGATCATGATCATTGGTTCTCTTCGGCCAGGGGTGCAAAGATGAATTGTTGATTGGTATGATCATGACCATTAGTGTTACAGTTGAATATCTTTGACTTAGGTGAAAAGAAGAATTGATCGGTATTATTATGAACATGAACTGTTGATTGGTGTTATAGGAATAAAATATTGAATGGTAATTTTTTAAATTAGAAAAAAAAATAGTAAACATTATGATCTACTTAACTCTTCTAATGAATTACTTATTCCGCTACAGTTATCATTTAAAATTACATTCTCTTAAAATCTCTGAATTATTATTATTGAATTTGGGTGTGAATACTGTCATTGTAATAATAGTTGTAAATAGAAAAATTTGTATTTAGATTTCTTAGTATGTATTTTGGCGACTCTGTAATACCCGAGAATTTTGAATAATATTAATATTGACTTTTCTATTTAAGTTAAATATTTATTCGAATAATGAGTATACGTGATCTACCAATTTGGTAGTGGTGTGATAAAGTGACTTCTTGTTTATTTATTAAAGAAATGATTTATTAAGAAAAGAATTTATTAATGTAATTAATTATTGTGAGACTAATAATCTCTATTAGATTATTTATGTATTATGTACCATGCTACTTGAGGTATAACCGTGCGATGAAATGTGTATTATTGGTAATAAAGTTTCGGTATTCATTTAATAATATAAAAGGGATGTGCGACATTTAAATTGCATGAACATGCTATGTGACGTATTGGTGTGCGATATGGGCTATTAAATGTGCATTTTAATTATAGGAGGTAATAATGGAAGTAAACTAATAATTGTTAGATAATAATTATTTTAATACTTGAATGTTTATTGTAATAATATTCTATTATAGAAATAATGAAATAATAATGTATATTGAATAATTGGGTGCTAGCGATTAATTAGATTTCACTTTAATTAATGTACATGGATTATATGATATGTGTACATGTGACTTTATTGATACAATGTGGTAGCATTTAATTATCTAATACACTACGTGACCTAAGTTACATTTTAAATCAAGGTGTGCTAATAAGCCTTGTTGGAATGTCTGAGTTCCTTGTCCCAAATTAAGAGACACCTCCTTGCCCAATTGGAATTTACGTGAAGAACAAAAAGGCTACAAGCCTAGCTCTTCTTCTTCTCCTTATAATCAGCCATGCAATCTCAGATTAATGATGAAAGGGGGAGTGGTGCTAATAGTGCAATCCACCAACTTCCCATTAACCACTAGCTTCTATCTTCTTCCTTTGGTTCACGAAATTGGTTAAAGCTTTTGCATGGATTCTAACTTCTCTATAAATTGAGTTCATCTCTTCTCTAATTCACTTGCTGAGTTCTGATAAGTTTAGATTGGAAGAAATTCTTGTTCCAAGCTTCAATAGAGGTAATACACTGTTAAGTCATTTTATTAAAATTGAGTTTTCTAAATTATTAGGAATGCATGAATTAATGAGAATTTGCTTGGGAATTGTTAGCATAATGTTTGTTAAGCTTATGTGTATGTATTATAGCAATGTGGCTGAGTTTAAGCATGTTTAAGTAAAGAAATTCGTGTATGGGTTTGAGCTCTGCCGAAACAGAGACTTTCCTGGATCGTCCAGGGAAGGGCGCAGCTGCGCCCTCCCTGCAGTACAAACCGGCGCAGCTGCGCCGAGTGTCAGACTTGAGGAATATTTTTTTTGTTTCGTTTTGTTCTTCTGATGTTCTGGACATGATAGGTTGACTTCATTAAGTATATAAATGAGTTTAAAGTCTATTTATGATTAACCTTGCATAGCGTGAGCATTCCAACTTCATTTCGCATGTGTTTTTCGAAAGAAAACTTATAGTTTTGAAACTAAACTTTTCCAAAACTTGCAGTGTACAAGTTCTGATCATACAAGCATGTGTATATGGACTAATTATATATGACATAAGGTTCCAAGATGCTTCATGTGTGCTAGACGATCACGGCCTTGTTTAAATCGACTTTTAAAGGCAAACTTGAACACTTTGAAGCAAACGTGCATGATTATAATGATAATTTCATTAAGGGATGTTGAACATGCATGTTAATACTCCAATAATTCTCAGACATGATGTATATATGTGTTTACTCTAGTATGTTATAGCATTGCATCGTTCAAGCATGAATTTAGGTAAAATTTCCAAATTGTGGACTATGTTAACTAAGTATAGATGATATGAACACATGAGCATGCGTATTTCAGATGTTATAACCTTTGTATATGAATAAGTGCTTGGTATGGTAAGTCACATGGATTCTTAAACTTGTCCGACATTATTTTACCAAAAGTTCTAGACTAAGAAATTATAGAGTAGTAATATAAACTTGAAATGATCATGTGAGCATACAAAACCTCTTCAACATGTGTACATAGTAATTGTTAATGTATTGGTATGCTAGATAGTGGACTAAAACCAGGAAGGCAAAAGCTCAACCCTGGTCCGGCCAGGGGACAGCGCAGCTGCGCCGTCCCTAAGCTTAACCAGGGCGCAACTGCGCCCTCCTGCAGTCTGGTCCAGTTGATTCTGGCTATAAGCTGGACCTTGTGGATTGCTTGTATTGTTATTTTAAAGTGTAAAGAAGAAGTTGTAGAAATTTTTTTTGGTATTCAAATATGTAATGGTGTTATGACATGAGTGCTTCAAGTCGTGTGCATGGTTTATAGGTATAGTTTCCGAAACGTAAGGATTAACGTCCATTTCAAAACTACAAAACATGGTAGTATGCTATTATGCGATCTAGTTATATACCAAAGATAGTATCCGTATTTGTTTTACATACTTGATTATGTGAAAGGGGTAATTATCTAGTAATTGATATGTGTGACTAATGGAAGCATTTCATATATGCCTAACTATGTTACGATAGGATATCTTAGTTCGTCGTCGTGTTGATAAGCTGTAAAGTCATAAACTACGCTAAAGGCAAGTTCCCTAACCTTACTCAAACTTATATTGAGCAAGTTTCTTACCTTGAACCTCTTACAAATTGCAAGTTTCCTTTAACCCTACTCAATTTACATTCGAGCAGGATGTGGTATATTGTGCAAGTATTCGAACCCTTTCTCTTTATTGAGCAAGCATGTAAACTTGTATATTCATGTATCGTACAAGTATGTGACAATGACTCTTATGCTTTATAAATTGTCATTCATATTCTAAAGATTGGTTTAAGATTAATATCCCTTAAACCTCATTGTGAGTATTGGTATTCATTAGATCATTGAATAAGATTATAAAAGTTGTCTAAACCATTGTTTCGGTTAGACTATTATACATGTGTTAGAAAGCTATTCCAAACCAATTGCCTTGGTGAGGACTCTTATCTACTGAGATGAACAACCCTCAAAAAGGGGAAAATTATATATTTTCGAGGAACCGACGTGCGCACTTATAAGCATGTGACAGTTATGCATAATCTGGGGTACTATAGGCTGATCACCTGTGTACTTGTTTTTATTGGATTTTCAGTATAAAAACTGTTAATTCTAGCAAGAGTTCTTAGTCCTTTAGTGACTACTCAGTGTTCATATTCTTGGACTTGAGATGATTAGATGCAAGATTCCTATTGATATTCTCCAGTCCATAGCGACTCTTATGTATAATAATTGAATTTTCTTATTATTCTTGAATTACCCTTTTACTGTCATATCCTTGCGGTTTGAACTTTTTATTGTTCACCCTCATTGTATACACTTGCTGGGCAAATTTGTTGCTCATTCTTGCTTTCTTTAAACCTTTCAGTTAAGGCAGAATGAGGTGAACCTTCAAGCAAGGATAAGGGAAAGGGCAAAACTACGGAGTAACTTTGTTCTTCCTTAGGAAGGATATTTATTACTATGTTGTTTTAAGTTTCTAGTTTTGGTTATGTAATAAGCTTAGGCATGGGTTATGTATTAGTACTATGTTTCGGATTAATTAAGACTTTTGGATAGTATTATAGTATCGGTTGCGAGACCTTGGGACGAGAATAATTATATTAAATCAATGTAATTTATTCTATCTTTTCCGCTGCATTAGTTTTAAGTCATTATTGTGTTAGAGCGTGATGAACCAAATTCGAGACAGTGACATCAGAATTTGGGGGCGTCACAGGTTGGTATCAAAGTATTAGGTTATAAACCTTAGGAGCAAGAATCCTTAGACTATAACCTTAGAAGAATTTAGGAACTAGGAGGAGATAAAACTCATATAGAGTTTTCGTGAAGATTTAGTAGCATTATGAAATATATTTTCATTCCATGCAATGAACTTATGTTTTGTTTGACCTTCTCATGGAGTTTGTTGTTTTGTCTTATGTTTGTGGCTGTAGGATGTCAAGCGTAGGAGGTAATGGTTGGATTGTTGAGGAGGAGCCACATGATACACATGTGGTGTATGAGACACCTATGATAGATGAAGAGGTGGAGTCTGACCCTAAAGAACCAATAGAGATAGAGTCCGACCCCGAGGAAGAACCCACGGAGGAGGAGCCTGAGACAGACCCTGACGAGACTCCTATCGAGGATCGCATATTGGGAGAGTACGAAGAACGGATCTTAGAATTAGAGACCGAAGCTCAGGATCGAGAGGCGGAAATCCAAAAGTTGAGGGAGGAGAATGAGCAGCAAAAACTAAAGATGCAGAAGATGGGGGTGGAGCTTGCACATCGCAATGAAGCTAGTGTTCAGATGGGAGCCCTTTTTCACCGTTCGATAGCTAGGAGCGTGGAATTGGTGGGAAAACTGGAGGAGTCGGAGCAGAGGGAGTTGTCCGAAAAAGCAGAGAAGGAAGCCCTTCGTGCACAGTTAGAGATGGAGGTGGGAGGAAGCCAATGACAGAGCTAACGACCTAGAAGATGGAGTGAGATGGAAGAAAAGGAAGACGAATAAGATGGGCTATGCTTTTCGAACAGCTATGGAGAGATTAGTGGATGGTGTGTACCACTACCCAGCAGAGCAGGGGCAGACACGATACATTGTGAGCCAGGATTTGGTAGCGCATATCACGCAGCAAGAATTTATCAGCGCAGTGGAGCGCGGGATGTTGGGATGAAATCTTATGATTAGTAGTCTAGTAGCAGTAGCAGTATGTCTAGATGTACATCGTTATGTAAACTCCGATCTACTGTGTGAGATACGGAATTGTTATGTGGACCCTTTTTGATGTTAAGGGTAGTATGTTGATGTTTTCCCCACCTTTTGTAATATTAGGGGATAGAGGTGACATTTATAGCAGTATGCAAGAAATCATCATGATGTAACAACTTGGCATATGAATATAAATGTTTTTGTTTAATCACTGTGTTATTAAATTTTTGCATTAGAGAAATACCTGAGTTATATGCTTAGAAAATAAGAGTAAAATCTTGTGTTACAGAAAATGTCGCCCAGACGTAGAATCGCCGAGTTGGATAAGTCAGTCAATAACGAAAGGAACCTAGCGGACCCCATTCAACGACTAGTAGACTTGCTAGGAGAAGCCCTGCGGGGAAGGAACAATGAACTAGTACACCCCAACCCCCTAGCTGCACCAGTAACAAACTTCAAAGATTTTAAGAGTGTAGGACCGCTCGAGTTTAGGGGAACTATCGATCCCATCGAAGCACAAACCTGGATCAAGGAAATGGAAAAGGCGTTTGCTATTGCTCGAGTAGGGGAAGATCAGAAGACGATATTCGCCACATATATGATGAAGGGTGAAGCGAATTACTGGTGGGAAGCCAATCAACAAAGAGCGGGTGAAGGAGTGATAGCCTGGGATAAGTTTACCACTCTGTTCTTCGAGAATTACTTCCCGAAGAGCATGAAGAATAAGATGGAGATTAAATTCTTGGAACTGAAGTAAGTGAGATGACGGTAGCTCAGTATGCGGCAAGATTCAACGAGCTCGCACGATTCGCTACACACTATGTCGACACCGAAGAAAGGAAGGCTAGACGCTTTGAGTTAGGGCTGAAACCTTGGTTATTCAACAAGGTGCCAGTTCTTCAAATCGATTCGTTCGCCACACTGTTGGAAAAGGTGATCATTGCTGAAGGAGGTAGTGAGGCGTTAAGTCAGTACAACAAGGAGAAAAAGAATAAGAATTCTGTAGGAGAAAGTCGTGGGGGAAGTAACAGTGGAGGAAGCAATTTAGGAAAAAGGAAGTGGGATAATAACAACAACAACCGAGGCAACCAGTCGGGAAGTTGTCAGGAAGGATTTAAGAAAAGGGCTGAGGTATGCTCTAAATGTGGAAAAAACCATCAAGGGGAATGCTGGAAAGGACGCAGTGTATGTTTCAACTGCGGCCAGGAAGGGCACATTGCACCCCAATGTCCAAAGCCGAAGAAAAATCGGGGATGTTTCGGTTGCGACTTGACTGAACACCAGATCAAGGACTGTCCGAAGAAGGAGAACACCGGGGGAAAAGGCAATCAAGGGGGAAGCGAGCTAATGATAGGTGGACCAGCACAGCCCAATCGCTCGACGGCCCGAACTTTTAACATGACCGTCCAAGACGCAGTTGCTGCAAAGGACGTGGTGTCAGGTATTATACCAATCAATAAAATAAATGCATATGCATTATTTGATTCGGGTGCTACCTGTTCCTTTGTATCTGAAGATTTTGCTACACGTTTGAACTTACCCCTAGAACGTTTAGAGAATCCTTTGAACATAGAGATTACAAATAAGGAAGTAATTTCCGTAGAGTTCGTTTACCGAAATTGTTCTGCAAGCATTAGAGGTCACGAACTAAGTGTAGACTTGATTCCGATAAGACTGAGAGAGTTTGACGTGATATTAGGAATGGATTGGTTATCCAGCCACGCTGCGATGATCGATTGTCGACGGAAAAGTGTGAACCTTCAGACTTCAAATCGGTCTAAGGTAGTGTTTTGTGGTAGCTTATCGCTTAAGCAATCCTATTGTCTTACGATGATGCAGGCCAAGAAATTGTTAAAGAAAGGATGTGTGGGTTATTTAGCCTATATTGCGGATACTCAAAAGAAGGGAGTAGAAGCGAAAGATGTATCGGTAGTAAGGGATTTCCAAGACGTGTTTCCTGATGATCTGCCTGGCCTTCCGCCAGACAGAGAAATCTAATTCGTAATAGATTTAGCACCGGGAACTGCACCGATTTCGAAAGCTCCGTATCGTATGGCACCGATGGAAATGAAGGAATTGATGATACAATTACAGGAATTATTAGATAAGGGTTATATTCGACCTAGTGTGTCTCCTTGGGGAGCACCAGTGTTATTCGTCAAAAAGAAAGATGGATCGATGAGGCTTTGTATCGACTATCGAGAGTTGAACAAAGTAACGATCAAGAATAGATATCCATTACCAAGTATAGATGACCTTTTCGATCAATTGAAGGGAGCAAGGTGGTTCTCTAAGATAGATCTACGAACGGGTTATCATCAACTAAAGGTACGAGAGGAAGATATTCCGAAGACGGCGTTTCAAACCCGATATGGACACTACGAATTTTTAGTGATGTCGTTCGGTTTGACTAACACCCCAGAAGCATTCATGGACTTGATGAATCGAGTTTTCAAGCCATACTTGGATAAGTTTGTGGTAGTTTTTATCGATGACATCCTAATCTACTCAAAGACCAAAGAAGAGCACGCCGAACATTTTAAAGATGGTGTTGGAAGCACTATGGAAGGAGAAGATGTACGCAAAATTCTCCAAGTGTGAATTTTGGATGGAGAAGGTCCAATTCTTGGGACACGTGATAGACAAGAATGGGATTTCAGTGGACCCTGCGAAGGTGGAGGCTGTTAGTGGTTGGGAACAACCAAGGACGCCAACAGAAATAAGAAGTTTCTTAGGATTAGCCGGGTACTATCGAAGATTTATCCAAGATTTTTCTAAGATAGCAACCTCGTTAACCAATTTAACTAGGAAAACGGTGAAGTTCGTGTGGACGGATAAATGCGAAGAGAGTTTTCAAGAACTGAAGAAGAGGTTAAGCGAAGCACCTGTATTATCCTTACCAGATGGTACGGGAGGATTTGTGGTGTATAGTGATGCGTCGCATAGAGGACTCGGTTGTGTGCTTATGCAACACGGCAAAGTCATTGCATACGCGTCACGACAATTGAAGGATTACGAAAAACGATACCCTACCCATGACTTGGAGCTAGCGGCAGTAGTTTTTGCGCTAAAAATTTGGAGGCACTACCTGTACGGAGAAAAATGTGAGATATATACAGACCACAAAAGTCTGAAGTATATTTTCACACAGAAGGAGCTAAATATGAGACAAAGGAGGTGGTTGGAATTAATCAAGGATTATGACTGCGAAATTCTTTATCACCCGGGAAAAGCCAACGTAGTAGCTGACGCGCTGAGTAGGAAAGAAAGGGAGAAACTGTTCACATTGACAACTCAAGAGGAGTTAAAAAGAGACATGGAAAAATTGGAAATAGAAGTTGGGGAATCTCGAGGGCCCAGGGAAAAGTTATTTGTGATGGAAGCTCGTCCAACATTATTGGATCAAATCAAAGAAGCACAAGAAACGGATGGGGAGTGCGAGAAGATAAAGAAGCGGATAACAGGAAGTGAGGAAGAAAAATTCCGAATGGATAAGGATGGTATTTTGAGATTTGAGAATCGAGTGTGGGTGCCAGCTATTGTTGAACTCAGGGAGGAAATTTTGCGCGAGGCACATAGCACGATATATTCTGTTCATCCTGGAGGAACGTAGATGTACCGGGATCTACGACAACATTTTTGGTGGCCCAATCTGAAGCGAGAGGTTGCAGAGTACGTCAGTAGATGTCTCACTTGCCAACGAGTTAAAGCAGAACATCAGAGACCGAGTGGTCTACTGCAACCGCTGGAAATACCAGAGTGGAAATGGGAGCACATTACGATGGATTTCATGGTGGGACTTCCAGTCACACAGAAGGGTTTTGATGCCATTTGGGTTATCGTGGATCGACTAACGAAGATAGCTCATTTTCTACCAATCAAGATTCGTTTCAACCTTAATCAATTGGCAAATTTGTACGTGAAGGAAATAGTTTCGCGACATGGAGTACCGGTGTCAATCGTTTCCGATCGAGACCCGCGCTTCACGTCAAATTTCTAGAGGAGCCTGCAAGAGAGAATGGGAACACAACTGAGGTTGAGTACCGCGTATCATCCTCAGATAGACAGACAGAGTGAACGAACGATACAGACGCTAGAAGATATGCTTCGAACTTGCGTAATGGATTTTAAGGGAAACTGGGATGACCATTTACCCCTAGTAGAATTCGCTTACAATAATAGTCATCACGCGAGTATCGGTATGCCACCTTACGAAGCTCTCTACGGGAGGAAGTGCAGAACACTGCTGTGTTGGGATGAAGTCGGAGAACGACGACTTTTGGGGCCGGAAATAGTTCAACAGACGGCCGATGTGGTGACAACAATAAAAGCCAGATTAGCAGCCGCTCAAGATCGTCAGAAGAAATATGCAGACTTGCATCGTCAGGACCGAGACTTTGAAGTCGGTAGTTTCGTATTCTTAAAAGTATCTCCCTAGAAAGGAAAGATCAGATTTGGCAAAAAAGGAAAATTGAGTCCGAGGTTCATAGGACCATTCAAAGTTTTGAAGCGGGTGGGCGAAGTGGCATATATGGTAGCTTTACCGCCTGAGCTGGAACACATCCACAATGTGTTTCACATCTCTGTGTTACGTTCGTACAAACCCGACTATAAGCACGTGATTTTCTATGAGCCGATTCAAGTAGAGAAGAATCTGACTTATGAGGAAATTCCTGTCCAGATACTAGATAGGAAAGAACAAATCTTGAGGAATAAAGGCATATCTTCTGTAAAGGTAGTCTGGCGAAACCACGACGCCGAGGAGGCAATGTGGGAGTTAGAGAGTAAGATGAGGAGGGAGTATCCCCATTTGTTTGTGTAACCTTGTATCAATTCCGAGGACGGAATTCTTATAAGGGGGGAGGATGTAATACCCGAGAATTTTGAATAATATTAATATTGACTTTTCTATTTGAGTTGAATATTTATTCGAATAATGAGTATACGTGATCTACCATTTTGGTAGTGGTGTGATAAAGTGACTTCTTGTTTATTTATTAAAGAAATGATTTATTAAGAAAAGAATTTATTAATGTAATTAATTATTGTGAGACTAATAATCTCTATTAGATTATTTATGTATTATGTACCATGCTACTTGAGGTATAACCGTGTGATGAAATGTGTATTATTGGTAATAAAGTTTCGGTATTCATTTAATAATATAAAAGGGATGTGCGACATTTAAATTGCATGAACATGCTATGTGACGTATTGGTGTGCGATATGGGCTATTAAATGTGCATTTTAATTACAGGAGGTAATAATGGAAGTAAACTAATAATTGTTAGATAATAATTATATTAATACTTGAATGTTTATTGTAATAATATTCTATTATAGAAATAATGAAATAATAATATATATTGAATAATTGGTTGCTAGCGATTAATTAGATTTCACTTTAATTAATGTACATGGATTATATGATATGTGTACATGTGACTTTATTGATACAATGTGGTAGCATTTAATTATCTAATACACTACGTAACCTAAGTTACATTTTAAATCAAGGTGTGCTAATAAGCCTTGTTGGAATGTCTGAGTTCCTTGTCCCAAATTAAGAGACACCTCCTTGCCCAATTGGAATTTACGTGAAGAACAAAAAGGCTACAAGCCTAGCTCTTCTTCTTCTCCTTATAATTAGCCATGCAATCTCAGATTAATAATGAAAGGGGGAGTGGTGCTAATAGTGCAATCCACCAACTTCCCATTAACCACTAGCTTTTATCTTCTTCCTTTGGTTCACGAAATTGGTTAAAGCTTTTGCATGGATTCTAACTTCTCTATAAATTGAGTTCATCTCTTCTCTAATTCACTTGCTGAGTTCTGATAAGTTTAGATTGGGAGAAATTCTTGTTTCAAGCTTCAATAGAGGTAATACACTGTTAAGTCATTTTATTAAAATTGAGTTTTCTAAATTATTAGGAATGCATGAATTAATGAGAATTTGCTTGGGAATTGTTAGCATAATGTTTGTTAAGCTTATGTGTATGTATTATAGCAATGTGGCTGAGTTTAAGCATGTTTAAGTAAAGAAATTCGTGTATGGGTTTGAGCTCTGTCGAAATAGAGACTTTCCTGGATCGTCCAGGGAAGGGCGCAGCTGCGCCCTCCCTGCAGTACAAACCGGCACAGCTGCGCCGAGTATCAGACTTGAGGAATATTTTTTTTGTTTCGTTTTGTTCTTCTGATGTTCTGGACATGATATGTTGACTTCATTAAGTATATAAATGAGTTTAAAGTCTATTTATGATTAACCTTGCATAGCGTGAGCATTCCAACTTCATTTCGCATGTGTTTTTCAAAAGAAAACTTATAGTTTTGAAACTAGACTTTTCCAAAACTTGCAGTGTACAAGTTCTGATCATACAAGCATGTGTATATGGACTAATTATATATGACATAAGGTTCCAAGATGCTTCATGTGTGCTAGACGATCACAGCCTTGTTTAAAACGACTTTTAAAGGCAAACTTGAACACTTTGAAGCAAATGTGCATGATTATAATGATAATTTCATTAAGGGATGTTGAACATGCATGTTAATACTCCAATAATTCTCAGACATGATGTATATATGTGTTTACTCTAGTATGTTATAGCATTGCATCGTTCAAGCATGAATTTAGGTAAAATTTCCAAATTGTGGACTATGTTAACTAAGTATAGATGATATGAACACATGAGCATGCGTATTTCAGATGTTATAACCTTTGTATATGAATAAGTGCTTGGTATGGTAAGTCACATGGATTCTTAAACTTGTCCGACATTATTTTACCAAAAGTTCTAGACTAATAAATTATAGAGTAGTAATATAAACTTGAAATGATCATGTGAGCATACAAAACCTCTTCAACATGTGTACATAGTAATTATTAATGTATTGGTATGCTAGATAGTGGACTGAAACCAGGAAGGCAAAAGCTCAATCCTGGTCTGGCCAGGGGACAGCGCAGCTGCGCCGTCCCTAAGCTTAACCAGGGCGCAACTGCGCCCTCCTGCAGTCTGGTCCAGTTGATTCTGGCTATAAGCTGGACCTTGTGGATTGCTTGTATTGTTATTTTAAAGTGTAAAGAAGAAGTTGTAGAAATTTTTTTTTGGTATTCAAATATGTAATGGTGTTATGACATGAGTGCTTCAAGTCGTGTGCATGGTTTATAGGTAGAGTTTCCGAAACGTAAGGATTAACGTCCATTTCAAAACTACAAAACATGGTAGTATGCTATTATGCGATCTAGTTATATACCAAAGATAGTATCTGTATTTGTTTTACATACTTGATTATGTGAAAGAGGTAATTATCTAGTAATTGATATGTGTGACTAATGGAAGCATTTCATATATGCCTAACTATGTTACAATAGGATATCTTAGTTCGTCGTCGTGTTGATAAGCTGTAAAGTCGTAAACTACGCTAAAGGCAAGTTCCCTAACCTTACTCAAACTTATATTGAGCAAGTTTCTTACCTTGAACCTCTTACAAATTGCAAGTTTCCTTTAACCCTACTCAATTTACATTCGAGCAGGATGTGGTATATTGTGCAAGTATTCGAACCCTTTCTCTTTATTGAGCAAGCATGTAAACTTGTATATTCATGTATCGTACAAGTATGTGACAATGACTCTTATGCTTTATAAATTGTCATTCATATTCTAAAGATTGGTTTAAGATTAATATCCCTTAAACCTCATTGTGAGTATTGGTATTCATTAAATCATTGAATAAGATTATAAAAGTTGTCTAAACCATTGTTTCGGTTAGACTATTATACATGTGTTAGAAAGCTATTCCAAACCAATTGCCTTGGTGAGGACTCTTATCTATTGAGATGAACAACCCTCAAAAAGGGGAAAATTATATATTGTCGGGGAACCGACGTGCGCACTTATAAGCATGTGACAGTTATGCATAATCTGGGGTACTATAGGCTGATCACCTGTGTACTTGTTTTTATTGGATTTTCAGTATAAAAACTGTTAATTCTAGCAAGAGTTCTTAGTCCTTTAGTGACTACTCAGTGTTCATATTCTTGGACTTGAGATGATTAGATGCAAGATTCCTATTGATATTCTCCAGTCCATAACGACTCTTATGTATAACAATTGATTTTTCTTATTATTCTTGAATTACCCTTTTACTATCATATCCTTGCGGTTTGAACTTTTTATTGTTCACCCTCATTGTATACACTTGCTGGGCAAATTTGTTGCTCATTCTTGCTTTCTTTAAACCTTTCAGTTAAGGCAGAACGAGGTGAACCTTCAGGCAAGGATAAGGGAAAGGGCAAAACTACGGAGTAACTTTGTTCTTCCTTAGGAAGGATATTAATTACTATGTTGTTTTAAGTTTCTAGTTTTGGTTATGTAATAAGCTTAGGCATGGGTTATGTATTAGTACTATGTTTCAGATTAATTAAGACTTTTGGATAGTATTATAGTATCGGTTGTGAGACCTTGGGACGAGAATAATTATATTAAATCAATGTAATTTATTCTATCTTTTCCGCTGCATTAGTTTTAAGTCATTATTGTGTTAGAGCGTGATGAACCAAATTCGAGACAGTGACGTCAGAATTTGGGGGCGTCACAGACTCAAAATGGGTTGTGTGGACCTATTTTGGGGCGTCACAATTAGTATCAGAGCTTAGGGATATAATCTCTGGTGGGGTTCTGCCTAAGTTAAATTTCGTTATTTAATTAGTCGGTTTAAATGTAGAGATGAGAAGTGATATGTCAATTGCGTTAACTAACCTCTATTTTGTGGTGAGCTCGACTATGTTCTTTAGCAAAATCAAAGTTCTATGAAGGAATCATGATGCAGAAGAAATGATCTAGGAGCTAGAATCTGAAATGAAAGCTAAGTATTCTCATATATCTCTTCGGAATGCCAGGTACGTACGTAAATTTCGGGGACGATATTTCTTAAGATGAGGAGATTGTAAGACCCCGAATTTTAATAAATAGAATTTAAATTTTCTTATAATTATTATTATAAATAATAATTGTATTTAAATGATATTTCAAGTAGAAGATGTTGTTTTTCTTTATTTAAAATTATCAATCATTAGTTTTACTCCTTGCGGAAAACATATTACTTAGGAATTACTTGAAACCACAAAACGTATTGGCAAATAGTTCTGGTCCATAACTAGGTGCCTGGTTGGTATAATTGACTTGAGTGCCATGTAACTAATGTACAACATTATTTAAGTGCATATATAACCAAGTGGCCCAATCACCAATAATGGGTGCGTAGATTTCACACCTTCTATTACTAATATGCCTTCTAATGCTTTGAGATGTCAATTCATTAATCATACTTTATAATATTTAATAGACTATCAAGGCACCCTATGCCTACAGGCATACACATGAAACATGAAAATGTATTTTTAGGTTAAAATGTTAGGGGTCTTAGATTTTTTAATTTCAAATAACATGTCATTAAATATTCTAATGATAATTTATGACATAGTCAATCACATGAAATTTACCCCACCAATGTTGATGACACATCATTTGAGACCACTAATAAAACCCAATATAATATTATAAGTTCCTAAAAAAACAATGACCGTCTTTTAATTATTTTATCATTTGGTTGATGCCTTTGATATTGTTGCTTAATTGTTTGTTATTACTAACTTTTTTTGTATTATTATTATTTTTTATGTCCAGTTGGGGAGCATGCCGTCACACGTTACTTATTATCTTAATCATCAAATATATAAAACTCTATAATAATAGTGCATCTATCTATATAAATATGATTAAGCCCAAGTAGGGCCTCTCACATGGAGCATACAATATCCCATGTTGTGAAACCATTGCTTGCACACCTATTTGACTTTTCAAACTAAACGAGTCCTACTTTGTTCATATGTATATATCATTGTTATTAAAAATGGTACCACTTGACCTCTACAAAAAGAGTCCTATTTTAATCTTGCGAATTATTGTAACAAATTAGCTCATTACATATGAAAGATAGAGGTAATGCTTTTGCGTGGTGTTTATGCTAATATTGCAAAACTTGTACCAAGAAAGTTTACATGTTCATGTTACATATCCTAACATAAATAGATGAAGTTGTATATTTCTTGTTATAGATCCTAGCAGTGTATGGTTGGTGATATTTTATTTTCAAATAATGAAAAGTAGATATATTATATTGGGTATGACAGGAAGGGTTTGATTTAGACTTTACTTGTTTATATTTTTTAATTTGATAGTGGAAGTAATTATCAAGGGCCAATAATTTTTTTAACCATGTTAATGTTTTTCCTCTCTATGATATACAATCAAATTAAAAGTTGATTCAGAATTATTTCAGGTCAATCATTCGATGAATCATTTTAGGTCTATCATTCAATTTAGAATTCCTATTATTGCTGCGAAAACTGTTGGTAGGCTAGCTATCATGGAAACAGAATGGTAGGTCCCACCCTTTTGCCAACCTTTCTAATATAGTGTGCTAAATGTCTCCAAAATTGTGCTATAATTTGGTTGAGCAGCTGAGAGGCAAAGGGGGGAGCGACGAGAAAGAAGCTTAGTAAGAGCAAACATAGAGTGGTGAGGGAATAGAGAGATATTAAATATTTAGTTTATTTCTCAGTAGATAGATTGTATTCTCCATATTATTTTTATAGTGGATTTCTGAGATATCACCCCGTGGTTTTTTCCTATTGGGTTTCCATGTAAAAATCTTGTTGTTGTGGTTTAATGTTTTTTCTTGATATTATTGATCATATTATTTATATTCATCGATTATATCATTGTCATAATCATTGCGGTGAAATTTTTCTTTGGCCTGAATGCAAAGATGGACTGTTAATTGGCATGATCATGACCATTGGTTCTCTTCGGCCAGGGGTGCAAAGATGAATTATTGATTGGTATGATCATGACTATTGGTGTTACAGTTGAATATCTTTGATTTAGGTGAAAATATGAATTGATCAGTATTATTATGAACATGAAATGTTGACTGGTGTTATAGGAATAAAATATTAAATGTTAAATTTTTAAATTGAAAAAAAACTAGTAGATATTATAATCTACTTGACTCTTCTAATGAATTACTTGTTCCGATACAGTTATCGTTTAAAACTTACATTATCTTTAAATCTCTGAATTATTATTTTTGAATTTGGGTGTGAATACTGTCATTGTAATAATAGTTGTAAATAGAAAAATTTGTATTTGGATTTTGTAGTATGTATTTTGGCGACTCAAAATGGGTTGTGTGGACCTATTTTGGGGGCACAATTGGTATCAGAGCTAAGGGATATGATCTCTTGTGGGGATCTCCCTAAGTTAAATTTTGTTATTTAATTAGTCGGTTTAAATGTAGAGATGAGAAGTGATATGTCAATTGCGTTAACTAACCTCTATTTTGTGGTGAGCTCGACTATGTTCTTTAGTAAAATCAAAGTTCTATGAAGGAATCATGATACAGAAGAAATGACCTAGGAGCTAGAATCTAAAATGAAAGCTAAGTATCTTTATATATCTCTTCGGAATGCCAAGTACGTACATAAATTTCGGGGATGATATTTCTTAAGATGAGGAGATTGTAAGACCCCAAATTTTAATAAATAGAATTTAAATTTTCTTATAATTATTATAAATAATAATTGTATTTAAATGATATTTCAAGTAGAAGATGTTGTTTTTCTTTATTTAAAATTATCAATCATTAGTTTTACTCATCATGGAAAACATATTACTTGGGAATTACTTGAAACCACAAAACGTACTGGCAAAATAGTTCTGGTCCATAACTAGGTAACTGGTTGGTATAATTGACTTGAGTGCCATGGAAATAATGTACAACATTATTTAAGTGCATATATAACCATATGGCTCAATCACCAATAATGGGTGCGTAGATTTCACACCTTTTATTACTAATATGCCTTCTAATGCTTTGAGATGTCAATTCATTAATCATACTTCATAATATTTAATAGACTACCAAGGCACCCTATGCCTACAGGCATACACATGAAAGATGAAAATGTATTTTTAGATTAAAATGTTAGAGGTCTTAGAATTTTTAATTTCAAATAACATGTCATTGAATATTCTAATGATAATTTATGACATAGTCAATCACATAAATTTACCCAATCAATGTTATGATGACACATCATTTGAGACCCATAATGATAGACTCCACGACATATTTGCGTGAGGTGGTCGTCGCCCGGATCGTTTTCTAATTAAGCAATTTGATGGAACTCTCTCGATACCTTAACCCAACATCTATTTTGAGACGAGAATCTTGATAATTTCGATCAAGCAATTGAATTCTTGTATGATGGAACACCAACAACACTTAGACCCTCGTTTGGATGAAAATAATAATCTATGTACGATTGAATGATGCGGTATAATAACGCCACACACAACTATGATTTGTTGTATGATAAGTTAATTAGGAATCTCAAAGAAAAACTAAGAACAGTAACTTAGAAATCCTTCAAAAAACCAAAATTAGAGAATAACTCTCAATTGTATAAACTCAGAATAATTGTTGATCATCCAATTACATCTTCAATGTAAACTATTTATACTAGTAGCATAAAATCCTAACTATTAAAGGAATTGAAATACTAGTAAATAACTAATTAGAAAGTAATTTCCATCTAACAAACATCCTAGTCAACTTAGAATTATGATAGATATGATAAATCCCTAAAAATAAGGAAAGAAATCTGATAAAATCTTCAAAAATACGTTCCTCGGATTTCGTGCCACGTGACGAGCGCGGGGCGCGCCAGGAAAACAAAGGCGTTGGCGCGGGGCGTGCCAGAGGAACAACCCTTCTGCAAGTCCGGCGTGGGGCGCGCCATGTCTAGACCAATGCTGGCGCGGGGCGCGCGAGGTGAACTTCTTGGGCTACCTCTTCCTTTTTGGCTTGGCATAACCACTCGTATCGTGTTCAAAAACTTGGACTCTAATTCTAATGTCTTGAAAGTCGCTCCTTTATCATTCCAAGCTTCTTAAATAAGCCCGTTAAGTCCCTCCTTAAAGCGTTTAGCTCAAGCCCTCGTCACGGGTCCAACTGAAACTTACACCGTATTCGCTCCATAGCTCTCATCCTTGTCCAAGCTAGGCATGTCCTCATCATTCCTCTCCTCTTGAAAAGGATTTGTCCTCAAATCATCACCTATATCAAACGGACTAAGATCAGTAATGTTAAATGTGGCACTAACATTATATTCACCCGGTAAATCCAATTTGTAGGCATTGTTGTTGATCTGTTCAAGAACTTGAAATGGACCATCTCCTCTTGGAAGCAATTTCGATCGTCTTTGAGCCGAAAACCTTTTCTTCCTCATATGAAGCCAAACCCACTCTCTCGGTTCAAAGATCACTTGACGTGGCCCTTGTTGGCTTGTTTAACATATTGCTCCGTCCTCCTCTCGATGTTAAGCCTTGCTTTTTCATGTATCTGCTTAACAAATTCAGCCTTTTTCTTCCCATCCATGTTAGTAAACTCAGAAATAGGTAACGACAATAAATCTAACGGTGTCAAAGGATTAAAACCATAAAGAATTTCAAATGGTGAAAATTGTGTAGCAGAATGAACAGATCGATTATATGCAAACTCAACATGTGGTAGACACTCTTCCCAAACTTTAATATTCTTTTTGATAAATTGTAACGACCAAGATTTTTGGAATTGTCTTGTAATTCAAATTTTTGAATATTAATGAATATATTATATTTTATTAATATTATTTTGTGTTGCATGTTTAAAGGTTGGGTGACAACCTGGATTATGTGAATGCATGAAATTTTACGTGTTATAGTTTTGTTTAAGTGAATAATTGATTTCGTGTGGCGTCGATAAATCACTATTCACGGGGCACGTTTCCCGATATACTATTCACGCTATAATATTTTTGTGTCTTTTTTGATTTGAATAAATTTTATTAATATGTGTGAGCGAAGTGATAATTTTCCAAGCGTCAGAAATTTTATTTGAGCTGGTACGTGATTATATCCGCATCCGAAATGTGTTATATGGGTGTTCCGAATATTTGGACAAATCCAATAATAATTATTTTTATGCATCCCAATATTTTATTGGAGTACACATTTTAATTTTAGGTGGAATTACTTACCAGTTTTGGTACCAAAGTGAGAGTTTTCGGATATATTTTTGTGTATTTGGGTATTTATTTTGGCTTGTTACACCAAGTGGGAACCAACCAAACCACTTTCAACCAATCAAATGCTAGGAAAATGAGAGAGTGGGGGGAGTTGCGGGCGCCTCCTTGAGCCACAAACCCATTTCTCCCTAAATTACTCCTCCACTTCTCCTCTTCCATTTCATTTCCTCCCACGCCATTTCTTTTGCTCTTCCATTCCAAGTTATTCCAGCTGCAACTAGAGAGAGAGTGAGAGAGAGCTGTTGTTAGAGAGAGAGTGTAGAGAAAAGAAGAAGAAGTCACGCGAGAAGAAGAAAGAAAGAAGAAGGAGAAGGTGCGGGTGAGGAGGAAGAGAAGCAAGGAGAAGCCACCAGACCTAGATAAGCTTCATAGAATCTAAAGAAGGAGATTTATAGAGGTAAACAATCAATCAAATCCATTTCATTCGATTTGTTGTTAAGGTTTTCAAGTTTTTGTGGTTTTTGAGCTCTTGAGCTTGTGATTCGATTTTCTGGCGATTCTTGTTGTTTTTGTTTATGTTGGATATTTGTAAATGTTGTTAAAAGGTTATATAAGCCATTAATAACATCAAAGTGAAACAAAAATAGAACAAATCCGTACCTTGGCTTAATGGAGCAAGAACAATGGACAAACATGGACTTTGGACTGTTGGACGATTTAGAGGACCTTGTAGCTATGATTTCATGTTTGTTTAATTCATTTGTTGTTATGATATTGTACTTCCATGGGTTATGAGTTTAACCCAGTTGGAATGGAGTAAAAAGGGATTAAAACAAAGATTTGGTGATGATTTTTGTAAAGAACACCAAGAACACGAAGAACACCAAGAACATGAAAATATAGCATAAGCTGATACTTTGGCCTAAGATTTGGCCATGTTAGTGGATAGCTCTGAATTTTTGATATGTTGTAGCTCTATGTCTTAGGAGTCTATAGAGTCCGGAATGTACCAATTTGAACGTGTATAGAAGAAGTTATGGAGGTTGGAGTGAAGAAAGGTCGGATTGCACGAAGGAGGCAAATCTGCAAATCTGGGCACTGGCGCAGCCTCTGTGATTTCACGGAGGCCTTGCTACCCTTGTAGCGCAACCTCCGTGATTCTCACGGAGGCCTCGCCGACTACCTGAATCCAAAATTTTTAACATGAACACCTCTTAGTAAAATGATCATAACTTTCTCATACGAACTCGGATTAGGGCGATTCAAGATGCTCCGGAAAGCTTAGAGATAGACCTACAACTTTCATTAATTAGAATTGAAATTTACCACCTAGATCAATTATGAAATTGACTATTTTTAGGATTGTTGTGTAAACGGAGGGCGTCGGTCATGCGCGTGTGCAACGTGTAATGCTTCCGACAATAAAAGACAATGTTCTAAGTCCTAAAACATAAATGTTCTGTATTATAATGATACTTAGCATTAACCAATGAGTATTAGATAAATCGAATGGGCGTGCTAGGCATACGCAATTGCGTGTCGCTTGGGCGTTCGAATAGGCAAGTTTGGACGTACCGACGTACAAGCGTCGTAACGCCGTAACTAGTGGGCATAACCTTGTTTAATATTTTGTTTCTTATTTGAATAGGACATTATATAGTTGTATAAACAAATATTTGGTATCCAGTATGTGACTAATTGTTATGTGAATATGTACCTAATTATGTAGGATATTAAGGAGCGTGTATAGTAATATTGTAGCAGCGCTTTAGGCAAGTTTTCCCTAACCTTACTCGAATTATATTGAGCAGGTTTCCTATCCTATACAAATGTTGAATATTGTGAAAGTTTCCTAACGCTTGTCTAACCCTTGTGTTGGGCAAGTTTCCTTACCCTAACTCAATTTAGTATTGGACAGGATTTCTCAATCGTACAACTTTTATTTATTGTGCGAGTTATTTATTGATTGAGCAATCATTCTATATTATTGCAAGTTCCTTACTCAACTATCTTTATTTGAGCACAAATGTTGTATATTGTTACAAGTTTCATGACTCAAATAGAGTTATTACTTTCAAACCATATTAGTGGAATAATTATTGTCAATTGCTCCACATCAAAGATAATTATTAATATTCGCACCTTGTGCATTTGAATTCAGTATATGTTGTTGGACTGTGAAACGTTTAAGTTCTTTATTCATGAACGATTTAAAGAAATAGTCTACGCTATTTGTTTCGGCTAGACATGTACAGGTTATTATTTTAAAAGCTATCCAAACCCATTATTGGTATGGATTCTTGGACTGAGAGAGCAACCCTTAATAGGGGTCTTTAATGTGTCGTCTGTCCGATGCAGTCAGAGTTAAATGTTATGCATATACATAGGGTGCTAGAGACTGATCCCCTCAAGTACTACTGACGGGCCAGGCGTTTAAAAGGGTTAGTTGAATGACTGATCCTTTAGCCAAAAAGTTCATGGTCTACTGGACCACTCAGCAGTAAATAATCAATATTCATTTCTTCATTTGAACTTTGATTATATTGTCAGCTATTTCTTCAATGTTCTTAAATTGTTGAACTATGCGATTATTATTCTTATTCATTCATGATATATCTTCTTTCTTGTTATTAAACTTGCTAGGCAAATTCGTTGCTCATTCTTGCTATATCATGAACCTATTGCAGTTAAGCCGGAGAGTTCCAAAGCGGACAAAGACAAAGGAAAGCTTAAGGACTAGTTATTTGTACTATTATGTTATGTAATCGTGGAGCAGTTTTGTATTATTAATGTATTCTGCGATGTATTGTATTTAAGGTTATAGACCTTGGGACCGTAGTAAACCTTTTGTAATGAACAACATATGTTTATTTATTCCGCATTAGTTGATTTATGTTATTTAGAGGTGTATGGATGTATTTTATCGTGAGCGCCAGATTCGAGGTATTGGTACTTGAATTTGGGGGTGTCACATAAATGCCCTTAACAATGCAGATAAAGTTCTATTAACTACTTCTGTTTGACCATCAATATGTGGGTGACAAGTAGTGAAAAATAACAATTTAGTACCTAACTTACACCACAAGGTCTTCTAAAAATAACTCAAGAACTTAGTATCTCTATCAAAAACAATTGTTCTAGGCATACCATGCAATCTAACAATTTCCCTAAAGAATAAATCAGCTACATGGGAAGCGCCATTAGTTTTGTGACATGGAATAAAATGTGTCATTTTCGAAAACCTATCCACGACCACAAATATCGAATCATGACCACGCTTAGACCTAGGTAAACCCAACACAAAATCCATAGATATATCAACCCAAGGTTCATTAGGTATAGGTAATGGCATATATAATCCAGGTTGAACACGAGACTTAGACTGTTTACACGTAATGCATTTATCACAAATTTTTTCCATATCTCGTTTCATACGAGGCCAATAAAAATGTTCTTTTAAAACAGATAAAGTTTTTTCAACACCAAAATTACCCATTAGACCTCCCCTATTTGACTCCCTAACCAACAACTCACGTAAAGAACATGCAGGTATACATAGCTTATTTTCTCGAAACAGAAAACCATCAAATTTAAAGTATTTACCTACAACATTCATTTCACATGATTTAAACTCTTCGCAAAAATCAAGGTCATTAACATATAACTCTTTAATCCGTTCAAAACCAAGAAATTTTGTATCAAGAGTATTTAACAACACGTACCTTCTCGATAGAGCATCAACAACAACATTCTCCTTACCTTATTTGTATCGGATGACGTACAAAAATGTCTCAATGAACTCCATCCACCTTACGTGTTTTTTGTTCAACTTATGTTGTCCCTTCAAGTATTTCAGCGATTCATGATCCGTGTGAATCACGAACTCTTTAGGCCAAAGGTAATGTTGCCACGTCTCCAATGCCCTAACCAATGCATACAGCTCTTTGTCATAGGTCGGATAATTCAAAGCTGCTCCATTCAGCTTCTCGCTGAAATATGCTACTGATTTTCCTTCCTGCATCAACACCGCCCCAATCCCTAACCGTGAAGCATCACACTCAATTTCAAAAGTTTTAGCAAAGTTAGACAAAACAAACAAAGGCGCATTCGTCAATTTATCTTTAATTAAATTAAATACTTTTTCCTGTTCATCACCCCACTTAAAACCTACATTTTTCTTGATCACTTCAGTCAATGATGCTGTGATATCGCTAAAGTTCCGCCCAAAGTGTTGGTAGAAACTCGCGAGTCCATGAAAACTACGAACTTGACTCACATTTGTCGGACTCGGCCATTCACGGATTACACGTATCTTTTCTTCATCAACATGTACTCCCTGTGAACTAACAACAAAGCCAAGGAACATAACTCTATCTGTACAAAATGTGCACTTATCCATGTTAGCAAATAACTTTTCTTTCCTAAGAACATCTAAAACAAATTTCAAATGCAATGTATGTTCTCCCAAGTTTTTGCTATAAATCAAGATATCATCAAAATAAACTACCACAAATTTGCCAATGAATGATCGCAAAACATGATTCATTAATCTCATGAAAGTACTAGGAGCATTACTTAAACTAAAAGGTAACACTAACCACTCATATAACCTATATTTTGTTTTGAAAGCAGTTTTCCATTCATCACCCTCTTGCATTCTAATTTGATGATACCCACTTTTTAAATTAATTTTAGAAAATATACATGATCCATGCAATTCATCTAACATGTCATATAAACGAGGAATTGGATGTCGATATTTTACCGTAATATTATTTATCGCTCGACAATCGATATACATCCGCTATTTCCCATCCTTCTTCGGTACTAAGATCACTAAAACTGCACACGGACTCATGCTTTCCCTCACGAACCCTTCTCGCCAACTTGTCGTTGTAATTCCTTTGTCTCCTCGGGATTACTCTGATAGGCTGGATGGTTTGGAATAGTAGCACCGGGTACGAAATCAATCTGATGCTCTATTCCCCAAATAGGTGGTAATCCTTGTGGAAGCTCATCGAGAAAGACATCCGCATAATCCTATAAAAGAGATGAAACAATACTAGGCAAAGAAGAATCGTTAGCGTTAGTATTTAAAAATGCCTCCTTATACCGAAGTATAATCATCGGTTGTTTAGCATTTAAAGCTCGCCTCATATCGCTCTTTTTTGCATAGATATTTATTTTTCGCTCATCTTTTCTTTTCCCTCTTTCTTTTTCTCACGTATTTTTTCCCTCAATATTTTATCCCTCATTAATTTTCTTTTCTTCACTCTCTTTTCGTTTTTCATGATCTTTCTGCAAGTGAATTTGATCCTCATGCACTTGTTGTGGTGACATAGGACATAAAGTAACCTTCCTTTTATTGTGAACAAAAGAATATTCATTTGTGAAGCCATCATGCTTCACACGCCTATCAAATTGTCACGGTCGACCAAACAATATGTGACCCACTTGCATTGGAACCATGTCGCACAAAATCTCATCAACATATCTCCCAATAGTAAATGGCACCATCACCTGTTTAGTCACCTTAATCTCATTACTGTCATTAAGCCACTACAATCGATATGGTTGAGGATGTTTGGTTATGAAAAGCCCCAATTTCTCCACCATAGCCTTACTTGCCACATTCGTGAAACTACCCCCATCTATCACGACACAATAAATTTTCCCATTCACAAGGCACCTAGTATGAAATAAATTTTCGCGCTGCTCGTTGCTCTCCTCCTTTACTTGTGTACTAAGCATCCTTCTCGTCACCAAAACTTCCCCAAATATTGCAATTTCCCTATCTTCTATCTCCTCTAATGGTGGCATAGAGTTAGTATCACTTCCTTCCTCCTCGGTCTCTATTTCACCATTATCAAGTAATAACATTGTCCATTGATTTGGATATTGACTTGCAATATAGCCTTTGCCTTGACACTTAAAATATTTAATATCACGATTATGACTAAAAGAAGGTAGTTCAGTTTTACCTTGCGTTCCACGGTTAGTCGTGTCTGGTTTGAACTCCACCTTGGGTTTGACCATAGCTAGTTTCTCCTCTCGCCTTCCAGCATTAGACTTCCATGATGATCCCGAATTAGGTATCGAACGTTGGCTACCTCTCCTCTTAAGCTATTTCTCAATCTTGATAGCCATGTGCACCATCTCTTCCAACTCCAGATACTGCTGTCGTTCGACCAAATCTGATATCTCCCAATTCAAGCCTGCTGAAAACCTAGCCATCGTCGCCTCTTTATCCTCGACTACATCAGCTCCAGCTATTAGCATCTCCATCTCCTTGTAGTAGTCCTCTACGCTTCGAATACCTTATCTTAGGCTTTGCAAACTGTGAACTAAATCTTGGTGGTAGTAGTCCAGCACAAATCTTTTCTTCATGATAGCCTTTAACTCCACCCATGTGTCAATTGGACGTTGTCCGCACCTTATTCTGCTGGTTGTCAACTGATCCCACTATGTAACTACATAACCTGAGAACTCTGTAGCGGTAAGTTTGACTTCTTACGTTCCGAATAATTATAACAGTCAAAAATCCTCTCCATCTTCTTCTCTCATTCCAGGTACGCCTCAGGATCACTCCTGCCTTGGAAAGCTGGAATTGACATCTTGATGTTATCTAAGTTATCATCTTCTCTGACCATCCAATCGCCTCTATCGTCCCTATATCTCCTTTCCCTGGCCTCAAATCTCCTTCCAACACCTGGATCAAACTCCTCTTCGTAGGAATCCTCCTCGTTATCCCTATTCTCATTTTTCTGCCCTTTTCTTTCTTTTGAGAAACCATAATCACTTGTGACTGCTCTCTTTGAATACTTTCTATCCTCTTAAATCTATCATCAAAGAGATCTAACTTCCAAATTACTTGTTGTAGTAGAACGTCCAAGTCCACACTTGACCCTTCCCTTTGTCCTTTTATTGAAGATCCTTCTCCAAACAAACCCTTATCCTTCATACCAGACATTTTTCCTGCAAAATAGAGGTTAGTAGCGAAATGTTTTCCTCATCGCTCCCTTGCGTGTTTTGCTCGATTAATGTTTTCACTCGTATATCACTCAACAGGCTTTTTCCCTCGAATGATCTCACAACTAAGCCTTTTACCTTGAAATATTCTCTCTAATAGGTTCTTTTCGAATTTACCTAGCAAATTCTCGATTTCACTAATTAATTCTCAAACAACTTATCTTGAACAAGTATAGTAGGTGTGGATATGAAATTTCAACAATCACGAGTACGGAATTGACGATGAAATCTACGAACAAATTAAAATAACTGAAATAAAATTTTCTATACTTTTTTTTAATTCACAACTTCAACAAGGAAACAAAGATAGATACTTAGCTAGAAAACGCGGCTTTGATACCAAATGATAGACTCTACGGCACGCTTGTGTGAGGTGGTCGTCGCCCGAATCATTTCTAATTAAGCAACTTTGATGGAAATCTCTCGATAACTTAACCCAACATCTATTTTGAGACGAGAATCTTGATAATTTCGATCAAGAAATTGAATTCTTGTAGGATGAAACACTAACAATACTTAGACCCTCATTTGGATGAAAACGATAATCTCCGTACGATTGAATGATGCGGTAGAATAACGCCACATACAACTATGGTTTGTTGTATGATAAGTTAATTAGGAATCTCAAAAAAAACTAAGAACAATAACTTAAAAATCCTTCAAAGAAATCAAAAGTAGAGAATAGCCCTCAATTGTATAAACTCAGAATAATTGTTGATCATCTAATTACATCTTCGATGTAAACTATTTATACTAGTAGCATAAAACCCTAACTACTAAAGGAATTGAAATACTAGTAAATAACTAATAAGAAAGTAATTTCCATCTAACACACATCCTAGTCAACTTAGAATTATGATAGATATGATAAATCCCTAAAACTAAGGAAAGATATCTGATAAAATCTTCAAAAATGCATTCCTCGAATTTCGTACCGCGTGACGGGCGTGCCAGGAAAACAAAGGCGCTGGCGCGGGGCGCACTGGGGCACCAGAAACTCATCGAAGCACGGAGCGGGGCGCGCCGGAGGAACAACCTTCTGCAGATCTGGCGCGGGGCGCGCCGTGTCTAGGCCAATGCTGGCGCCGGGCGCGTCGGGTGAACTTCTTGGGCTAACTCTTCCTTCTTGGCTTGGCATAACCACTCATATCATGTTCAAAAACTTGGACTCCAATTCTAATGTCTTGAAACTCGCTCCTTTATCATTCTAAGCTTCTTGAATAAGCCCGTTAAGTCCCTCCTTAAAGCGTTTAGCTCGAGCCCTCATCACGGGTCTAATTGGAACTTGCACCGTATTCGCTCCATAGCTCTCATCCTTGTCCAAGCTAGGCATGTCCTCATCACCTAATATTACCCAATATAATATTATAAGTTCCTAAAAAAAACAATGACCATCTTTTAATTATTTTATCATTTGGTTGATGCCTTTGATATTGTTGCTTAATTATTTGTTATTACTAACTCTTTTTTATTATTATTATTATTATTTTATGTCCAGTTGGGGAGCATGCCGTCACACGTTACTTATTATCTTAATCATCAAATATATAAAACTCTATAATAATAGTGCATATATCTATATAAATATGATTAAGCCCAAGTAGGGCCTCTCACATGGAGTATACAATATCCCATATTATGCAACCATTGCTTGCACACCTATTTGACTTTTCAAACTAAACGAGTCCTACTTTGTTCATATGTATATATCATTGTTATTAAAAATGGTATCACTTGACCTCTACAAAAAGAGTCCTATTTTAATCTTGCGAATTATTGTAACAAATTAGCTCATTACACATGATAAATTGAGGTAATGCTTTTGCGTGGTGTCTATGCTAATATTTCAAAACTTGTATCAAGAAAGTTTACATGTTCATGTTGCAGATCCTAACATAAATAGATGATGCTGTATATTTCTTGTTATAGATGTTAGAGTTTATACCCTAGAGGCCAATTATTTAATGTAATTGCTTAACATTTCTTTTGATATTTGATTAAATAAATGAATTATTTTATTATGGTTTCATTTACTGTGTTATATAAATGTTAGCATAATAAAAGTCCTTAGAATAATGATACAAATTATATAGCTTCAAGTATGTGACTTGAACATGAGATTATATAATTACATTTAGTATCATTACTCTTAAATATCCCTAGTCGAGTATCATTGAGAATGGAACAACAATGATACATTGAGACTAGTATGTGGATTGACTGATGACCAAATCTCATTGGTCATTAATATATGAGATATTAAGTCAATGCATAGGTACATGTTAGAAAACAATGTACTGGACAGACCCATCATGAGAATTCTATGTGGAGCATTATGCAAAGTGTCATAAGCAATTCTCATAGTGACAATGATGTGATGGTCCTCCGACCTAAAATCACTATATTACTATACGAAAATTTATGTACTTTGATATCATCAAAGGTCACCTTTAATAGGGTGGACAATAAAAGTGATTATTGGGTACATCATGAATCATGTGAGGAATATGAGTGATCTAGATGGAATTTAACCCTCCTATATATTAAGGGTGATATCCATAAGCCTCTTGATTGAGTAGGACTATGAAATGCATGGTCATGCTCAAATAGTGATTTGTTTCATATAGTCTACTCATTGATCAAGAAAACTCAGATTAAATTATGAAGAGTATGACGCATTCCATGGCTCGAGTTTAATCTAGGATGTCAAGGTTAAAAGGATTAAATTACATTAAAACATTGGTCACGAAAAGGTTACATCGAGTCACCGATCTTATTATTATTTGGGTAGTAGTGATGCATTACTAGATGCCACTCACTGTTTATAATTTTATAATATGATGTTAAAATTATTGCCAATATAATAATAACCTATAGGGCCACACACTTAGAACGTAATTAAAAGAGAATTAATTTAAATTGTAAGGATTTAAATATATCAATATGATTGATAGTGTTTAAGTTACGAATTTAAATTAACAGGATAATTTGTATATATGTATATTAATTAAGTAAGACTTAATTAAAATATAATATATATAAATTCGGATTTTACTTTTCTAATAGGATTAGGGTTTTGTTTAATTACTTTTTGGACGCTATATATATCTGATATATCAGCAGTCTGAGGTACGTGAAACCAAAAGAAAATAAAACCCTAGCCATTTTAGAAAAGAGAGTTGAGAGCAAAACTTGAGAAAATCCAGATCTTGGCGGCTAGTGCCGGAGTTCTCTTTGCTGCAGATCGTGTGACGATTTGTGGGAAGTTCGTGTGGATACCGTAGAGACGCAGTTCCGTTGGATTGCGTTAGAGATTCGAAGCCGTTCAGAATTTCGTCGTTCCATTCAAGCTCGGATAATCGGTAAAACAAATCTAAACCTCTGAATTAATTTATTCTTTTCGCATGGATCCTGTTTTAGGGTTTCGAAAAATTGTTTTAAAATTTTAAATTTCGCTACGTTTATGTGTCTAAAACCCTACAATAGATCCTAGCAGTGTATGGTTGGTGATATTTTATTTTCAAATAATGAAAAGTAGATATATTATATTGGGTATGAGAGGAAGGGTTTGATTTAGACTTTACTTGTCTATATTTTTTTAATTTGATAGTGAAAGTAATTATCAAGGGCCAATAATTGTTTTAGCCATGTTAATGTATTTCCTCTTTATGATATATACTTAAATTGAAAGCTGATTCAGAATTATTTCAGGTTAATCATTCGATGAATCATTTCAAGTCTATCATTCAATTTAGAACTCCTATTATTGCTGCGAAAACTGTTGGTAGGCTGGCTATCATGGAAACAGAATGGTAGGACCCACACCTTTGCAAGTAGTATGCACACAAGCCAATCATATTTGATATGAGGTAGCATATACTTTATAATCTTATTCGTTTGTTAAAGGCATTTTATTTTATCTACATGGTGCTGTTATATTAAATGTGATAAACCCATAGTTTTGAGCAATGCTTTTAGAATCATGATGGTGATCATGCTAATGAGATCTAAATTCTAGATAGCTCACAAACTAAAATCGTTCCTAATTGATGGATTACTAAAAAGGGGATTAGTGAATCCGGATAGAATAGTACATACGTTGCTTGCTCTTATGAAGAGGATGATTAATCTCATAATCATTTGTGTGGAGACACTAAAGCAAGTATGTAGGTACTTATTAGAGAATAAGTTCACTGAACGTGGCTCGCTAAGGAATACCTAATGGAGTTTTACTCACCTGTCAATAGGAATTCCTCTAGTGATAGTAGTACAAGTGATCCTTGGACTTGAGATCATCATAGTATCTTGTGTATGATGAGTTATACTTTGACATATACCTTAAGACCTTTAGGGTATATCAAAGGGTATGATTGGGTATAATAAGTTATACATGGAGATAGGTGAATGATCAACAAAGAATCTACCACTTCTAGTAAAAGGAGAAAATGTCCTATGTGATTCGATAAATGACAACTCAGAAGTCTTTGGCCAAAGCAGAATGAAATTAGAAAGGAGTTTCTAATTTGCATTATCAGAGTTGTTCATTGGAGAATCGAAATGCATATAATTAAATAAAATGAGACTTGACAGTAATTCCATTTCTTATATTTAATTGGGACATTGTATGGTAGAAGGATTGAATTGTACGGTAACTATGCACTGAAAGGTTCTTTTGTGATTAATGTTGAAATCTATATTATCTGGAAAGTCGTTGATTGCTAAGGGAGTTTACCCTTATTGTAGAATAAATATTATTTATTTAAATAAATTAAATAGTTTAATTTATTTATTTAAATAAGATTAGAATTGTTCTAATTGATTTATTCACAACCGGTTTAATATGGAGAACCTAAAAGGTCACACCGCAAAAGCAAAATATTTATTTAATAAGTAAATGGCATAATTGTAATAATAAGTTAAGTGTATTTAATTTAGTCTATGGAGATAGAATAAATTAAATAGCTTAATATTTATTATTTAATATTTTGAAAATATTAAATATAAATTAATAAGAGGAGTCTTATTATTATTATTACTATTACTATTATTTAATTCCTAATAGGGATTGGGAATTAATTAATAGAAGTACTCTCTCATGAATTCCTAATTGGATTAGGAGCATAATTAATTAAAGGAGTTTAATTATAATAGAAACCCTAATCCTAAATAGTTTAGGGAAGGGTTATTCCTACATCTATAAATAAGAGGAGTCTTATCATAGATTAAGGTTACACACTCTTCCATAATAATTGGAGAGAGAGAGTACTTGCAATTTTTATAGAGATAGAAACTAGGGTTTTGCCAAGACCCATCTTCTTGAACAATTATTATTCCTTGGTGGATCACCTCTAGAGGCCAAACACTTGGGTGGCTAACATTGATCAAAGGAAGGAATTTAATCGGTGGAATTCAAGGAGAACGTGAAGGAATTGGAGGTGAACTTATACCTGAGGAAGCTTTGATTCACGAGGGTATAATTCTATATCTCTATCTCTTTCGTTTAATTGATAATTGATCACAAGGATGATCATGGTGATGGTTTGTATGAAAAATTTTAAAATCCGTTTTATTGCGCTTCCGCACTATTTATGTAATTTGATTGCATGTTCGCGCTATATACAAACCTAACAGTGGTATCAGAGCCTAACCTTGTGCTAATTATCGATTATGATGATTCCATGTATGTATGGGTATGCGATTGGATCGATTTTCTGGGCAAAAAAAAAAAATTCGAACTCTGCTACGCAGCGCGGCCGCGCTGCTTCCAGTTCATTCTGAAGCGCGGCCGCGCCCGAATCTAGAAACTATTTCTAGGGGTGCAGCGCGGCTGCGCCGCTCTTAGTTCAATTTGGAGCGCGGCCGCGCCGGTCTGCAGAATTTGAAATTTTTTAATTTTGATTTTATTTATTTTCAATTAAGATAAAAGGTTTATTTTGTATTGGAATATGATTAAAATTAAAAGTTTTATTTTAACTTGGAATGAGATTCCACGTTAACTAGAATAAAGGAGTTTATTCTATTTTGGAATAGGATTCCATGTTTCCTAGAATAAAGGAGTTTATTCACATATGGAATATGATTCCATATTTCCTTAAAAATAAAGATGTTTATTTTGATAAGGAATTGGATTCAACATATTTTATTTTTCAACAATTTTAAGTTAAAATAAATGAGTTTGTTTTGAACTTGAAATTGAATTCCATGTTAATTGAAATAAAAGAGTTTATTTTGATTTGGAATTTGATTAAAAATAAAGGAGTTTATTTTTATTCAAAATTGGATAAAATAAAATAAAGAAGTTTATTATGATTTAAATTTTGATTAGAATAAAAGAGTTTATTTTTATTTCAAAAATTGGATTTCTAGTAAATGTTTAATTACTCATTAAATGATATCAATGCATATATGGAATGGTTTAATGAGATGAATATTATTTATTGATACATATGGAGATATGTATGATAATAAATAGGGATTGATTGTGGACTACTGACCAATGTGTGATTAGATTTATTTTAGTGGATGTTTGAATGAATGGATTTTTATAAATGGAGTCTGCGTACCTCGTCTTCTCTAGTTTTTCTTGATGTAAATTCTATCTTCCTCCTATGTACCTCCCCTTGACTGTTGATCAAGATTTCTATTTATTATAAATAGTTTATGTAATAGGTTTAGTTAGAATTACTTGAAGAATTGGAGACAAAGGAGCAATGAGCGCTTGAAGACCCGTTTGTAATGGAGCCTGGGTTTAAATGTAATAGTTATATTTAAATTTTGTTCTTGCACCTTAGGTTTGACCTTTTGGTTCACTTGGTGGCTCTAGTGAACCAAACTAGAATAAAAGTTCATAATCAATCCGGGTAGAATACAATATTCTATATGTGCATGCTTACTATGTATATATTATATATTATACAGCATTCTTCGCATGTTAAATAATATGACGCGTATTTTATATATATGTGTGTATGCGCACTAAACAAGATGAGACAAATAATAACAAACCCCTCAAGGAAATCATATTAAGTCCTAAACGTTCAAAGATATTTGGAATATCGAACGTCGCCTTCTAGCATGGTAAAGCGATAGAGTATTAAATATGTAATATGAGTTTGTTGTGTCACCACAAGACAAGTATTAAATATTTAAGATGTTGCCTTATCACATTTGATGCTTATTAAGGAATTGAACATTACTTTTTTGTTGTGTCACCACAAGGACGGTATTTTTCTCTTCACATATATGGAAGTAGTAGGTTGGACTTAACTTAGATAATTTTGATTCGGATGTGTCACCACTTGATCAAAATAATCTAAGAGGCAAAATACAAAGAGTTACATAGTGATGTAATTGACAATAGTTGTCTACCTATTTATTTATATATCGTTTGTTGTGTCACCACAAGGCTATATATATTTGAAATGGGATCCTTATTCTCACTAGCAAATCTTTAATTAAATATGCCGAACTATATAGGGAGGGTAATATAGTTTGATGAAAATAGTGGGAGATACCAATTTAAAATAAAGACCTAATTTATTTTGGTAATTAATTAAAATGAATGTATGCTAAAATGTTGTTAAATTACAAATTCATTTATAGAATTTTACGATGTCTAATTCACTATCACTACATAGCATATTAGATGCTAATTAATCGGACCATCTTAAACGGACTGGTTAAGAAATTTGAGAATAGTTCTCAAGGCTGAAAAGCTATCTTATGTCCTTAATATGTCTATCCCTGCAATGGTTGCAGATAATGCATCTGAGGAAGAGATTGCTACTTTTAAAAAGTAGTAAGATGATGCACAATTGGCTCAATGCATCATGCTCGCATCTATGAGTAACGAACTTCAGCGTCAGCATGAAACTATGGATGCTCTTACTATACTCCTGCACCTTCAAGGTTGAAGGGTGAGGAAAGTAAGACTATTAGATATCAGATATTTAAAGAGCTTTTCCGATCTAGAATGACCGATGGCACTACAGTACAGACATATGTCCTAAAATGATCAATCTGATTAAATAATTGGGACAACTGGGTTTTAATGGATGGAGAGTTGATCCAAGATTTGATCTTGTAATCACTTCCGGACTCTTTCTCACAAATTGTTGTGAATTTCCACATGAACAAGTTATATGTCAGCCTGCTTGAGTTGCTTAAACATGTTGAAAACTGTAAAGAGTCACTTTTTAACCAAGAAAGACCAAGTCTTACTGGTAGATGATTCTTCCAGGAAGCGGAAGAGGGCCAAAGAATCTTCTTAAAAGAAGAACAATTCAAAGAAGGTAAATGGAAAGGCAAAAATAAAGGACAATAAGAACAAGACTGATGCAGATAGCAAAGGAGTTTGCTTCCACTACAATAAGCCTGAATACTAGAAAGGAAACTGTAAGGAGAATCTTACAGAGGCTAACCAGAAGAAGCTTAGTGAAGCTTCGGTTACAGATACAGGTTTGTTCATGATTAAAAATAAATCTCTCTGTAAGTCAAGGTTCTACTTGGGTATTAGATACCGGCTGTAGTTCTCACGTATGCAATCTAATGCAGAGACTAAGCAGAAGTAGAAAGCTAAACAAAGAGTAAGTAATCTTATGTGTGGGAATGGAGCAAAGGTTACTGCATTAACTATAGGAACTTATAGTTTAGCATTGCCTACGGGCAAGTCTATTAAGTTAATAAGTTGTTATTATGTTCCAGTTCTCATTAGAAACATTAGAACTTTCGTTGTTGGACAAGGAAGGTTCTGGTATTATATTTAAGAATAATTGTTGTTATATTTATAATGATAATGTTTTGTTTGAAACTGGAAGATTACTTGATAGACTTTGTATACTTGACTTACATGAAAAATATTTTGCAAATTGAATAAACTAATAAAAGAAAAGGAGATGGTCATTCAAAGAGTTGAATGTGTGTATTTGATAAAATACAAGTCTGAATCATTTGAAATATTCAAAGAATTCAGAAGTGAAACATATTGACAAAGTATTAAGATTCTTTGATCAGATCGAGGAAGGAATACTTGTGCAATGAATTTCTAGATCATCTCAAAATGGTATTTTCTCATAATGGACACCTCCTGATACGCAATAATTGATTGGTGTATCTAAAAGGAGAAATTGTACCTTGTTGGACATGGTGCAGTCCATGATGATTTTTACCGACATTCTAGTATCCCCATCTGGGATTATGCCCTGGAAACGGCTGCATATCTACAAAATAAGGTAACCTCAAAAAATCCGAGCCCAAGACTCCATAAAGGTTATGGATAAGGAGGATTCCTACTCTTAAGTATGTTAAGATAAGGGGTTGTCCAGCTTATGTGAAAAGGTTTCAAAGATAAGTTTGGGATAAAATCTGACAAGTGCAGATTTGTGGGATATCCTAAAGAAAATTTAGGGTATTATTACTATAATCCTACACGTTGCCTTCTTAGATAAAGGTGTTTATCATTGAATGAACTAGTGGGAGGGTAATAGATCTTGAAGGAGTTCAAGAACCACAAAGCACTTTAAGTCGAACCGAGGAACCTATAGATAGACCTATTGTACCACAACTGAATCGTAAATCTGGAAGAGTACCGAAGATATCTAGGGGGTATGCATACATCATAGAGGATGATGATGAGGTACGCATCATAGAGGATGATGATCCAGTTTTATACGATGAGGCTATGAGTAGTAGACACTTAGAGAAATGGCAGATGGCCAGGAAATCCAAAATGGACTCCATAAAAGAGAACTAAGTATAGACTCTGGTTACTCCACAAAAGGGCATAGTGCTTAGAGGGTGAATATGGGTCTTTAAGAGAAAGACTGGGGCAAATGGCAAGGTAGAGACCTATAAGACCAGACTTGTTTAAAAGGTTTCAAATAAAGTCAAGGAGTTGACTGTGATAAAACCTTATTACCGGGTAATGCTCAAGTCCATTTGGATTTTACTTGCGAGTACAGCTTATTACGAAATCTGGCAAATGGATGTGGAGACGTCCTTCCTTCATGAAGACTTGAGGAGAATGTATGTATGATACAGCCAGAGGAATTTGTTTCAAAGGTTGAAGCAAATCATGTATATAAACTGCAACGATCCATTTATGGATTGAAGTAAGCTTCTCAAAGATGGAACATTCATTTTGATGAGACAATCAAAAGATTTTGATTTTATCAAAAAATGAGAATGAACCTTGTGTGTACAAAAGGGTCAGTGGGAGCGCTGTGACATTCTTGGTATTATATGTAGATATACTACTGATAAGGAATAACACACCAATGCTACAATCAGTAAAGATAAAATTGTCTAAACATTCCTCCATGAATAACTTGGGAGGAGCATCCTATAAATTGGGGATATAAATTATTAGGTTTGTATATTACGCAAGCATGCAATCAAATTACACAAATAGGGCGGAAGCGTGATAAAACGGATTTTAAAATTTTAATATAAACCATCACCATGATCTATCCTTGTGTTCAATTATCAAGTAAACGAAAGAGAAAGAGAATAAGAATTATACCCTCGTAGATCAAAGCTTCCTCGGGTACAAGTTCAACTCCTAGCCCTTCGTGTTCTCCTCGAATTCCACCGATGAGATTCCTTCCTTTGATCAACGTTAGTCACTCAAGTGTTTGGCCTCTAGAGGTGATCCACCAAGGAAGAATAGGTATTCACGAAGTTGGGTATTGGCAAAACCCTAGTTTCTATCTCTATAAAAATTACAAGTACTCTTCACAATCTAATGCAAGAGTGCGTAACACTAATCTATGATAAGACTCCTCTTATTTATAGATATAGGAATAACCATTCCCTAAACTATTTAGGATTAGAGTTTCTATTATAATTAAACTCCTTTAATTAATTATGCTCCTAATCCAATTAGGAATTCATGAGAGAGTACTTCTATTAATTAATTCTCAATCCCTATTAGGAATTAAGTAATAGTAATAGTAATAATAATAATAAGACTCTTCTTATTAATTTATATTTAATATTTCTAAAATATTAAATAATAAATATTAAGCTATTTAATTTATTTTATCTCCATAGACTAAATTAAATACACTTAACTTATTATTACAATTATGCCATTTACTTCTTAAATAAATATTTTTTCTTTTGCGGTGTGACCCTTTAGGTTCTCCATATTAAACCGGTTGTGAATAAATCAATTAGAACAATTTTAATTATATTTAAATAAATAAATTAAACTATTTAATTCATTTAAATAAATAATATTTATTCTACAATAAGGGTAAGCCCCATTAGCGATTAACGACTTTCCAGATAATATAGATTTCAATATTAATCATAAAAGAACCTTTCAGTGCATAGTTACTGTATAATTCAATCCTTCTACCATACAATATCCCAATTAAATATACGACATGAAATTACGGTCAAGTCTTATTTTATTTAATTATATGTATTTCGATTCCCAAATGCACAACTCTAAATAATGCAAATTAGAAACTCCTTTCTAATTTCATTCTGCCTTGGCCAAGGACTACTGAGTTGTCATTTATCAAATCAAATAGGACATTCACATCTTTTACTAGACGTGGTAGATTCTTTGTTGATCATTCACCTATCTCCATGCACAACTTATTATACACAATCATACCCTTTGATATACCCCAAAGGTCTTAAGTGACATGTCAAAGTATAACTCATCATACACAAGATACTATAATGATCTCAAGTCCAAGGATCACTTGTACTACTATCACTAGAGGAATTCCTATTAACAGGCGAGTAAAACTCCATTAGGTATTCCTTAGCGAGCCACGTTTAGTGAACTTATTCTCCAATAAGCACCTACATACTTGTTTTAGTGTCTCCACACAAATGATTATGAGATCAATCATCCTCTTCCTAAGAGCAAGCAACGTATGTACTAATCTATTCGGATTCACTAATCCCCTTTTTAGTAATCCAACGATTAGGAACAATTTTAGTTTGTTAGCTATCTAGAATTTAGATCTCATTAGCATGATCACAATCATGATTCTAAAAGCATTGCTCAAAACTATGGGTTTATCACATTTAATATAACAGCACTATGTAGATAATATAAAATGCTTTTTAAGAAAATTAATTCTTTTATTAATAAATGAATAAGATTACAAAGTATATGCTACATCATATCAAATATGATTGGCTTGTGTGCATACTACTTTCAATCTCCCACTTGCACTAAAGCCAATCGCCATGGTATCTAATACCCATCTTCTCTAAGTGACGATCAAACTGCTGTTGTGTTAAAGCTTTAGTAAATGGATCTGCAATGTTGTCTTGAGAGTCCACACGCTCCAGGTGACATCTCTTCTTTCAAAGATCTCTCTAATCAAATGAAATCGCCGCAACACGTGTTTGGATTTCTGATGAGACCTGGGTTCCTTAGCCTGCACAACAGCTCCGGTGTTGTCATAGAATAAAGGTACAGCTCCTCTAATGCTAGGAACCACTCCAAGTTCAGTTATGAACTTCTTCATCCAAACAGCTTCCTTTACAGCTTCACTTGCAGCTATGTACTCTGCCTCTGTCACTGAATCAGCAATTGTTTGTTGCTTGGAACTTTTCCAACTCACTGCGCCACCATTTAAGGTAAACACGTACCCTGAAACGGATTTACTGTCATCTTGGTCCGTTTGAAAACTTGAGTCTGTATAGCCCTCTAGTTTCAATTCAGACCCACCGTAGACAAGAAATACATCCTTAGTTCTTCTTAAGTACTTTAGGATGTTTTTCACTGCCTTCCAGTGCTCTTCTCCTGTATTCGACTGATATCTGCTTGTTACACTAAGTGCATGAGCGATATCTGGTCTAGTACATATCATACCGTACATGATAGATCCTATTGCTGAAGCATAAGGATTCTTACTCATTCGGTCTCTCTCCTCAGGTGTCTTTGGGGCCTGTTTCTTGGAGATATGTATTCCATGGCTCATCGGCATGAGACCACTCTTGGAATCTTCCATGCTAAACCTTTTTAGCATCGAGTCAATGTACTTTCGTTTGGTCAAGCCAAGCATCCTTTTAGATCTATCTCTATAGATCTTTATCCCCAAAATATAGGATGCCTCATTCAAGTCCTTCATGGAGAAGTGTTTAGATAACCAAATTTTGATCGACTGTAGCATAGGAACACATTCCCTATCAGTAATATATCATCAACATATAATACAAGGAATGAAACAGCGCTCCTGTTTGCCTAATTCTATACTAGCACAAATATGCAAGTATACGCAGTCCACAAGTAATAAAGTGAGAGTAGAGTATCGTCCCACAAAGAAGAACTGAGTTTATAATGACAATTTCCAATTCTAAATCAAATCAATTTTAGTAAACAAATAATCAATGATTTCTGAAGTTTTGAATTTAACTAATTAATTCTAAATTAAATTACTACCACTAATTTGAAAACAATTTTTTAAAGACTTAAGACTATAACTTCACTTAATGCTTTATTTTGCTCAACAAACTTCCCTTTTGATCATGTTAATTGTTTTGGATTGTTAACCAAGAACTCATCACTATTTATGACCATCTCTCAATGTTTCATAAACAACTCAACTCAAATCCACAATTAATAGACTCAAGTTAATCACCCTGGATAATTAATTCACTATATTTCTATGTGAATTATAATTAAAGAGGATTTAAAGTCCAGGTTCCCTATTAGATTACATGCAGTGAATAGGTATATCTCTATCCTAAACACAAATTATGAATTCCATCGACAGCAGAATACACAAACACATGTTATTATGGTCAGATCTAATTCTATACTTCATCTCTCGAGTTCATATAGATTATCCCAGTAATTATTGGCCAGATAATTAAGCAATTTAGCATAAACCATAATAGACAATCCAAAAGTAACTAATCATAATATTCCAAGAAGCATGTCATTCAAAACTACGCAATAAGATCCATTATAGCCTTAAAAAGAAATTTAGTTCATAATTAAACTAGAATTCATCATCCACAAGTTTAATAACATTCAAAAGTTCAGAGTAAAAAGAAGAGAAAAGAAGAAACACTACAAAGTAATCCTTGAATCTCTATCTTGCTCCTCCTTGCTTTCTTTCTGCTATTAGCTTGCTTCAAGTCTTCTCCAATTGCCCTAAACTAGGGTTTTCTAATAATAAGCTCAACAACCTTGAAATTAACTTAAAACAACTATTTATAGTATCTGATAAAAATCCTAATTAATTACAAAGTATCACATCCCATTACAAATCAAATTTGCTTGAACTGCTGAAAAAGTCAACTTTGACCCTTCCCGAACCAGCGCGGCCGCGCTTGGAAAGGCTTGTGTGGCGCGCGGTCGCGCTACCCTGGCAGTCAAATTTTTTCAAGTTCTGGAGACAGGCGCGGTCGCGCTGCCTCCTAGTTCATTTTGGGCGCGGCCGCACTGCACCAATTTCCCAGCAACTCAGCATCTGCAACAGCTAAATCAAACCAACTCTCGCCAAACCAATTCCCAACATGTGCAACCTACAAAAACACATAAAATGCATGAAAAATAACTACAAACCGTGGAAATAAATAATAATCCGCATTCATTGGAATCCGATTCGTAGGTATAAAACCTACTTATCAAATTCTCCCAAACTTAAACTATTGTTTGTCCCCAAGCAACACAATGCAATACAACTAGCACAATGCAACACAATACCATGAATGCACTAATAATTACCATGCCTAAGAATCCAACCAATAGCCATTACGAATCTTAACCGTTAGCCTCAGAGATATCAACAACTAACTTGAAACAGTAAATCCAGTCAATAGGAACTAATAATCCCAATCAATCAAACAATATACACCTATCATCACCCAAGTTGTGCGTGTGTGTTCATTAATCAATTTAACTAACCAAAGTTCAAAATATAGCCACATAACCAACTCTATAACAAGAATAATCTATTTTCAATTCAATTCAAGCAAATACAACAAATCCAACCAAAATTAAGCAAATACTGAGCATGAGGGTTTTAACAAGGCTTATTTCTATCTTTATTCTTCTACGAGTGCGTTTTACGCTCCATCTCGTATTTATGCTTAACTGTGCAATGCCAAGTTCTCTTAGGCTTTTCAAAGTCACCCATGTAGTGAGCGTTCAATCAGTAACTCCCAAACCAGTCGGCTTTAGGGTACTAGGTGTTAAGACACCCCTAAGGATCTAATTACCCGAGTGACAAAGGCCACAGAACCCAACTAGTCAACGCATTTATTGTATTGTTTTTTAAAAGAAACCCTAAGAAACCCCCAAACTCAGCTTTTACCTTATTTCAGCCTTCCTTATTAATTGACCTAAAAATTTTTTACCCAATTCTCATGTAAAAGTCAATTATGCAACACTTTGAACTCCAACAATCAAATTAATCAAATTGTTTGTGCTATCCAATAACTCAAGTTACGACAGGCATAATTACTCTCATGATCTAAATTATATCATCCCTAATGACCATCACACTGTCCAAGCTAACACAGTAAAACCCATCTCATCATTGGCCAAGCAAAAATCATACCAACTAATCACTTGGATTCATGCAAACAAACTAAATGCACCTAACACAACCAGCCATGAGTCAACTATGCAAGATTCACAATGATATGCCAACATATTAACAGAGATAATGCACAAAACTAACAAACATGTTAAACAAAAACCTAAAAGAACTCCCCCAAACTTAAAACAAACAATGCCCTCATTGGATAAAGCAGCAAAAGAAAAGGAAAGAGAAACTCCCCTAATCCGAGGTAGCATCATCTGCATCCTCCCCATCTGAAGGTGTGTCTAGAGGCGGATAAGTTAGAGCATCACTAAACGTTGGGAATTGGACTTGAACGCCCAATTGAAAAAAGGCTTGCAAAAAACTGTCCGAGAGTTGTGTGGAGAAAGATCGAAGCTCGGTCATACTCGTGTGAATAGCATCCATCCGCCGAGTCATACACCTCTCCATTCGATCCAACCTAGCCTGAGACATATGAAACGACTGTTCAGGTTCGGTCATCGACTGATCGGATGCATCCTCACTCTTACTGTGATCTCCCAAGAGAAATCCTGCCCCACGGGAATGAGAAGGAGCACCAGTCCAAACCTTGTACTTGGCAATCGTAGCATGATCAATAGTGTTCATCGGGAGCTGCACGGGCTCACCATCACCCCATTCCACCCCAGCAGCAATGCATAAACGAGTTATTACTGATGCATGAGGGAGACCTCCTGACGTACCACCTTGCAGGTACCGACGTATGGACTAATGGATGACATACCCCACATCGATTTTCTTTCCTTGCACAATCCCATATAACAAAATAGCACGATCCTTGGTCACGTCATTTTGATACCTGGTTGGCATGAGATTGGCACAAATAAAACTGTACCAGGCCTTTCCATAGCGATTCGAGGCTGTGTGAGGAAAGTGTAGTTTCTGATCCGTTCCTTGCTTAGTTGTCCATACTGTACCCGGCTTGCACAAAATATTCTTGATGCGATCCAATTTATTATCCCAATTTATAGAGTATAAACATTCCAGATCGGTGGGGTGAATAGTAGGCAAGTGGAATAGGGCATTGATACTCTTGCTAGTATATGACACTTGGCAACCCCGCACAAAAGCAGTGCCATCCTTAGTGATTTTCGCGTTTGCATAGAATTCTTGAACTACTGACCATCCAAATCAGGATCAGGCTTTATCCCACGTTCCAAAACAAATGTCTTCCCAAGCAAAACCTTCTAATAAAATTCCTCAGCCTCTGTAGAAACAAACCTACTACTATCGAACTCAACTGGCTCAGAACGGACTTGAGAACTAGAAGATTCCCCACGTTGTCTCTTAGAAGCCATGATAATTCAATCCAAACGCACAACAACGTAAAGACCCCCAAACTTGACAGAAATCACACTTGGATTTAACAAACTATGTCAATCCAATACACTTACATGCACAATTTAATCCAACAATAATAACATAATATCTTGAAGTGTATAATCAAAATTCCCAATACAATGCAATCCCAAGCCTAAAATCTGTCAATTGGAAGTAATACCTTGATACGAAACAAAACCCAAAACCACAATGCACTTACTTCATTCTGAACCAATGCAATTCCTCGGTATCCCACCACGATGCAATGAACAACCCTCTTGGATCACACTTAGATGGTTGGACGGTTTGGATTTTAGGGTTTGTAAGAGAGGAATGGACTATAGGAGGTGAAAAATTGGAGAAGAAAGAAGATGAAGAGAGAAACAAGAACTAGGGTTTGCAAATGGAGGTATTTGATTTCGCGAAAGCTTGAATTTGGATGGAATTTGATTTGGATTTGGAAAAGGGAAAGATGAAGAGAAGTTACTGATTCTAATATGGAGAGGTTACTAATAATGAGACTCCAAGCGGGAAAATAAAGAAAGAAGTAGGTACTAGGTCGGGTTTAAACTGGGTTTTAAAATCTGGGATCCGATCGCGGGGCGGCCGCGCTTGGATTTGGCTTGAGTTGGGCGCGACCGTGCTAGTGTGGCAGCTAAAACTTTTTGAGCTCTGAGGTTAGGCGCGACCGTGCTTCTTTCCTTCACAATTTGGGTGCGGCCGCGCTGGTAAGCCAGCTGAAGCTTTTAGATTTCTGAAGAAGGGGGTGGCTGCGCTTGATTTCTGAACACTTTGGGCATGGCTGCGCTTGCCTAAAAACCTGAAATTGAATTCTAAAGCCCTTCTTTTTGATTTCATCATATGCAATCCTTGATGTATGACCTATAAGAAAAGACAAAGAAATAAAGTAACTAATTACTACTAGATAAAAACAAAACTAAGTCTAATACTTATTCCTAAAAATCATAAAATTTTAACTAAAATCAATTAAAAATTGGGTTGCCTCCCAACTAGCGCTTGATTTAAAGTCTTTCAGCCTGACTACCCCCTGTTTCAAACTTTAATCGGCAAGAGTGATTGAGGTTTTCTGGCGATCGAAATCACCACCCCAATAATACTTTAATCTTTGACCATTGACTTTGAATGACTCTTCCGGATTGTTTGCAAAAACTTCAACGGCGCCATGAGGGAATGTTTGTTTGACAATGAAGGGGCCCGACCACCGAGACTTGAGCTTCTCTAGAAATAATTTCAGTCTAGAGTTGTATAAAAGCACAGCTTGTCCCGACTCAAACTTCCTATTGATGATTTTCCGATCGTGCCACTTCTTAACTTTTTCCTTGTATAGTTTTGAGTTCTCATATGCTTGTAAACGAAATTCATCGAGTTCATTAAGATGAAGAAGTCTCTTTTCCCCCGCAGCCGTGAGATCAAAATTTAATTTTTTAATGGCCCAATATGCTTTGTGTTCAAGTTCAACTGGAAGGTGGCACGCCTTGCCATAGACTAATTGGTACGGTGACATGCCAATGGGTGTCTTATAAGCTGTCCGATAAGCCCAAAGCGTATCATCCAACTTTGTTGACCAATCTTTTCTGTTCGGATTAACAATCTTCTCCAGAATTCTCTTCACTTCTCTATTTGAAACTTTGGCTTGACCACTGGTTTGGGGATGGTAAGCTGTAGCAATTCTGTGGTTTACCCCATATTTAGCTAAGAGAGCCGTGAAATACCTATTGCAAAAGTGGCTCCCTTCATCACTGATAATTGACCTTGGGGTGCCAAATCGTGTGAAGATATTTTTCTGCAGAAATTTTAGAACCACCTTGGCATCATTAGTCGGCAAAAGAGTTGTTGGTTTAGTGACAAAGACAAAGTATATAGCTGTAAATGAAGCTGCAAGTTGATTGTTTGGATGAAAAGTTCATTACAGAACTAGGAATAGTTCCAAAGTCTCATCTTGGATTCAAACAAGTGTTGCGGCACTTTCATTTGATTAGTGGAATCATTGAAAGAGGAAAAGTCACTATAGAGATAGTGGACTCTCGAGAACAATATTGCATATCCATCTACTGAAGCTTTATCCAATAGCAGGATGATCGTCACTTAGAGAAGAAGGGTATTAGATATCATGGCGATTGGCTTTAGTACAAGTGGGAGATTGAAACTAGTATGCACACAAGCCAATCATATTTGATATGATGTAGCATATACTTTGTAATCTTATTCGTTTGTTAAAGGCATTTTACTTTATCTACATGGTGTTGTTATATTAAATGTGATAAACCCATAGTTTTGAGCAATGCTTTTAGAATCATGATGGTGATCATGCTAATGAGATCTAAATTCTAGATAGCTCACAAACTAAAATCGTTCCTAATCGATGGATTACTAAAAAGGGGATTAGTGAATCTAGATAGATTAGTACATACGTTGCTTGCTCTTATGAAGAGGATGATTGATCTCATAATCATTTGTGTGGAGACACTAAAGCAAGTATGTAGGTGCTTATTAGAGAATAAGTTCACTAAACGTGGCTCGCTAAGGAATACCTAATGGAGTTTTACTCACCTGTCAATAGGAATTCCTCTAGTGATAGTAGTACAAGTGATCCTTGGACTTGAGATCATCATAGTATCTTGTGTATGATGAGTTATACTTTGACATATCCCTTAAGACCTTTAGGGTATATCAAAGGGTATGATTGGGTATAATAAGTTATACATGGAGATAGGTGAATAATCAACAAAGAATCTACCACTTCTAGTAAAAGGAGAAAATGTCCTATGTGATTCGATAAATGACGACTCAGAAGTCTTTGGCCAAAGCAGAATGAAATTAGAAAGGAGTTTCTAATTTGCATTATCAGAGTTGTTCATTGGAGAATCGAAATGCATATAATTAAATAAAATGAGACTTGACAGTAATTCCATGTCTTATATTTAATTGGGATATTGTATGGTAGAAGGATTGAATTGTACGGTAACTATGCACTAAAAGGTTTTTTTGTGATTAATGTTGAAATCTATATTATCTGGAAAGTCGTTGATCGCTAAGGGGGCTTACCCTTATTGTAGAATAAATATTATTTATTTAAATAAATTAAATAGTTTAATTTATTTATTTAAATAAGATTAGAATTGTTCTAATTGATTTATTCACAACCGGTTTAATATGGAGAACCTAAAGGGTCACACCGCAAAAAGAAAATATTTATTTAAGAAGTAAATGGCATAATTGTAATAATAAGTTAAGTGTATTTAATTTAGTCTATGGAGATAGAATAAATTAAATAGCTTAATATTTATTATTTAATATTTTGAAAATATTAAATATAAATTAATAAGAGGAGTCTTATTATTATTATTACTATTACTATTATTTAATTCCTAATATGGATTGGAAATTAATTAATAGAAGTACTCTCTCATGAATTCCTAATTGGATTAGGAGCATAATTAATTAAAGGAGTTTAATTATAATAGAAACCCTAATCCTAAATAGTTTATGGAAGGGTTATTCCTACATCTATAAATAAGAGGAGTCTTATCATAGATTAAGGTTACACACTCTTCCATAATAATTAGAGAGAGAGAAAGTACTTGCAATTTCTATAGAGATAGAAACTAGAGTTTTGCCAATACTCATCTTCTTGAACAACTATTATTCCTTGGTGGATCGCTTCTAGAGGCCAAACACTTGGGTGGCTAACATTGATCAAAGGAAGGAATTTAATCGATGAAATTCAAGGAGAACACGAAGGAATTGGAGGTGAACTTATACCTGAGGAAGCTTTGATTCACGAGGGTATAATTCTATATCTCTATCTCTTTCGTTTAATTGATAATTGATCACAAGGATGATCATGGTGATGGTTTGTATGAAAAATTTTAAAATCCGTTTTATTGCTCTTCCGCACTATTTATGTAATTTGATTGCATGTTCGCGCTATATACAAACCCAACCTTTCTACCATAGTGTGCTAAATGTCTCCAAAATTATGTTATAAATTAGTTGAGCAACTAAAAGGGAAAGGGTGGAGCGACGAGAAAGAAGCTCAGTGAGAGCAAACATAGAGTGGTGAGGGAATATAGAGATATTAAATATTTATTTTATTTCTCAGTAGATAGTTTGTATTCTCCATATTATTTTTAAAGTGGATTTCTGATATATCACCTCGTGGTTTTTTCCAGTTGGGTTTCCACGTAAAAATCTTGTTGTTATGGTTTAATGCTTATTCTTGATATTATTGATCATATTATTTATATTCATCGATTATATCATTGTCATAATCATTGTGGTGAAATTTTTCTTTGGCCTAAATGCAAAGATGGACTGTTGATTTGATATGTTCATGACCATTGGTTCTCTTCGGCCAGGGGTGCAAAGATGAATTGTTGATTGGTATGATCATGACCATTGGTGTTACAGTTGAATATCTTTATTTAGGTGAAAAGATGAATTGATCGATATTATTATGAACATGAACTGTTGATTGGTGTTATAATAATAAAATATTGAATAGTAAATTTTTAAATTGAAAAAAAAATAGTCGACATTATGATCTACTTAACTCTTTTAATGAATTACTTGTTCTGCTACAGTTATCATTTAAAACTTATATTATCTTTAAATCTCTGAATTAATTATTATTATTGAATTTGGGTATGAATACTGTCATTGTAATAATAGTTGTAAATAGAAAAATTTGTATTTGGATTTTGTAGTATGTATTTTGGCGACTCAAAATGGGTTGTGTGGACCTATTTTGAGGGCATCACAACAACCAGTCCTTTGCCAAATCTGCCAATGAAAATGGAAAAGCCCTTAGCTTGATCTGCTCTTCTGTTATTCCTTGTGGTTTCATGGTGGAACATACCACATGGAACTCCTTTAGATGCTTGTATGGATCTTCACCTGTAAGACCACGAAAAGTAGGTAAAAGTTAAATTAGTCATGATTTTAATTCAAACGTAACATTTAAAGTAGGATATTCAATACACAATGGTCGTTGGTTCAGATTAGGAGTGGCCAACTCCTACAAGGTCCTGTTATTATTGGAGTAACCAACTCCTTCAAGGTCCTGTTATTATTGGGAGCAACCATCTTTTCTTCTTTCGAGCCATTAGATGAGTTGTTAGACAGTAATTCAAGTGCTATGTTGAGGTCAGGTGATGGTACAAAAGTTTCATTTGAATCTGCAGTTGTGTTTCAAACTTGATGAGTCTATTTCCTTAGCCTACGTGTAGTTTTTTCTATCTCTGGATCAAATTTCAATTCAAGAGAGTGTGCAGATCGAGTCATAAACTAAAATAAAAGAAAACAAAGAATAAATAAATATAGTCACTCCCTGGCAACAATGCCAGAATTTTGGTAGCTGTCGTTTACACTCCAAAATTAAAACCTTACTATTACTCTACGAACACAAAATTCAGCATAGTGACAAGCAATGGTCAAACCCATAAAGAATGATATTGTCTTAAATTTATTCTAATGTTTCTAACAGTAAATAAAAATGGGGGGAGTTGAGTTGAATATAATTAACATAAACAGAAGTAAATTATTAAGAATAACCAATGAATTAAAAGCTTCAGTTCTTCAGTTCAGTATTGCCTTTTCACAATAATAGGATAATCAAGTTTAACACTATTCGTTCCTTTAATGAAACTAATAACCCTAGATAACAACAATCGTTAATTACCCAAAATTCTCCTTAGCTTTTAAATCTAATGCAACAATCCCCCCACTAGACCTTAACTATTATACAACCCAGAACTATCAGTCTAAATTTAATATAACAACAGCATTAAGAATTAGAAAATTAGGTTATTCCAAACAGCAATCACACAATCGCAGATTATTTAACTCGCCTTCTGATAATCATAACAATACTCAAAAGCTTGACCACAATCAGGTATCACTAACTGCTACTTATGATCAGATACAATATCATTTGCATAATACTATACCTTAATCTAGCAGATGATAATAACTTGACCAACTTAACTGACCATTATTAAATCAGTCGAAACAAATATCATTCAGACAGTTAAAACAGATTATCAAGAATAAATCTCATATAAGAAGGAATAAATAATGTATACTCAATTAAACCATTAATTGTAAAGAAGGTTCAATATCCCTTAGAACTGAAATAGAACACTTAGCCTGATATGCCTTCAATCTTGCCTCCAATTCTAAGGTTTGCAATTGTGTGTAGAAGTAGTCACTAAGACTTGACTAAAAACATATATTTATACTCCTAGAACAAAGACCTAAAACTTCTAAGAAATACAAATCCAAGTTGCAATAGAATTTCTCAAAGGTTGCAAAGGTCTTGAAAATTTCCTACTTACCTGACTGGCCACGCGCCCCACGCTAACCTTAGCGCCGCAGCTCCCATTCCAGCGTCGCGGCTCCAAACATTCTACAAATTTTCTCTTTTTCTCCTTACGCGCCCATTTTGATCATTTTTCTTCTTTTCAGCTCCAATTCCTCCTGAAATCAATAAACACTTTAATAAGCTCACATACACATAAAACATATAATAAAACTAAACATAAAGGAATTAAAATCATAGAATATTATGCACTTATCATTTGCCTTTGCATCATGCCTTGCATTCCTTCCATTAATTATTTAATTTGCAGAAATCTAATTTTTTCCCTTAGATTGGATGTAGATGGCCTCAGAGCTGACATAGATGTTATTGAAGCTTGAGTATTTTCTTGGCTTTGAGGATTCATTGTGTCTGGAGTACTTCTTTGGCTTTAAGGATTGCCTTGACTTATATTAGAACCACTTGAAATCTCAAATATCTAGAAAGCATTAAACAAAAATAATTAGTTGTTAAGTCAGTCAATAAAATATGTAATGTATCCTTTAATAAAGTAAACATGCTAGACTTGTCAAAAGTATTTACCCTAGTATGTTGTGCCCTACTTGATATGTAAGAATCCCCACTTGTAGATGCATAGATACCAAACCCAGTCCTACCTCCACTTCTCCCTCTCCCTCTCCCTTTCCCTGGTGGCCTACCTCTTTCTCTTCCTTGATATCTAGTACCTGGGGGCCTACCTCTACCTCTCCCTCTACCTACACTTTTAGTGTGTGCATCTCCAGCTTGTATATGAGTACCATCTCCACCTCTCCCTACACTACTTGATGCTCCTCTACCTGCACTATTAAATGTTCCTCTACTTGATCCACCTTCTACAGCTACAAGAATTAAATATGTAATGTTAGTTACTTTGAAAATCAATTAAGTAAAATAAAAACTTAGTCAAACTGTTAAGTTGTAAATACCTTTTTCCTTTTGAAGCCTTTTAACTGGTGTGTTCTTGCAAGTCAAAATGTTATGACCAATCTGATTGCACATCCGGCATATCATATGTATTCCTTTTTTTTACAGTCTTCCACTTGCACCTAACTTATGTGCCTCATATGGATCTTTAATCCTTTGTTTCTTTGGCCTTCTAGGAAGTACTTCCAGCTTTAGGGATAATAATTTCTCCTTGCCTAAAGGATCCCACAGATCTGGTCCATTTATTCTTTTTAATGGAAACCGGTAAGATGCCAAGTAAGCATCTCTCTTAAGCATTGGATGTACATATTGATCTGGCTCCTCCATTTGTTAATAAATAGCAGTAATTGCATGCCTACAAAGGATACCATCAAGATCCCAAGCTCTGCAAGCACAAGTCTTGTTCACTAAACTTACTATCCTACCTTCAAGTCCACCATCCCTTTTCACTTTATACCCCTCAAAACCATCCCACTTAGCTTCATACAAGAAACTATCATTCTTTGCATCCTCTAATTTTTTTTCCTAATTCTGGAGGCAGTACATCATCACTTCTCAACATCATGGTCTTGTTTCTTACCAATCTCTCCATAATATGCTCTCTCATATCCTCAAGCATCTCAATGAGGGGCTTTTGGCTTGCACTAACTATCTAACCATTGAAGGTTTCTGACAAGTTGGTGGTGGTGATATCACGCTTGAACATGTCATTGAAGAAAGCTTTGCACCACTGCTTTGCATCTTGTTTTAACAACTGCTCATATGCCTCTGACTTAATTTCTTAAGTTCATCCATTTCATCCATGTAATGCCTCATAGTAGTGCACTTAATTATTTTCCAGAATGCAGTCTTCAACTCAAACCTTTTGTTCTTTTTCTTCCAGTTTGTATAAATGTATCTAGCACAACATCTATGTTCAGCTTGAGGTATAATTGCCTTGATTGCATCATCCAAACCCTGCATAGAAACATGATGGCATTAGCTTTATATGAATTTATATAACAAACATTTATAAAATAGTAAATAAAAAATATATATTTCATACCTTTTGTCAGTCTGTTATCACTGTGAGTCCATATTCTCCACCAAGATAACCTAGATCATCCATTAAAATATGCAAAAATCATGTCTAGTTGTTTGTGTTCTCCATCTCTACTACTGCCTAAGCAGTGGGATACATTTGATTATTTGCATCCCTCCCGACTGCATATAACAACTCATCCTTGCATATTCTTTTGAGGAAACATCCATCGAACCCAATTATTGGTCTACAACTTGCCAACCATCCCTTTTTCAAAGCATCAAATCCTATATAAAATCTCTAAAATCTCCCTGGTTCCTCTGGTGACCGCCTATCTACTTTAATTTTAAATGTTGAACCTTTGTTAGCCCTGTTCAATTCCTTCTCATAGTCCCATAACCATCCATATATATCACCAATTGTTGCATAAGCACGCTTAAGTGCAATTTCTCTAGCTCTGTAACACTGGCTCAATGACACTCTAACTTTTAAATACTTCTTCACATCCCATTAAAATTATGAGAGTTTCCAAAATGGACATGCTTTTATTTTATCATAATAGTGGTTGATCAAAAACCTTGCATTCACTTGTCTATTTTTCTGTTTATTTGTACATGCACTTGTGAACATTGTTATACCTTTTAACAGTAAAAGTGTTCTCATGTTTCAACACACTTGCACATAAATTCTAAGGACAACCTGCGCACACTTGACTTGTACCTTATCCCTTGTATTTTTTAGAAAATGAACATTGTATTTTTTTCCAATTGCATATTATTTCACTACCTCTTTAAATTATTTATGGTTGGCAAATTTCATTGTAATAGAAAATTCAACATTTTTAATGTCAGTCTTTAGATTAAACTCAATAAATTTTCTCTTTCTTATATTGGTTGGTCTCACCTCATCATCTTCATTCTCACTTGTTTCAGGTGTGTGCAGCTCATCAGAATCCAAGTTAATTTCTTTTCAAGCTTCAATTAGTGCTCTTTGCCCACCTTCATCCATTGCTCCCTACCCACCTTCATCAACTGCTCCCTGTACACCATCTCTATTGCCTATTTCCTCATTTGTATCTTCTATACCCCCTTCTACTGTCCTATCTTCTATGTCTTCATTTTTTTTCTTCTCTAATTCCACATTTTTTTTCTTCGTTTGTCCCTCTTTTTCTCACTTTTCCCCTCTCTTTTGCTGCTCTCACATTTTCCCTAGCAGCAACTAACTCTTCATCACCCTAAACTAATCACTCACAATTACTATCAGAATCAGAGTATGTATCTCCATCTCTATCTTCCTTATTATCATTATGAAGCACATCAACCTCAAGTTGTTCTACTCCCTCATTATTTGAATTTCCTTCAATGTTAATATCTGTTAAAATGTCAACAAATCCCTAACTTTCATCATATGTGTTATCATCAACACGTACTATTTGATCATGGTTTGAGTAGATCTCAACAACAGGGTTCCTCTTAGCATACTCACATATTTCAATACCTCCTTTATCATAACCTACTGCCCTAAGCCCTTTTCCTAAACTTAGTCCAGGGATAAGAAAATATACATGCTTCACATTCTTGCTTCCAAGTGTTGTCAAAACATAATCAATAATCCTAGGCCCAGTTATATAATCAGGATTATATTTAAGCAATTCACTAACAGTGCCTCCAACATAATCAACTATATCACCATTATTTACTAGTTTACTACCATAATGAAATCTTAAAGTAATGACATCCATTTTTGCATTAAAGTGAATATATATAAAAAAAAATATTTGACAAGTACTATACATAAAGTAAACAAATGGGGACCTCACATGAGTTCGAAGACAAAACTATGGGGAATTGTGGGGGGAATAATACTTTACAATTGTGAGGCTAAATTTTCTCAACAATACAATCATACTACACATTTAAATATACATCAAACACAAAAACATCAAACATATTCAAACCATAGACATAGATCTATGGTAGAGACACTTACTTCGTGGAAGCTTCGAAACTGAGGACAAATGCATAGTATCAACACTGATTCAACACATAATGCACGATCACAATCCTTCTTCGTTGTTATCGTTAAGAAATTTTGATTTTTTTTGAGACCTAGGGTTTTATCGATCAAAATTTGGGGATTTTTACCGATTTGGGGTGATCAATCGATGGATTGAAGGAGAGATGTCTGAGAATTATTTTGTTTTACTTTAATGTAAAATAAAATATGGTTTGCCAAATTTATCCTTGATTAAACAATCTAAGTTAATAAAATGGTGAAAATATTATTTTTTTTAAATACACATCAGCTGGAATGGCCCCACTTAGGAGGCACGTCATCAATTTCTGACGTGTCAAGTTAAATTGGACAAAAGTGGTAAAAATTAATAGTTTACTTATCTAATTGACAAAATTAAAAGGTGAGTCATCGAAGTAGAAAAAGGGTAATAGTTTAGGGTAGTAAAATATATTTAAGCTTAATTTTTTAATTCATAATATTAATACTCCATTTTAAATGTTATTAATATCTATAAACAATGGTTACAAATAGGTTAATTTATGTTGTTCATGTTTAGGATTTGGTTTTTTATTTGTATTTTGAATACTGATTGTTACAAAGAATTTTTTTTTGTACATGAAAAGAGGGATAGACCAATTATATATATTTTTTATTTGTATGATTTAACGTATGGACAAATTTGAAGGAGTTTTATTTTTACTATAATTATTGTACTTGATTATAGCGCAATAATTGGATTAATATTATGATAGACATATTGTAACTAAATTGAAGGAATCATTATAGGAAAATTATAACGTATGAACAAAATGATTGCATATTGAATATGCATGTTGTAACCGAAGGGAAGGAATCATTATAGGATTATTGTAACGTATAAACAAAATAAGGGTATTAATTTTTGCTAAAGAAAATTTATTGTGGCCAATAACATCCACCATCGAAATTTATTGCGGCCCAAAAAGGACTACCAAACCAACAATTTTTCTCATTTTGCTTCTTTATAATAACATCCACCATAAGAATTTATTACGGCCCAAAAAAGACTACCAAACCGATGATTTTTCTCATTTTGCTTCTTATATATAGTAATAGATAACTAACTCATGATCCCGTGCCAAGCACAAACTGTAACGACCCCAAAATTTATACAATTAAACTCTCAATATCGGTCGTTATCAATACATCGTCGTTCTGACTTTACAACTATATCCAGCATTAAACATAATAAAAATGCAGAATAATTTAAACTTTTCTATTACAAATCATTCTCGATCCCAAAATTTTCAACCTTTACATCTAAACATCTTATAATCATGTTAATATCATGATTCGCCTTGCATGTCGAACTTATTATAAAAGTTTACACCTCAATACAAACTTTACAACTCAACATAAATACATTTATCGAAAACTTAACATAATTCAGGTAATAACTTCAACTAAAACATTTAATCTTCATGCATCATTTTGATCCATGTCATTCGGGTAGCACCTAACATTACCTTGTATCTTTAACCTGCAAAAGTGGTTATTTGTAAGAATGAGCTCGACAGCTCAGCAAAATCTAGCAGTTTACATATATCACATAACACATAGATAACATGCTCATCATATACATCATAAACATTTGGCTAAACATATCATACATATTGTACATCAATTACCAAGTAATAATTGAGTTCCATAACTTAATCAACATTCTAACTCAACGAACGTAGTCATAAATTGACTTTGTCGCTTCATACATACAACACATAGATTACATCATGCTTTTGCATTATAGATTTAAAACAATTAATCATTTAGTTCACATAACAAATAGGAACTGAAAGACTTGCCTGATTTGTAGATTACCAATTACCATAGTTAGCTTATATTTATCTGCACTTCATGTATCCTACACGATATATATAATCATGCACATCATTTATTAGTCACATAGCAACACTTAGTATTAATTCTACTTTACATATCATAATCTTTCATTTTATTACATTTCACTTTAATCGACACTTAACATTTAGTTATGTCTTAAACTTTTCTTTACATTAGATGTATAATGTTTATAAGTAAATCTTTGGCTTATTACAATACTATTGTCACTTCAGGATTCACTCTCATCCGATCTCATTTTAATATTTTAATTATTCTCTGATTATCAAACTCACTTCAAGAGTTATAAGCTTAATTATAACAATGTCACCCTTAGGAATCCCTAAAACTTAACGTTAAGTTAAGGTTCATCAACTTTATATCTTATCATCATCAAGTATATGCTCAGCATCCATCTTAACATCTTGGTATTCATTCAATACATTAATATAAGTTTAATCTTGCATAGGGTAACATATATTGACCAAAAAGAAAAAGAATTAAAAACAATAAAATTTTCATTTTCTGCAATTCCCGCCGGGGCGAGGAAATAATACACAAAACTCTCGTCGGGGCGAGAGAATTTAGTTCTATGAGCTCGTCGGGGCGAGACTTCGCCGGGGCGAGGAAATTTAGTTCAGTGAGCTCGTCGGGGCGAGACTCCTGGATTCCAGATTCTGTACTTTTGCGAATTACACAGTTCCAAAGCCAAAAATACCAAATTTCTTCATTTTAACAACAAATTAAAGTTACCCAATCACTATAACTCATATATGATCATTACCCAAACCTTCTAGCACGATTCTAACATCTTAAACAACTTAAACAACTAATTTAAAGGCTTAAAAATCACAATTCATACTACTTTTTCATATTTCATAACTTTTAGCGTAATCAATCGCTACGAATTCGTTTCTCAACCAAATTGGTCCGTTCAACTTCCGTTGTTTTCGTTTTTAAACGCATAACAATAATCCATCTTCAATTTACAGATTAACATGCAATTCAAACATAAATTTTCATACATTTAAGCCATATCCATATTTTTCTTCTCTGTAAATTTCTAAACTCTAATTAAACATAGTTTCATGGATTTAATCTAATCAAAATCGTTCATAGACAACATATAATCAGATTATCACAACCCAATAACATGTATAATAGATTCCTCTACTAATTCATCATCAAGACCAATTACAGAGAACTAGTTTTAGAAAAATAAGAACTAAAAATTTTAGAACTTATCTTTGATTTCTTCTTTAAACCTAGAATAGATGATATGAATCATCTTCTTCTTCCTTCTTTGGTTCTCAAGGTTTCTTCTTCTTCTATTTTTACAAAGAACTCTCAATTTCTCTCTTCCTCTCTACTCTGAGTTTTCTCTTCTTTTCTCCAGACTTAGCAAAATAACTGATGGTTTCACGTAAATTCCCACTTGGTCAGTTACCAAAGCGAGGGTCTCAGCAGTTAGGAAAATCAAAGGTTTAGGCTATGTTTGGCCAAACCCATTTAAAACTCCATTCTAATTTATTTTAATAAATTACTTATTATATAGTTTATGTCACATATTTAATCAATTAAATAATCTCATTTAAATCAATTAAATAAAATAGAATAATTCTACATTAAATCACATAGTCACATAAATAAAATTTTCCTTTATGACAAATTATTAAATCTCTAATTAATATTAAAATAATTAAAAATAACATCATGCTTATTTAAGTAATGCATTTAATCAAGTAAACTCAATTAAATACATACTTTAAATATAAAAATTCTCCACATTAATTTAACTAATGTAACACAGATAATTAAATTAATCTACTACAATTTCATCAATTAATCAATTAATTCAACAATCAAAAATACATATATCAATTTTAGACGTGAAGTGATGTATTTAAACCATTTCTTCCCAATTACATGAATATATAATTTCTTTCACACCAAACCATATATTTCACAATATGAAACATATATATACATATATTCAAACCCAAAACATCTCATAATAAGAATTTTATTTATTAAATTCTTATTTAATAATTTTTGAAAATCCGGGTTATCACACAAACTTTGTTTTATTATAAAATTATTGTATTATTTATACTTTTTAAATATTATACTATACTTATATATTAATTCTACTAGTAACAGATTAATATTGTGTACAATGATTTTTATATAAAGAAAATATTTCCTTCTGAAATATTCTATTTAACTATAATGTATAAGTAATTATTGATGAAAAATAAATAAATTTAAAAATCTATAGTAATAAGTCTTCTAAGTATATAATATAAATGATAGTATTCCTCTTTAAAATGATTTATTTGTTTCTATATTCCTATGATCATCTATTTATTTAATAATAAAACCTTAATTAAACTCAAAATAATTATACTTATATAATTTAATAATAAAATATTATTATATAATAAAATATTACTAGTATCAATAGTATGAATTTTAAAAAATACTAACTAAATTATAAAATGTATAAGAATAAGAGATAATGATAAATAGATAATTATGATAGTAAAAATGAAGATGAAAATATTTTAAAATTAAATCACACATGAAAAAAATAGTTTTTTTTTTACTAAAGTTTAGATTTATGTTCTAAGATTTTAGGGTTATAGGACTATTCCCAAGTTTTATGGTTGAAAGAATATTTTGTACTATTTATTATATATATAGATTTTATTTATAGTTATGATTTATTGCTAAATTTTAGTGCAGAATGGTCAATTCTAAAATTTAGGCTTGAACGAGGTTTTTGTCTTATTTATTATATATATATATATATTTATTATATATATATATATATATATATATATATATAGAAATAGATATAGATATATGGGTAATGATCAATAGCATGTATTTCCTATGGATCAAAAATTAGCAAATACCATCTCTACCTTCCATTATAATGATCAAGGGCTGAGATTTAAAAAATCATACTCGTCGTCCGCTAGAAATTCTAGCGGACAGGATTAATGAAATTTTAGGATTATTTTACCCCCAAGGACCATCTTACCCCCAATCAGCAAAACAAGCTATTAAAGAATTGGGACAAAACAGGACAAAACAGCAGCAGCCCTAAGGTAAAAGCATTGAGGCGATCGGCGATTCGAGGGGATTCCGAGCAAACCTTCCGAGCATTCCAAGCAAACCCTTCGAGGCGATTCCGAGTAAACCCTTCAATTGGTAACAAAACTTCAAATTACTTCAAAATTTGCGACTCGAAAGTGGTAATGTGCAGGATGTATTTGATTTGGATTTGGAATTTGATGCTTGTTGTTGTTGTGATTTGGATTTGGAATGTTTGATGTGTTGTTGCTGTGATTTGGATTTGGAATGTTATTGTTGTGATTTGGATTTGCTGATGTGATTTGGAATCCAAATGTTTGATGTGTTGTAACTGTGATTACATGCTTATGTGTTGTTGCTATGCTTATGCGATTTGGAATCCAAATATTTGATGTGTTGTTGTTGTGATTACATGTTTATGTGTTGTTGCTTAGCTTATTCAGTAATTCACTACGTCCGTTAGAAATTCTAGCGAACTGATTAATTCCCTTCATTGACTTAGGCTTGACTCGGTGTTATGGGGGTAAAATGGTTCTAGAATTTCATTAATCCCGTCCGCTAGAATTTCTAGCGGATGACGAGTATGGTTTTTTAAATCTCAGCCCTTGATCATTATAATGGAAGGTAGAGATAGTATTTGTCAATTTTTGATCCATAGCAAATACATATTATGGATCATTGCCCTAGATATATATAGACAAATATAGATATTTGGCCTTAATATGTTAAAAGATAGGTTGTGGTGAAATTGGTAAAATAAATTTTTTTATTAGGGCTAAATAAAATTTTATTTATAGTTAGACTTTATTATTGTTCAATTTTTAGGGGTCACTCCTAGAAAGTAGGGTTGAAGGACTACTCCTAAAAAGTAGGGTTGAACGAGAATTTTGTCTTATTTATTATATATTAGCTCATGATTCCGTGCGAAGTACGAATTTTATTATAAAATTATTGTATTATTTGTACTTTTTGGTATTATATTATCATAATATATTAGTTATAATAATAATAATATATTAATATTGTGTATGATAATTTTTCTAAGATAAATTGTTTCCTTCCGAACAATATTATTTAATTATCAATATATAATTACTTATTGATAAATAATTAAATATATTTAACAATCTACAATAATAATTCTTCCATTTATATAATATAAATGCTAGCATTCATCTTTAAATTAATGATTTATTTGTTTATATATTCATATTCATATATTCGTCTTTGTATGTAATAGATAAAATCTTATTTAAAAAAATTATTATGTAATTATTATTGCTATCAAGAATATGAATTTAAAGAACACTAATTAAATTACACAATTAATTCAAGATGAATAAGAACAAGATATATATATATATATATATATATATATATATATATATATATATATAGTGGTAGTAGATAATTATGATAGTAAGAATGTGCCTGAAAAGATTTGGAAATCAAACAATTTGATGAAAAAAATAGTTTATTTTTCTAAATTTTAGTGTTGAAGGATCATTCAATCTACAATAATAGTTCTTCTATTTATATAATATAAATGCTAGCATTCATCTTTAAATTAATGATTTATTTGTTTATATATTCATACATTCGTCTTTGTATGTAATATATAAAATTTTATTTAAAATCAAATAGTTATACTTATGTAATTTAATAATAAAAAATTTCTAAATAATTGTTATTACTATCAAGAATATGAATTTAAAGAACACTAGTTAAATTACACAATGAATACAAAATAGATAAGAATAAGAGATAGTGGTAGTAGATAATTGTCATAGTAAGAATGTATATGAAAAAATTTTGAAATCAAATAATTTGATGAAAAAATAATTTATTTTTCTAAATTTTAGTGTTAAAGAACCATTCCTAAATTTTAGGGTTGATAGAGGATTTTGTACTATTTATTCCTAAATTTTAGTATTGAAGGACCATTCATTCCACAAATAATAGTTCTTTTATTTATATAATATAAATGTCAGTATTCATCTTTAAATTAATAATTTATTTGTTTATATATTCATATGTTCGTTTTTGTCTTTGTATGTAATAGATAAAATCTTATTTAAAATCAAATAGTTATACTTATGTAATTTAATAATAAAAAATTACTATATAATTATTATTTCTATCAAAAATATGAATTTAAAAAACACTAATTAAATTACACAATAAAAACAAAATAAATAAGAATAAGAGATAGTGATAGTAGATAATTATAATAGTAAGAATGTACATGAAAAGACTTTGAAATCAAATAATTTGATGAAAAATAGTTTATTTTTCTAAATTTTATTATATATTCATATATTCGTCTTTGTATGCAATAGATAAAATCTTATTTAAAATCAAATAGTTATATTTATGTAATTTAATAATAAAAAATTAATATATAATTATTATTGCTATCAAGAATATGAATTTAAATAACACTGATTAAATTACACAAGGAATACAAAATGAATAAGAATAAGAGATAGTGGTATTAGATAATTATAATAGTAAGAATGTACATTAAAAGATTTTGAAATCAAATAATTTCTTTTCCTAAATTTTAGTGTTAAAGTACTATTTTAAATTTTAGGATTGAAAGACGATTTTGTACTATTTATTAAATATATATAAGTTATTTTTAAAATTCATTGTAGTAAAAGCTCAGTTTTTGTCACAAATATTACTTAGCATACTTAGTGTTTTCTTAAAAAAAAATCATGAAAAAGTCTAGACGTGACAAATATAATTAACTAAACTAAATCGTCACACACTGCAACCCGAATCATTGGCATAAAAAACTGCAAAGTGACATAAATAAATGAATATACTTAGAGCTTATAAATATTAAGAACTCTTATTGACTGCAACAAAAGTGTAACATAAATTAAACTATTAAAATTTAATAATATGAATTATGTCATTATAATTCAGATGATGACTTTAATTTTATTTTGAAAATGTAGAAAAATTGATCGGAAGAATAAAAGAAATATATAAAAAAAAAAGTAAAGCAAAAATTAAAAGAAAAGGCAAACAATCATTGAAATTCATTATATTATATAAATAATTTTTAATAAAAAATTATTTGTAATAAAAATTCCGAAACAAATTTAGTTAATTAATAATTTAAACATATATTAATTTTTAATCTGTTTTTAAAAAAATTATATATGTCCTATCTAGTCCTTGCACGAAGGGGAAAAAAGCCCTTAAAAAATTGTATTATATGCTTTCGCCGCACATGATTAAACCCTAGCTACACTCAAACCCTAGCTAAAATGCTCTCCCCAACTTAAACTTAAACCCCTCCTGCCTTGCCTTGCCTTGCCCTGCCCCTCTCTCTTCCCCATTCAAACCCTAGAGAGAGCTCATTCTTCCATTGGTTTGTTCATCTTCTTTGTAGATCTGAACTCAAAAAGCCGCAACCATGTCGATGTCGAAGAGTTCCAAGATGCTCCAGTACATCAATTACCGGATGCGGGTCACGATCCAAGACGGCCGGCAACTTGTCGGAAAGTTCATGGCCTTCGACCGCCACATGAACCTTGTCATCGGCGACTGCGAGGAATTCCGCAAGCTTCCCCCCGCTAAAGGCGCTGCCAAGTCCGATGAGCCGCGCGAAGACCGCCGGACGCTCGGCCTTGTTCTCCTCCGGGGCGAAGAGGTGATTTCCATGACTGTTGAGGGCCCACCGCCTCCGGATGAGTCCCGTGCCAAGGCCGCCGCGGCGGCTTCTTTGGCTGGTCCGGGTCTTGGCAGGGCTGCTGGCCGCGGTGTTCCTACTGCTCCGTTGATTCAAGCTCAGCCCGGTCTAGCCGGTCCGGTTCGCGGTATTGGGGGTCCTGCACCTGGGATGATGCAGCCGCAGATCTCACGTCCGCCTGTGCCAAATCTCTCTGCCCCGCCCATGCAGTATTCGCAGCAGGCTCCGCCTCCGGTTATTCGCCCGCCTGGTATGTTTGCTCCACCTCAAATGCGGGGTCCGCCTCCTCAGATGCCGCCGCAGTTTGCTCAGAGGCCCGGTGGGCCACCTGGTCCATTCCCTATGCCACCGCCTCAGTTTGGACAGAGGCCAATGGTTCCCCCACCGCAGATGATGAGAGGACCCCCACCTCGGCCTGGGATGGTGCCCCCACCACCAGGTGGAGTTCCAGTTTATGGACCACCTCGTATGCAGCCTCCACCCCCTAATCCTCAGCAGCAGAATCAGCAGCAGCAGTGATTTGGTATGTTTTTTGTAATTTAAAATAGTGATGTTATTTTGTCAATTATTAATAGGAGTCAGTCCCTGCTTTCCACAAAAAGAGCCCCATCTAGCTTTGATCCTAAAATTCAAATTCAAGTAAATTTGTTTCAATTTTCGAAATAACAACTATTTTAAAGTAGTTTACAATATTAATTATTGTATTATTCAAATCAATATATTCACATCAGTTTTGAATTTTAGGATTTCGCAAATTGGGGGAAGTATTTTGGTAGTTGATGAATTATTTGGGAAAAATCATACAGTGTTTTAAATTTGAAGTTTTATTATACTTCAACAATGTGTTTGAAATGAGAATCATGCAAGCCCTACAAGTTGAACATTGTTGCATTAAAATTGGTTCCCTGATCCTTGTTATTAATATATTTTAGTATATGCTGAAATTGTTTGAACACTAATGGAATCTGCAGTGATTTGGTATACTGTTTTGAATTTTGAGTGTGGCTTATAATGCTATATACTACTAGTCCTTTACTATATGTTTCAGAATGAATATTATTCAAGCCCCGGAATGAGTGTTGTTAATGCTATATTGAAAAATCTGAACACTTTTTTTATGGTATTATTATTAGTATTAATTTATTTTTTGTTGCTTTATTCATCCAGCAATTTAGATATTTGTCCAATGGGTTTCTGAAATTTATAATTTTTTAAACATTTAAAGTAGGCTTTTTCTGTTCATATTTATTCTTTTAAATTAAACACTGGTTTATGAATACGATGATCTGAGATTTTTCCGGTATAAGATTGAGAAGAGAAGTTCACTTTTTACGCTTACTATGGCTATAAGAGTGCTGAAATGGATGAAGTTCAATGCTGATAATGACACTTCTCTCTTTATTTAAGCTCTTTACAATATTGCTATAGAAACCATGAAAAGTACAATAATATAATGCATACTCTAATTATTTAGGTGCTTAAGTTGTGCAGTATAAACAGTCCTTTTAATCTCTCACCACTGCAACTCTGATTTAAAGTAGTTTTTTAGCTTGCAGTGAAAGAAGCTGGCAGTAAAAGGAGCAGAGTTTATTGATTATCCATAATTCAAACAGTTTAGGAGGACAGAGGGACTGAGGGAGTAGCTAACGTTCAATTCTTCTAGAGCAGATAAGTGGTTTGAACAGGGGAGGAAAATATTAAAGTAGCACTTGTAACAGTCATAAAGCCTAATAGAATAAACTCAGAATGAAAAGCAACAAGTTGCTTCCGTAAAAGAGGTAACTCTAAGGTGAAAAAAACCCAGAACAATAAAGCAATTAAACGAGGAAGCCAATATACCAAACTACTGAACAGAAATCCGCAGTTTCTCTTTATTTTGTATTGGGGATTTTGTTTGGAAGGAAGATAGCTTTTTGGTGGAGTTGGAGGCTTGTAAAGAAATTTGAGGAACCATAGGGCAGTTAAAAGAGTTCAAGAGGTGTTGAATGAAGCAAGATTCTATAACGTAGCCAGGTGCCCAAGGAACGTAGAGAGTGAAGGACTGCTTTGTGGTTCTGGTTGTTGTAGAGTCTAGAGCTGTGTCAATGAGGTGGGAAGACAAAGTTGTAGAATAAGTAAGTCTAAAATTGCATTTTAATGAAAAAAATAGTTTTAATATATAGTCGACCCTTCTCTTTTAGTACAGAGTATAGAAATATTGCTTTCAAAGCAAGACTCAGAGTGGGGAGCTATAACCATGTGAGGCTTAAGATTCTGTATAGAAAACCTTTTGTCACATTTGGTGTCAGGAGAAAGGATTAAAATGCACATGCTTGTTGTAAGAGGGAATGTATGTGACTCTTTGAGGTGGTAGCGAGTTTGGGTCTGTATTGACGGTGTTTAAACTATGCTGAAATCTCTTATATTTTTTATGTGGTTTGGTTCAAAGTAATATACTAAATCCTTAAATATTCTAAGTTAAATAAGAAAGTTAGTGAACAAACTCACGAGCTGACAGTCGACATAAGCTTTTCTGTGGCATGAACTATACCAAATACTCCCTCAATTCCACTAAAAGAGTCTCATTTTCAAGTAAAACAGGAAAAGGTTTTCTTCTTATTGATAGAATTATAAATGACACAATATCTTCAAGATTGTCATCATAATGACACCATTTCTACAGTAATACTTCCCCCATTCCAAAAATGTCCCATCTGTAAAGTTTGCGGATATTAAGGATATATTTTTGTTCGATGTCTACCCCTAAAAGTATCGAGTTGTTAATTTAATAGAGGTATGAATTAATGAAGTTATGTTGTCAAACATGAGAACATATTGTCGTTTTGTACTACTATCACTAAAAAGTGGAGGAACAAAAAATTGGCAAATGGTACTTTTTTGTGCGGAACGGAGGGGGTAATTTATTAATATAGGGGTAAACATGCAAGAAATTCATCCTTAATATTTGCAAATTTTGTAAATGAGACTCTTTATGTGGAATGGAGTATATTTAGTGACCAATTTATATCATGATATATGCAAAATTATCCTTGGATTTAGTCGGTTCGATTAAATGACTCTTGGTAGATTTCCTTAACTAATTCTGGTTAGATAGTTGACCTCTAATAGTGCATAAACGCCTGTTAGATTGTTTACCGTTGACCTCTAATACTTTAAGAAAATTTGTTAGACAGTTGATATACTTGCTTACAAATATTTGTTAGATAGATAGTTGATGTTTATACTTGTTTTGTGCAGGCTATTTTTCAGGTGATGCTATGGAGCAATTCTACTGCAGTTCTATATTTTCTTTGGCTGCCTCAACATCTTAAATTGAATTTGCTAATGGTTTGTATTAGTGACTAGTTTTATTTTTTTTATTAGGCCTCCATTTTGTGAAGTTCCTTTTAGCACAATATGACTCCGGACATATCTTTTGGCAGATAAATTCTCCTCAACTGAATTTATATGCGGCCATACTTTTCTGATGTTAATGGTTGTGAGTATATATGGGGGTTGCAGCAACATCCTCTCTCTCCCTCTCTATCTATCTGTCTCACAGTCTCTGAGTCTCATGCAAATAGCAGGCAATGTGCTTCAAAAAAGTGTTCATTATCGTCTGTTTTCTTGAGCTGGTGAAGTTTAGATATGAGATTATGAATTCCCAATTATCATTTTTGTTGTTTGCCTGTGGGAGTTTTAGAAACAGCTAAAGGTTTTTTTCTGGTAATTTGATATGTTCTACTATGTTTCTACTACGAAAGCTCTTTCTGTCTCCCTTCTTCCTCTGCATCTCAGTGATCCATGCTGTAGTCGCACGTCAGGCCCATAACAGGTTTGATAGTTAATGTTTGGTTTGGAGTTTTGGAGATTTTAGAGTGTAAACATACATGAAATATTGTTTGTCTAAATTTGACCTTTTAGCTCAAATGCGGCTCTTAAGCCCCCAAATTCATCACACCGATAATTGTGCAGTGTGTTTGAGGTTTAAAAGTTGACCAAAACCCACTTTTCAAGTGCATGAAACACACAAGCTTACTGTGTTCTTCAATGTTTCATAAAAAAAAAAAAAACTATAAAAAGATTTCTGTGTCTTTGGTTGAGTTCTTCATGTTTTGACATGGATGGGATCAACTTGCCAGATCTATTTTTGTTGAGATATTTTTAAATTCATAATTGATATGAATGAAATTTGTTTTAGACTATACAAATATGAAAACTGTCGAAGACATAAGATTGACCTTATATGGCCTCTACGCTTAGGTAAGGTCTATTTTCTAAAACGACCATATATATCTCTATGATCAATTCTCAAAAATTATGTAGTTTAACTTAAAATTTTGAAATGAAAAAAGAGAGGGAATAACATGTATCTAAAACAGAAGGAAACTGAAGTCTTCGTCACCCACTCTCTCCCAACTCAACTCCCTCTCAACCCACGGATATCACACCTTTGCAATAGGTTTCATGTTAATAAATAATAAAGAAGAAATTAGCATCAAATCAGACTAGTGATAATTAACTGCATATTTCTTACGAGTGCATAAAAAAATAAATGCTGGTGAGATGAGATTGGTTAGATATAAATAATGACTATTTAGATGTGTTATCTTTATTCTTTAAAATTTGGTATAAAGTTTCAAAAATAACCCCTCTTTCAGCTTCGTTTTTTACTTTGGGCATAATCGACATAGTTAATTTTTAGAAACTTATAGAGATAAAGAAAGAAAAAATGGGTTAAAAGAAAAAGTAAGTGAAACATATTAATTGGGATTTTAAAAATAAAATAAAAGTATACCATGTAATAATGTAACCAAACAAAGTGATCTCTTTGGTCAAGGAACTTAATACCTCATGCATAACTATATGTAACTAGAATAGGAATAATGTATGTTTTGGTTTCCTTTAAAATGAGAGAGTGTAGTAAAAAATGAAACATAGTGGGGGGAAAAAATAAGAAAAGACAAAAAAGTCCATAAATAATTAGACATTATAGGACAGAACCGTACTAAGTAATAGTAGCATAGATGGTATACTATGTAAAAATTAAAAAAATTCTTTCGAAAGTCCAGGTATGTGCCACATGCTACATCTGCCCAACCTTAAAATTTCTAGACAGATTTAGAACATACAATGAACAGATACAGGGATAGTGGATCCCCTGGTCTTGGTCCACACCAAGGATAAAAATATGAAAACTGACGTGTTAAAATGATATTTTTACATGAATTTTTTTCACATGGAGGCGAGATTCATTCACTATTCATGTGAGAGAGATCAGGTAAAAATATCAATTTTTTATGTAAAAATATCAGTTCCCTAAAAATATTTGTTGGCTCCCAATTTCATTAGCCTTATCATGCAATATGTAAATAGCATTACTGAGACTGGTCAAAATCCGAAAATCTACAGAGACAGGTAAATTTGAGTAATGTTATGAACACAAACTAGACACAAAAAAACGTGTGCATAAACAGTTTAAAAAGAGAGAAAATAGGAGACTGGACCTATAATTGAATATTTTATACATTTTCATTGGTAAAAAATATATAAATCTTATTTTTATTATTTGTGTACAACCTTTTGTGTATAATTTGTGCACATTATTATTCTTTAAATTTTGGATGAGGAAAGCTTTACTAGCTTCTCTCAAAGAGACCTCTCAAATTGAGGGAAGTAGTGGATGCCACCCTATCTGGAACACTAGTTAAGTCACTAATGAAGAATCCTATACGATTTATCGGTTTATTTTATTTTTCTTCTTTTGAGGTTAACACTTTTTTAAAAGTTAATTGATCGTAATTTTGGAGAATTGATCTTACTTGCAGAGTTGCATGAGGACTATATAAGGTTAATTTATATAACTTTCACCGTTAAATTTGAATAAGAAAACAAACCATATTACGTATTACTTTTTTTTTTGTTTCATACAAACAGTGTCGTGTATACAATTTAAAAATATTAAAAATGTATTTTATATCATGTTTATTCAAGAGATTAATAAGTTCTTAGTTAAATAATAACAAACTTGAAGATATAATATAACTTTATATAATCAATTTCTTTTGGAAAACCAGAAAAAAATAATCCAGAAAGATCTTTTATCAATTAGGGTATAGCCTAATGATTAATATTGAAATCTTATAACTTTTAAGTCTTATCTTTAATTTTCACATGTAAATAAACTTGATAAATGGGTTGAACCGGTTGAAACGGGCTGGGCCAAAAATGGACTGAGTCAAAAAGACTCGATTTTTATTAGGCTACAAAAGTGAAACTCATGGCCCAACTCACAATGGGTTGAGTTGAACTATGGGCTTTTACATTTTATTTTTATATATATAATTTTTCTTGGTATTAGTCCCTCATATTGGTTGTAACTTGACAATGAAGTAATTTACTGTTTCATCACCAAACATAATTAGAAAGAATTAAACTAAAAGAAAATGGAAGGGTAAATTTGTAATTAACACAAAACTCCTTCCCTTCCTTTCTCCAAATTTTTAAAAAAAGGAAATGAAAGGAAAGTAGGGTTAACATTCTCTCCCAATTTCTTCCTTTCTCACTTCACTAGAAAACTCACAAGGTAAACAGAAAGTGACTGACATAGAGTACTCCCCCCCCCCCCCTCCAAAATTAGGTATACATTTTTTCTATTTTTTATAATTTCAAAAGTAGAGAGATATATCTCTATTTTCAAACTATAAATTGTCATGGATTCCTTATATATATCATTACTGGTTAAGTGAGTACTATCATGCCTCCACTACATTTTTAACTAATGTTAAGAATATGTTTGAAAAACTAATATATTCTTCAAAATTTAGCATTTTAAAAATGTACCTCTAATTTTGAAACGTGCAGAGGATTTATCTAGCATTAATAAAACTAACATCTTGTGCCCAATACATAACATAATCATGTTTGACCAAGTACTTAGCAGATGTGCTTTGAATTAAGGGCACAACTAACGCATAACAGCAAAGCCTCAATGATGGCCATAAGAAGGTTGTGATTCAATAAACACCAAATTTAATCCTATACAAATGGACCTATAACAAAATTTCAGTATATGCAGCCATTCAAATGTACAAAAATATCCAATCTTGACCTTTCACCCTTCCCTCTATCAATCATATGGCTATCCCTTTTGAACTCTTTTTCCCTTTTCCTCTGAGGGACACCGTTTCCTATAATTTTCCACTTCATTTTCATCAGGTGATTAGCAAACTAAGATACCAGCCAGCAAAAAAGCATGGACAGCCTACATGTGTCTCTGAACCAAAAGCAGCAGCTTCACACATTTTTGGACATGCATATAATTTTTGTTGAAACAAGCAGCACCTGGACACATTTTCAGTACATGCTGGCCAGATGTAGAGCTGTCTTCATCGAACGCACCTCAAAAAAGAATTTTCAGCATTTTTGCTAAAATTATCAGGCAGGAAGTCTGGGGATACGTTACCTTTGTACATTTCTTTTTATTTAGTCATTTATTCCCCATTGGTGGCAGAATATTCATTTGACTTGAAGTATCAACCGGACCGGCCCTTTGATCTTCTACGCTTACCAAGAAGCTTCAGCATGTTGTCAGTGACGTCAGGTGGAGCATTATCATCTTCATCTTGCTTGTTATCGGAAGTGTGTGTCAACCAGGCCAATGCCTCTATAGCAGCGTCTCTCTCTGCCAGCTGTTTGTTTTTCTTGGGCTTCCCCACAAACTGCATTCCCTTAAACTCTACCAGCGCCCTGAATTCATTTGTTTTTAGATGCTTCGTTTTGTACTTTGGAGGGGAGTGCCCAGCCCTCATCAGCAGAGTTTGTAGCAAGCTCTTTGGATTTGCTCCATCTCTTGTAAATCTATCGCCCTCACTTATCTCCTTAGGCTTCTTGCTTTCACGGCCGAATACAAATCTCCCTTCGCATTGATCTCCTGACACCAGCTCCTGGACAGCCAGCATTAGGTATTTTCCTTCTTTGTGGATGTCAAGACCAGGATCCTGAAGCTGCATAACAGCAAGGACGTTGCTCAACCATGACAGTCGAATTGAAACTAGTTTGGCGCTAGAGGTGAACCATTTCACTAAACGAGCAAAGATACCAAAGCTACAAGAACATGTGTATTCTTCTAAATTGATTAAGGATGCTTTCTACCTTGCCAACTGCAACATGACTCATTTTCTTAAAAATTTCTATTAGGTGAAATTTATTCCTTTGAAACTAGTAGCGACTTGGCACGAAGAACCATCCATACAGAGCCACAACACAATCTTGCATGGAACAGATTTGGGTAACAAAATTTAAATTCTAGATGGAAACATTGACATTGTTCTTGATATTAATTGTTTTATATTTTGTTATATAAAGATAACTCAATCGTAATTAGTAATTACTATATATTAATTATAATAGTTAGATTAACAGAAGTTTAATTATAATAGAAGATTAAAATTAGGAGTTTTGTTCTTTTTAAATTAGGGGTTTTACTTGTCTTCCAAGTCACAGGTCTCATATATAAGTTGATGTAATTGTTATTATTTGACAGAGTTGAATTATTATGGATTTGAGAGAAAGCTATATGCTTTTATTGTGCGTTGTGTTTCTCCACCAATTCTCAGCAGGGATAGTTACTCTTATCCCATTCTTTCATCCAAAAATCTTTAATCGAAGCGTGTCCAACATCAATTCTGATATGAGAAACTCTTTCTAAACTCACCTTCTTCTGGAGAAGATTATCAAGTTCCTGCTTTAGCTTCACATAGCACTCTGCCAAAGTAGGATCCATGAAAAAATCAATATATCCTTCCAACAATTTCAAATGTCCAGGCTGATAAAGAAACAGGAACAAAAATCAAAATCACAAAATTCCTTTTATTTTATTGAAGGGGGGAGGAGTGGAATAGGTATTTAAATTATAGAGCCATATCATCAGGACTTACCAGGACTCCATGGCTTAGATTACCACCAAAAAGGATCAGAATGGAATCAGACACTCCAGTAGAATCGCGCAAGAACACAGTATTGACCTTCACCTTTTCACCAAAGACTAACCATGGATAGGGAATTGTCTGGTAACGTGCATTCACGGAATTCTGAAGCAATATCATTAGCAATGTCAGAATACAGTATTTGTACAACTGGAATTACAAGTCAGGAAATGCTCAACAAACCTACTTATAGTTTTGTAATATAAGCATGTTCTTACATAAGGTGCACATCACGATGAAACATAAATAATATGATAACTTTTACTCAGCAGTATGGACATTATTCGCATTCATTCACACAACTAAAGATAACCATGTGGCGTACATTTGTTTATTGATATGTATATGTTGCCTCTACACACACCAATGTGACTACATATACTGAAATAGGTTTATTTAAGATGAACTCAAGCTTTAACCATAAAAGCAATAAAATAAACACTTGCAAGGATTCTACTGTTGTAGGACAAAATACTAGAAAAAAATACGGAATCTGAAGGAAGGAGTAGGTAACTAGGTATTAGAAAAGTTGTCTGTCAAAACCTCGCAAGGATTCACTAGCCCGCACACTAAAATCTGTTCCAGGCTCGTCAAAATTAGACAACTCCTCAGGGTACAAAACCACAATGTTAAAGTAAATGATATTACTAAACCATAAAATTTACAGAGTTAACAACATAATTATAGTGCTTTGGAAATCTTAATCCGTCTAGGACAAGTAACCTATAGAAGCAAATAGATGTACTAACCTAAATCAACCTAAACTAAAAAAATTAACCCAAATAACCTAAATCTTAAAATTCCTAATACACAAGTATTTATAATTATAAGCAACCCAATTTAATTCCAAGTCTAGTTCCATAAGCTCGAAAGCATATTCCAAATAAATTTCTAAGCTCTTAGAATTCTTCTTAATGCGTCCAGCATCAAAGACCCATGCATAATAGTGCATCTCAAATATCGTTTAATACAGAAGATTTCCATAGTTCCATCAAGATAAAATCTCTCTTGTACACCCAGAGTCCATTATCCTCGAAAATACAACATGCAGAAAACTAAATATAAAAAGAGACCTGTGTATCATGTTCAACTAACGAGTTGTACTAGTCTAGACACAATTTAAGACGCAAAATATTTGACAACAGTAGAAAACTAAATTAGTGATGCAATCACGAATCAATCAGAAAGTTTAGCTTTTGTGCTTCTAAAACTTACCGCATAGAGTAACACCTGGCCATCGTCCATTGTTTTGAACGACATGGATGTCTCTCTGTGCTGCACATGGAGAGGACATCAACAGATTGGCATCAGAGTTCAGACTTCAGCATTTGTTATTAATATCCACAAGTTCTACTACAAGTACATTTGTCTTACCACTACAGATGCTATTCCAGGAAAGAGGCCAGAACATATAACTGCACGAACCAATGACTGGTTGTGACTTAATCGGTTGTTAGTGCCAGCATCTGCATCTAGCAATCCAGCATCTCTCAAAATGAAGTTAAACTGCTTCCTAAGAGAATGGATAGCTTGAAGCGTTTGGGCAGAAAGGAAATTCCTCCAGCAATATTCATATGCTGATCCTTCTCTTTCTGCATCTTTCCATCCTTCAAATGCACGTACAAGAGCCATATGATCACTGTAGTCCTTTGCAGAGAATCTGGATTTTGCGGTCCCTGCTAACTGAACCAAAGATATAGAAACGTCATTAGCTAATGAAATCTCTTCATGTATAATTAAATTAACATACAAGACTAGATCCTAGAAATGATTCTCCAACATCTGGACAGAGCATCACTGATTGTTAGTCTTGCTAAGATTTAGAACAGCAACATATCATATTTGCATAGATAGAATCTTGTTTAAAAAAAAAGGAAAAAAAAAAGAAGCAGAAATGCAGTACAGAATAAAATGATACAATTTGGATATTCATAATAGGTTACGCATTAAAAATACGCTTTCTACAATTCCACTGCAGTAAAAAATGGAACCAAGCATGTTGAACCCATACTGATGTGAGACGTATTGAAAAGAACTCCGGAAGCTAAGTATTTCTATTGTGTTCCAAGTCTAACATTAGAATTACAATTCAATGCATTTCTTTAATGTTATCGTTGCATATTAGGAGTGTTAAAAGTCGAGATTATTTATTTTAACTAGAATTAGATTACTTGTCCGAAAAGAATTACGGTTTCAGTAACTCCTATTTATGTTGTAACAATCCAAATTTTAATCAAGGCTGAATATAGTTTTTGTGTAAGCTTTGTGTTTGTAACCTAAGGGCATAGCCAATTTTTGTGAGGAAGAACGAACATAGTCGACAGACTAGTGGATCCCTAGCGAGGGTAACACAAACCATTATTGTCTTAACTTTTTGCCTTCTTTATTATTTTGTCCACTCTTTGTTCTACATCACACACATTATTTATATAGAAGAATGAGAATGATCCAGAGGATTTTCTTTGATTGAATATTCGGAGTACCATAGTTATCTCATTTCAGTTCTAGAAGAAGAAGACAAAGATGAAAAGAAGGAATGTTGAAACTGTAAAGGAAGATAAGTTCATACATAAGCTAACATTCGTGGAAGCAACATAGCAAATCTGTGGGCAGAGCTGGTTTTCAGGACTCTCCTTTTGATTTATGAAAGAATCCCTTTGCTGATCTGAATCAAATCCATTTTAAAAGCTACCTTAATATTCAACATTTTCAAATTTAAGGCTTACTCCCTCCATTCCAATTTAATAGATGTTTTAGGACCTTTTTTTCATTCCAATTTAATAGTCGTTCTCTAATATCTAGAATAAAGAATTATTTACCTTCCTATAATACCCCTAATTTCTCTCCTCTTTCCAAGGAAATTTATTCCCATAAAAACACTACTTACTCCATTCTATTTCCTCTCTTATTCAAGGTTTATCATTTTTTGAGGGATTACTACGTTATTGCTCCTCAGTCCTCACTAATCTCTTTTCCTCTCTTTTTCCAAACGGGTTACAAAGAATTTTCTCTTCAGTTCAAATTGATTTCATTCACCAAAAGTTCTTGATTATTGTCCGAAATTTCTTCAAAACTCGTCGAAATATTCAAATCAAATTTTGGTATTCCAGCCATGTTTGATCAACTATGTTTTGTCTGTTCTTTCTTTAGCTTTTGTATTGAGAATTCATGAACAATAACAACCTTATATAGAACAAAGATGGAGGGAAAGCCAAAACAGAAGGAAAAAAATTAAAAAGCATCGGCGGCAACCCCTTTGATACATTCGAAATTTTGAAGATTGATTATGGAGTGATTTTAATGACTTAATGATAGAGAAGAGAGAGAAAGTGAAATAAAAGGAGGGAGATGAGATGGAGAGATACACTTATAGAGAGAAAGAGACTAGTCAGTTTGCATGGAGAAGAAGAGGAAAGGTTGTTTTAATTAACGTTATTGTATTTGCAGCTTAATTGGAGGAGTGAGACTACCAACACATAAGGGGCAAATATGGAAATTGGGACCTATATTAATTATAAAGTAATGATATCAATGTTTTATGTAATAACGACTAATAAATTGGAATGGAGAGAGTATATTACAATCTAACTAGCAGTAGAATTGTCAAAAGCACCAAGCAATGTACACAATTGACAATATCATCTACCCTCACAAATGCTTGACCAGCAATGTTAAAATCAGTAACTTAAAAGTCCTTCATAACAAATCTGCTTAATTCTGAAAATTCTAGAAGTCAGTAATTTAAATGTATTTGGCAGATTTAGATTCATGCACTTATGGAAGGTTCATGCATCATAGGTTTATGTATTTGCAATTAACACATCAGATCTTCCGATATCAAAATCATCCTCAAACAGCAGTATCAAAGCAGTCTCTTTAGAATCAGATGGCTATGCCAATGAATCCCAACATGCCATTACAATAATTTCCAAGTAAAGTTTACATTTTTTGCCAAGCACTATGACTATTGGAGCAGCCAGATGCAGACCAAGGAAGAAAGGATACGGGTGCAAGGGCCAAGGATACGGGCGCGCGACATGGGGATATGGGAGTTCGTCAAATTTAAAAATATGAGGATTTGGGTGCCGCGGGGATACAACTAATATTAATATTATTATTATTATTATTATTATTATTATTATTATTATTATTATTATTATTATTCCCTCTGTCCAATTTTACTTGTACTAGTTTGAAAATACACGTCTATCAAGAGAAAAAAAATTATTTCCAATTACCCATCTTAAGTACTCTATTATCATTTCTTTAGTTTTAAATTTTAATTAATCTTCTGACTCTTTCTTGGAATAATAAAATAGAGGAGAGAGGGGGAAAAAGGAGTGTGGTTGTGCTTCCAATGTCAAAGTTAATAGTGTTACTTTTTCCAATGTATGTCATGTGTTTTCAATGAATTTTTTTATAAGATTAAATGAGGATAGTATCGATTTTTATAAAGTTAAATGAGGATAGTATCGAAAAAATAAGGTATTCTTTTTACCAAGATAATTTCACTTATATTTGCTGAGCCCAAATAGAAGTGGGCCAACATATATCATCCCCACTCTTCCATACCTATAAAAGAACCCAACCCCCAGAAGTGGGCCTTTGACTAAATAACACATAGAAGGTACTTTAAAATCTGCGGTACATAATTACCCACGTTGCAAACTGGACAACCACTTTAAAATTCGTGGATGATATTTATTAGTCTCTCTCTCTCACACACACACGTTTTGTCCTAGATATGCATCTATTCTATTCAAATCCAAGTAGAAAACAAGAAGCCAATGAAGAAACTGGCAGCCAAACTCAAAAAAGATGAAGAAAGAGAAAGAGAAAGTGTGAGAGACTAACTGAATCACCGATCGCCTCTTACAAAACAGCAGAGTCGTGCGAGCGAGCCTACGGCCTCCCCTTCTCTTAATTTTTCTTTTTTTTTGGCGGGGACACGGCATTACGGCAATGCTTCACCCTGTGTGCACTCAGCCGCACCCCTCGTGCACCCGCACCCCTGGCGCACCACGTGCGCAGTTCACCACTAATCTCACACACCCATGCATCCTAGATAAGGACTTTCTTTGTTTCTCAAGATCTTTGGGAAAAAGTTGAAGTGGGATGTGAAGAACCCATACAATCATTATCATTGTCAGGACAAGTGTTGTAACAGCACATGGAAGCATTGAACAAAAGAGACAAGCACTCTTCGCTGCCTTCAAAAAGGAGTAAGACTATCAATTTTTCCAAGATTTTCACCATGATAAAGGCAAAGGCTACATGGTAGATCTTGCAGAAAGAACTCCAAGGTTTTGATAAACTTATTTCTGTCAAAGTCAAACTTCAGAACTTGTGGAGGGACTTTGATAACTTGAGATTAAAGAAACCGAAAAAGGAATGTAATTTTTTTAATAGGGTGGCAGAGATAGTTAAACAAATTAAAAGTTAGGGTGATACCGTTCACAACAAGAAAATTGTTGAGACAATTCTAAAAAGATTACCACAAAATTTGAGCATGTTGTTCCGGCCATAGAAGAATCTGAAGACTTGTCTAATTATCTGTGAATGAACTAATGGGTTGTCTTTAAGGTTTATGAGCAGGCCTACAAGCTAGACATTGCAGCAGTGAAGAGGATCCTCATATATGACAAAGCGCGAAGAACTATGGCATACAAATAAAGAAAATAAGCACGTTGGCTGCATCAATATTCAATAGTGACTGGGCTGATTCACTAAATGATAGAAGGAATACTTCAAGCTATACATTTTATACGGGCATAAAGATTATTTCATGGTCATGAAAGAAGCAGAAGAACGTATATCATCTGCTGAGGCAGAATATCTTTGCTGCAAGTGCATCTTGTTAGGTAATTTTGTTCAGAATATATTTTGAAAGATGTGAAGCAAGACCAACACTTTCTTACAACCAACTCTTGTGAAAACATATCCTCCATTGCCATGATCAAGAACCTGGTGTTTCACAAGTCATAATCGCACCATGCACATTCAGGTCTGTTGTCATTACATTAGATATTTGGTTGAGAATGGGGAAATTAAACTTGAGTTTTGCAAGACAGCAAAACAGGCGGCAGACATCTTTACTGAACCAGTTTTTTTTTTTTTTATAGAGAAGGTCCTCTACTTTCCAGTCACGGAGTCAGAAATTTTTCTCAGAGTTTAAGGGGGAGCGTCAGAAGTTAATTCAGAAAATTCTAGAAGTCGTTAAGTTAACATTGTTTGGCAAAATTCAGATTTATGCAGTTATGAAACGTTCATGTATCATGGATACATGTATTTGTAATTAATGCTATGCACTAAGAGAATTCCTGGAAGCCCTATTTGAATAGATATTGTAGACAGATTCTGATACAGAACAAAAACACGATCAGATCTTCCAATATCAAGATCATCCTCTTCCTAGAATTTTAGCTAGGACTTTTCCATCTTCTGTGGTATTCCATCAAAATCAGTATTTACCACGATTCTCACATCTTACATCATACAGAATTTCACCGTGAGTTATACTGAAATGATGGACATCATGACTTCGTGAACCCAAATGGGGAATGAAGAGAGCAAAACACAGGCAAAGAATATAGCAATTTTAACACACTAATAGTAATACTTTCATTTAGATACTTACATCCTTTTTATCCTGAGGCAAAAGAAAAGGATCCCTGACGCTAAGTCCAGCCACAATTGTAAGAACAGGATCAAAACAACGAAAGATAGCACCCATGATTAACATTTTCCCTAGCTTGGGATCCAATGGAAGCATTGCCAGAAACTCTCCTGATGGCAAATAAAAATTAGAAAGAGAGAGTTAATGAAATTAACAATTCATTAGCACAACAATTCAGTTATCCAAAATTTTGCAGTCTAACCAAGATGGGTAAGATTCTCGCTCTCATCCAATGCTCCAATCATCTTCAAAAAATCAACAGCATTTTGGACCTATAGAAAATGAAGTTCACTCCTTATCACATACAGAGAGATGAGAGAATATATAGCACATCATTGCGCTGAAGGAAAATTAAAAAAGATTCACAGTTTCTGCATAACAATCTTAAATCTTGAATGATGTTACCAACAGTATAGTTAGTTCAACTAGGTTCTGGGGCCTTAAGGATTCTATTGGCTAAATACACCAACAAAATGCTAACCTGCACGTGTACTATGCACAGAAATTTCAATAAAGGTTTTTTTTTTAAGAAAAAAACATTGTATCCATGGCAGACACATAGTTGATACAAACACATTATGGGGCACTCTTGGACACATGGATGCATCTTGGACAAAGACATTACAGGACTACCAAACTGTCCAAACATCAAATGTCAACATATGAAGTCATATTAACATGCATAAAATATGTGGTTGCTAAAAGAGAACCATGATACAGGTTCTATTAAAAGAAATGTAACATAAACGAAGATTCTACAGACTGAGAATGCATGGTAGGGAAAGAAGAAAGTGAGCAGAGAGAACCAGGGGAGACCCATTGGCAGTTCCCCCCCCCCCCCTCCCCAAAAGAAAAAGAAACAAATCAGACCAATATCAAGAAAACCTGATACGAATGTCGTGTAAGAACTTGTATATCCAAACATGGGTCCCGGAAAGTACCCAAAACACACTGAACCTTTATGTCCCAAAACAACATAAAATATAAAACACATTCCTGACTTCATAACCAGTGTATAAGTAAAAACAATGTGAATCTTTTAGCCTCACTTTAAGCTCCGGAACAATGCTATTCAGAGTTTGTACATTAGTTAGACAGACTGAACATTTTGACAAAAATTATGATTACAGCAATTTCGATGCTGGATGATGTGTTACTATGTTAGAGTGAATGTGGTGGTGCCATGGTGTCATTGCAGCTTCTAGTGTCCTCAAATCGCATCATAATGTGGTGAGACAAATACCCTTAAAACTCTATAATTGGCCCCCTACCCTCGAAATAAAATTAAAATAAAATAAGAGGGGGTGAGGGGGGAGGGAGTACTGCTCCGAAACTAACTAATGCAAACCTCTTGCTCCCTGTCTCACCTACAAGACATTAAATGTTTATTCTGAAAACTATTGGACATATGCAAACAATACATACTGGATAAAATTACACAATTCACAAAAATATCTTCAAAAATGAACAAGACAACACGTTTTCTTTCCTGATTAAATTCATAATATGCAGAGACAGAAACAAAAAAGGAAACAGATGAAGAACAATGATGAAGCACTTCTACAAATTCTGGAAGAAAAAAAAAACAGAAAAGAAAAGGGAACAGAATGCCTTCAGTTTGCCTTGTGCATTAGAAAGATGCACTTTCATAACCTAAATTCTGGTGAAGGGTGTAGAAACTAGAAACTCCTCCAATATGCACATCTGGATGTCAAGCTCTAGTTATTGGCCACAAAACCATGAAATTAACTTTTGCAGGTGCATACAAATTGCAATCCAGAGGTTAATTCCTCCACATCACATTCTATTCTCTAAAAGTGAGGGGAACTTCTTTCCATCTCTTCCCCCTCTCACCTTTCTCAACTCGAGTGTAAGCACTGCTTGAAGACAATTTATTACTGATTAAAATATTAATTTTGTTTTGTTCGTGACCGCTAAAATCTCCCTATTGTCTTTTCCAACTCCAGTGCAATGAAAAACTATACGATAAATTGCTTCATTGTCCTTACAATTCCGAGGTAATATGTAATAATAAGTATTTAACAAGTATTTAACATCCCACTATTATTAATAATAAGAGATTTAACAGGAATTTAATTCATAAACATAAAAGATTAAAAATAAAACGTGTGCTTCACACGGGATCGTGGCTAGATAGGATTACTATCAAGAATTCGAATCACTTGTTGAAGTTAGTCTCTTACTAATTCAATATACACACACACATATATATATACATATATATATATAGGGATTGATATTTCCACAAGTAAAATTATAATTTCACAAGGTCCTTCTCACATGAATAGTAAATGGGTCCCACACTTGTGTGAGAAGGAACTTGTAAAAATATCAATTCCCTATATATATATACACACATATATATATATGTAGACACACATACTACTCTTGAGATATGATTCAAAGTACGTTTGTCTTAGAGGAAAAACAAAAAGGTTTAATGCTTATGATCAGAAGACTAATAGGAGGGGTATTTAAGGAATAACGTGGACAGCTTTTTTCTCCTAACAAGTTTGTTTGGGATGGAGATAAAGAAGACAAAAAAGAAAGGGGGGAAGCGAGGGAGAGATTTTTTAAAATGCAGTCTTCACCTATGCAAGTTTTTTTTTTCTGTATTTTTTAAATTTCGTTCTAGTAAACCCCCAAGCAAGTTTGCTATTTGGCAATGACTTGAGAGTATCTTTTCTTAATTCGAACAGCTAATATGTTAGATGCTTAATTTTTGGGAGGGGCAAAGGTGAATTACAGACTAAAATACAATTTGCACCCCAAATTTTATAGCAAAGTTGAGGGTTGCACCCCTAATATTTAAAACATACCTACTTACACCTTAAACATCACTTTTTAAAACATATTCCACCCTTCAGGTCAAAAATGACCGGAAATTCCAGTCATGCAATTGTTTAAGGAAAAAAATTGGGGTAATAGATTAAAATAAACTAAAAAATTATATATAAATGCAACAAAAACATTAAATACAATAAAATAAAACAGTAACCAAACTTCCAAATCCCAAAATTCAAGCCAACAATAATTTGTTAAAAAAAATAAAAACGTCAACATTATCATAATTTCGTTCAACGGAGTAAAATAAATAAATAATATATATTTTACAAAAAAAATAAAAAATCATAAGATCATCTTACCAAATTTTAATGTTACCATTATTAAATAAGATTTTAATGCTACTTAGATAATATAGTTTGAAAAAAAAAAAAAATTCATAAGAATTATTTTAACTAATTTGAATTTGTTACTATTATTAAAATACAAGTATAATTATATTTTAAGTATAAGTAGAATTTTACTATTAACTAAATAATATATTTAAAATAAAACTATTTTCTTCTGAAGATCATTCATCTTACATAATATTAAATTGTTACTACTATTATAATATAAGTACTGCAAATATAATATATTAACCAATTATTAATTAAATTATTAAAGAAACTTTCTACTAAAAAGAATTATTAAAGAAACAAATAAGACCTCGTGCTTTGCGCAGGGTGTAGTCCTAGTATTATTATATTTATTAATGATATATCAATTTAACATTGAAATGTCCTTTTTACCCCTGAAAAGTTGTATGACATGAGCTCCCGGTCATTTTTGACTGGTTGAGTGTCTGAAGGATGGAATGTTTCAAAAAGGTGATGTTTAGGGTGCAAGTAGGTACGTTTTAAAGATTGGGGTGCAAATCTCAACTTTGCTATAAAATTTAAGGTGCAAACTGTATTTTAGTCATGAATTACATTACACTACTTTGAATTACATTACTTGTTGTATCCACGACCTGTATTTAAACGAATCCTTTTATGTCATGTCCTATATCTTTTTATTTACAAATAGACAAGCCCCACGCGGTCACGCCTAGACACTTCAGGCGCCCGAGTCTTGTACCCGACCCGCTGTAACACACATTTTCAATAACCGTATATTATATAATTTCGTAAGTGAAAAAAGGAAATAAATGACTGCTGGCAAAAAAACCATTGGCAATCTTATACCTCATGCATTGTAGGTTATACCATAAGTTGATAAGCACAATCAACAATGTAGGAAGTACAAGACTGCTGATGTTTTTTTTTTTGTCAAGAGTCACTTAATTCCCAAAAACCCATTTCATAAACATTGTATTATATAATAATACCTAGGATCTTATACCTATCTGCTTAGTTTGTAGCTGAAAAGAATGATCCATAGTCCACAGCAATTTCCGAGAGTCAGAGAAACAGACCTTGTTAAAAGATATAAACTATGGTTGACACCTCTCAATCAAAACAGATTATATAACCAGAGCATCAAAATGACCAAAAGATTAAATAGATGTAGATTACTTACAGCCAATGGTTCTGGTGGCTGCAGAGCAGCTGACAAAAATTCTCCAATACTACCAACCTGCAAACTTTTAATTTGCAAGCAAAGAGAGTTCAAGGGAGTTCTCAAAAGTTCAGGAAGTTGATAATCAGCAAAAGCTTCATAAACACATCGAGGATATAGGTGGTAGCACTCGCCTGACTGCACACGGCCGGCCCTACCTCTTCTCTGCAACCCAAATAGAACACAACAAAACAAGATGTTCAATGGCAGATACAGACGCAAGCAGACATAAGTAATTAATAATTTAAATAAATTCACAAAACAAAGAACAGTGTGTGGAACACCCTAAGACAATTTACAAGGACCATGATTATAACATCTAATGCAAACTTCCAACTTTTAAAACATTCATAATTCTGGTACATCACACTAGCACATTCATGAAGGAACAAGTCCCACGTACTAAAGTATTTTTCTAATTATAAACAAGTTTTCACATTCTAAAGTGTGCTTCTAATCAACATGGATGTGACAAAGCATTAAACTAAGGGTAGTTTCGTCAGTTCACTTATTTCATTAATGACACTTTCGTCATTTCACCATTTTATTTCATCTGCTTGGTCTCTTCTCCCAAATTGAGCCCCCAAGTCTAGAAATATTCATATTTTACCGTTCTAATTTAATAAATTTTGTTTTTTATCCTCTAAATTAATTTTTTAATTCTTAAGATTAATTACACATAAATTATGTAATACACACGCAATGCGTGTGTCCCAGCCTATAGTATATATAATCAGTATCCGAAGAAAAATTGTGCTCAAAATAACAATGTTTAACATCTGCAGTAGAGTGGCTTTAATATTGTTCCACATATCCAATAGATCGAGAGTTTAAACACAAGTTGGCCAGAAAAGCCAACGCCCAGCAGTGCCCTTTATGTCTACAAGAAGTAAGCAAGAGAGTAGAAGGTAACTTACTTGCCGAGCAGAAGCTTGTGATATCCAAGACGGTAATAGACAAGGAGTATTATTCAGCGCATCATAAGTGGTTTCCTTGGCTTTTCCACAATCAACCACAAAAACCACATCATTGATAGTAATACTTGCCTCAGCCATATTTGTAGCGAGTACTATTTTACGTACATTTGGAGGTGGCCTCTCAAATATGAGTTTCTGGAAACATTATAACTGAAACTAGTGAATAAAACAATATGCAGCATGAAGCAGTGCATAAAACAAAATGGAATCACATGAATCTATCTTCCAATTTTCTCGCTTCCTCATTATCTTCTAACAGAGTCATTTCAGCATGTTGAGTGTAACCATAACCAATTTTTAACAATGGCATAATATTCCGCTTAGAAAATTTATTAAAAGAATTGAAAAGAAAATCAATACCTGTTCCGCTGTTGCCATGGAACCATGGCATGTAAGCAACAAAACCCTGTTAGGGTCTCCTAACAGAGGATGAGCTTTAACTTGATCCCTCAGACACCTGATATCCTCCCAGCCAGTCATAAATACTAATACAGCCCCAGGTCGTTCCTTTCGACATATATGGCATAAAACAGCCTCAATAAGATTAAATCCAATACAATCAGGTGTCCAACAAGACAGAGAATCACGTGCTCTGGAGCTATAATTCTCAAAGCTTGATTTGTTCAGAGTATCCTGTGAAACAAGAACAAGACTAATTAGGAATCCCAATATGCCTACTGTAGAAAGCTTCAGATTTCATTGCCATGTGTATATCTTCCAACCAACACAAAAAATCTCTTAAAAGTTTATACTCTCTCCGTCCCCCAAAGAATGTCTTGAGTACAGTTTTCTCGCAAATTAAGAATATTAAATTAGAGGAAAGTACTAAAAAATCGAACTTTACCCTTACATTTTGGCGTTAACATAATAATAGTGGATCCTGTAAATTATGACACAAGTACACAGCAGTTTAGTCTTTTCTCCACACTGATGTACTTAAGCTATTCCTTTGAAAACAACTTTTGTTAATTGAGTCATTCTTTGGAGGATAGAGGGAGTATATTGTTGTTTTCCCCTGAGAAAAAAGTAAAATTTGAATGATAGAACTATATATATACACACGCGCGGACACACATAAACAGTTGCATTATCTACTAAATAGCACATCCTCCTTAATGGTGGCTCGTGTAACAAACAAATCACATTCCCATGGCTGTTGGCATAGTGTACACTATGACGCCATGTGGATAGAAATTAACACAAATGGCTTATGCACGGAGAACTTCTCGATGTTAACTGGCAAGAACAAGCTCCCATTTCTGAGGGCAACCCCAGGACCCCTGCTGAAGGTTTTAATTCATTGCTTGTGAGCCACGCTCTAATTGCAGGGCCTCTGTGCTTCAGTCTGATCCAGATTGAGTCGTGGGTCACCCAATAACCTCACAAGGCCTAGCTGTGCAATTGTTGGCACAGATACCTAGATCCATACTTGGGAAACCTAAAGGTTGCTACAACAAGTTGCTCAATTTGAGTCTCTCTCTGGGCTAGATGGGTTCACTCTTCTGTTATGAAAGACCATAATTTCTGGATCATAAACATCCCTAAGGATTGTTCTTGGATTTGGAGAAAGGTACTTCAATTTAGAAATCTTGACGGACAATTTATTAGTTACAGTATTGGGGATGGATCTAATATCAGTTTGTGGTCTGATCCTTGGCTTGCTCATGCATCCATAGCGCCATCATTAAGCTTGGTTTCCTTATCTGGTTTAGGAGTTCATGCCAAGTTTAGTTCTCTTACTGAGAATAGACTTGGATTATGCCTTCTTCTAATCCTTGAGAGTGAGCTTCCAAGGACTAAAATGAGTAAACTTCACATGAGTTGGATTAGCTAATCCAATCTAATGAATGCCAAACTTGCTTCTGATCACTTTATACCATGGTCAATTCAACTCTAAAGAAAATACAAAAGTAATGGCTTACCAAGGACAGGTTTTCTGACACAAGGTTCCCCCGCAATAATGAAAAAAGAGATAGAAATTAAACATTAAAAGTTCGCGAGACTTGGTATAGTTCATCCATTAAGCAATGCTATGGTTGCATCAAAACTGTAATAGCTCATGAAACAAGTTCAGATTAAAAGTTAATGTAATTCGGAGACGAGAACTGGATTTGAAGGGTAGTGAATACCTCAACAAGAGCAGTGATCTGGTTTTTCTTTTTCCGTGGTACAAGCTGTCTTTGTGTTTTCCACACCTTTTCTTGGCCATAATCATCAATTTGGTTAAAAGAAGTCAACTTATATCCAGTTATTTCCAACACATCTTCCAAAAAATGTGCTCTCACTGGATATGTGAAGCCCTACATTTCACAAGACATGTAAAAGTAAGCAGAAGAATTTTAAAATGAAATGATCCTTTAACATAAGGAAAGAATACAAGAATGGATACAAATGAGAGTTTATACAGAAATATAATCAGTGGTAAATAAATCCTAATTCAAGTTGTAGAAAATGTGTTATAGAAAATATTATACAAGTCCCCTCGGAAAGCTAAGAACATGAAACTTTATATATTTTTTATTGGGAACCTAATAATAAACTAAATAAAGGTACATCTCGAGTTCAAAGACTTCCTCACTTTAATACAGAAGTAAACACACTTTTATGATCCCACCTAACCTTACACCAAGTTAAGCTACTATACACATCTATAATTTTTGAAAATGTAATGATACCAACGCACGACAATTGACATTTCTGTTGAACATGCTAAATATCTTATACCTCAGACAAACTTAAGTAGCTTACCGGAATGTGAATCATTGGTGCTCCCCCAAAATAAGTGGAAAATAGTTCAGCATTCAAAGTAGCACTCATTAAAATCAACCTCAAATCTCGACGACGTGGAAGAAGATCCTTCAACACAATTAATAGGAAGTCTGATAAATGAAGAGAAAAAATGCGTTATAAAAAGCGAAATACTAACTCTTTAATGCGAAAGCTTAAAGGATAACCAATTGTATCCGAACTGCACCTTCATTCATGCCACGCTCATGAATCTCATCAACAAAAACATGGGTTATACCATTCAGGTTGCGATCGCTCAACAGCCTTCTTAGCAAGATTCCGCTGGTACAAAAAAGCAGATGGGTATTTTTTCCTTTCATTCCCTCTAATCGAACTTTATAGCCAACCTATCAAAAAACCTTTGTTGTCGAAATAGCAATAGAAAAGTTTTCAAGCAGGGAAATACATTTTTAGCAAACAAAAATTCTTTGGACAGATAAGTAAATTAAGCAACAAAAAATGGAAAGGAGGAAAAGAAGCTCACTGAGTCACCAAGAGGCTCTCCTCTTTCCGTAGACACTCTCTCTGCTACAGCCATTGCAGATATTCTTCGAGGCTGTGTACATATTATATTACAGAATGCCCCCCGACCAGATTCTGTTTCAGACTCTAATATGTATTGAGGAAGTTGAGTGGTCTTCCCACATCCAGTCTCACCAGAAATTACTATAACCTATAATTGAAGACTTTAGATAAAATAGTAACAACGGAAATGCATCAATAAAGAAATATAAAATTATGGATTTCCGGAATAGTATGTATTAAATTATTTCCTTCGTTGTTAACTAAATCCAACCAACATAAATTATAGAAGAATAGGGCCTGGGTATGATTGCAGAAGTCAAACCTCAGAAATTTGCAAGTAGTCTTACATCTTCTCTCATCTTAAACCCCCGCCCTCAGAACAAATCGAAATCATACCTAGGCATAGTCTAAGCAACTTAACAAAGGAAAAAAGATGCCCATAACTCCTAAGCAATAGGACAAGAAATTGAATCTTCATAGGGATGAAGAACAAAGATCAAGAAAGGGAACCATAATAAACCATCTAATTAAAGCATCAAAAATACATTTGTCAAGACAGTAGGTGCTATGTAGCAAAAGTGCAAAACAGAAAGGGCCTAGCTATGATTTCAGAAGTCAAACCTGATTTTGCGCAATTGCTTGGAGCAGCCTTTCCTTCTCCTTGAATGCAGGTAGCGATCTTCGTAAGCTAAGCATCTTCTTGCCTTCAGGTGACTCCTACAATTACAAAAAGGCACACAATCACAGAAAGAAAGTAAAAGCGGCATGTGCAGAAGTCCTAAAACTAAAATCATTATATAACGGTTTAAAATTTAAGTATAGAAGCAATAGACAATATAGAGAAATTAATTTCCACATTTAACAATTAAAATAAAATAAATTATAACATTCATACTCATAGTAGGGCAAATGCAGAATAATAGGTTTGGCAGGGCAAGGCCTAAGCTCCACCTATAGATGCAGTGTCAGCAGATGGCTCATTCTAAGTCTGATACTAGGATCCCATAATAATCTGGTGAATATAGTGCAATTACTTCGGTGCTTTACAAATTTAAAAAAGAAATGCAGCTTTTGTGGTGAGATTAGATCCACATTCTTATATGTACTGCCATTATGGGAATTCACTGAAGAATTAATTTGGATAAGAGCAAATTACCAGTTCGTAAGAGGCCCAACAAAGAGTATGTTAAAAGAGAGAACATTATGTGGGTTTCAAAGATGACCTTCTTGAGACATTGCAAAATTAAATTTGGAGTTCTTTAGGTTTATATGCTGCTAGTTTGTCTTATATTACGTTTATTATGTCTTTAGCTATTGAGGGTATCTAGTAATTTTCTTTTGGGGTTATTGGGTTGGAATGTTAAAATTGTAGTTCTTGATTACATATGTAATTCAAGTCAACTTGGGACATGTTTACATGTAAAAACCAATGTTCGAAAAAGCTAAAAGCGGTACGACGCGTTTTTCTCCGGACGAGGCGATGCGTAAGCCTCGAGGCGGAGCGAGGCGTAAGCCTCGATTAGAAAACCTAAAAGTCCCCAAAAAGTTATTAAAAAATGCTAATAAAATCATAAAATAATCCATCATTATAATTAAGGTCATAAAAGACATAAATAACCAACGTCACATTAATGTATCATTACAAAACATCAAAACAACATAATATATTATCAAGTTTGGCGTTGATTTCCCCGGCATTTACCATGGTTCCTGCAAATAAAAATATATACTTTTTTTTAACTTGTTATAGGGACTTAAGTGCAGAAAGTATAAAGAAATAAGGGCTGAACTGAAACCACTAAAACTTCAGGGGCTGAAATGAAATAAAATAAACATACAGGGACTGATATGTAAAATTTCAAAGGGTATTTGTAAAATTTTATAAAACTAGGGGGACTAAACTAGAAAGATATAAAAACTATAAGGTACCTAACTGTAATTTTCCAGAAGATATTTTGTTTCCGCAACTTATACAGATCTGGTCCACCTCTCTCTCACACAAAAAAAACAGATCTGGTCCATCTCTCTCTCTCACAAAAAAAAAATACGTACTAGGGACTCCACACTCCAAACAAAAAGAACGCAAGGAACAAAACCCTTTAAGGGAATATAAGGCGGCAGCAAAAGGCGGGAGGTGGCAGCAGCAAGAGGCGGGAGGTGGCAGCAGCAGGCGGCAGGCTTACGCCTTGAGGCGCAACGCAACGAGGCGCACGTCTCAGCCAAAAAAGCCCAAGCCTCTGTTTTTTCTCCTAAAGCCTAAGCCTCGCTACAGCCCTCTTCCGCCTCGCTACGAGACGCGCTTCGAGGCGCACGCCTCGAACGCTTTTTCGAACATTGGTAAAAACCCAAGAAAGTGTTCAAAGTCAATCATGGGCGCCAAGACTACATGGTCACCATGCCTTAGGCTCTCTCTCTCTGTGTCTCTCTCTACTCGTACACACACAAACACACGCATATACATATATATATATATATATCATTGTTATTTAAGGTGCGAGGCACACCGAGGTGCACTGAGGCACAAAGGGGCCTAAGTGCACGCCTCATCGAAGTGAGGAGCACATATTTTTTTAAAAAAAATAAAAATATATATCTATGCACACATTTAATCATTTATGTATCAAATTTATCAATCATTAAGTAATTTTACAAACTTCTAAGCATGTTCAAAAAGTTTATATAATAAGTTCAAGGACCATACCTATGTGGTATAGTGATACACTGATATAATCATATCATAATTACATTCTGCATAAGTACATAGTTAAATGCTTACAATCTTACATATATATATATATATATATATATTTAAGTAGTAAACACTAAACAACAATATAAATGCATATTTAATTATTTAAAAAAATACTTATAAGTTATATACACATATTTAATTATTTAATAAGTTAGTAAACACGGAATAGTAGTGTAGTAAAGTAACCAAAATTTTTGAAAAATATTGGACAGCATAACCCCTTAGTATTTTGCAAAATAGCCTTTTTTGGGCAAGAGAAGAGAATTAAAATAAAATAAAATAAAATAAAAAAAGGAGAAGAGAGAGACTTACCTGGAGGAGGAGGCTACAATTGATGGTCTAGAATCTAGATTGCTTAGGGGGAGAAAAAATTACACAACTTCGATGAGACTCGCCTCTCGTGCGCCTCTTCGCGTGTCTCGAGTGCGCCTTTTTGAAGGAGCCTCGCCTTAGGTGAGACAAGGTGCTCAATGTAGGCTAGGATGGGCCTCGAGCCTAGGCGCCCCTTTAACAACACTAATATATATATATATATATATATATGTATATGAAGTAATTGCTTCGTTTTGAGAGGCAATGAATGAATGAAGAAATTATTTTATATTTTATGAGTGATGCATCTTTTTCATGGTGTGATATCAAGAACCCTAGGTGTGATGCCTATGGGACCCAAGTATGATGCCTAGACTGTATCATAATATCATCTTCCTCCTTCTCCGCCTTCTCCTCCTTTGGTATAATTTTCTTCATTTACACTAGCATTCTAAAACTCTGCAACACTCTTTGCTCCTAAATTCCCATCAAGCAACCATTGCCATTTCCTTTGATTATTACACCACAGTCCATCAAGTCAACCCAAATCAGACCTTTATTACAGTTCTCTTGGTACTGCTCACTGCCCATAATAGCACCCAAACATCTTCTTTGCCCCTATTAAAGTTGTAGAAAGTGAGAGTCTAAGAGTGTTCATGTAATAGAACAAATAAGTATAAGGAATAGGAATAATTCCATTATCTAACTCTACTCTCTAATTGTATCATTTACATAGCATTACATTGGTTTATATAGGAAATAGGATAGCACACAATATAGGAAAACATGGAGAGGATAACATGGAGAGGAAAACATGGAAACATGTTTTCCCACCTAACATAATATTCTAACACTCCCCCTCAAATGCAACTTTACATAAGGGACAAACTAAAGTGCATTTGACAAAAATATGAACAAAAAATTGCAACAACATAAAGGAGCCATCATGACTAGCAAGCAGCTGAAGAACATGAGGAAAGCGCCATGGAAAGTGAGCTGGAATCATCAAGAAGCAGCCAACGCCGAGAACCAATGTTGCACCCATGTGAGACCCAAGTTGCACAAGCCAACAAAGAACAAACTGAAGCGAAGCGAAATACCATACGTACCATACGACTGCAAATGAGCATGACGTAGCATGAACAACCCCTCATGCAACCTAGACCAAATCATATCTCATACCTCATATCTCATATATCTCCCCCTCAAATGCAGCTTTATATAAAAAGGACAAAATAAAGTGCATTTGAAAAAAAAGGAGGACAAAAAGAAGAAAGAAAAAAAATCAGAAAGATGCAAACAACATAGTTGCAGATTCTAACCAATTAAGACCCGGGACCATGTTGGAAAAGACATCAACAATGGATACCTTGTTGGAGTACACATCAACAATGGGTAACATATGGGAAGAAAGCATAGCAAATATGGTGCATCAAAGAAGAAAGCTGGAAAACAGCTAAGGACCACCAAGTCTAATGAGGAAAAACATCCCAAAAGAAACAAAAGGTGGGTGATACCAATATATGAGATATGTTGCAACAACAAATAGGACCCCAACGCTGAAAGCAAAGTTAGAAAATATGCCTAAAAAGGCAGAAAATTTTCAACAATTGCTCCAACTAATGCGGGACCCATTTGCTAACAATCATTTTTAGATTTTTCGTCAAGGTGAAATCAGCAATACAAACCCACAAAGTCCAACAAGGGACAAGTGGGCCATGCAAAATCAGCAAACATGGAGTAATCAAATCAGCCATGTGCAAACAAAATAGCCCCACGTGGGAAACCATCACACCAATTGCAGGCACTAGATTTAGTAGCACAATTTTTTATTTTTATTTTTTTTTTATTATTTTTTTTTATAAAGGACCCACAATATATATATATATATATATTTTATTTTTTTTTGAATTAGCAGCACAGCCCCATGAATTAGTGAAACATGGGCAGCCCCCACTATATGAAAAACCAATAACAGCCCATGTGGGGCTCACCACTCAAAATCAGCATACTCTCAAAATTCGTGGGTGAAAAGCAACCAAACTTGCCCTACCACTACCACACAATGAGCAAACAAAGCAACTATTCCATCAAATGGGACCACCGAGCATATCATTGAAAATCAGATTTCCAGCTGTAGCACAACAACCCACTATTAACGTGGGGCTATGCAAAAACAACAGCAAACATCAGCCCATGTGCGAACAGCCCCATCTGGGAGCAGCAGCAAAAGCACCGTGGGCAAATAACCCATAAGAATTCCAAAACACAACCAAGCCCATGTGAGGCACACCCGCAATAAGCAACAAATAGCAATCAAGCTAGCAACATTAATTTCCAGCAATAAAGCACTAAACGAGGTCCCACAAGTCAGCATGCATGCGCATAAATCAGCTGGTAATAACCAGCAAAACACCCATAAAACGAACCAAATTATGGGAAACACAAAACACTAGCATCAAATGCAAGGAAACAAACATATGGCAATGCAAAACAGCCCACGTGGGGGCACATCAGCTGCTCAAAAGCAGCAAACACCAGCTGCAAGGGTGGACCCACCAGCAGCACATGCAAGCAGAAACCAAAAAGAATTCAGCCCACGGGGACCACTCACGTGCTGTCAAAACCACCGGCAAACACACAGTGATACTCCTGAAAAACAGCCCAGAGCCAACACAAATCAGCCACAAAAATGGAGAATCACGCACGAGGCAAGATGGAGATACCCAACCAAACAACCTCCGGTAGACCCCCAAAGAATACCGACGAGAAGCCATCGGAAACGCTTGAGATTCAGCAGAAAGTGCTGCAATAAATCACCATTAAAGTAATTCAAAACAGTACCGCCAATGACTGAAAACCAAGGACCCCAAATCAACTGGTTTTCTTTCTACAAGGCCAGTATGGATGGATAGAGGAGAGAGAGGCGACTGCCACAGAAAAAATCGCGTCGAAAAAATCTCGCCGGAAAGTGGCCCACGCGCCGGCGCGTGGCGTCGGCGGCAAGGCGCATGGGTGGCGCGTGCGACGGCGGCTGGGATACCGGAAAGTTCTGGCTGGTCGCCTGGCTATGGGTAATCTAATTATGGGATCAATTTCAGTGTATGTAATCGTTTAAGCAATTTGCCAAGAAAGAATAGCTAACAGTGGCTATCGGAAGGGAAAAGAAAAGGAAAAAAATTTCTAGTGAAGGGATCAAGCTCTGATACCATGTAGAAAGTGAGAGTCTAAGAGTGTTCATGTAATAGAACAAATAAGTATAAGGAATAGGAATAATTCCATTATCTAACTCTACTCTCTAATTGTATCATTTACATAGCATTACATTGGTTTATATAGGAAATAGGATAGCACACAATATAGGAAAACATGGAGAGGATAACATGGAGAGGAAAACATGGAAACATGTTTTCCCACCTAACATAATATTCTAACAAAAGTCTCAACTCAATACCATACCCAGGTACCCCTTTCTAGCCTCTTTGATTTTCACTAAATCTTACACTTAACATTTCCAATACTTTCTGAGCTACAAACAACAGCTGTAATCAGGACTGTTTCTGCCCTTCCACTGCCATTGTAGAACTCCAGAGAAGGTCATACATCAACCAAGTGACCAACCTACTTACCAAATACCAAAGGGAGGATGAGTACCTACACCTAAAGAGAAAGTAAATGGTGGACTAATCCAAGTCTTAGATGAGGTACTACTAATCTGCTGAAGATATTCTGAATCAGATTTTTTTCCTCGTGGAACAGGTTAACACAAAATTAAGTAATAAAAGATAGTTTTAGCATGCCAAAGCATGAAACATATTTGTTCTCCAACTCTGCAAAATTTTGTTTTAATTGGGTTGAAAGTAACTAGAAAATCTACGAAGCATGGGAAAGGACACGTATATGATACTACACGGACACCCCCAACCCCCAAATAATAAATAATCAAAAAAGGAGGGCATGAACACGCTGAGACAAGACAATATCAATGTGTTTGCAAGTGTATACTTTATATATAATTTTCTTACATTAAAGTTAGAAAATATTTTAGATTAATATTTCATCTAAAGTTAACTGTTATGTAAACCTTCTTTCTTTGTAACAAGAAATCTAGTATCTCATGCTTATGTATGAGATCTAGCCTCTGCATATAAAGCAGAAGGTCCCAAAAAAGGGATTCCCATTTAAAGCTATGCACTCCTGAACACAAATTAAGACCCCTGCAGCAGCTATCCTACTTCGTTTGCACCAAGTGAAAATCTATCGGAACAAAAATGGGGGATTGTGTTTGCGTCTCCTCCCCTCCATGACTTACAAGGGAAAATCGCCCTGAGCAAGCTCTGGGGTAAGTGACAAAAAGGTGGAGGAAGCTGTTGATTTCTGGGGAGACTCCCAATTAATTCTCGTGCCCTAACCACCCATTACTAGCAGATATATTATCAGCCAAATGCAATCTCCCAGATTCATTATTGTGCTCCTCATTCGTCATGTCCTGAACTTGATTACTCACACCATTTTACACATTAGCATCTTCACCAAAGTTCTCCTCAACAGCTTGAATCTCATAGTCCAGTTCACCTGGTTCCTGATCATCATACTCCTCAGCTTCTAGATGAAGAAGGAAACCATGTAGTATTTATCCTCCATTGAATGTCTGTTGTCCATCCTATGAGTATCAATTTCATAAAAAGTTCAGCCTCCCTCCTCAGATGGGACTTCTGCCTTTGCATAACAAGGAGTATGTTAGAAAGAGACACTTGAACTTACATTTCATATATTTTGATTACTTAGAAAGCTTACAAGGTTACCTACTTATACAATTGGAAGAAATAATTAAGACAAAACATGTTCCTTAATATAAGGAAACATGCAAGCTAATACAAGGAAGAAAACATGGAGTGGGAAACATGGAATAAAACATAAGGAAGAATATAGGGAAAAGGTGGAGGAATATTGGAATAAAGTGAAGAAAAATATTCTCCACTATTATTTCTAACACTCCCCCTCAAGCTGATAAATAGAAATCTCCTATTTCTCAGCTTGGAAAACAAAAGGTTCAGTTGGATGGTCGGTACATGAACAAAACCGGTTCAAGTCGGCAATTGGACAAAACTCCGTTTGTGAATAGCAATTCCGGCAGTTAACAGTACTCCGTCTATGAATAGCAATTCCGGTAGTGAACAGTACTCCGTCTATGAATAGCAATTCCGGTAGTGACCAGTAACTCCGTCTATTAATAGCAATTCCGGCAGTTTTGACAATACTTGTAAAAACCTTCATATCCTTACTAGCACCAATCGTCTTCTTCCTGAGACGATCCTTTACTGTAATAAAATTGGGACGGTTGTAGTGTGTTTGAGTTTTAACCCAATTGCAGAAGGGATTTCTTGTTGAAAAAACATCACTGGAGTAGCTTCTGAAGTTTCTGATTTTTCACCCATTTTTTTTTTATTTTTTATTTTTAGGAACTGCGGGTAAGCTTCAGAAAGCTGCACTGTTGATTGTCGCCGGAAAACTCGCCGGAAAAGTTCGCCGGAAAAGTTCGCCGGAAAAAAAGATCAGCTCTGATACCATGTTAGAAAGAGACACTCAACTTACATTTCATATATTTTGATTACTTAGAAAGCTTACAAGGTTACCTACTTATACAATTGGAAGAAATAATTAAGACAAAACATGTTCCTTAATATAAGGAAACATGCAAGCTAATACAAGGAAGAAAACATGGAGTGGGAAACATGGAATAAAACATAAGGAAGAATATAGGGAAAAGGTGGAGGAATATTGGAATAAAGTGAAGAAAAATATTCTCCACTATTATTTCTAACAGAGTAGATTATAAAGCCAGTAATGCGGTGCGCAAAGGAAGGAAAGGGAGGAAACCCAAGCCCAAGAGAGGCTATTCTTGTTTTGAGCATAACTTTTGATCCATTGGGAGTTACAGGGCTTATAATATATCAATATATTGTGGCTGTTTCGACAGTCTTTACACTACTTTGTGAATTCTTGTGATCGCAAAGTTTATAGAATCAATCCCTTTGATTGTTTCTATTCTTTTCTTAGTCGCTATGTCATTCAGCCTTTAACATTACAATTGAAAACTCGATGAGAAGGCCTTCATCATCAACAATGTCCAGAGTCTCCAGACGAACATGCTACATAATTTGCCCTGCTGGACATCATTAGAAACTAGTGAAATTGGCTAACCTTCAGCATCATAAGAGTCAGAACTTATCTCAATAACCTCCTTACCCTTACTCATGTTATTCTAAAACATAAAAGACACAAGATAACTATACTTTAGGATAGAGCATTTTCATTGTTTCATCTAATAATTTTACTTTCTTGACATGATTAAGATAATACTACCTCATGTTAGTTGTCCTACTCGTTTTGAGTATGTGTGGCACACAATCACATTTTCATAACATACTTTTTGTATACTTGAATATCCTCATTCCTGAATATATCTATTTATAAAATTTATCTTTGACAAGTTATATTTTTCAGCTATTCTAGTTATATATAAGAACAAAATCTATAATGAGCCACGCACACCAAGAAACAAGAAACTAATTTTGGAATGGATGAAGAAGACACGTTAAGATAAGTACCCACAAGTTACAGCTCTTGTCACCAAGAATTTTATATTTAAAATTGGATACACAAAAAAAGAACTTTAGAAGTATCACATTCATAATCATGTCCTAAGTGTAGGTATCCAACCATGTCAGACAGATTTTGGGAAAAGCTTGCCACAGTAGAATACAAGATGCATGTTTACAAGGTCAGTGCAGTGGCGAATTTGACATGATACAGTAACTGTTGTGAACAAATTCTTAATGGGACTAAACTTAAAGGAACTTATGATCTATGAACATAGTATCCCGGGTATAAATCAAGGGGTTAATTATCTTAATTAAGTCATAATTAGTGATAATTAACCCCCGAATTTGTCCATATCAAGAAATTCAAGCTCAATCAGAAAATGGCTCTTGGCAGGCCCCACACGGTAGGCCACTTGGGCACCCTATGGCACATCGACTCCCAAGGGCTTAGCATTCTCATTCACAGCCCTCAAGATCTATCATAAGTGCCTAAGAGAGAGCCAAGGCAAAGCATTAGCCCTTTCCACCAAGAAGACCAAAATTGGCTAAATATGGGAAACAGGCAAGAAAATGGCCAAGTATGGAAATTCTCACTATGAGAGGCCCTATGCCACCACAAGGCACACACTTCATACTCCCACAAACAAGCAAGAAAGAATGGGGAAAGAGGAGGTCAAGCAAGCAAGACATGTAATCAAGTGGCCAAAAAGGTAAGTAACCTCCATGAGGCTAAGGCACCCTATAGGGTCAGCCCCAACCTCATGGAGGTCGGCCTCAACATGGTGGAGGTGCCCCCATGACTTCCCAACACACTTCAAGTTAAATACTCAGCCAAATTCAAGGAGTACAAAGAAGGGCCAAAAGCAAGGAAGTAACCTCCAGGAGGCTAAGGATCCCTATAAGGTCGACCCAACCTCACATGGGTCGGCCCCAACATGGTGGAGGTGCCCCCATGACTTCATGACTTCCCAACACACTTCAAGTTCAATACTTAGCCAAATTCAAAAAGGAGTACAAAGAAAGGCCAAAAACAAGGAAGTAACCTCCATGAGGCTAAGGCACTTTATAAGGTCGGCCCCAACCTCACATGGGTCAGCCCCAACATAGTGGAGGTGTCCCCTATGACTTCCCAACACACCTCAAGTTAGCCAAATTCAAGAAGGAGTACAAAGAAGGGCCAAAATCAAGGAAGTAACCTCCATGAGGCTAAAGCACCCTATAGGTTCATAGTTGTTACGGCGAGTCATGGCGGTAGCCGACTGCCAGGACGCCTAGGCGACAAGGCAACCGTCATGGCGTCCGTATGGCGACAAGTCGTTTACAATATGCAATTTATATATTATTTATTTTACTTAACAAACATATTAGCAATAAAATTTCATATATATTAAAACTCAAAACATAACATTATGGAATAACAAGTAGATAAATTTTATATACATTAAAACCACATCAAGTAGATAAATTGTATGTTTGATGTATGTAACAGACTAACATCAATTGTGGTATCACTATCTAACATCAATGGATAAAATGTAAAGAGTACATATATAAAATATAAATAAAAACATATATAAATTTATATATAATCAGCAGACTCAGCATAAAGAATAAGTATATATATAACAATCAGAAAGAATAAGTTTATATAATATATATATACATAACAAGCAGTCAATAGAAAGGATAAGGGAAAAAAAAACAGTAAACATAACTCTCGCAGATATATAGCACTCGGCACTACGCACTGAAAAAAAAAAGATGCAGCAACAGGGCAAAAAGGGAAGGAAAAAAAGAAGAAATACATGTCGAAGTGCCGATCGGAGTCGCGCAGCGTCGCCAGAAGGGACTTCAGAGTCGACAGTCGACGAGGTACTCTCTCTCTCTCGCAGTCTCTCTCTCGGTCGCTCTCACAGTCGCTCGTCGACTCCTTCTCTTCTACTGCAAAGTTCAATCTTCTTCTAAAGTTCTTCTGAGAAGAAGCGAATCAGTTCGACTAGGGCTAGTTACCCAGTTCCAAGCAACGTCGTTTTACTTTCTTTTTTTTAACCTAGTGGGTTAATCCATACCCGAAGTAGCCAAGTCGGTCGATCTGCCGGAAAGTCGTCGACGTCGAGTCGTCCAAGGCGATGACTGCCCTTGCTAGGCGCTCGACTTTCAAACCAAACCCAAGTCACCCGGTCGCCTTGCCTGCCCCCTACCGACTAGACGCCTTAACAACTATGTATAGGTTCGGCCCCAACCTCACATGGGTCGGCCCCAACATGGTGGAGGTGCTCCTATGACTTCCCAACACGCTTCAAGTTCAATACTTAGTCAAATTTAAGAAGGAATGCAAAAAAGGGCCAAAATGAGAGGAAAGTGAGGGGGAACCACCATGAGGCTAGGGAAACCCCATAGGGTCGGCCCCAACTTGGTTTGGCCTCATGTTGGGGCTGCCCTAGGGGTCTTTCACCACATCTCATGCTCAAAATCCAAGAAAGTTGCATAAATAAGCATCCAAGCAAGAAGGAACCAAGGAAACACCACCATGAGATGGGGAGCCAACCCGAGGTCGGCCCCAACTTCCCCAAGGTCGGCCCCAACATGTCCTCCCTCATGGTGGAGGTCCTCACATGCTCTACCATCTCCAATACTTAGAGAAGGCCACCATAAGGTGGGAAGCTACCCTAGGGTTGGCCCCAACCTCCCTAGGGTCGACTCTAAGGGGGGCTTCTCCCTCACACTCGCCTCATGATGTTAACACTTAGCAAAAAAATTGAAGATGTTTCCAACCAAGGAGATTCCAAAGATGAGCAAGACTTTACATGGAGACAAAGAAAAGAAGAATGTGCCCCCAAGTTCACACAAGTAGGCCCGAAGTTCACAAGAGTAAGCCCGAAGTGTGGAAATCATGCTTGCAAGCCACCATTTGGCATCACAAGCATAAAGAGCATGTCAAAGCTTCAAAGAATGAGGTTACTTATTAGAATGATGATATCATGGTGATGTCATGTCCCGACTGTTCCCGACCGAGCCGAAATGAAGAATTACTGTCAGAAATGGTTACTTTGGGCAGGACGGATTACCTCTCGAGCCTCCAACTCCAGCAAAGGGTTAGGGAGGTCGTCTGAAAGTAGAATTTGGCAAAGATCTTGGACTGGCGGATGGAGACATAGGGCGAAACGAACTTTGAAAAGGCAGTATTTGCACTTAGACTGATATTGTAGTCACAGTTTATAAGTGACATATAGGTCATGTGCACGGCACATGGGGGCACCCCCCATGAAGCCTATAAATACCCCCTCCTCATTTGAGAGGAGGTTGAAAACCTTGAGAACTTTGAAAGAGTTGAGAGCTTCTCTCTCTAGAATCCACTTTCTCTCTCTATAATGCATAAGCACCAAGTTGCTCCCACCAAGAAGATCTACCTTTTTGGCTTGGTTGGCTAAGTTCTATACTTAGTCTCCACAAGTCTCAAGTTCACATTTAATGACTTAGTCTCCACGGAGCTAGGTCCCCAAGCACACCCAAGCCCACACACACATATACACTACCCTAACACCAAGGGTTCTGCCCCATATTGCCTCAAAGAGTTTGCCTGTGATCTCTCCCCTCGTCCACCACTCCGTCAAGTCCCGCGTGCCTTCGCGGAATTCTCACCTCACCCGATCAATCAACGAACCCAACCGCAAGGGAGTGTAATAGCATATAACATTGTTGTATTGTACATGAAGTTTGTAATGATCAAGGATTAATGAAGATATCATTTTCTTAGTCAATCTTGTATATTAGTCTTTTAATTGTACTTTACATTTCCCGGTCTTACAAACATATGCATGACATACAAGCATTGTAATTTAGATATTCTGATAAAGTCCCAACTTCTGGCATATTATAGGTAGTTGTAAAAATGTTAAAGATACTCGATTAAGTTAAGAATTAATCCTGCAACTCAGAAAGAGTAACGGAGTGAAAGAACACTCGTACCACTTTCTTGTGTAAGCTTTCATGTCTTTCATTGAAAACTGAACTGAATGCTCAACCTCTCTCCTGATATGAGATTCTGAATCATTCTTAGAGACTTTAATGAGCTCCACATATAACATAAGTTTTTTATTGTTATCTATAGGCCAATTTTGAGGTACATGTGAGAATTCTGCTAATAAGGAAATTATTTCAGTATAAGGCATGCTATATATATTGCTTGTGCAGTACATATTTTACTATTTTAGATATATATGGGCTGGTGGAGATAAATACTTAATTTTCATACCAAAATTAACCGTCCACTTTTTCCTTTTTCCTTTTTGCTTATTTGGATTTTAAGAAAAAGGGAGACAAAGACACTAATGAGAGGGAGGGAGGGAGGAGGATTAGACTTGGACAATGAAATGGTTAGAGAAAACATGAGACCTAGATTTTTTATGGTGATTCTTTACACAAAATATACAAGTTTGGCTGACTAGAGACCAAGTTAAAACAAACTCCAGTCTTTCATGTAATGGTATAGATGATACTAGCCCTATAAAAATGAAGCAACAACTGACTTCCAAAAGAAAAGTGAGCTCGTAAATGAAAAATTAACAATCATTCAACATTAAGAGATAGGGGAAAAAATCATAAAAGCAATAAATGCTAGTCCAAGTGATATATTCAAAAAAGTTCAGTTTGACTGGTACCAAAAACTAAAAATTAAACTACATCAAGCAGGCATAAGCTTCAAGATCTCCTTGCATTAACTGTTTACATGGTCTTTAGGTAGTATATTGGTATTTGAACAACTGAGATGTACCTGCCAAGACCTCTGCATATTCTGCATTCTCAAACTCCGCCTCAGAAGAATCTTTTCCATAACGGACCCATCTAGGAACGAATCTGGATTATTATCCGCATTCACATCTGCAGCCAGCTCATTAGCTTTAGTGTTGGCTGAAGAGCTGTTGTTCTTTCCAGAAATTAACTGCATTCGATCAAGATGTTCTTGAAGCAGACCCTCTACTCTTCTTTGCAAGCTCAAGGGAACAACAACCTGGAACAGAGGCCATTAAGTTTCAATTCTTTGTCCAATAAACACAGTTCCTCATGCAAAAATATTACAAATTTCCCCACAAAGCAACAATAATTATCACCTCCCTTTGAGGCCGCTTATCATCAAGATCTGGTCTATAGTTAGGAAGAGGCACCTTGCTCGCAACTACCACTTTTCCATATAATTCACTGAATTGTAAGGTGAAGCATATATTTTTATCAGAATCAAATCATAAGAAATCTATGGCAGCCTACCTATAGTAAGTGCTTTCTTACCAGTAAAGCCCCATTCTTTTGGCAAGATTAGATATTTGCTCATAGTCTCTTCGATCTCTTTTATCTCTGGACACAATTTCTTGATCTTTTTCATTGCGTAATAGCAAGCTAAGCTTCCATTTCCACTCATCAATGTTGGCCACTGAGGATGATGCCTACGATCAGCATGCTATAGCTTTAGAAATAAATATATATATATATATATATCAAAATTTACTTTCATGACATAATATATATATATATATAATGTATGAATTCTTATACAAAATATCAATAAATATGCTTACTCAAGAACAAATATTATACAATACTTCAGCATACCCCCAAATACATCTATATAAATAAAAGTAAAAACTTAACCACCTACATACATCAGTGTGATAGTGAACAAGAATATAGATAGAAACATATGGTTGGGGGTGGGGGGGAAATAAGGAAATTTTCAAGTATTTTTGAGCCACCATGCTCATCTCCTAGCTTTCCATGTTGAGAAGATAGCTTAGCCGGAACTTCACAAAAGAATTCTTGAATGAAAAAAATTAAAACATTTTAGCTTCTTCAATCTCCTTCTCACTTTATTAGCTTTATTCCAATCTTTGCAGAGGAAACAACACAAAGACAGAATAAGGAAAAATAGTGAAAACCAATGATCCTTTATTTTGGCAAGAAAAGCTGTGTATATATACAGAAAGTAGTCACAGTATCTAGTTACATACTTCTCCCGCCACAAAAAGAATGTCCCTTACGACTTTTTACAGTTTCACTCATATAAAGGTTTGGCAACTGCAAATAAACATAGTTCTGGCAATTTCTAAACTGCAAATACACACATACATATTTGGCAGCACAGGAGCAAAGGACGGAGGGAGAGGGGTTCCTAAAATATTCGGAACAAGATTAATGTAACAAGTGATTCTCTATTTTTTGCAAGTAAATATTTTTTTAGTTACAGCAATGAATGACCTTCAGGCTTTTATCCTGAGTAATATATAAGACAACAAAATACAGAATTCTAGCATCCCTTATTTTCTCCTAATTTTTAGGATTTTATTCCTTAGCACTCCTAACAATAGCATGTGTTTTTATAAGCCATTTTTCTACTGATATGCATGTATCCTAATTATATCTACTCAGTAAAATAGTTTATTAAATGACCTTAAATATGCTCTGCCAAATTCATGCTCACAAAATAGTTATCCATATAAATTTTGGGGTTCAAGGGGAAAGAATATATAGACTACTCTAGTTAACTCAGTAAATATCTTAACTTTTTGTTGTGAAATGTACAAGTACATTTTCCTCAAAAATTTGTAACTTTGTATTCCTTATAATGTAAATTTGTTCCATTATATTTTAACCAGATAAAATAAAAATTATAATTATTTTAGTTTTATCATAATTTATGGGCTGGGGGTAATTCCTGAATCCTGGCAGGAGCATAATTCTGAATGTTAAATTCTTCTTGCATGAGAAAAATAAGATCATCTAAACTGAAACCAAATAATCATTAAGCTAAGCATTTCAATTTCCTAAAACCCCAAAACCAATCCTCAGCTTAGACTTTAAAAAAATCACAAAAAAAAAAAAATCCATTTTTTCTTCGATATTCCCTTTCCATTCCCCAAAACATATTTTAACATGTAATTGAATCTTAAACAGTTACTAAATACATAGAATTCATATGATACCGGATGATTCTCGTAATCACACTCGTATTCGTCGTCCGAAAACTGCTCCACGGCATACCCAGAAAAATTTCGGCGTCCTGAGAACAAAATTCCTGATAAAAATTGGCGAACAGAAGTGAAACCATTGACTGATAAAGCTCGTTGGTGTTGTATTTTGAGAAGAGTAAACAGGTCACTATCTGCCCTTGTTGAAAATTTAGATGAACAAAGATTAAGAGTGGAGAACAATGAGGATTTTTTGGTGGTGCATGTGAGGAGAAACCCTAGCCTATAATGCATTCTCACAGAGAAGTTTGGGGCATGGCTATTATGATTTTGCGTATTGGCGGTGAGCAAATGGAAGAAGGACGGAGCGAGCTCAGCGAGGAACAGTAATGAGGGCCTGTGGGAAAATTAACTAGTTAAAAAATCTTGTGCGAGCAGGTGAAATTTATTTGTATATTTATTTAATTTATTTAAATTAAAAGTTGCATACAAATTATTTTAATCTAATAAGTACATATATATTTGAGTTCAGCATGTAGTTGTTTTTGGATTATCATGTTCTTTATTATTAATTCATAATTCTCAAGTATAAATACTTAAAATATATATTTAATTTAAAAGTTAATAGCAATATAGTCATCTAAATGACTTAGGGATTGTGTGCGATAAAATTGAATCAAATAATTTTAAATATTTAAGTAATCTGAATGAGTTGAATGGAACTGAATACTGAATGAAAAAAATTGTTAAAATTATTTGATAATTGATATGTCTGAAACAGCTGAATAATAATCTTTTACTATTTTATCCCTCTAAATTATGCTCAATAAGTATACAATTTTGTCTAGACGTACTAAAAAAAATTTAAATACAATATTCATTGTACAATAGATAAAAATAAATAATTCAAACAAATTATCAAATAAAGTATTGAATAATTCAAACAATTTTAACACAAGTTTCATAGAAAATAGAAAATGTAATGAGTTAAACAAATGTGTCGACATAATAATAAAAGTACTAAAATTACATTAATTTCAATGAGTCATTTTATAGTTCACGAGCAATTTGGTCGTGTAGATTGTTCATATATTGTACGTCTTGAGGGCCCCATTGGACTGCATCTTGCTCTCCTTCGTGATTCTCTTCATATTGTTCATCATCTCCATCAATTGTGGTAACTTAATCATACTGAGCAAATAACTCATCCTCAATATTCTCCTTTCTTATAAAAATGTGGGCATACTTTGAGGGGGAAATGGAAAGTCGGAACTATGATTGAATAATACTCTTGAATCATGTATTATTCCTTATCATTCAGTCCAAACAAATGTGAACATCATATTGAAGTCACAAATTCCTAATATATTTTGATAGCATTCAGATAGCATTCACCATTTCCTCGTCCTCTATAACGAGCTTGTTGATTGACAGGAATAACTGCATGTACAAGTGTGTCATTTAGTGCATCAGCCGCTCCCTACATTGAACGACCATATTTATGTTATCAACATATTCTCAAATATATACGTTGTTTCGATTATATTAACCAAATTTAAAATTACATGCCGAAAATATTTTCCGTAAGTCTTTATGGTTCCCTGAAACATTTGGATTTGGATCAAAAGATGTGGGCACTATGATTTCCTTTGCAAATTTTATCATTCCATTCAGCACCTTGTGAAAATACTTATGAACTGTTTTGTGTAGAGTATTGAAATCTTCGTTTCACTACTCTAAATCGTTCATTGTGACCTATTATAGTCAAGAACATAGCAATCTTTTCCTCAACAGTTACGTACTTACTATCTTGTACCCATTTTTTTTGCCTAAAATGATTGCATAAATGCACATATGCAACACGTGAAACACACGTCAATTCTTGACATTACGGACTTGATTCATATAATAACTCCAATGTATAAGCATGTTCACTTAAGACTGAAGTGTTATCTCTAATTATTGGTATGTTTTCTTGAACGAATTCGTTTCAAGTAACAACACATAATGATTAAGCATAAAAAAGTTAATCTTTAATAAGAAAGTAGTATGCACACAAACCAATCATATTTGATATGATGTAGCATATACTTTGTAATCTTATTCATTTATTAATAAAAGAATTGATTTATTAAAAGACATTTTACTTTATCTACATGGTGTTGTTATATTAAATGTGATAAACTCATAATTTTGAGCAATGCTTTTAGAATCATGATGGTGATCGTGCTAATGAGATCTAAATTCTAGATAGCTCGCAAACTAAAATCGTTCATAATCATTGGATTACTAAAAAAGGGATTAATGAATCCGGATAGATTAGTACATACGTTGCTTGCTCTTAAAAAGATAATGATTGATCTCATAATCATTTATGTGGAGACACTAAAACAAGTATGTAGTTGCTTATTGGAGAATAAGTTCACTGAATGTGGCTCGTTAAGGAATACCTAATGGAGTTTTACTCGCCTGTCAATAGGGATTCCTCTAGTGATAGTAGTACAAGCGATCATTGGACTTGAAATCATCATAGTATCTTGTGTATGATGAGTTATACTTTGACATGTCCCTTAAGACCTTCAGGGTATATCAAAGGGTATGCTTGGGGTATAATAAGTTGTACATGGAAATAGGTGAATGATCAACAAAGAATCTACCTCGTCTAGTAAAAGATGTGAATGTCCTGTGTGATTTGATAAATGACAACTCAGTAGTCCTTGGTCAAGGCAGAATGAAATTTGAAAGGAGTTTCTAATTTGCATTAATTAGAGTTATGCATTTCAGAATCGAAATACATATAATTAAATAAAATAAGACTTAACAGTAAATCTTTGTCTTATATTTAATTGGGACATTGTATGGTAGAAGAATTGAATTGTATGGTAGCTATTCATAGAAAGGTTCTTTCGTGATTAATGTTGAAATCTATATTATCTGGAAAGTCGTTAATCGCTAAGGGAGGCTTACCCTTATTAGAGAATAAATGTTATTTATTTAAATGAATTAAATGGTTTAATTTATTTATTTAAATAAGATTATAATTGTTATAATTAATTTTATCACAACCGATTTAATATGGAGAACCTAAAGGGTCACACCGCAAAAGGAAAATATTCGTTTAAAAAGTAAATGACATAATTATAATAATAAGTTAAGTGTATTTAACTTAATCTTGGAGATAGAATAAATTAAATAGCTTAATATTTATTATTTAATATTTTAGAAATATTAAATATAAATTAATAAGAGGAGTCTTATTATTATTATTACTATTAATATTATTTAAATCCTAATAGGGATTGAGAATTAATTAATAGAAGTGCTCTCTCATGAATTCCTAATTAGATTAGGAGTACAATTAATTAAAGGAGTTTAATTAGAATAGAAACCCCAATCCTAAATAGTTTAGGGAAGGATTTTTCTACATCTATAAATAAGAGAAATCTTATCATAAATTAGGGTTACACACTCTTGCATAAGAATTGTGGAGAGTACTTGCAATTTATATAGAGAGAGAAACTAGGGTTTTGCCAACACCCATATTCGTGAACAACTATTATTCCTTAGTGGATCACCTCTAGAGGCCAGACACTTGGGTGGCTAATGTTGATCAAAGGAAGAAATCAGACCGTTGAAATCAAGGAGAACGCGAATGATTTTGGAGTTGAACTTGTACCCGACGAAGCTTGTTTCTACGAGGGTATAATTCTGACTCTCTATCTTTTTCGTTTATTCGATAATTGAACACAAGGAAAGATCATGGTGATAGTTTGTATTAAAATTTTAAAATCTGTTTTATCACGCTTCCGCTCTATTTATATAATTTGATTGCATGTTTGCGTATTATACAAACCTAACAGTGGTATCACAGTCAATCCTTGTGTTAATAATTGATTTAGATGATTCCATATATGAATTGATATGCAATACGATCGGATTTTGGGCTGAATTTTTTTTTCTGATTCTGCGTCGCGGCGCGGCCGCGCCCAAAACCTAGAAAAATATTTCTGGAGGTGCAGCGCGACCGTACCGCTTCTAGTTCATTTTGGAGCGCGGTCGCGCTGGTCTGCAGGTTTTGAAAAATTATTTTTTCCTTCAATTAAAATAAATGGTTTATTTAATTGATAAAAGTTTAAAATAAAGATGTTTATTTTATCTGAAATATGATTTCAGATTGCTAAAATTAAAGGAGTTTAATTTTGATTTGGTTTTTGATTAAAATAAAAGAGTTTATTTTGTTTCAAAACTAAATATTAGCAAAGTTTTGCCCTTTAATTCATATCAATGTATATATGGAATAGTTTTATTATTCATGAGATGAATGTTATTTATTGAGGCATATGGAGATATGTATGTTAATAAATAGGGATTGATTATGGACTATTGACCAATGTGTGATTGGATTTATTTTAGAGGATGTTTGAATGAATGTGTTTTTTATAAATGGGGTATGCGTACCTCGTCTTCTCTAGTTTTTCTTGATGTAAATTTCATCTTCCTCCTACGTACTTCCCCTTGATTGTTGATCAAGGTTTTTATTTATTGTAAATAGTTTATGTGATAGGATTAGTTAGAATTATTTTGAAGAATTGGAGACAAAGGAGCAAGGAGCGCTTGAAGACCCGTTTGTAATAGAGCTCGGGTTTAAATGTAATAGTTATATTTAAATTCAATTTTTGCACCCTAGGTTTGACCTTTTGGTTCACTTGGTGGCTATAGTGAGTCAAACTAGAATAAAAGTCTATAATCAATCCGGGTAGAATATAGTATTCATATGTGTATGCTTACTATATATATATTATATATTATCCAAAATGCTTCGCATGTTAAATAATATAACGCGTATTATATATATATATGGTAAAGCAATAGAGTATTAAATATTTAATATGAGTTTGTTGATGAGGACATCCTTAGCCCCGAACCCCATGACAAAACCCGAGAGGATCCATTGCATTTATCGCTTGGACTCATTACGAGAGCTCGAGCCAAACGATTCAAAAAAGGACTTAACGGAATGATTCATGAACTATGAAACGAGGTTGGATCAAGTACAAAGGTCATGGAGTTGGAGTCCAAGCATATGAAGCCCATGAACATGTTGCGTATGGAAGTGTCGAACAAAATAACGAAAGAAATCACTTTGGTTGGAAAACCAGGAGCTTGCCCCCGCGCTAGTTTCTAGTACATTTTTCGCGCCCCGACGCTGAGCTCGCCCCGACGAGGAACTTCAAGCCAAGTTGGGCTTTAGCGCAACTGCGCTGATTCCCTTTGCATTCCAGGCGCAGCTGCGCTGGCTTGCAGTCATGCAGTTCTGCTGCAGCTTCAGCTCCTTGCGCTCCTTTGATCATTTTTGCTTCCCTTTGAACCATGCTTTAAGTCCTTTGCTCCCACACACCAAATTCCATACAAATCATGCCTATTTGTCCTCCTTTTGACGACAATGCCACCAAGCGAGTTCGTAAACATAAATCCTACAAAATGAAAAGAAATGCATGAATAGCTATTACGAACATGAGAGTTAAACAACAATTATAACAAGTTAGTATCCAATAAGTAGGTATAAAACCTACTTATCAGATATATCTTGCAACTTTATATGACGACTATATAGTTGCGAGTTACGTGGATAATTATGGTTGGTAATATTTTAACGACGTATTTAATATAGTGGATAATTTTATAATCCTATTCAATCGCATATATTGATATACGTCGCAATCATAATTCGGCACAAAAACTTTTACAATACACAAGACTATTTTTTTTATTTATAAAAACTTGATTTCCTTCCTTTTATTCAATGTGTTCCTCCTCCCAGCTGAGGTACATGGATTAAACATATATGATGCACTCCTATATTAATTTCATATGTAAATTTGTGGTGTAAAATAAAATAAAAAACTAACAGGAACAACATGACGCAATATAATACTGAAAGCAGATTAATAAGTAGATATAAAGCAAAACCATAATATTATGAAGTAAAAAGACACAATTTTTAAGTAAAGAAACAAAAGTATGTATGAACATACAATATTACTAAAAAAGTATGTATGAACACATGTATTACTTCCAGTAGTAGAACAAAGCTTATAATAGTATTTAAGAAAAGTAAGTAAATAATATGAATAAGAAGAATGATCGAAATAAAGTAATTTCCTAACTCTAACGCCTCGTCTGTATCAGATTTATATAAATATGTTGTATTTATTTTAAATGAAATCTTTAGTGAGAAAAATAATTTTAAGTGAATAAATTAAGTTTGAGAAAGTTCAAAAAAATTAGGGTGAGAAATTAAAAGGTTATAATATAGATATTAAGTGAAATTCTTTCATTATTGAACATAATTTTAACATTTTAATGTAATTTTATCAATAATTTTTTTTTGAAATGAGTCGATTTGGATCATGATCTGTATTGTTGGATCGTGTAGATTATGAAGCAAATCAATGATCCATTACATGATGAATCAGATCATTAATCTATTATCATACTTGGTGAAGTATATTGGGTCAGAGCATGATTTGATTTAATCTGACCCATTAGCAGCCTTACATTATGGTAGTTGCTATTTAAAAATAGAGAGTTAACCATTATTTAGTTTTTTATTTAAAAAAAAATTTGAACCAATCAGCCATAACCTTGAGCCCGAGGGGCATGTGTTGACTGTTGAGTTAGGCCTCCTTCCTCCTCTTTTGAACTCGTCTAGCCCAACCCGAACCACCACAACCCAAAAAGTCCTACCAATCCAGCCCAAAGGATCATGGTTTACTTAAGAATGCAACTTCTTGTTCCAACATATGAGATCAATTTGACCTTTTCTATGTTAATATTAAATATTGTCGAATTCAAAATTATTGTGATTTATTTAATTTTTAAAAATAATTAAATTTATAATTTATAATTGGTAGTATTTTTTCTACGTATTTTTTAGTTTTTATAATTGTATTGTCTAAAGTTAAAGGACAAACTGTAAAATGTCCCCCTCATGTTAACACTAAATTGCAATATATTCACTCTGTCCCAAAAATAATGAACAAAATACAATTTACAAATATATTAAGAAAAATAAAAATAGAGAAAAGAGAGTAAAAAAATTCAATAAGAGAGTATTAGGCAATAATTACCAACAAAAATAATATACAGACTTCCTCTTTTTTTCTTTTTTATTTCTTTTTTTTTTCTCTCTTTTCACTCTAGTCAAGCACCCTAACCTCTATCTTAGATCTTGAGAGAGATCACTTTTTGGAGATACCTTCCTCAGATCTCTCTTATTTTGCTCTAATAAATTATTTTATTTTCTTGTGGAATATATTTTTCTCTTTTGTTGGACTTATTTTCTCAATGAGATAACTAATTTATTTCTCTTTTGTGAATAAATTTTATTATCATCTTTTGGGAGATTTTGCTTATTCGCTCGGGAGATTTTGCTTTTTTCTATTTGAGATTAAAAAAAAAATTCATTCGTGAGATTTTTTTCGATACATTATTATTAAAGATACATTGTTCATATTTGAATATGGCATTATCACGACAACTTGTTTTTTTATTGCTCGTATTAAAAAATGGTCCAGATCTAAATATTCTATTAATAATTTTCGGAATATGATTGTCTTTTAGGATTTTATATAGTGTCTGTTAGTGCTGTTACGATTGATTTTTTTTTTTTAATTTTGTTATTATATGTTATTTTATTTGAAAGAATTACTATTTAATTCTTTTATTGTAATTTTTTTATTTTTTTTACAACAAATTATAATTTTAATATTTTTCCATCTTTAACCGTTGATAAAAATAAAAATAAAAAGGCCCAAAGAGGAAAAGAAAAAGACGAGTACTTTACTATAGCACATAGCTTGTTCTTTCTCTCCCCAACCTCTTAAGGTGTTCGGGAGTCATTTGCTACTATTTGAGTGTTCAAAAATTATATATTTATTTACTTATAAGTTAGATTTTAAGTAAAAAAAATAAGTAAGTATTATAACTTATTTTAAAATGACTTATAAATCATTTTAAAATATGTTAGTTTGACCAAATATAATGTTTATTTTGCCGCTCTTCTATTTTGTCCCTCTTTTTATTAATATCTTTTTAATAATCTTTACATTATTTTAACTTTCATATTTTGTTTTAGCTTAACTTCTAACTTATAAGTCAAATTAATGCCAAACATTTTTACTTATAAGTCATAATTTAAAACAACTTATAAATTTATAAGTCAATTTATATTTTAACTTATAAGTCATTTAAAATAAGTCGTTCGTACATGCCACCTAAATTTGTGGCGTGGCAAAATAATTGCACAAACTTTCAAAACGCAATAAATGGCAGAGCACTGAATTCAACAACAGTGCATACTTCCATTGCCTCCCTTTCTTTTCTTTATCCTTAAATCAACAGTAACAATTCCTTAAAAGTAGAAAATAGTGAGAAAAGAGAATAATGGCTTGAAAACTCAACCCAATAAATATATTCACTAGCTTTGCCCCTTTTCGGATCACCCATTTCAAAGGTAAGTCCGTTTCTGTTCTGCTTTTCAAGATAATATCCTACCAATTCTCTTTTCTGATGTGTTTATTATGCTGGATTTTCATCCGGGTGTGTTTGTTTTGTTGGGTATTCCAATGGGGTTTTGATTTATTGTTGGTTAATTGGGTCTGTTGTCGATAAAATTGAGGTAGGTTTTAAGATTTTTTAGTGGGTTTTGGATTTTGGTTTGTGGGTTTTGCCTAAATATTAGTTCTTTTGATTACTGCGGAAATGTAGGTAAGAGAAAATTAGAAGAGCAGAAAAAGAGAATATACTTCAATTCTTGATTTTTTGTGCTCAATTGAGGATAATGCATACCTACTTTGTTGCTTGGCTGAATTGAGGGTCCATACTTTACTAAAAAAAAAAATTATAAATTGCAAGTTCTTTCCTTGGGCAATGCCGAGAGAGTTTCATTTGTTGTCTTTTGTGTTGTTAATTTACTGTGTTCTTTTTCCTGGAATGGAGTTGTTTGGGTTCTGAGAAAATGTGTCCTTTTCCTGGCCTCAATCAGATTTGCTTCTGTTTGGGCTGAATGTCCATTACTTGAGAGTGCTTAGATTTACAGTATGATGATGGGTATACTACATTAGCTTGAACTGCAATTGGATTATGTTTTATATATTCTTTTGTTGTCCTTAAAATTTTAAACCAAGTTGGTATAATTTTGTATTGAGCCACTTATGAATAGACTTAAATTTTCCCCGACTATTCTTTAATATCTCTGGGAAAGGTAGTCTACTAATTTTTAATGTTCAACGAGGGGATTCATACGAGGGGATTTCCTGTGCTATTTTCTTGAGGTTATTATTGAAGCTGCATCCTAACTCACAATTGTACGCTTATAGAGGATAAATTAAGTGGAAAACTGAATTTGCTAGTTGGAAAAATGTATGTTTGTTTTTGTTGAACCTCCTATCTGAATGTATTTATTTTGCATCCTTCTGGCGTTGGTGTTAGGAATCTAAATTGTTTTGACTTCTATGATAATTTTCTTTCAATGTTGGTGCCTTGGCGAAAGGATTTTTAATATAAGGCAACATCTACAGAGGCAACTTTAGTTGATCTATTAATGCAAGCATTTTCCATATGCAGGCATGTATAAAAAAACCAACTGCAAGAATTGGCTCAACGAAGTTGCTTCAACCTGCCATCTTATTCATGTATCCGGGAAAGGACCGGATCATGCCCCCCGTTTCAAATCCACGGTGAACTTCAATGGAGAGACTTTTGAAAGCCCTATGTTCTGCTCTACTCTTAGACAGGCAGAACATGCAGCAGCTGAGGTAGCTTTGAGCACACTTGCAAACAGAGGCCCTTCAAGAGCACTGGCTGCAAGAGTTCTGGTAAAGCCTTCAAACTATGATTATTTAGCGTCTATATGTTTCAGCTATATAATTGTCTGCATATGTGCTGTTAACTTTGCTAATTTTGGTTTGGAAGGTTTGTATAACCATTGCCTAGAGCGTTTTATTGAAAATTAACTATATATCAACTTAAACAAAAAGTTTAGACCAAAAAAACAAAAGAAAAAGAATAATCCAAGAAAAAGAAAGAAGAGCACAAAAGTTTCTCCCGCCCAACAATATACCTGCCTTACCTGGTGGAAGTTACTAACAGTATAATCAAGTGACAAAACTAGTAGAGACTCTGGGGTATAAATGATATGGAAAGCCCCCAAAAATTGTCATTCTTTTGACAAGATTGTAATTGTTTTAACTGTTGAGTGGTGATTACTTTTCCATTAAAATCAAACAGTGAAATTTGAAAAAGTAATATGGTCTTTTTTTGGGCTTAATATATTCCTAATATCAAGGCCTATCTTAAGTGGACAAATAGACTTTGGCACTCATGAGTTTGTACTGCAATCACTAGTTTTTCATATTTACCAAAACTAGACCATGTTCGACTGGACTATTGATGCTTCTTAGATATAGTTTTGTCTCTTAGGCACTGTGAACCCAGTAATAAAGATTTTATGTAACTTAACATTGTTATGGTGAGCTATGTCAGTATTGTTGTTTACACTTCGTAAAGCTAAAAAGCACTAACTAATCTAAGGAAGTTTGGTTGGAATGGGGATTAGCAATATCAATTGTTCTCAGACCCTTGATGTATTGAGATTCTTGATCATATGTCAGGCTAACTTTTAAGGAAAATTTGAACAAATTGGGTGCTGATCAATTGTTGCCACAGAAACTTGAATCTAAGAACTTACAAAGTTAATGTTTTGATGCTGGGAAAAGTAGCCAATTCTCATGAAAAGTGTTGTTCGAACCTGATGAGGATGGGGAATAGGAGAATTAAAATATTATTAGTTAATTACTATATATTATTAATTTATGAATGAATTAATTGTAATTAGTTTGCTTTTGTAGATATATATCAAAAAGATTATTCTAGACTAATAGTAAATAATCAGCAGAGATTTTATTTCCTTTTCAAATTAGATTTTACTTGGTCGTTAAGTTTAGGGTTTTCTTTTTGTCCTATATTAAGTGATATTACCCTTCATTTTAGTATATGTTGAATTGAATGATATTACTGAATTTTAAGCTTTGTGCTTGTGGCTTAATTATCTTTTGATTTTTAATCCCCTTTACTCCTTCCTTCCCAGCTTGACCCTAGGGTTCCCTAACTGCTTTAGAACAGTCCATGTAAACAAATTTCAGACTTAGAGTAAGGGGAAGAGAGAAGTGGGCAGAAATGAGAAGAGAATTGGCAAAGAAGAAAGGGAAAGGAGGCCTCCTCAAATGAGAGCTCAATTCTCAGATTTCATTCATAAAAAAAAAATCATGACATAATATGGAACTTCACTAGATATTTATATGAGATTCCATTGATTGATTACTATTAACTTGCACCAACTTATCCTACACGGCTACACCCTTCCTAACTGACTAACTACTCACATGGGCCATGCCATTTCTAGACGGTACTAACTTGATTTACTCAAAGTAGTCTGGGCTTGACATAACCTATCATAGAATAGGCACATATATGGCAACCTCACAAAAGTTAATGCTGAAAAACCAAGGCAAAACATGCTCCATAGTTTGGCTAATTTCTTAAGACAGAATTCTGTTAGAATCCAGTTATTGTTGAAATAACTTTTGGCTGATGGGTCCCTAAGATAAAATGCATTATCCAACGGCACAAATAAGCAAACTATTCGATGATCCATATAGAAAATATAGGTTCTTCACCAACTTGCTCTGCCCCCTTCCCCTCATTGTACAATAATCACATGAGAAATGATCATGATTCACTAACCTTATTGGCTATATATGATGCTAGCAATGCATGTGCTTGATGCGTCAACTTATAATCCAATTGTTTCCCATTTGTCTTTTTTTTGTTTTGTCCTTTCACTTCAATAATTTATTTAATGAGAAAAACAGGAGATTACACAATGAGATCTTAAGAGCTAGGTGCACTTTTCCCAAATGTCTATGTCAAGTAGACGAATCAAATTTTACAAGGAAACAAGGTGATGAAGTTGGTTGTTCGCTTACTTTTTATTTTGTATTTTTCCTGTTTTTTTTTTAAAGATAAGAAGGCAACACTTCAGCATTGGATGATTTAGTTAACCTTCTAAAAGAAGGAATTTCACTTTGTAACAAACGGGTGGATTGTCTCCTTATATCTCACCTTTAACCGAACTACCACAGAACTTAGCAGAAATCACATTATCAGAACGATGATGTACTAAATTCTGATGTGAGCAAATAAGCAATAATGTTCCACTTTTTCTATCATAGAGTTGTTTTATGTTTATATGCAATAGGGGAGGTGAGTGAAATTTTACTTTAGAAATGTCTTGTTCGTAAAATGATGCCTGTTTCCTGGTTCGGAAGTTCATGCACCCTTTTCCATTTTTTTGTTTTGGCATTCTAATTGTGCTCCACTTGTCCAGATTTATAGGGATACTTATGCATGTGGTCCTTGGTAGTTGCAGACTGCTGAACTGTGTATTTATAATTATCATCTAATTGAATTTCGCTTTGCACTAAATGGCAAAATGAACCTGAGTTGTAACTGCTTAAAATACAGGCTTTGTTTTTGTCAGAAGTACTTAAAATTTATCATTCCTAAATTTGTCATCACCAATAGAGTATTCAGACACTCCATTACATTCAATGCATAATCTGAAACTGGCAAACAGATGATATTGTTGTACTTATACAGGATGAAACTGGAGTTTTACAAGAAGTTTACTTCAAGAGACAGCTCACAGAGCTGGGTTAAACCTTCCTGTTTATACTACTGTTAGATCTGGACCTGGCCTATGTACCTGTTTTCTCATGTACAGTCGAGCTTGCAGGACTTAGCTTTACTGGTGAACATGCAAAAACCAAGAAACAGGCTCAGAAGAATGCAGCACTAGCTGCTTGGTCTACCCTGAAGCAACGTATGTGTACGTTAGGCCTTTCTATTAAATAAATTGTGTTGCAACCACTTCTATAAATTTAATATAGGTTCAAACTGCTTTGTCGCCGTAGTCAAAGATGAAACAAAATATGAATTTAACAGAATAAAAACCTATCATGATCCTAAAATAGTCGTATATCGTACCTTGCCTTGGATTGTGCTTCAGTCAACCCTCTATTATATAATTAACTGGCAACAAATTTTTTTAGCAAAAATATATTTTGTTATTATTGTGGAAAATATCTTTGTATACTACTTGACGCACACATAAAAGATGATGTAGGACGAGCCCACATTACTTGGCTGAACCAATATAAGAGGATTTGAAAGCCCATGGAAATAAAAGAATTTCTAGAAGCTGTATTTAATTTATTAACTTTATTTATAATTTTGGTAGTTATCTTATTAGAATCCAACTTAAACTAGAAAAGTTGTTTAGAAGTATTATAAATAGGGGTGTACTATATTATTTTAGATATAGTGAATTATAAGAATTAATTGAGATTTGTGAGAATTGTGTTGTGTGAAAATTACATTTGTCTCAAAACTCCTCAATTTCCATTATTCGGTATCAGGGCCACGTTCCTCTGTCACCCTATCATCCTTCCCAAATTATAATCCCACCTCTGTCATTGCCAAACAAATCATAACCCTAACCATTGTCCTAGATCAAGCCCAAATTCATTCAGCTGCACCCCAAATTACCTAGTCACTTTACCAACACCGCTAGCTTCGCCGTAATACCATCAATGCCACACTAACAACCACATACCACCGCTGCTAAACCCTGTTGCCAACTCTAACCCTCTATCAACCCAAACCCTAATCCAATAACCGCTGACCGTATAAAACCATAATCGTGACCCCCAATCAAAAACCTTAACACTACCCCCTATTTTCACCCATCCAAAAAACGAACCACACACAGCAAAATTGAACCCGTCATGGACCCTAACGACTTTGGTAACTTTCTTTCACTTTAAATCAGGAAAAAAACCCAGCCTACCAACTCTCACAACACGTTCGAGGAAAATTTAAAAAGAAAGAAAGAAAGAAAGAAAAAGGCGCAGTTGCTGACACTAGAAAAAGAGGAAGAAAAGATTAAAAAAAAAGAGAAAAGGAGAAGGCGAAGATCTTGCCTCCATTGTGCCTTTTTGTCGCCGTCATCGCCGCGCCTTTTTAAATTTACAACGTCGTTGATTTGTTCGGTCACCACATGATCCGCCTTCAAGATCTCTCATCATCATCCTGATCTCTCTCCATTTTTGTTGGAAAAAAAACTTATGAGCCGGTAACTAGCTTGTGAGAAGAGGTAACCATGTTTTGGTTGAAGATATTTTGGCAAACTTTGCACCCTAGCGTTAGCTTAAACTTTAGATCTATTCCCCACAGTTTGTTCTGTTTACAAAATCACCATTGTAATTTTGTTAAAATGCCCTCAGAACCTTGTTTTGTTTGTTGTTTAGCTAGCTTTTTATTATTTCTGTCAGTTAGGTCTTTAGACCCAAAAAAATAAGAAAAAAATTGAAAAAAAGAGTCGAAAAAGAAAAAAAGTCTATATTTGACTTGCAAAAATCATGGTAAATGTCGGTAAAGTCAACACAAACTTGATTGCTTATATGTTATAACATGACGAGCTTCGTAAAAGAATTAAAGACTCATTGCAGTACTCACATCACATGTTTAAGCATCCATTACAGGACTTAACACAAAATTAATGTACTTATGGAGCGCACAAATAAAGGAAAAGAAGTTGTTGATGAACATCCTGAATGTCCCACCCCCGATCCTAATTATGTGGTACCCTTACAACAACATGGCCCCCATCCACATATTAATGTTCATGTACCCAATGAACCTCTAGGGCTGATTGAAGGTGGTATTAGAGGAGGCGAGATTTAGACATTGGAGACTTCAATAATGACCGTAAGCCCCGAAAGGATTTGGGATTTGGAAAGTTTCTTTCGCTGGTACGAGTTAGTCGAATAAAGCTACAGATTTTTTTTATTGGAGTAAAATAAACTCAACTGGAATATCAATTAGACCGTAATGCCTCTAACACAAACACTAATGGCTAGTTATCCGTACTAATCACCGAATCGAGATAAAAAACATTGAAATCCACAAGGAAGGATAAAATTGTCAAGGAAGAAATTGATAGTAAATTATCAAAGAAACCCTTAAAGGAAACATCTATATAGACCTAAACAATTTCTTCACCGTCTATTTGGAAAAGGAAAATAATTTATAATCTTAAAATAAAATTAAAAAATATAAGCCCAAAGTAATAAATGTGCCAAAAATATACTTAAAATTTTCTGGGTATTCCCCTTAAATAATAAATAAAAAATAACATCAACAGAAATTAAAACTCCACAAATAATAAAATATATGAAAAGCCAAAAAATTTCATATGATATTTATCCATTGCATCAAACCCCCCTTCCTTAGAAAGTTCATCCTCGAATTTTCAAGCAAGCAAGTATGAAGCACCAAAGCACCAAGACTGAATCTTTCAAAACTTGCGGGATCTTCTCCAAAGAATAATCCTAAAAATAAGTGAGAAAACCGCCAATAATCTTCCATATTTACCTCTCTGACAAAGAAAAATTTCAGGAAATAACAAAAATAAATGAATTTCAATATCCTCGAGCATATGGAACAATCTCATGATCAAAGTTTGGCCCTGACTGGGCTGCCTCCCTGCTCTCTTTTGGTGTATAATTTTTTATGAAAGGATAACCAAGTGTATTCTTTTCTTGTCCACTTTATACTCATGAAATTATTGTGATGTTGATAATGATAAGATCCAAACTTTAGCCATATAAATTAGCTGAGTTTATCCCTTTTTTTGAAATAATGTTATGTACTCAGGTATGAAGTATCTTCGACTGGCGCCAATCATGAGATTTATGTCCAGCTATGTATTTTATATTTTTATGGAGAAGTATAAGTTTTTACATTCTGCTCTTACTAGGATAAGCCCTTTTATCATATTACTCAGACACATGTTTAGTCATTGTAGTTGGTTTTAATAGTGCTTGATAATTAGTTTGGGATTAACATGGTTTAGAAAAATATAAAAGTCTATGGTATATATATTTTTATTAGATGGCGAGAAGTCATTTGTTCTTACTAAACATATCATCTCAAGTGCTATGTTGATTTATTCTTTTTTTTTTTGTTCTTTATTCCTCCAAACAATTCCCAAGGTCCTCCTTTTTCTTAATAATTACATGCTGCATTTTCCGATAATTTCATTTTAAATAAACTAAGTAGTTTTTTT